>JANAVB010035620.1:1190044-1790044 GCA_029216955.1 Iris pallida
TCAATAATGCTAGTCTACTACCAAATGCTTACAACACTCTTACAACCTTCACCCATTGCTGACATGTGGGCCATGGCCCACATGTCAGCAATGGGTGATGGTTGTAAGAGTGTTGTAAGCATTTGGTTGTAACTGTAGCATTATATCTCCAACTTCCAATAGGATAAGAAGAGTCGGTTAGAACGTGTATATCTATACATAGGGGTCCCCATTCATCTGAGTAGGTTGCACATTTAACATGGCTCCAAAAAGATCATCTGGTTGGGAACCATTGTCAGAGTCTTCTTCCAGTCGTCGCCGAGCCTCTCCGCATGGAGCACCCTCTGTGCCGCCTCCGGCCCATGACTGGCTTGGCAGCGGTTGCGGACTTCCTAACCTCCTGCGGGTTGTCACTGGAGGTCATCGCTCGACCTCTTCACCCGGCGCCCAACTTTGACATGTTGCCGATCACTCCGAGGAACGGGATTCTCTGGAGAAGAGGAAGCGTTTCGCCGCCTGTGCCATAGGACGGGTGTGCGCACCCTGCAGGACTTTGCGGAGATCCTCCGCGAGGCCGTGAGGGCTAGACCTCTTTTTTTTTCTTTTTTTTTTTGTTTTTTACAGTTTTTTGTCCTCCTCTTGTATACTTCTCCGGAGAATGTTCCGCGACGAAGCTGGATTTAAATAAATTAATATTTTGTTAACTCAATTTGGTTTCGGCTACAATCAAACTTTTACAACCTTCTTACTTACATTTACACCCATGTGCTAACTATAGCATTGCTCTTTATAATTAACAAATCTTGTTAACGTCAAATCCATATATCAGCGACGATATCCCCATCAATTACTTGTTACGTCATAGATTGATTATGCTGCCAGCGTCAATCTTGCCGTCAATCCATCTTAAATATGATTACAAAGTAAAATAGAGGACAACTAACTTTGAGTGTTTCTATTTTCTTTTTCAAGTACATAGTCTTCTTATTTTCAAAAATTGAATCAAATCGAAAAATGGATATTGAGATTAAACTTCACATTCTTAAATATGTTGTCAATTTTTTTAAATAAACATGTTTCCACCACCACCACGTTTTTTCTACCAAATTTTTTAATAATTTTACGGAACACGTGGAATATATACTATAATGTATAAATTTAATTTTGGAAAGTAGTTTTTAAAATTAGGTCTCAAATCCCAAGGTTTATGTAGTGATTTCACATGGATTATACTAGTAATAATAGTAATAAATTTAATTTTGGAAAGTAGTTTTTAAATTTAATAGTAATAAATTTGACCGTCTTATACTAGTAATAAGTAATAATTTAATTTACAGACTCCAACTATTCTAATTTTTTCCACTTCCCAAGGTCATATAAGACGTCGAATTTTCTCTCTTCTTCTCTCAAACCCTCTTCCTTTTCCCAACCCTCTTCTAATCAAAATGCCGCCGAAGAAACAACGACCGTCGCCGAAGGGAAAGAATCCACAAAGGGATGCATACAGCCCGAAGGGCAAAACTTGCAAGGGCGACGAAAACCAAGATTATGGTCGCTAGGGCAGGGCCGAAAGGGCAGCGGCGGAGCAGCGGCGGCGGCAGCGACGATGAAAGCGAGGCGGCGCCCAGCCACGTGCAAAAAAGGCTAAAATACTCATTGCTCGCAAAGACCGGAAAATCTATCTTCGATACAGAGTCGTCGGAAGACTCAACTTATGAAGATCGAAGGCGTTACTCAAGCAAAGGCTAAGGTGGCAACAGATACAGAGTCATCAGCGTACTCTGTGGATTTTGAATCCTCATCAGAAGAGAAAATGAAGAGGAAGAGCAATCATCAAATAAATCCACAGGCTGGAGAGGAGGTAAAAAATTTAAAGACTCTAAAACTAAGAAGATTTACATTAAATATTTCAAGAAAAATGCTGTTATGCCTGAAAGATCAATTAAGATGGATGATGTCGAAGACGAAGCTTTCCTGGATATATTAAAATTCTATCAATTGGAGAAACTGAACAAATCCTGTCTTGAGAAAATCTCCCAAACAATAGTAATAGAATTGTACTCAAATCTTCCGGCTGAAATAAAGAAAAAGAAGAGGATCACCACTGGTGTTTCTGAGAGAGAACTGATTAGGGTAAATGCTGCTGTCATCAACAAATTTTATGGATTTGATCCAGTTCCTGAGTTTGATATGAAAGATATTGATATGTTTCCATGACGGATGCAATTCATGAGATTACAGGTGTTTCAATGGGTGCCAAGACCCCTCAAAATGTATGCAAAGATCAATTAAAAACTTTGTATAAATTGTTGCATGCCTACGTATCTCAAACACTCAACCCTACTGGACATGAGTTTTCCATCCATCCCGAGAGAGTAAATTCTTTATTATATGGGGAAAAAAAAAGGATGGATATAGGTTCCTACAGTTCAGTAGAATGATGCATCTCGTGGAAAAACCAACTGCAAGGACAGCTCTCTCTTTCGGAGGATTTGTATGCTCGATGGCTATAAACATTATGTCCCAAGCTTAGCAGGGGATGTTTATATTAAAACAAAGGCCCCATGAGAAAACTAACCTTCACTCGAATGTGTGGAAAACGGGCAACAGCTGCAAGCAACCATCAACATCTGGAAACCATCAACTTATGGAATCAAAACACTAAGGACAGGTTGATGATCTATACAATTTTGTTGCTGCAAACTTTGAGATATCTTCAAAGAGATGAAGACTATATCCGACAACTAGAAATTGATTCTGGATAAGATTAACCAATAGAGGTTGAATTTGCTGACCAAGATAAGATTTTCCTCCCTCGTGAAGAAGGTAAATGGGGCTAGCCCAAACTCTTATGTAAAAATACACCTGTGCACATTGACACTTTAATGCTAGCCATCACTTTGATACTTCTATTTATGTTTCTGGATGTTATTTCTACATATACAGTGAGTCCATACTGACTAAATTTTTCTTAATCCGTCCCTCAAGGTGTAGGTGAAGGATATTTTGAGAAAAGAAGAAGTAGGAAAAAAAGAAACAAAAAGAAGAAGATGGAGATGGCTATGAAGATTTATCTTTGAGTTTTGAATGTCTCTTATTCAATTTGGAAGTAATATTTGACTTGTAATATGGTTCTGAATATTTGTTGGTCATGGCGGTCAAACTAAATTTTGTGTTTGAAATATTGTAAGACTAACTTTTCGCTTGTACTAAGTGCATAGTTCGTAATTTGTTTGAAAATGTAATATGGTCTTGAATTTAGAGTAGATCTGATATTTATTTGGATTATTGTATTGTGAATTATGCAGGTTCTATGTTGAATTACTAACGTGGATTGGGCAGATTACTGTAACGTGAATTATGCATTTATTGGACTTGGAATGAAGTATACTTATTTGATTATGATTTTTGGTTGAGCGTTTATTTGGTTGGCAGTTGGTCTTCATAGATGATATTGATATTTTGGTGTATTCCTTTGATTGCAGATGCCCATCACAGATTTTCATGAGTCCTGGGTGCATTGCTAGGGTTTACAGGTAGCCTCATTACGGATGCATTCCTGGGAACACTAAAACCTTATTTGATTGTAATGTGTTTTGCTTTCTGTAAAAAATCATTACATCGATGCCATCAGTATGAATTCGATGCCAGTGCCTGTTCATCCCTTGTTATTGCGAAGCAAAATTGTAATTCTGCATGTTCATCCCTTGTTATTACGAAACATAATTGTAATCCTGCATGTTCATCCTTTGTTATTGTCATCAGTACATCGATGCCATCAGTATGAAGTCGATGCCAGTGTAATGCATAATGTAATGTAAGAAAAATTTTCTTTGATGTAGGTTAATTATATTCAACATTCGCAAGAAATTTTGTTCAGCCATACAGTGGAAGCCTGATAAATGATATTCGATTTTTTTGAAAATAATTTAATATTAATGAATGTACTATGGTAAATGATATTAAAAATACTGTAAATATTTGGTGAAAAAATATGAGATACTTGAACATTTCCAGTCCTCAATGTACATACTTTGTTAAAAGCACAGAGAGTGTCCGTTCTCCGTTTTCAAAGAACGGAGAATGGCCATTCTCCATGTTAAAGGAACGGAGAATAGCCATTCTCCTTGAGAATGGCCATTCTCCTGTTTAAAGCAAAGAGAACGGCCATTCTCCGTCCATCGCCGTGTTAAAAGTAAATAGAATGGCCATTCTCCGTCCATTCGCCGTGTTAAAGCAAAGAGAATGGCCATTCTCCGTGTTAAAAGCAAATAGAATGCCATTCACCGTCCAAAAAAATATTCTCTTCGAAAATATTATCATTAGAAAAGTAAAAAATATTTCGTCCGATCAACAGATTTTTTTTTTAAATATGTGAGCAGATGATCCGCCCGACCTCAGAAGCAGGTTTTCTCAGTTCACCACCACCACCATGACATGTAGCTTTATTAACAAAATATTAAATTATTAGATGAAAAATAAGATTTCTGACAATGGCATGGACAGTAAAATTAGAGCGGCGCTGCTGGTACTTCTTCTTGTTCGAGGAGGTTCGACGACGTCCGACGCGAACCGGACCGATTCTTCTCGGCACAGCTGGTACTCCTCGTTGTTCTAGGAGGACTCGACGACGTTCGACGCGATCCGGACCGATTCTTATTTCCTTCTTCATCTCCGTTTCTCTTTCCACCACAACCACCAACACCACCACCACCACGACGGCCTGTAACCAAAATTTTTTTTACGAAATTAAATTGGATGGACGAAAGAGAGAGTAAATATGAGTTAATTTATGGTGTTCATTGAAAAAATTAAAGTGAAGAATGACCTGCTAAGCAAGTTTACCAACAGTCAAAAGTCTAAATCAGCATTAATTGATGTTTCTACACTATTATTCAATCTGAACCATTGGATCAATATCCAACGGCCAAATTTCGGATGTATCGATACATCCTTTCCAGCAGATGTATTGTAGAACGACCATATATATATAATAATATATATATATATATATAATATATATATATATATATATATATATATATATATCTATATTATATATTAAAAATATATATATATATATATATATATAATATATATATTTTTTTTTTTTTTTTTTTGAAAGAAGGTAATTGTGGCGAACGCTCCCACCCGGGAATCGATCTCCTGACCACTCGGCCGCATGCATCTCTCCTACCACTAGGCTAGAGGTCATTTGCATATATATATATATATATATATCTATATATATCTCTATATTATATATATATATATATATATATATAGTAGAAGTGTAAACTAAAAATCAAACTTCGTTCTAGTACTGTAATTTTTGGCATCTTTTTTAAAATTTATCAGGGTACTACAAACTTACTCGGGACAAGCTCGGTATTACGACACTTTTACTCGAGCACTACAAAAGTCCCTAGGGTTGCCCCCCCCCCCCCCCCCCCCAACTTCCACTCCTCCTCTCCCTCCTTCCCCTAGGGGTGTCAACGGATGCCTATCGGTACGGATATGACAATATCCGTATCCGTATCCGAATTTTTTTTTACAATATCCGAATCCGATCCGATATCCGAACGGATATCTGTTTTGCACTCCCGAATCCGTATCCGTCTAGTTTAACGGATATCGGATAAAATCCAATTCAATCCGATAATTTAAAAAAAATAAAAATGAATCTACTTGGCGTTTTATTGCTATCCGAATATCCGAAATCTAAATATTTAAAATTTTATTTATTGTCCGAATCCAAAATCATTCAAATTTGATAAACTATGATAACTTTACAATCCATGACATAAATATCATAAAAACAGAGATAACCAATTAAAATTTAATAAGTAGAAGACCAAAACAATAACCAAATTATCACCGTAACCATAAATTTATGCTACAAATATGGATATAATCTAATCGTGTTCCCAAAAGCTTATTTGCTCTTCATCTCCAAAGAAACCAAAATATAAGACAAATAATTCGTCATAACCATCAAACTATTCTAAAATATAAATGATAAATCTAATGCAAATTTTGCAGGAAAAAAAACTTATTTTATTTTTTTCACCATTTTTGCTCCCACCCAGAGTGGAGATTGGAGTCTCGATGAGTAATCGGTTTGGAGAACTCCAAATATGAGAGAGTAGAAGATGAAATTTCTAAGTATGATGGAGAATGGAGTTGGAGAGTAACTGATAAAATTACTTTGACCCAACAACTGTTTCATCTTCTATTGAAAAATGTCACCTGTGAGTGTCTGTGACCCCATCCAACCCATTCATCTTCTCAAGGACTTGGAAAGTGGGTAAGTTGGAGAGTAATAAAGATTAGTTATAAATATCACCCGTCCAGTTTTCTAACAGCCAACCCTTCCCTCTTCTAAAGTACATTGTAATTAATATGTATTACTATTGTGTATGCATTATATAATATAAATATAACGGTAAAAGTAGGAGATGAGAAGTCATTCGGTCGGATTGAACAACAGGAAAGTAACTTTAAGAATAAAATCCTTTCACCTTCTGTTGTGATATATATTATATATATAAAATCCTTTCACCTTCTGTTGTGATATCTATATTACTAGTCATAACCCGTACCCATAGGGCATGGTTCATTTAAGGTATTCCCCCTCAAAATCTTGGACCCCCAATTTTAAACGAACAATAATAATTTTGAGGCCCCCATCAAATATTAAACCCAACCACTGCTGGATGTAAATTTTCTTTGGATTCTCCATAAAATTCCACTCTCAATAATGCTCATCCACAACCATTATGAGGCCCCCATCAAAATATTAAATCCCAACCATCAAAATATTAAATCCCATCTTTGGATTCCCCATAAAATCTCACTCCCAATAATGCTCTTCCCCATAAAACCCCACTCCCAATAATGCTCTTCCCCATAAAACACCACACCGTTGATTCACCAAGATTAAATCACAACCACTCTTTATCTTGGCACAGTCAGCCCTAAGATTCAAAAACCTGTGTTTTATATATATACTAGTCATAACCCGTGCCCATAGGGCATGGTTCATTTAAGGTATCCCCCCTCAAAATCTTGGACCCCCAATTTTAAACGAACAATAATAATTTTGAGGCCCCCATCAAATATTAAATCCCAACCACTGCTGGATGTGAATTTTCTTTGGATTCCCCATAAAATTCCACTCTCAATAATGCTCATCCACAACCATTATGAGGCCCCCATCAAATATTAAATCCCAACCATCAAAATATTAAATCCCCATCTTTGGATTCCCCATAAAACCCCCCACTCCCAATAATGCTCTTCCCCATAACCTCACTCCCAATAATGTTCTTCCCCATAAAACCCCACAACCGTTGATTCACCAAGATTAAATCCCAACCACTCTTTATCTTGCACAGTCAAGCCCTAGGATTCAAAAACCTTTGTGTTTTGTATAATAGATATATATATATATATATATATATCATATATATATATATATATATATATATATATATAAAATTTTGGATATCCGAAATTAATAATTTATAATCGGATCGGATATTAACGGATTCGAATATCATAATATCCGAATTCGTATCCGAAAAGAAATAACATCCGAAAAAAATTCGGACATCCGAATCCGATATCCGAAATTTCGAATAATATCCGAAAATTCGGATACGGAATCGAATCGGATTCGAATTTTCGACTATCCATTGACAGCTTTGCTTCCCCTTTCCTCCTACTGCCTCGACCCCTCCCTCCCCACCAGCAAGCTCCACCTCCACCTCCAGTCGAATCTCAACATCGCCATCTCATTCCTCAATCCTCCTCCTCACACCTCGTCCTATCAGTGCCCTTTCATTCTTCTTCCTCCAAACTCTGACCTCCTGCTCTTCCTCTGCAACCTCTTCACTCATCTCCAAATCGACGCCGCCAACCTCAAACAAAAAGCTCTCGACTCTCTCCTTCAGCTCCTCTCTTCCTCCTCCTCCACCACCGTCTTCTGACTACTCGCCAACGAGTGCAACATCTCCGTCCTCGTCCGTCCTCTTTGAACAAGTCCCCTTCGCCTGTTATCTTTAGGACTGCCAAAAATTTTAATAGTCCCACCTATTGGAATAACTGTCAAAAAATTTGATAGTCCTAAAGGTAACATGTTGGCAAAAAATTTGACAATCATACACGGTGGAAGGACTGATTATTTAGGATTATCAAAAATTCTGACAATCAATAATACATAGATTGTCAAATTTTTTGGCAGTGCTAAATGAACAACACATTTTTTTAGGACTTTCAAAATTTTTGACAGTCAAGTATATTGGTAGGAGTGTTAAAATTCTGACAGTCCTGAAGAAAAATTGGACAGCAATTTTCTGAGTGACAAACTTGTAAATAGAAAATTTTCGTAGTCCCGAATAATTTTTGTAGTGCATTTATAAATACTCCTTTTGTGTTTCTCTTGGCAAGTCACAATAGAAAGAATAGGGAAGGAGGGAGAAATATGGTGGTGTCGGGTTGAATTTAAGGACGACAAAGGTAGTAGTGATAGGTTATCAATTTAGGAACGGGGAAGGCGACGGAAGCGTTCTTCTACCCTCCTCTATTAACGCCTGCGTGAAAGTGAGAAAGAATAAAAAAAATGCCTGCCAAATCGAAGGGGAGATCGTGCTGACATGGTGGCCGCCCATTGGCTCCAGCCACCCCCCCTAGCACCGGATGCCACCCCCACCAATAAGGACCCACCACATATGCGTCGTCCGCCACCCCACCCCCCCCCCCCCCCCCCCCCCCCCCCGCTAGTACCGGATGCCACCCCCACCAATAAGGACCCACCACATATGCATCGTCCGCATCCCTCCCTCCCTCCCCCCCCCCCCCCCCCCCCCCCCCCAAATTCAGCAAGTAGCGTTGTAAATAAAATCTCCATGGTATATCAAAAGATCATTGAGAAAAAGTATAGTTTTGAACTGATTATATGAAAAGCTCATGGTATTTAAAATCGGATTTCGCCACTAATTTATTAAGAAGCCGCCTATATTACTTTTGGGGTGGGACCATGATGACTTCGTCAGGATCTACAGAGCTTTAAACTTTGAACGGGACCAAGATGGATGTCCCCAGCAGCTCACCTTCTATTGCGCTGCGCATACCCTTCGAGCGGGACCAAGTATATTCAAGTACCTTTTGGACGTGCCTCAAAAATGGGCTGTACAAGCAGCCGCTCCTCGAGCTACAATCCAAAACTAAGCTGAGCTTCAGTCGTTCTGGTTTTAGCGAAGCTCGAAGATGCTTGAAAGTCGTAGACGCATAATAGATGATACTGATTACAAGAAAGGGATGCTCAAAATTGGACGTCACGTCTGAAGAGCACAATAACACAAGGAGTCATCTCCCTTCCCATCAAGCTCGAGGAAAAAAAAAAAAACAAAGAACCCCAAAGCACACAAATGGCCAGAAACAAATGGGCGTCCTCCTCTTCAACAATCCAAAACATAAACTTCGGTATGTGCAACAAGCAATCCTAACTGTTAAAAGAGAACGATGCACTTTCAACCTCGATGAATAAAACTTCATTGCATAATGCTCTCAACTTTCAGTAAGCCGATTACCAAGTAACCGATCCCTACCTCCAAACAATGAATACTATCTGCATTCTGCAATGTTGTCACACATTTCCAAAGGCTCCCACAATCTACGTAAATTAAAATTTTCATCATGTAAAAGGACTGATCAGTTTCTTTACAATGTATAGTATCCGACTGAACTAGTGCAATTAGCATTTATATTCTTCTCTGCTTTGAAATTAGCATTTTAAAAGGGTAAAACAAGAGCCATGAAGCCTCTAGTCCAGCTAAAACAAGATGGATCCCGCAGTAGTACGAAAGACATTGGCATATCAACTTGGAAAAGATCTCGGCCTGCCATTTCTTTGCCTGTGAAAAAGTGGGGAGAAATTAAGTTAGGTATGGTAAATAAATTAGGAGCTGCTAGGTAACAGGTTGATGACTACCAAAATGAATCCTTCTTCTCCTGGGCTAATAGCTCTTCAAATGAGATATCAGAGAACTCCATAGACTGATCCATAGTCTGATCCGGAGGGCCCTTCAATTCCATACTAGCACTAACTTCAAGCATCTATAACAAGAGAAAAAAAACAAAAAATAGATAAGCAGGTAACAATTGTACACATTGCCGTCACCTAAAGTGGTAAATTAGCTTTGGCGTTACCTTCTTATATGCAGGTGATAGCTTAAGCTGATCCTGAATAAGATTGTAAACAGCTGCGTCCTGCTCTAGCCTCTTATGTTCAGTCTCTAACTTGTATATCTGAATAGAATTTTTATGGATATCAATATGAGATGGAACAAAAACGCAAACTCGCTGAAGATGCATGAGGCAAAGCCAATTCAGTATTTGCAAACCTGTTGGCTGAGGCGATCAAATGAAGACCTGTCTGCCTTGAATAGTAATGCTTTCTTTATTTTAAAACTCCTTTTGAGGATATCGGATCTAGCAAAACATAGATACATAATATGCTTAATGGTCTTAGTACTCGTGAAAAATGTAGAAATCCAGATATAAAATAGCTTTTGGGAAAACAGATACATACTTGTGCTGCAATTCATTTCTTGCCTCCACCAGGCAGTTGACAAACTGACCCACCTGCAGATGATGACAGTAAAGATAACTTGCTTTTTTGCGTATCTAGAAGGGAGTAATTAGAGGAAAGGCTGTGATGGTGGAAGACTTGAAGTCCTCAGCCAAAATCAGCATCATGACATTATAACATATGACCGAAGCAGGCCCGGTCCCCTAGGAGTTGGGGGTGAGGGGAGGGGGGTACGCTTGGGATCTAAAAGAGGATCTTTCTTTGAACGAAGCAGGCCCGGTCCCCCATTCTCCAGTTCTGCCTCTTTTCATGGATATTTCAACATACACACAATGAGCTCGATAAGGGACTCCCAGAAAGCTCAATATCAGCCTTTTGAGAATTCTATATGATATCAGAGTGGACCATGCATGTACTATCCTTAGAAAGAAAATATACCACATCTTCTACATAGAATGACCTATCAAGTAAACTTAAGACTTTCATTCATCATACAAAGGCTCCACCACTTGGTTCATGCACTATGATTACGGTCTTAAAACTTAATCACACCCTCGAAGCCTTAATTATTTTATAGTCTTTCACAAGTTACCAACCGCTCCAGATGTTTGAAAACCAACAACAACACAGCCTTTATCCCAAATTTTTGGGGTTTGCTATGTTTGACAACTTACATAATTTTAAACTAACATAAGATATGTAGAAATAATAAAGGCTCCTAGGAGGAAGTTTTTTTTCCCCTTCTAAATACCAAACGTGAAAGCAATATATGTCATGCACTCATCTTAGCTGTTTATCTTTCACAAGTCAAAAAGGCCTCAACTATTTACCGTCTACTTTACTAAGCCTGGATCCAAAGAAAGTGCAAGATTGGTTTCAGATATATCAGTCTTGAAGTTCAGCTCCCTCAAGGACACGCGGCCTGTAACACATTAGTGCAGAATAATATGTAATAAAGTGAACTAAAAAAGTGATAAAGGAGATGCGGCCTATGGGCTGTGTCCTGGTTCAGGCAGCAGTAAATCAGGGAAGACTGGCAGCAGGTTCAGGTATGGGGGTACCAATAAACAGCTGTCAAGGAGGAGAGGGATCGGATGGTGGTCTGGTGCAGACGGGATGGGGAGGTGGCAGTCCTTGGGTACCTGCAATAAAGAAGGGGCGCACGAAGTAGGGTTCAGGAGGTTGGGTAGCAAACAGTAGAAGAAAGGGGCTTTCGGGTTCTGTGCAGCACCAAAGGGAAGGAGTTGGGGCGGCAGATGCAAAGGAGAAGAAGATGAGGGAAGATAAAATTAGAGTTAGCGTTTCTAAAGCTTCACACAGAAAGGTTTGGGCATCAAACCCTGGAATCACATCATGCTCACGAAAGGAACCAATCCTAAACACAATCATACATTAACTCTCTGAATAAACATTTTGATTACAACTCAAAAGATATAGATTCCAAGACTTGGGATACAAGTCGTGGATTTCCAAATAAAACATGACTCCTAATTGAAACACGACATAGATAAATAAACCCAAACTTAGACCCACTAAATAAACAAAAGCAAACAAATAAACCCAGTGACTCAAATACACTCAGTTGAACCAATCTCAAGTAAACTCATCAAACATGAAATAATCATCCATAATGTTATTATGCTGGACTATGCAACTTTAACAACACATCGACATAGTTGAGATCAAAAGTGTTAACCTAACTATAAAGGACCGGTAATGTAAGTATAATTTAATGAGCCTCCAGTAACAATCGTAGTATGAGGTTTCAAGATTCACAACTTGGTTGAATCACCAGAGGAGTGATGTTTGACTGCCTATAGAATAATATCTTCTTTGGGAATTAGGTGCTACATTTTGCAGATACTGCTTATTTGAGATTGAAATGTATTGATACTGGTGTGCTTGTGTGCATCCTCATGACTTTACCATGATGTTCCTTGATTCTGATTAATGCACAAATTCTGTAGAAGTCATCAGCACGCATATAAGAAGAACATACAACATCATGATCAATAAGTGTTCTTCCAATCCAATATCATTCTGATTTAACTACCAAAACAATAGATAAAAATAGAATTCCCAATTTCTCTTCTTCAGGACCTAGGTAGATTTGCATGGGTAACAAAAGGTTAATTTTGATTATGATAAGTATGTATATTCTTTTCCCTTTTCCAATTCATTTGGTTAGCGCATTTAGTAGTTAATAAAAATGATGGGAACTAATTACCTTAAAAACATAATGAAAAATAATTGATATTGTAAACCATGTATCCCAAAATACAGTATTTACACCAAGCGTATTCATAGATTTATCCTTGCTTTCCCTTGTATCGATTTGGTATTTTGTAGATGGCGTTAGGAATTGATTTCCTTAAGATGTTTTCATGTAGTTTAGATCGTCTCTGGGATATCATATGGGAGTTTTATCTCCCGTAGAATAAATGAAGATAATTGACCGGATTAATAACCATATGCAACATTAAGTGTTTTCTTGGATTTCTAATTGGTTCCAACCCACATATAGACCAACCCAGACTTGTAGAGACCTATGGCAATGGCATAGGCCCAGACTAGGACTCGTATGTAGATCGTGAATCCGACAACCCACAAAATTGAACTTGTATCACACTAGTGGCATACCACCAATATACTGGTGGCATACCGCTAAGTCAGGATTTGCAATTAAGCACCATCCCCTGCCTAAAATGATGGCTCTCGATCATCTCTCAGATATCGTACGGGAGTTTCTCTCCCGTAGAATAAATGATAAATAATTAACCGGATTAATAACCATATGCAACATTAAGTGTTTTCTTGGATTTCTAATTGGTTCCAACATACATATAGACTACTCTAGACTTGTAGAGACCCATGGAAATGCCATAGAACCAGACTAGGACCCGTACGTAAATCACAAACCCCGACAACCTACAAAATTGAACTTGTATAAGACTGGCTGCAAACAATCAATATATTGGTGTCATACTGCCGAATCATGATACATTGCAGTTCAGCACTGTTGGCTGCTATGTGTTTGATGTGGTGATTGGGCTTTGACTAATCCTTGTGATTCAAAACTAGGTGGAGACTAACATGGAGAGTGTGGGAGCTGATGACTGCCATCTAGTAGTGCAATGTGGCTTGGGGGATTTGATATAACCCTAAACCTTCACCAAACCCTTATTTCA
Organism: Iris pallida; assembly: GCA_029216955.1. NCBI lineage: Eukaryota > Viridiplantae > Streptophyta > Magnoliopsida > Asparagales > Iridaceae > Iris > Iris pallida. The sequence goes on from JANAVB010035620.1 coordinate 1,203,806, forward strand.
CCCTCATCATTCACCCTTTCCTCTTTCTCTTGAGATCATGATATTTTCTTGATGATTTCCTGTGTTGATAGTTTTCTTAAGCTATTAGAGCTCGTCATCATGATAGATTCAAAGATCTATGTTTCCTTTTATATACATGTTGAGGTTTTGGAGTAATATGCTACATCTAGGTTAAAATGATCATAACTTTTTTTAATACTTTGTAATCATATTAAATTTGTTGTAATAGATCAATTAAATGATTCTGAACTTTGCTTAGTGTTACATTCGATTGGAGTCAAAGCATGGAGAAAACAAGATTTTTGAGCTTGTGCTGCTGATTTAGCTTGCCTAAAGGAAAGAGCTAAATTCTTTAATTTTCGTTCCATTCTCGTCTCGGATTCTAGTCGTCTTCGACTATGGCTTGACATCCACTCAATCTATAGTTATATTCACCTGATAGCATGCTTAGTTAGTGATCATATTATGTTTTGATGTTTCATTTATATGTATCCGCTTTATACTGTTTTTACCGATACACGTTTATTCTCGTTTTTTAATTCCATTATTATGATGTATAGCTTAGCTTGTAACTTTTCTTAATGCTAGATCATGATAGCATGCTGGTTTGGTAATCTATATGATTACTGTAGCTTAACTTGCTTGTTATCCTTTTAATTGTTCATTTGCGTGTTTGACGATCTAAATAGTATGAATAGTATTTCTAGCCTTCGTGATAGGGCCGTGGACCTGCATTGAGATATGACTGAGTGTTACCAATCGCATGTTTGGCATTACTGTGCTCATTTCTGAACATACTATATGAAGCGACACTACCACCGAATCACCGATACGATATGTCGATGTGTCTAATATGAGTCAGATTTGGTACACGCTAGTGTATCTTGATCATTGGTCCGACTTAATGCATGATCGACTATTTACAAGATATCTATTGTTTATGACAACTTTATTTCCCTGTATTCCCAATTTGCTAGATTCTTCATGTGCCTTGTCTTATAATTAGGCCGATGGTCATGTAGTACCCGCTTGTCCAATACGTCTGACCATGCTAGTCTTGATCGGATGGACGCACACATCCTCGTAACCTCGTGTAGTATCTTGCCCCCAAGTGCATCGACATATAGGGTTGATATTCCGGATATCCACGATTTGGGAATCAAGTTAAATGAATAAGGATTAATAACTAGATTGATTCACCTAAATGCATTAGGAGGGAAGAATTCATAGTTTCATAGCGACCTTGTTGACAGCTTATTAAATCTATCGACTGTGAGAGTGTTATTTCCTCATCTCAGCGTGCCGGATTTACTTATTGTGTTTTGGCCTTGTGCCCTTGCCTGTGTCTTCTGCTTTCTTGCTTACCGACGCTCCACAACGGTCATTTTGATAGCGACAGATTGTTTACGGATGCACATACCTAGGTTCTATTAGGGATAGCCTTCGAGCTTGATTTTATTAGACTATGTTATAACGAAATTCTCAACTTGCATTTGTAATTAGGCACCTAGGTAGTTAATTGTAGCAACCCTAAGACTTGTATTATCTTGTGCTTGCCTTAGTATGTTAGTTTGTCTATCCTTATATGGTTGATAGCTAGTTTGTTGTCTTGTGTTAGTGTCTTTCCAATACACTGGTTCCATGTTTGTCTTTACGTTCCTGTGTTACTGCATTTCTTTCATGTATTTCAATTATGCATTTTGCTATCATCATGGGCTTCGTTTGATGCTGGATGGGGTCCGACCCAGCCTGGTTTCCATTGCCAGATTTAGAGCCCGAGACATAGAAGCTTTTAGATCTCCAACTTTATGGTCAAGATGAGTACGCAGAGGACGTCGGCGCCAGCGCATGAGTGGGTTTTTTCTTCGTATTAGCCATTATCATTTTGATAGCGTTTAGTCGAGGGCACTTGTTAGCCCTAGTAATTCTAGAAGCATGTTCCCATTTTGCTATTCAGACCCGATATTTTGTATGTCTAGTTACGTACCATGATCAAGTACTTAGACATGTTGGGCTTGTCATGTATTGCTAGCTTCTGGATTGTGATTATGTAACGACGTGGAGGATGCTTACTACTTTACTTATATCATGATCATGTTGCTTATGTTTCTTATTTGTCGGACTAAGATATAGATTGTAGATTGCTAGTAGGCCATAGGCGGACTTGCATGCTACATTAAACCTATCATAGTCTCTTAAAGCCGTGACTGCATTTAGGGGTATGGAGTATTCCGTAGAGTGTAGATGCCATGTTACACCCACTTACTCCATATTTCATACTGCTTTCCCATGAACTAACACATATATCTCCACAATTACATAGTACCACATGAACAAACACATTTATCTCTACAATTACATAGTACCACATTACAGAACATAAGGTTTACATAACAAGCATTGCCTGCTATGGTGAACATACTATCATACGGCGGAGTAGCACAGCAAGATAGAGTATTAGACTTTCTTTTGAGTATTTTACGATACGCGACACCTATATTCAAATATGGTACAACCTATACATGACACAATTTGTTGAACGATACGAAGGAACAATTTATCTTACAGATGTATCGTACTATACAAAGACATTCCCTAATGCAGTGTATTAAGCAATACATAAATTATCCGGCTAACCTTAATCTTAATGGCTCCAGCTTCTAAGTGGTTTAGAAATTAATGGTTGTATTATAACATGACACCAACAATAGAACTTGAAACAAGGAACGAAGGAGCTCAACCAACCTTCTTTTTTCTCGACTCCCTATCGTACCAAAATAACCCATTTTGACAACTTCCTCTTATGGGCAAACTCTTCAGCCAAGTACCTTCTTTCGGCATCTTTTCTTCACTCTCTCTATTTCAGATGACAACATCCAACACAAGGGTAGACTGGTGTGTCTGTGTATGTGTGTGGAGAAAAACCGTAACTTAGAATTTAAGGGAGTACCAAAACTTTACCAACTAGCCCAGCATTAAGTTATTGATGTTTGGAAGAACATTAAGTAAACAATACTAAATAGCAGGAAGACGAAAACTCAATTGATGGTGGGGGTGGGGAGCCCCTGATCAAAGACAATAGCATGTTCAGAGACTAATTCTAAAGAACTTTTATTTTTTGCTTTTTAATATTCCTGTTTTTCAATTCTTTATCCTTCTGTATGGTCTATTTTGGTGTTTTCTTGGAGACCTTGTTTAGAAATCTATCATCTTCCAGAAGCTTCAAGCAAGCAGCTTCCAAGTTCATGTATACCTTACTATATATTAACTCTATATATGGTTAAAATGCACAAAAGTTGGAAATTATAAGTTATAGGTTCTGTAAATATCAATTAATAATAATCCAATCTTCCTGATTCATTTATCTCAAATGAATGGAAACTTCACGATTAGAAAGCATTCCCAAACCATATGGATCTTCAATCCCATCATCCAAGTTATCTTTGTACCTCTCTTACACTGGTAAAGGTAAATGTCATGTCATGCGTAATAGGATATATAAACAGGTGTATATGACAAGTACTTGCCATAACTCAAAGCGTCCCATGTGCTTGGCATGCATCAGATGCGGGTGCAAAAATCTCCATTGAGTTTGAAGTGTTCGTGCATCGTTGATTGAACAAATAATCACTATACACATGCTTGTCCTAAAACTAACCAAAATACACCTATCATGATACATGGACGAGAGGATCGACCCAGCCTAAACCAAGCAAAAGATGACCCTGGGAAGCCGCCCAAGGGAGTCCACAATATGCTTCTTTGATCATTGTATCCTGTTATCTTCTTTTCCTTCTACGCAGTTTTATTATCATCTTACTATAATAACATGTTTCACTGTATTACTGATTTTCTTTTTAAAACTTTCCGAGTGTTCCTCATCCTATTGATGTTAGTTTCTAGGTGCTCGCCATCATATTTGCCACTCCTACTAACAAAGATGTTTTTTTTAAGATTTCTTAATAGAAAGATTTGCATGCAAGAGAATTTCCTAGTCCATGTTTCCAATTAAGCAAGTCTTGCTGCCAGCTTCAACGATAATTTAGGGGCGGACACACCATAGGCCGAGGGGGACTAGCCGCACCAGCTGAGTTTTTTTTTCCCCTTCTATATACAATTTGTTTGCCTATTACTTACTTCTTTCTTACAAGTTTAACAACCAAATGGTGGTCCAGTTGGTAAATAGAAAATGTTATAACTTATAAGTAGGAGATCTTGACTTCAATACTCACTAGCCACATTACGACTAGTTTATAAATTTTTTTATTATGAATTATATATAATGCCCCCCTTTAAATTATAAAATGTATCTTTGCTCCCGCAAAAAAAAAGTCTTTTCATCCGCCACTGCACCCATCAAGGTCCCATGATCCTAATACAACTGTGAATTATGTTATTGGCACACTCATATCAGTGAACAAGTGATTTTGTGTAGATTTGTCAAACGAGTCACTATCATGTTCAAAATATTTGTATTTTAAATTTCTCCCTTCCTATGCATCCTTCTGTTTTGATGTGTCTCGCCACGTGAGTAATGGAAAGCCTATCATGTTCTCTGCTTTTAACATGTTGATATTATAATGCTCCAATTGATGGTGCAAAATCTTGTGGAGCACATATGCGTACTCAATTAGGGGTCATAGCTAGTGAATTTTTTTTTAATCCCAGCTCACAATTCACGATCATGTTCCTGTCTTCTACTTTTCCAAACACTGACAAGTCTGAGCAGATTACTAACTGGAGCCCTCCTCATCTCTTCGCTTACCTTCCAAGTTAATTCTAATCTCCTTGTCCTTAACCAGACAGACTGCCTCTTCTAAGTTGTTGTGTACCTCTTACTAATTTTATCATGCACTGGGCTATATACTCTTTGTTCTAGACTTCTAGTAACTTGTTTGCTTGGATTCTCCTTATTGCCCTCCAGTCAGAACCATAAAACCCTACATCACCATTCCGAAAGATACATTTTGAAGTCCTTCAGGGGTTAACAACAAAAACATCAGGGTACCTCAACAATGTTACAGTCACCTTAGGCTCATATTGATAAAAGGTCCATGAAACTTTAATTCTGTGAAGAAAGATGCATATATCCATTCTTTTTTGTTTACTTATCTAGATTAGCATAATGATAGATCATATTAAAAGAGGAATCCTTGAGTACATTTCCACATATTAGATGGTTGGGAACCCTATTACAAGGGTGCACCGGGTCTTTACTAATTCATCCCAGTGATGTACTCATTTTTTTGGTGGGTACATACTTTCTTTTATTGGATAAATTTGTATGGTCTGTGACTAATATATACACCATTGCTTGATTTCATTGTTTTTATTTATGTTGTAACATATGCTGTGTGTTCAAATATAGTAAGGTTGGCTTGCTTGCTCACGTGATCAATCACATTTTGGAACTTGAAAATAGACTTAAATTAACACAATCCTTGTCGCCATGATACTAGATCTGAATCATTATTAACAAATCCATAAGTGGTCCAACATTTTAATCAAATCCAAATGAAGACCGTGATCTCCACATAGATCATGATTCAAATGAAGACCATAGATCATGAGTGACCATTCAACGAAAAACTCAACAGTGTCCTAAGGACAAGGACAGAAGTGGGAGTTCTAGAAAATTCAACAAACTAGACCAGGATGAGTTTGGGGCTGTGTTCAGACTAACAGAGTAGAGGTGAACCTACCTTCTACTGTAACAATTAGAAAGCCAAATGTGAGATGCTCTTGCAACATGTCTGTGGGTGAACAAATCATGAAAGTCAGTCTGAGCATTTGTAGAGGATATCTCCACTTTGGTTCCTAACAAAATTTGGTATGAAAGTGTTCTTCTTAAAGGTACTCCGTAGTTGCACAAGGCACAAGCATATATGGATATTTGAGTTGACTATTTCTTGAGAGATGGCCTTTATATGGACTCATTGTGGATGAGGTGGAATGTGTTTGAATTGGATCTGGTCCGGTCGTGAACCAATCCATGTAAGTCCACCAGTTATTCAGTGTTCTAAAAGTCGGATTTAGGCGGCGCCTAGGTGCTGGGCGCCCATAGGCCGCCTAGGTTTCAACCGGAATCTGCATTCTAGGCGGATCACATAAAAGGCAGCCAAAATCGGCCGCCTAGATGAAGCTAGGTGGGTGGGCGGCCGCCTAGAAGTTTTCGAAGAGGAGAAGTTGCCATTAAAAAAAAAACTACTTACCTCCCTCCGGTGGTGGGTGGACGCGAGCAGCCGACGCCAGCAGCAGCTGCGATTGTTGGATATTTAAAGTGTATGTCCATATAAATTTGGATTGCGAACTTGTAGTGAATGTCTTGCAAGTGGCATTAAGAATATAAGATGCATGACCATATAAATTTGTAACAACAAATTGCAACCATGTTGTCAAGGCTCTAACTCACAACTCATCAAAGAATGAAAGTAAATCCAAAAGTTTAAGAAACCTAATCAAAAGGAAAAAAGGAAACACAAGATATCAGCAGCAACCAGCAAACGTGCGCAGTTCCAGAAACAATATTATCGAACATATCACGACTACGACATTTCAACAAACACCATTCCTACTACGTAGAGTAGAGAGCGAAAAGGGAATTCTTCAAGAGTGTACCTGAGCCATGGTCAGCTTCCTGGCCTGGTTGGACCTGACGAGCTCGTCGTACTGCACCTTGATCCTCCTCTGCGTCGCGCTCGCGAACGACGAGAACGGGAACAGGGACGCGCACTCCTCCGCCGTCCTGCCCGCGGTCCCCGCCGCCCGAACAATCTCCTCGAGGGAGGGGCGTACGCCGCCCGCCTCCTCCCCCTCCTCCCCCTGCCTCTTCTTCTTCCCCCTCTTCTTCCTCCTCTTCTCCTCTCCCGCCGCCTCCGCCGGAGGCATAGGCGGCGGAGAAGGATCGGTGTCGGCGGCGGGGAGGCGCGTGGCTGCCGGGGAGATGTGCTGCTTCTTCCCTCTTTCTTCTTCTTCTTCTTCTTGATACTTCTTCTTCTTCTTACGTTTGTGGAGGAGGAAGAGGGAGACGAGCATGAAGAAGGCGGAGCAGAGGGAGATGAAGAGGAAGATTGCTTCTGTCGTCGACGTCTTTGGGATCAGCGGTGGAGTTGCCATTGATGGAGAAGGAATGGCGTCATAGAAGTAGAGTGACACAGGAGAAAGAAGGAGATGCTGTGCGCCTTTTTTTTTTGTCAAAGTCTTTGGAATACGTGTGGAAGAAGGGAAGGGGGGGCGGTTATAAAGTTTTTCTGAAGTTTTTTTTTTTTTTTTTTTTTTTTTTTTTTTTTTTAAAGACAATTTCTGAAGTTGGTATTCATCCCATTATCTATATATACTTCTATATCTATTATATATCTATTATACTATATAATATATTCTACTGTATAATATAAAAAATAAACTTCGTCCTGAAACAAAAAAAAAAATCAAAAATGTCCTTTATTTTATTTACTAATTAAAATTAATAAAGGATATCAAGATAAATACAATATTTATCCTTTGGTATTACTAATTAACATTAACTTTTAAATACATTGAGTATCTAAAAATAAGGCATTAAAAATGAACTTTTTTTAACATCATTCATTCATTGAAAAATGAACAAGTTTTGACTAAAATTATCTTTTAATCTTTCTAATAATTAATATGTGCAACACATGTGTATATATGTTAGCTATTATAGAATGAGAAAAGTAGGCTTCTATGTTTATTAATTAAAATTCTTCATTAAATTTAATCTATACTATACTATTATATAATGAGGAAGATAGGCTTCATCGTAAAAAATTTATTAAAAAATGCACTCATATATGTTTATTAATTACAATTGTTCATGTATACTACTATATAATGAAAAAATTAGGCTTGGTTGTAGTAGTTTTTATTCCAAAAATGTCCTCGTTTATGTTTATTAATTAAAATTATTAAATTTAATCTATACTACTATATAATTAGAAAGGTAGGCTTCGCCGTGGAAGTTTTTGTTCAAAAAATGCATTCATGTATGTTTATTAATTAAAATTGTTCATTAAATTTAATATGGTTAGTTATGTAACTACGTATAGAAGTATTTTTTTTTAAAAATGTTGTTAGTTACTCTTTTCAAGTATTATAAAATATGTGCAAAACACGTGCATATATAACAATTTTAGTTAATATTATTATAATCTTTTGGGGGCATTTGGTTTTAGTTATGGAGGCTTGGAAATGTGTTTTATATTTCTCACATGTGTTTGGTATGTCTAGGATTGAAAATTGGATAGGAATAAGAAAGGCTTCATATTTTTATTGTTATGGAAAAGGAAAATAGTTTGCTTTTTTGGACGGCCTTCTTTTACTTTCAAAATTCTAACTTTTATCTCGTACATATATAAGCATTATGAAACTAATGAAAGAATATTTAAGAAAAAGTAAACAATTAAGATTTATATTCTTGTATAAACCAAACATGTTAATGAAAATATTGAATTTTTTAACTACTTATTTTCATATAAAATGAGGAAAATGGATTCCTACAAATACAAAACATTTATTCAAACGCCTCCGGAGGTGGGGTTGAGAGAGAGTGGACAATGATTGAGTATGTTGAAATTTTTGGGGCACCTTACATTGCTCTACCTTGTCCAAATAAATTTTAGCTTGTAGACTTGTAATAGCAGTTTTGCAAGTGGCACTCAGCCTCAGGCGTATTTGCAAGTGTTTAATTAATATAATTATCATCTTTTAGTAAAATCTCTAACAAGAAAAGAACATTTATTTCTTGAACTTTATCCAGACTTTTCCTTGACACATCACATCACCCATGGCATTATCTTCAAGTCATTCCACGTACCATCATATGAATCATTTAATAATACATTTTGTCATGCTTGTTGATTTAGACCATCTTTAGTACAAGTTGGAATATATATATATATATATATATATATATATATATATATATATATATATATATATATATATATATATTTTGAAGCAATGGGTACTTGCGGCGAACTCGCTTCCACTGAGGCTCGAACTCCCAACCACTTGGGCCGCATGCATCACTCTTAACCACTAGACTAGAGGTCATTTGCTAAATATATATATATATATATATATATATATATATATATATATATATATATATATATATATATATTTGAAACCCCCCATATTATTCACAAAAGGCGCAAAATGTCGAAGCCTTTACAAGAAAGCTACCAACCACCAAAAGCCGGAGCCGGAAGTATACAACTCAAAAAGGAAGGAAATGAGGGGCTAATAGAGGATAGCGTCCCAGAAGGGCTTCTGGTCATGCGAGCATAAGGCTCGGATCTTCCGACACTGACGAAGGGTCTCCCGAAAGAGCTAGACTCCGGAGTACTGATAACCTTCGTACCTGGCCTTATTCCGATTCTTCCATAAGATCCAGGTAGCCGCCGCTGCGACGATCTGATGGCCGTGGGAGGCAGCCCAGCAAACCAGGAGATCGTTGAAGCACCCACTCCTCTGGGTCTGCCCGCACCGATGCGAAAGGGCCCTCCAAACCAGAATTGCGAGGTCCCCCTGACAGAAGATGTGATCAATGGATTCACTCTTACGCTCCGAGCAACAAGTACATGCGGACGCAAGACTAAATCTGATGGTGTTGAGGGTGTCATCGGTAGGCAACTTCTTGCGGAAGGCTCTTCAGAGAAGGAAAGACCACTTTTTTGGGATGCAGGTCTGCCAAAATGCTGCTATGATAGGTGCAGGCGTCCCCACGCCACGTACCGCTCTTCTAGCCGACCTCACCGAAAAGTATCCAGAAGGTTCGGCCGACCACTTCAGCACGTCTGTCTCATCACCCAGTTTAATATTATTGTTGCGGATGCGCTCTTCTGCCTCTGTCCCGGCCCACTCTTTGATCAGGCGCCAATTCCAATCATTACTAGTGAAATCCCACAGGTCCTTGATCATGTTGTTCCCCGGAGCCGTCGTAAGATTGTTGAGCACGGTATCCCCCGCCCAACGTTCCAGGAAAGTCAGAGATTCTCCATTACCCAGTTGAAGTTTGATCACCGGTTCGGCAAGGGATCGCCCCACTAGAATCTGCCGCCAAGCGGCAGAGGATCTGCAATTGGAGATGGCCTGCGCAGGGTGAATATGCTTGAAGTACCTGGCTTTCATGAATTTGGCCCATAAATTCTGACTCATGCGAAGCTTCCACCACAGCTTCATAGAGAAAGCATCTACAATGTGTGATAGTTTGGAGAAGCCCAGACCTCCTTCTTCCGTGGGCCTAGCCATATAATCTCAACTGGCCCAATGATGTTTGTCGTGCCCGTCACTGTGACCCCAAAAGAAATCGCTAAAGATGCTTTCCATCGAAGCGAGCACTCTCTTGGGAGGGGAGCAGGCAGCGAGGGTATAGATAGGGATAGAGGTGAGCACGTGCTTGATGAGAATCATCTTGCCATCTGGGGATAAGGTAGCGTTATGCCACCCCTCAAGTTTTTTCTTGATCTTGGTAATCAGCTCATCAAAGATGCCGGCGTTCGATATCCCGTACACGAGGGGGCACCCAAGGTAGTTGAAAGGGGGATGTTCGACTGCGAATGAGGTGATATTGGATAGGTTGGTGGCATGCTCTCTCCGGATGTTGTGGTAGGCGTATATCACGCTCTTAGCCAGGTTGATCTTTTGACCAGAGCATCTTGAGTATTTCATGAGCGAGTTGTAGACCACCTCCACCGACCCAACTTCCCCAGAGGAGAAGATAAGAATGTCGTCAGCATAGGTCGGATGAGTAATGATCGGACAGCCGCTAACCGTATGAAAATACTGGAAGTTCGGGGTTCTGGTCATGCTGTTCAGCTGTCTGCTCAGAGCGTCGGCTGTGATGATGAAGATGGTGGACGATAAGGGGTCTCATTGCCTGACACCGCAGCTGGATTTGAAGAAGCCGTCCGGTTGGCCGTTGATCACCGTAGAGAACCATGAGTTGCTAATCGATCTTCAAACGATATTGATCCAAGTTTTCGAGAATTCGACGGCCCTAAAAACCCAGATCATGAATTGCCAGTCAAGTCTATCGTACGCTTTCTCCATGTCTAGTTTGATGGCGATGTCCTCCCCCCCGCCGATAGTTTCATGCATGTAATTAACTCATGAGCCAGCATGATATTATCCTGAATGTTCCTGCCCTTGACGAAGCCACTCTGCTCCTCAGAGATAATCTTGGAGGAGAATCTCTGACATGCGCGATGCAATAATTTTGGAAATGATCTTGTTGGTGAATGTGCAGAGGCTGATAGGCCGAAAGTCCCAGAAAGTCTCTGGGTTATCTTTCTTAGGGATAAGGATTAGATTGGCGCTCGAAATGCTTCTGGGGTAAGGCGCTCCTTGGAAGAATGCCGTAACCGCCTCATGAATGTCTTTCTTGATGATATCCCAGCAGACCCTGAAGAAGCCTGGTGCGCTATGAGCATCAAGAGCCCAAACTGCATCTTTTACTTCTTGTTCGGATGGAAGACGTTCCAGCTGGTTATTGTCGGTGTCGTCGATAATGTGGAGGATCTCAGCCAGGAGGGAGTTGTCTCTGTGGATCGTCTCTTTGGTGAACAACTTAGAATAAAAGTTGGCAGCTTCCCTTTGTATGCCCCGTTGGTCGGTGTATATGATGCCTGAGTCATCAGCAATCTGATGAAGGGTGAGTTTCTGTCTGCGACCGTTGACGCAAGCGTGGAAGTAGCTCGAGTTTTTGTCCCCTCACTGTCCCATTTAAGCCTCGCTTTTTGTTTCCAAAAGTCTGTCTCGACCTTCACCCAGAATTTAAGGATGGCTTTGGTAAGGTTCAGGGCCGCTCTGGCCTCCGGCGATCGGTTAGTCACGACCAGCGTTTCGGCTCGGGTTACATCATCCTCGGTAATCTAGACTGCCTGAAAAATGTTCCCGAACGCCTGTTTACTCCAAACCGATAGAGCCTGTCGTGTGGTCTTGAGTTTGTTGGCGACGCAAATGAGGGGGTCGTTGGAGTCCACTTTGGCCTAGGCCTCATCAACCACGCTCTTGAACTGGGGGTGGGTGGTCCAGAAGTGAAGGAAGTGGAAGTTTTTTTTTTATCCTGGCCGAATTCCTTTTAACTTCAACCAGCAGAGGGGCGTGATCAGATTCGGTGGAGAGCCAAGGAGTGTTGCAGAGTCTACGTTGAAGCTCAACAAGTTCGCTCCAGAGATGCTTGCGTTCTCCTATGTCACGATGCCATGGATCGCTGACAGGAGGGCCCGCTTGGGAATAAGAGGATGTTCCACCCAGCAAGAGAGAGTCTGTCTCGAGTCCTGTATGACTCCGATTCTGACGGCCGGCGCACAAAGAATCCAGATGTCATGTCTGCCTGCTATGGCGCATTTAAAGCCTAACTGCAACCTAATGGCCTTAATTTTCTTGGAAGGGATTTTAGGTTCAATGATGATCAGGATATCGATCTTGTGGATTTTGTTGAGACTAGAAAGACGCCTCATGGTTGGTTTGTTAGCCAGGCCACGAATATTCCAGGACAGGATGTTCAGTATTAATATTTCTTAGAGTTGTGGTGTTTGGTCTGCTTTGTTGCAGACCTGGTGCGTATGTCCGTTGATTCGGGTGCTTCTTTTTGATCTGATATTTTGGCGGCGGAGTTTATCTTGATTCCCGACATCTGGGCGGATTCGGTATAGGGCTCCCTAGCAGGGGAGATGGATGGGATTGCGACGGTGTTAAGTAAGTTTCCAGCAGGGTCCAAGCTGGGAACCACAGGGGTGATGAGGGGGATGTCTTCAATGCTTCCGGGAGGTTCTGCTGCCGACAGAGGGTATCGAGCAACGAGGACCTGTCGTCCCCTAAGGATCTGCTCTGGTCCCAAAATAGTAAGGGCTTCGATGGAAGAATCGTAATTGGTAAGTTGGGTGGCTGAAGGGGTAGCGGGACTGGTGCTCGAAATCGGAGAAGACTCCCTGAGTTCCTTCGGCTCTGCCTCCAAACCGGGACGCTCGGGCGGTCCTTCGAGAAGGGCATTCTCCAGGGAAGTCTTCTCACCGCCAGAGAGAGCATCGAAACTATTCTGTAGGATAGGAGCCGGGGGAATGAAGGGGATCATCGCTCTGCCAAAGGACGCGAAAGGCTCGTCCCTGCTAGCTTCAAATCTGATGTGGGAGTTGGGTAACGGTAACAGAGGGGAGTAGGACTGATGTTTGGGGGTCATTCTCCCACCCGCAGGGTTGTCCTTCCGACCGGAATTCCTCTTGAGCTCAGGGTGGAGTCGGAAGCAATGTGTTGTGAGGTGGCCGCACAGGTGATAGTGATTACAGAAAAGGATGTGGTTATCGTATACTAATTGCTGGGTGTGTATCTGACTGCCTAGCTCAATGAGTATGTGATTGGGAGGTTCTTTGGTGAGATCAAGCTCAACGCAGATCTTGGCATAATGGACTTTGGTGAGGTTGCTTGTTTCCGCTGTCGAAGCCACGTAAATCCCAAAGGAGTTGGCTATGCGTTTAAGAGCTGCCGGGCTGAAGCAGATAAGGGGAAGGTTAGGTAGGGTCACCCATGCAGCGACCTTAGCAGAATCCACTTTAGTACTAAAGTCCTGGGACCACCTAATAATCTTTATCTGATGAGAGTCAACATTGCAAGTGCCCTTGGACCACACAGATTGGTGATCAATAACAGAGGAGAGGTGCAGCAGAATATGCCTGGGGTCTAGAGGAGCCACCCGGTAAGCCGTAGAGAGCTTCCAACTAGCAATGACCTCCTGAACGCGGCTGAGCTTAGGACAGCCCGAAGAGAATTTGAGCACAAAAGTGTGGGGGGTGAGTCGGATAGCGATGCCATTTCCTGAACAGAGAAGGGGACCGTTGGCAAGGAGGATGGAGAAGGATAGGAAACCTCAGGGAGGGGGAAGTCCTGAAACCGAAACCCCGACGCGGCCGCCCTGTCAGGTCGTAGCTTATCTGCGAAGGAAGGCATCGGGTTAGAAGAGGTCGGCAGAGCGGCCTGGGAAAATCTGGGGATGGGGGTCGCAGGCGGCGAAACTCCAAACGGTCGTGAGGATGGCTCCAAAGGAGGTAGGAGCGCAAGCAGATCATCTGGGGAGTTCAGGCAAGAGGGGGGCCGAGCTCTCGCAAGGGGGGAAAGGGGGGCAGCCGAAGGTCCAGAACCAGAAGCAGACCAGGCATAGGCCGAGGGAGATTATATATATATATATATATATATATATATATATATATATATATATATATATATATATATATATATATATATATATATAATAGGAAAATTTGGTGGCAAAACTTTTGAATTCCTAAAATACTCTTGATTTTTTAAACAAGATGTTATTATGTCAACTTCCATGTCATTTATGTTTAAGAGTCAAATCAATAATGTTTGCATACAAGTTTCTTTTTTTCATACAATTTTTCATATTCTAATGGTAAAAATTTCTATCCTTATCATTTTCCAAAGATTATTATTCTCAATATAAAAATTTAAAAAAAGAATAAAATTTGTGTTTTGAATCTATTGGTAATTTGGTATTGTAAAAAGAAAACCCACACACATGAATAATCACATGAAAAAGACGAAAAGACGACAACTGACCTTATGATATTCTAATTAAAATAGGTGCAAAGCACGTTCATGTTATATATATATATATATATATATTTTTTTTTTTCATGTTATATATATATATATATATATATATATATATATATATATATATATATATATATATATATATATATATATATATATATATATATATATATCACAAAAATATATATATATATATATATATATATATATATATATATATATATATATATATATATATATATATATATATATATATATATATATATATATCACAATAATTCAATAATTTTAAAATTATTATTATTAAATAATATAAATGATAATAAATGAAAAAATAATTTATGAAAGGTGGTGCCTTTTTATTAAGGAGCACCGGATGTATGAAAAAAAGTGCATTTTTCTGGCAATATATACTTATAACGGTATATGTCAGTAAAAATATTAACAATATTTTAAATGATATAAATGACGTACAATTTAAAATTTGAATTATTGACGGTTGTCGAAGGCATGAGAATAACTAGTATAATAAAGAGAAATGTTATTTCTACCAAAACACAATAATGAAGGGTCAAAGAGTGTCAAAAGCACAAAGATAATTAGTAACAAATATAATCTATCTACTATAAGACTAGAGGAGTTTGTGAAGCAAGTTTCGACTTATTTGAAAAATATTATTCTTCTTTAATATATATATAATATTATTTAAATAATAAACAACGGGTAAGAATTAGGTCCACAAACTCCTAGAAACCGTTTTTTTTTTACAAAGGTGTATAATTTTTACCAACTATTTTTTAAAGAAGATTCAAGAAATATTAATAAAAATTAATATGAACTTTCTCTCTACCAATAGCTTAACATATTTTAATTGTCATCCCATTTCATTGGTTATATTAAAAAAATCAACTCAAAATAAAAGGTTATATTTTGTAAAAAAAATTCTTCTCCATAATAAACGAAAGAAATAATACGTCAATTGTTACTACCCAGCCCAAAAAGAATGGATCCGCCCATAACCGCCCAAAACGAATGGTTATAATTGTCATCCCATTTTATTGGTTAGATTATGTGGAATATTGCTGCCAACAAGAATGGATTCGCCTATAACCGGCCAAAAAATTCTTCTCCCGTAACCGTCCGTAACTGAACGGAAAAATAGGAGTGGCATTCCAACCTTTCCATAACTGCTTCGTAGCGATTTTCATAAAGTCTTCTCCTTATTTTTCTTTTTTACTTTCTCTATTCTATGTCAATTGTTACTACCCAGCCCAAAAACCTAGAGAGAGAGAGAGAGAGAAGAAGAAGTAGCGAGGAGGAGGAGTCGGACTTCATCGCCATCGCCAACGTTTCTTCGGTCGGGGTATCGATATTCTTCCTTCTCTTGCTATTTCGATTCTTATGGTTATGGTTTTCGTTCAAAAACATTAATCTGATAATAAAGCACACTTTCTTTGATATATGATTATTTTGTTGATGGATGATTATTTTGTTGGTGCTTTTGCTCATTGACATGTAGAGAGCTTGCTCTCAACATGCTTTGTAAAGTTTAGTCCCACATTGGAAAAGTACCATGAGTTATCTCAACATATATATGAGTATGTGTTGTTGGGATATGCACATGGGGTGGTGACCCTAAGGAAGGAACCATGTGGGTGATTTTACTAAGAGGTAAGGATAAGGCTCCAAGAAAAGCATTCATGTTTTTTTCTCTTGGAAAATTAATTTCCATTGGGGCTAAGTGTCACCCTCACTTTTCTAAGATAGGGGTAAAATGGTAATTTTCCATTTTTGAATATTTTTGAAAATTTATTTTATGAATGTTAATATTGAATGATTATAGGAGTCTGGTTCGAATTTTATCGCATTCCAACTTAATTCGGGACTTCGGAGAATTTTGACTTGAGTTGTGTTTAACACATTAATTAACCATGACCCACTAAACTTAACATTTAGGTTTAGGAGTTTGGTCTAATCCCACATGAGTGTTTATGTAATGCCCTGCTCCGTACGGTGCATTATGCTGAGTTGTTGACTCGAAGAGTTGCGTTGACCCGATTACGTATCGATGCGAATCGATACAAAGTGTTGAGTTGTCCCGAGCAACGCATTGAACTAAGCCGATGTGAAGAGTTGCCTTGTCCCAAAGAATGCATCGAGTAAATCGATGCGAAGCGCCGCGCTGCCTCGAAGGATAAGTGCGTTGAGACGGCTCGAAGATTCTAAGAAATCGAATCGACCAAGGCGCAAGTCCGAATCGATGCAAGTATTGATTTTAGTTGGTTTCATGTGCAGGCTATACATTTACGCTGAAATGTTAGAGGTCGTCCTTTTGTCTTATTCAGTAAGGGGTCCGCAAAAGCAAATCGTCGCCTTGCAACGGACTGAGGCGTTGGCACGACAAGTCCAAATCGAACATATAACTCAATGAAGCACGAAGTGCTCGAATGGCTAAGTCAGGAGAGTTGCCCGTGCAATGAAGTTATGAAATCGAGCCGCAATGGCTCGACAAAACGACAAGGCATATCGATTCAAGGTGGGGGGACATTAACTCTCTTTTCTACTCCGTCATGCTTAAGTAAAATACATATCATTGAATGCTGAGTTGACCTATCAACGCCATGGATGTGGCTCGATAGAGAGATAAACGTAGTGCGTGTCAAACACTAGATAGAACAATTGAAATGAATCGTACGACAAACGTACGAGTCGCTATGGAACATTGGATATCGCAAAGGCGAGCGCCCCGGTGCGCAAGCCGCAATAACGTGGGATAACTGTACTCGACGAGTGCCTTAGTGCACGAACCATACCGTGCCTTCGCGCACGAGTTAGAACGACTAGAACATTGAAAGACAATATGCGAGCGCCTTAGCGCGCAAGCCACGGACATTGAATGCTAAAGCATAGAAATACGGCTTCGACGCGTGCAGCAAGTGCACGACGCGAAGGATAGATGATAAATGTGTCGAAACGTGCCTACGTGCACGAGATGATAAAAGACAGCTTCGTTACGAAAGAATACAGTTGTGGCATGAATGTGGCGGAACTGTCGGATATGACATAATGCCTCGAAAGGCGTTCGGGACCTTCGGGTCGTTCGGTTGACGAGCATTGAGTTGAGGCATGATGCCATTGAAACATTGAAACGAAGTATGAAACGTAAGAACATAAAAAGTTAACGGAAGAAATACAAGATGATAATACGGCATGGTGCCCTTCGAAATGTTCGCGGCCTTCGGGCGTTCGATGAGAACTTCGGGCGTTATGCCAATTGAAATAGAGATAAGCAAACTTGTTTGGTTGTATGAAAGATACGATTCGTTGTATGGTCAAATGGACTTAAAGATATAAAAGCCCGTGCATGGGTATTCCCTCGAACGCGGCGCGCCAGGGCGCTGGGACCGTTCGGCCTAGGAGGGATTCGTTTTCGGTATTTTTGGTGCACTTCATTTAGAAGGGTAGCGACCTTCTGGTGAATGTGACAAGCTACTTGCTGCGATTATTTCGATGGCCTCTGATGTTGGTTAGCAACCGCACAGAGTTAACATCATCTTATGTTTCGATTTCGATAAATATAAGTCCATTCTAGCCCGAAAAGCTAGTGACCTTCATATAGTTAAGGGCGACGGGTTTGGAAGTGCAAGGTATGCGTATATCCTGCATGGATGGATCCTGAATAGCGAGCACTTATAACATGACAGGAAAAACGGATAGGCGTATTCACCTTGCATCGGTGCAAGGACGAGTGCGTCGATATTGCTAAGTTGTGCCATGAATCAAACACGAGATTGCTTGCCTGTTTACTTATGCGAATTGAATAACATGCTTACCATGCTTTACAGTCTTCGAATATGCCATGAACTCATCCTAAGGAGAACATAGAAAGAGAACTAAATTGTATGTTTGCATGAATCAATACAATACTAAATGTCGGTTTGTTAAGTGGGTTTTTGATCAGTACAGCGATGACGAAAGTACTAATCCCCCACTAGTTTGCTAGCAGGTTCAGGGATTGGTCTGCTCGCAGCGGAGCTTCGCTTGAACGTGTTGAGGCTTGGAATGCCGAAGCGTATTGAAGCGTGCGATCGTATTGACGCTCGGACTCGCGACAAGATTGATACGGCCGAGATATAGAAGGCATGATGTATGGAACGGTGAAATCCTTTGTGGGCAAGAGAGAACCTGAGTGTTGTAGCCAATCTGGCAAATTCTGTTGGGCTATCGAAAGCCTTTGTAATCTGATTTCGAATATGAATAAAAAGAATCGTTTCGTATACTCTGTTTTCCTTTCGTTGATAATGTTCAACTCAAAGATAACCATTTGAGAACTTGTTATCTTGCCTTGTACGAGCGCAACTCCAGGCTCGTGCGGCATCACGCCCCATGCGAGGATGAAGATTCGGGTGATTCCGGGTCGAGGCGTGAGAAATTGGTATCAGAGCTCTAGGCTCAATTTCCTTTGGACGCTTGCTTCATTTCAGTTCTAAAAGTTGCCCACCACCAAATCGAAATCACTCTTGGCTCTACTCGATGCCGCACTGGATGTTCCATACAATAAGTCTAATACAAATCATGTAATTTTGCCGCGTGTTGTTTTGGAAATTATATGGTGTTTACAGGAAAAGTCAGAAAAGGTTTGTTGCTATAAGCGCAACAAGTTGCGAGATATGAATTCAATGAATTGTTGCTGCGGATGCAACACGTCGTGAATTGTGATTTGAGATATTCGTTGTTTGCAACGAACGATACGAGAAATATTGGTTGCATCGATACAATGATAGTCGTGGAATGTTGCTGCAGTAATTGCCACACGTTGATTGTAAATGATGCGTTGAAAAAAAATGAAAGTTGATATTGAATGTGTCGAACGGATTCACGTATCGATTTCGAATGTGCGTTTGCGATGAAAAGCGATAAGTCAATATCGAATGTGTTGAAACGGATTTGAGCATTGACTTTGAATGTCGGAAATGAAATATTGCACGATGTGCAATGCGTATCGAGAATAAATCGATGCACGAGGTGCGGTAAATATCGAAAATAAATCGTTGCACGATGTGCAATACGTATTGAAAGTAAAATATTGCACGTGGTGCAACGCATGTCGAAAGTAAAATTATTGCACGTGGTGCAACGCGTATCAAAGTAATCGATGCACGAAGTGCAACGGATATCGAGAATGAATTTTTGTACAAGATGCAACGAAAGAAAACGAAAGTCAGAAATCGAGAAACGAAATCGGTTCGGTTGCACACCGAGCTTGTGTTGGCAAATGAATGCATTGGCCGAGTTGCGTCGGATTTTGATTAATCAGAGTTACGGTTGTGATCAAGCACGATCACTGCGGAAATCGTGAGTCGGAAGAGATCGTTGGTTCGTAAAGAGTACGTTACGACGGAAGTAACTCGATTTCTGGGTGGTATATGGCGTACCACCGATGCAATGAATGGCTCAATTTCGAGTGGTATATGTAATACCATTTGTGCGATGAATTGCATCGACGTATTGTGAGAATTGCAGAAGGTTTGTCCGCAACGGACGGGATAGCACCGAGTCTCGAATGAGAATTTGTACGACGGCATGTTGATACAAGTGTTCTTCGATGATTGGTTAGAACGGTAAGGCAAAACTTGTAACATTGAATGATACGTCGATTGAAAATTTATGTGTCGGTCGAATGACGGGAACTAGCGAAACGATTATGCCTTGAGGCAACAATCGGATCGACGGGATAGGAAACTCGAAACGTTGAAATTGAACCGCACGACTTGCGAGCTCGATGAAAATGTTAGACGATACAAATTGTAATCGAATCACATGACTTGCGACCCCGATTGAAATGTTGGGCGAGACGAATTGAATCGCACGACTTACGATCTCGATAGAAATGTTCGGCTAGGCGAATCGAATCGTACGACTTGCGATTTCGATAGAAATGTTGGGCGATGTGAATTGCAATCGAATCACACGATGTGCGACTTCAGTAAGAAAGTTGGTTGACGCGAGTAATCGTGCCTAAGAAATAGTTGGCTACGTTGTGGCAAAACTCATTCGAGTATGACTGAAAAACACGCAAAACTTAGAGGGCGAGATCGTATAACTTGAGGGTTCGATGTTGGATAATCGGTAACTCAGTTACGCGATCGAAGTATAGCGGGATGCGGTAAATCGGAGAACGTGTTGATGCGTATGGAAAAGTTCATTGCGAACTTGGATGTATGCGATACGAGTTAAGTTGACGTTGAAATGGATTCAAAGTTGACCCTTACGTTATCGAAATGGATACGGCGTATCGAGATCGATACGTAAGGAAATGTAAGCGACGATTGTTCGATGCGTATGGCATCTCGTGTGTCGACCGCGAAATAAGATAGACTCGAACTCGATACGAGTAGATGTTTCGTAAATTGCTCATAAATTTTGTGATTTATCATAAATTTTGAACTCGAACTCGATATCGAAATGGATACGGCGTATCGAGATCGATACGTAAGGAAATGTAAGCGATGATTGTTCGATGCGTATGGCATCTCGTGTGTCGACCGCGAAATAAGATAGACTCGAACTCGATTGATCATAAATTTTGTGATTGATCAGGACGAGACTATAAGTCATCGACGATTGTTCGATGCGTATGGCATCTCGTGTGTCGACCGCGAAATAAGATAGACTCGAACTCGATACGAGTAGATGTTTCGTAAATTGCGGAATCATCGACGGCAGTGCGTGACTTTACTCGGAGGATAGCTGTGCATCAGTTGCGCCGATAGAAATGGTTATGTACGGATTTGGGTAGTCGCATAGAAATTGTTGGAACGTAATTTGGCTCCGAAATAAGATATAGCATGGTTTGTAGTAAACTGTCCTTCGGTGATGATCCACAATTATCGAGCGTAGCTTCGGGGCAGCTGACCCTAGAAGACTTGACTGCCAAATCAAATTGAATGCTGCAGACCGTAAGATGACCCATGCGATATCGCATATGAGATTACATCGATAACAAATACAATGTGGTACATGTTGACGATAAGTCTAGACGATCCAGAATTATTGGAACAACTTTCGATTGAGAATGATATAGTTAGATTTGAGTATTCGTCGGATGAATATTTGAATGGTTATGTTGGTCGACGATCAAACTAGAAATTCACCAACGAACTTGGTGATTCGGATAGGCGATTGCGAGAATCGTGCTATGCACGAGAGGGAACGATAAGGGAATAACTCGCGAGTCATGTCGTTAGATTCGGATTCATCTTGCAATTGAGCTTGTGTGAATTGAACTTATGTTCGATGTTGCGAGACGGGTAAGTCGGGAATTTGGCTAATGGATTTCCTACTCGATAGAAATCGAATGTAAGACGCATTGTAAAGATTTTCGTGCTAAGGCGATCGTCGCCTTGAGCATTGTCGACTCGATATAAACTGTTATGTCGGATAGATTGTGGCCTTTGTGCAATGTCAATTTAAACTTGCGTCGGAAGGATTTGAGCACGGTGTCTAGGTAAGTCACCTAGCGGACGTAGTCCAGAATGTTGATGCTTTTGCAAGTCAACAAAAGAGAATCATGTCGAGATAAGATACGAAGTGAAACATCAGAAATCGTTGGATAGTGACGTCGAACGCAAGGCGTTGCGGAGACTCGTTGTGATCGGATGCGCGATGGCTTGACGCGACGCGTAGAATTGATAGTCCCGATGAAACGTACAAAGTGAGAAATGCGATTTTTGAATCGCATCGTGTGCCTTAACTTTCGTTGGAGGACCGCGTATGTATCAATATGCATGTGCGCTAGAATTGCGAGAACAAATAATAGAGCCAAGTCCGATCGAGAATACGAGATGTCAAATGATCGAGAATAAGAGTTACGTGTTTGCGTTGTTCCGATATCTTACAACTGAGCTTGGCTGAAATATATATATTAGTGGGACGCCTAAAATATGTGTATAATTCTAAACTAAGTTGTACGATCCAAACGATAGTGAGACGAGATTGTGGAACGATCTAATAAAACCCTTGGAAATTTAGTATTGGTTTCGGTTCGGAACGAACCTTGTTTTGAGTGGTATATTATGTAATGCCCCGCTCTGTACGGTGCATTATGCTGAGTCGTTGACTCGAAGAGTTACGTTGACCCAATTATATATCGATGCGAATCGATACAAAGTGTTGAGTTGTCCCGAGCAACGCATTGAACTAAGACGATGCGAAGAGTTGCCTTGTTCCAAAGAATGCATCGAGTAAATCGATGCGAAGCGCCGCGTTGCCTCAAAGGATAAGTGCGTTGAGACGGCTCAAAGATTCTAAGAAATCGAATCGACCAAGGCGCAAGTCTGAATCGATGCAAGTATTGATTTTAGTTGGTTTCCTGTGCAGGCTATACATTTACGCTGAAATGTTAAAGGTCGACCTTTTGCCTTATTCAGTAAGGGGTCCGCGAAAGCAAATCGTTGCCTTGCGACGGACTGAGGCATTGGTACGACAAGTCAAAATCGAACATATAACTCAATGAAGCATGAAGTGCTCGAATGGCTAAGTCAGGAGAGTTGCCCGTACAATAAAGTTATGAAATCGAGCCGCAATGGCTCGGCAAAATGACAAGGCATATCGATTCAAGGTGGGGGGACATTAACTCTCTTTCCTACTCCGTCATGCTTAAGTAAAATACATATCATTGAATGATGAGTTGACCTATCAACGCCACGGGTGTGGCTCGATAGAGAGATAAACGTAGTGCGTGTCGAACACTAGATAGAACAATTAAAATGAATCGTACGGCAAATGTACGAGTCGCTATGGAACATTAGATATCGCAAAGGCGAGTGCCTCGATGCGCAAGCCGTAATAACGTGGGATAACTGTACTCGGCGAGTGCCTTAGTGCACGAACCATACCGTGCCTTCGTGCACGAGTTAGAACGGCTAGAACATTGAAAGACAATAGGCGAGCGCCCTAGTGCGCAAGCCACGGACATTGAATGCTAAAGCATAGAAATACGGCTTCGAAGCGTGCAGCAAGTACACGACGCAAAGGATAGATGATAAATGTGTCGAAATGTGCCTACGTGCACGAGATGATAAAATGCGGCTTCGTTACGAAAGAATACAGTTGTGGCATGAATGTGGCGGAACTGTCGGATATGACATAATGCCTCGAAAGGCGTTCGGGACCTTCGGGTCGTTCGGTTGACGAGCATTGAGTTGAGGCATGATGCCATTGAAATATTGAAATAAAGTATGAAACATAATATAGTGCCCCGTCCCTACATCGGGCCCCGTACTCTGTCCACGGGGTGCGCGAGAAAGGAACACTGTCGCTATCGATTCGGTCGGGACCGATAGGTCGGGATCGACCGAGTCGATCGAACGGGAACGGTTGAATTAAGATCCATTCCTCGTTATGGAATGTCTTCTTCGGAACTAAGTCCCATATTCAGCGGGTTGCGCCTCGAGGATTGGCTCTGCAGCTGAGTCGGAAGAGACCTCCCGTTGCTCTGCTTTTTATGCCGCTTGCGTTGGTTTTGGCTTTGTTTTCTGAATGCATTTTCGTAAATGTTTTCGATGGCTTTCATGACTTGCATTTCGAACTCGTATTTTCTATCGAACTCCTTGAATAATGTAGTGTTCTAATCGGTTGCTTGTACGATTTTATGTAATTGCGTAGGCGACGTCTAGTGCGACCAACAAGTTCTCTCGCCAAGAAGTAAACTCAAGGTGAGTGGCTGACCCTTCTCTTCTTGACCCCTTCTTAAGTAAATCGATAATGTTGTACGAATGAAAGGATAAATGCAAGGGCACGAACATGAGAAAAAGGGATTGAATTTTCAAAGAGAATGTAGGCTATGTCTTAATAACTAAGAAGGAAAATATGTCTTCGCACGGTTAAGGACAACTTGTCGACAAGGCGATAGTTTCCTCGAGCGACAACCCGAGGCCACGGGACCGTTTCGGCCTAGGAGGAAACAGGGTATAGTCGTGCATAAGGTTTCAGCACAGGTTAAGCGAGGACTTGCAACGGAGCTAGCTACTTGCGTTGAAAGGATCTCGATTAACAAAGCTATACGTCCAGGATGGCTTGTGATGCCAGTGACCAATCACACGTACATTTTGCACTTAATATGAAAAATGTTAACAATTGACAGAAAAGAACATGGTAAGTTTCATAAGGCGCGGCACGGTCCGCCGGGGGTAAGTTCCGATGTAAATTACATTATGCTTGTCATTTCTCGCTTGGAATTCATTAGGATGGTTAGAAACATTCATGAACTAAGTCATATAAACTCATTCAACCAAATGAGAGCTTGGAACTTAACTTGCCACGCACCAGTACAAAGTGTAATGTACTGATCCTCGCTCTCCACGCAGGTACCCCGAACCACGAAGGGCGTGCCACCTAAAAATCTCAAGGCGACGTGGACACTTTTGAAGCCTCGTCCGTGTAAAGGCTTGTTTCTGAATTCCTTTTGAAGACTCCACATTCAGTACAAAAGAAGACCAATGGCGGCTCGGCTTCCCTCGATCGCAGGTGGAAATGTGTAATGATTTTTGCTTGTAAAAAGGGATATAATGTATAGAACGACTATCTCATCGGCGTTCATTTTGTAAGTCGAGTCATATTGTAGCCCGCGCGGCAATGAATGTAATGAAGTCAATGTAAATGAAGTTTTATCAATAAAAAGTCTACTTCTATTTCAAATGTGTCATTCAATTTCTCTGCGTACTCTAACTTGATGTTGTATTTCGGATAACCTTATGACTATGCCTTGTGCGATCGCAACTTAGGTTCGTACGGCATCACGCCCGGGGGACGACTATCGATTCTACGGAATCGGGGCGTGACATAATGGTATCAGAGCACGGCTTTACATCCTTTGACCTCGCAACGATGAGATAAGTTGTTCCATACAATGAGTCCGTAATATTTTGTGACTGATACGTTTACCTTCGTATCGCAGAAGTGACGGAACCCACGGCCGAGCGAGAGCAGAGCGCTTCTAGCGGCTCTAGTAGTTCTCGTCGCTCACGGGGCGGACCTTCTAACGATACCATCAAAAGGATGCTGCACATGATGGAGGCGCAGCGGAACCAGTCCGAGAACCGACATCAACAAACGAAGGAACGACAGGCCCAATTCGAAGCTCGCTTCGACGCACACGCGAAACTTCAACAAAAGCAGCTGGATACCCTGCAGCAGATCGTCCAAACAATGGCGGCCAACGAAAATTCTGCGACTGTGCCTACCGTCACCGCACCTACTGCCACCGGGCCGACGATCCAACCCATTGAAGTCGACACGGCGGAGCCCGAGCGTCAACCAGCGACACTGAAAAAGTACAACTTTGAAGTGTCAGAATTCAAGAAGGCGGGCCGTACTTCCTTCAGCAGCACCGAGGGTCCCTCCATGGCAATCGACTGGTTGAAAGAGCTGGAAGATCATTTCGAGCTGCTCGGCATTGAAGAATCCAAGCAAGTCGCCTGCGCACAACTTCAGCTACGGTTGAACGTGCACGACTGGTGGGCCGTGCATAAGCGAGCGATCCGACGCGACAACAACTCAGCGCCGATCTCTTGGGCCACGTTCCGTAAAGCCTTTGAAGTCGTGTACCTTCCGTCAGCCGTTTGTCAAGCGAAGGAGAATGAATTCATGCAGTTGAGGCAGGGAAATCGGACAGTAGAACAGTACGCCGCAGAATTCAACAAGTTGTCAAAGTTTGCTAGTGCGTTTCTCTCTACAGAGGAGTGCCGCGTGCGACGGTTCGAAGTGGGTCTGCGATACTCTATCGGTGCGTATGTCGGGGTCCCGGAGTACAAGACCGTGGGCGAGGCTCTGAATCACGCCCTCCGCCTTGAGAGACTACATCCTTCCGGTGCTGACGACGTTGTACGCCACTCCAATCACAAACGTCCTAGCTATACGGGAGGTAACAATCACGCATCAAAACCATGGCGGTTATCGGGGACATAACCCATCATCGCGATGTGCCAAGTACGGTTCCCTTGGACATGAGGCGAGCAAGTGCTTTGTCCATGATGGGGGATGCTTCTTTTACGGGCAGAAGGGTCACTATAAGCAAGATTGCCCCCAGAAATGGAGTCGTAATGCCCCGCCAACAACATCGCCAGGAGAAACGAGGACAGGCACCCCGACCTCCTCAGCACACTTAATCCAACAACCAAGACTGACGCCCTAATGCTCAGGGGCGTGTCTTTGCTCTGACTCGAGACGAAGCGCTGGCATCAGATACAGTAGTGTCAGGTATACTAAATTTTAATAATGTGCCTGCTCGTGTGTTATTTGATTCAGGCACTTCACATAGTTTTATATCGGCGGACTTTGCCGCCGAGCACAAATTCCCTGTAATATTATTAGATCTCGACCTTAGTGTAAGCACGCCTTCGGGCACACAAATTCTTACAAACTTAGCTTGCGCCGGCGGGATTATTTGTATCGGCGGTCAAAAGATCGGTCTGGATGTGATAGTTCTCGACATGAAGGACTTTGACATCATTCTTGGAATGGATTGGCTCGGGCCGTGCAACGCAACCATAGACTGCGCCGGAAAGACGGTCACCTTCCGCATACCCGGAGTGCCTGAATTCTGCTTTTCGTGTGGTGAGACGTCGTCGACCTGCATGTTGATCTTGGCAATTTCTGCTCGGAGGATGTTGCATTCTGGGTGCGAAGGCTATTTGGCGTCCGTCCGAGACATGCGACAGGATGGTGCAAATGCGGGTCAGACCGACATTGTGGCAAAATTCTCCGATGTGTTCCCGGACGAGCTACCCGGCATGCCCCCCGACCGAGAAATCGAGTTCAACATCGATACGTTCTTTGATACTCGACCGATTTCTAAGGTCCCGTACAGAATGGCCCCCGTCGAGCTGAAGGAACTCAAGGTCCAGTTACAAGAGTTACTCGACAGAGGATTTATTCGGCCTAGTGTTTCCCCGTGGGAAGCGCCCGTGTTATTCGTGAAAAAGAAGGATGGGTCCATGCGTCTGTGCGTCGATTACCGAGAGCTGAACAAGACCACCATCCGAAACAAGTACCCATTGCCCCGCATAGATGACTTATTCGATCAACTGCAAGGCGCCTCGATATTTTCGAAGATTGATCTCCGCTCGGGCTATCATCAACTCAAGATCAAGTCAGACGACGTGCAAAAGTCAGCTTTTCGCACTCGCTACGGCCACTACGAGTTCCTGGTGATGCCATTCGTCCTGACGAACGCCCCTGCCGCCTTCATGGATCTAATGAATCGGGTATTTCGTCCCTTTCTTGATAAATTTGTGGTAGTCTTTATTGATGATATTCTCGTCTACTCAAAGGACAGAGCGCGGCATGCAGAACATCTACGGGTCGTGCTCCAGACACTTCGAGAGAATGAGTTATATGCAAAGCGGAGTAAGTACAAATTTTGGCTAAGCAGCGTATCCTTTCTCGGTCACATCATTTCGTCCGAAGGCATTGCAGTCGATCCGAAGAAAGTTGAAGCCGTTGCCGATTGGAAGCGGCCTGCGTCTGCTAGTAAGATTCGAAGTTTTCTTGGTTTGGCAGGATACTATCGATGCTTCATGAAGGACTTCACGAAGATTGCATCGCCTCTGACTCGCCTCACTCAAAAGGGAGTGGCGTATGAGTGGTCGGATAACTGTGAGGCTTTCTTCCAAGAGCTGAAACAGCGACTAATTTTGGCACATATACTCGCACTTCCGGACGGGCCAGAGGGTTTCCAGATATTCAGCGATGCTTCAGGCCAGGGCTTGGGATGTGTGCTCATGCAGCGAAACAAGGTGATCTCCTTCGCCTCCAGACAGTTAAAGCCGTACGAGAAGAACTATCCTACGTACGACTTGGAGTTAGCGGCGATTGTGTTCGCGTTAAAATTGTGGCGTCACTATCTATATGGCGTGGCGTGCGTAATCTATACCGACCACAAGAGCCTCAAGTATCTCCTCACCCAGAAGGAATTGAACTTGCGACAAAGGCGCTGGCTCTAACTGATCAAAGACTATGACTTGACGATCGACTACACTCCGGGCAAGGGAAATGTGGTGGCGCACGCACTTAGTCAAAAATATCTTGCCTCTCTATCCATCAATCGCAGACTACTACAAGATCTAGAAGAAATGGGCATCGATCTTCGGGTTCGATTCAGGGATGTACGGTTGGCGCAGCTGCAGTTAGAGCCGAATTTGCTGGAAAAGATCATGGCCGCTGAGAAGGATGATCCGTACCTGAAGAAAATGTGCGAGCGAATTTCGACAGGTAGTGCGACCGACTTTACGGAAGACAAGACCGGCGTGCTGAGATTGAATGGCCGACTATGTATTCCGGATGATTCAGAACTGCGAAAGGAGATAATGTCGGAGGCGCATTATGCAAAATATACCTTACATCCAGGCAGTACCAAGATGTATAAGGACCTCCGCACGACCTTCTGGTGGTACGGGATGAAGAGAGATGTGGCGCTCTTCGTGTCGCAATGCATGGTCTGTCAGCAGGTGAAAGCTGAATATCAACGATCGGGCGGGGAGATGCAGACCTCGCTATTCCCGAGTGGAAGTGGGATCACATCACTATAGATTTTATTATTGGCCTGCCGAAGACACCACGGGAGGACGACGCCATCTGGGTCATCGTCGATCGATTAACCAAGTCAGCGCACTTTATCGCCATCAAAGTTACTTGAAGCGTTGATCGCCTAGCGCAGATTTATCTTGACGAGATAGTACGGCTGTACGGAGTTCCAGTTTCCATCGTCTCTGATCGAGATTCACGGTTCATGTCGCGATTCTGGAGTAGCCTTCAGTCGGCGCTGGGTACCAAGTTGCAGTTCAGCTCAGCTTACCATCCTCAGACCGACGGCAAAACGGAGCGCATTAATCAGATTCTCGAAGACATGCTACGGCTCTGCGCAATTGACTTCAAATCAAGCTGGGACGTCCACCTACCGCTGGCGAAATTTGTATACAACAATAGCTACCAATCCAGCATCCAAATGGCGCCGTATGAAGCTTTGTACGACCGAAAGTGCAGATCGCCTATTTACTGGAATGAAGTCGGGGAACGGCAGATACTCGGCCCGGAGCTGGTGGAACAGACTGTGAAAAAGGTCAAACTAATTCGGGAAAGACTGAAGATTGTACAGAGTCGGCAAAAGAGCTACGCCGACACCCATCGAAGACAGCTTGAGTTCCAGGTAGGCGATCACGTGTTCCTGAAGGTGTCGCCTATGCGAGGAGTTACTCGGTTCGGCGCGAAGGGAAAGCTGAGTCCGAGATTTGTTGGGCCGTTCGAAATACTCGAGCGGGTCGCCCCAGTAGCCTATAAAATTGCCCTGCCGCCGACGCTTGAAGGTGTGCACAATGTCTTCCACGTCTCTCAGCTGCGGAAGCATGTGCACGACCCTAGCCACGTGGTGGACTTTGGCCAGCTGGAGCTAAAGTCCGACTTATCCTACATTGAAGAGCCAGTTCAAATCTTAGAACGCAAGGATAAGCTGCTTCGAAGTCGAGTGATCCCTCTTATCCACGTACTCTGGAGGAACCATGCGGCGAAAGAGTCGACATAGAAACTCGAGTCAGAGATGAAAGAAAAGTTCCCTTCATTGTTCTCGTAGAGGTAGGTTCTATTTTAAGTTTCGAGAACGAAACTTTTTCTTAGTTGGTTATGGTGTAGTGTCCCGTCCCTACATCGTACCCCGTACTCTGTCCACGGGGTGCGCGAGAAAGGAACACTGTCGCTATCGATTCGGTCGGGACCGATAGGTCGGGATCGACCGAGTCGATCGAACGGGAACGGTTGAATTAAGATCCATTCCTCGTTATAGAATGTCTTCTTCGGAACCAAGTCCCATATTCAGTGGGTTGTGCCTCGAGGATTGGCTCTGCGACTGAGTCGGGAGAGACCTCCCGTTGCTCTGCTTTTCACGCCTCTTGCGTTGGTTTTGTCTTTGTTTTCTGAATGCATTTTCGTGAATGTTTTTGATGGCTTTCATGACTTGCATTTCGAACTCGCATTTTCTATCGAACTCCTTGAATAATGCAGTGTTCTAATCGGTTGCTTGTGCAATTTCAGGTAATCGCGTAGGCGACGTCTAGCGCGGCCAACAAGTTCTCTCGCCAAGAAGTAAACTCAAGGTGAGTGGCAGACCCTTCTCTTCTCGACCCCTTCTTAAGTAAATCGATAATGTTGTGTGAATGAAAGGATAAATGCAAGGGCACGAACACGAGAAAAAGGGATTGAATTTTCAAAGAGAATGTAGGCTATGTCTTAATAACTAAGAAGGAAAATATGTCTTCGCACGGTTAAGGACAACTTGTCGACAAGACGATAGTTTCCTCGAGCGGCAACCCGAGGCCACGGGACCGTTTTGGACTAGGAGGAACAGGGTATAGTCGTGCATAAGGTTTCAGCACAGGTTAAGCGAGAACTTGCAACGGAGCTAGCTACTTGCGTTGAAAGGATCTCGATTAACAAAGCTATACGTCCAGGATGGCTTGTGATGCCAGTGACCAATCACACGTACATTTTGCACTTAATATGAAAAATGTTAACAATTGACAGAAAAGAACATGGTAAGTTTCATAAGGCACGACACGGTCCGCCGGGGGTAAGTTCCGATGTAAATTACATTATGCTTGTCATTTCTCGCTTGGAATTCATTAGGATGGTTAGAAACATTCATGAACTAAGTCATATAAACTCATTCAACCAAATGAGAGCTTGGAACTTAACTTGCCACACACCAGTACAAAGTGTAATGTACTGATCCTCGCTCTCCACGCAGGTACCCCGAACCACGAAGGGCGTGCCACCTAAAAATCTCAAGGCGGCGTGGACACTTTTGAAGCCTCGTCCGTGTAAAGGCTTGTTTCTGAATTCCTTTTGAAGACTCCATATTCAATATAAAAGAAGACCAATGGCGGCTCGGCTTCCCTCGATCGCAGGTGAAAATGTGTATTGGTTTTTGCTTGTAAAAAGGGATGTAATATATGGAACGACTATCTCATCGGCGTTCATTTTGTAAGTCGAGACATATTGTAGCCCGTGCGGCAATGAATGTAATGAAGTCAATGTAAATGAAGTTTTATCAATAAAAAAGTCTACTTCTATTTCAAATGTGTCATTCAATTTCTCTGCGTACTCTAACTTGATGTTGTGTTTCGGATAACCTTATGACTATGCCTTGTGCGATCGCAACTTAGGTTCGCACGGCATCACGCCCGGGGGACGACTATCGATTCTACGGAATCGGGGCGTGATACGTAAGAACATAGAAAGTTAACGGAAGAAATACGAGATGATAATACGGCATGGTGCCCTTCAAAATGTTCGCGGCCTTCGGGCGTTCGATGAGAACATTCGGGCGTTGTGCCAATTGAAATAGAGATAAGCGAACTTGTTTGGTTGTATGAAAGATACGATTCGTTGCATGGTCAAATGGACTTAAAGATATAAAAGCCCGTGCATGGGTATTCCTTCGAACGCGACGCGCCAGGGTGCTGGGACCGTTCGGCCTAGGAGGGATTCGTTTTAGGTATTGTTGGTGCACTTCATTTAGAAGGGTAGCGAACTTCTGGTGAATGTGATAAGCCACTTGCTGCGATTATTTTGATGGCCTCTGATGTTGGTTAGCAATCGCACAGAGTTAACATCGTCTTATGTTTCAATTTCGATAAATATAAGTCCATTCTAGCCCGAAAAGCTAGTGACCTTCATATAGTTAAGGGCGACAGGTTTGGAAGTGCAAGGTATGCGTATATCCTGCATGGATGGATCCTGAATAGCGAGCACTTATAACATGACAGGGAAAACGGATAGGCGTATTCACCTTGCATCGGTGCAAGGGCGAGTGCGTCGATATTGCTAAGTTGTGCCACGAATCAAACACGAGATTGCTTGCCTGTTTACTTATGCGAATTGAATAACATGCTTACCATGCTTTACAGTCTTCGAATATGCCATGAACTCATCCTAAGGAGAACATAGAAAGAGAACTAAATTGTATGTTTGCATGAATCAATACAATACTAAATGTCGGTTTGTTAAGTGGGTTTTTGATCAGTACAGCGAGGACGAAAGTACTAATCCCCCACTAGTTTGCTAGCAGGTTCAAGGATTGGTCTGCTCGCAGCGGAGCTTCGCTTGAACGCGTTGAGGCTTAGAATGCCGAAGCGTATTGAAGCGTGTGATCGTATTGACGCTCGGACTCGCGACAAGATTGATGCGGCCGAGATATAGAAGGCATGATGTATGGAACGGTGAAATCCTTTGTAGGCAAGAGAGAACCTGAGTGTTGTAGCCAATATGGCAAATTCTGTTAGGCTATCGAAAGCCTTTGTAATCTGATTTCGAATATGAATAAAGAGAATCGTTTTGTATACTTTGTTTTCCTTTCGTTGTTAATGTTCAACTCAAAGATAACCATTTGAGAACTTGTCATCTTGCCTTGCACGAGCGCAACTCCAGGCTCGTGCGGCATCATGTCCCATACGAGGACGAAGATTCGGGTGATTTCGGGTCGGGGCGTGACAGTTTAGGCTTAATTATGATTTTTATTTAGTCTAAACTAACCCCCAAAATCCCAATAGGAATTTAACCTTCATTTGGAGCAAGGAGGGGCAAATTTGTAATTTGCCATAGACCCCAAACCACCCTAATAGGGCCGACCACCTCTTTCCTCTTTCCTTCTTCCCACTTCAAATTTCTTCCATCTCTTTTCTTCTCCAATTCTTTTTCCAAAGGAAAGAATAGAAAATCCTTAGATTTCATCTCCAAATAAATCTTTTCTTCCTATTTTTCTTCCATCAAACTCTCCCTCTATCCCAAGTGGAGCTTCTCCAAGCTTTTGGGAGCAAGAAGTGAAGGGGTGTGTCCTAAACAATTAATTTCGTGTCGGAGCCGTGTCGGAAGATTTTAATTGGGATCCATCTCCCGATAGGTACAACCTATTCTCTTTTCCATTCTTTTCATCATATAAATTAGTTTGGACCCCACAGGATTTATTTTCGTGTTTGTGTCCCTAGTTGTGTCAAGTTTGAGTCCCTTTGGTGTGTCCTAGGAGGAGTTTGGGTTTGTGGTTGTGTCCTAGAGTTTTTTCCCAATTTGGACACCCCTAGAAATTAGATTTTGCCTCTAAGTGGTTTAGGCACTTCTAATTCCATATTTGTGTTAGTGTTGTGGAGTGTTAAATTCATATTTAGTGTGTGTGTGTGAGTGTGTTCATATATATATATATATATATATATATATATATATATATATATATATATATATATATATATATATATATATATATATATATATATATATATATATATATATATATATATATATATATATATATATATATATATGTGTGTGTGTGTGTGTGTGTGTGTGTGTGTGTGTCTATATATATATATATATATATATATATATATATATATATATATATATATATATATATATATATATATGTGTGTGTGTGTGTGTGTGTGTGTGTGTGTGTGTGTGTGTGTGTGTTCCTATATATATATAATTGTGTGTCTATATATATACTTGTGTGTGTAATTATATATATAGAGAGGGGGTTGAATGAGAGTGATATGTATGAGTGTTTTTTTAGATATAGAGAGAGAGAATTAGAGAAGATTTAGAGAGAATTATAGAGGAGGAATAGAGAGTTTTTAAGTGAGAAGAGAGGGAGTCAGAGAGGGTGAGAAGAGGGGAAAGAAGGGCAGCAATGGCAGCAGCAAGGGGGGCCAAGGGCTGCTGCCACCCCCCCCCCCTAAACAGCAGCAGCAGCAGCTGCATTAGCAGCAGCAGTAAGCAGCAATAACAGCAGCAGTAGCAGCCTTAGCACCCCCCATTTGCCCCATTAAACCCCCACCTATATACCTATATATATATACATATATATACCTACATATATACGTATATA
Source organism: Iris pallida (assembly GCA_029216955.1). NCBI lineage: Eukaryota > Viridiplantae > Streptophyta > Magnoliopsida > Asparagales > Iridaceae > Iris > Iris pallida. Next base: position 1,238,331 of record JANAVB010035620.1, read on the forward strand.
TACTCCTATAAAACCTCTAAATAATCCCCTAAACTAGTCCTAAGTGGGAGTTGAAAAGTGAGATTGAGTGAGTGAGTGAATGGTTGGGTGAGAACAAGTGAAGGGGGATTTTGAGTTCCGTGAGTCGGAACGCGTCCAAACTTGAAGGGGACTTAGCTAATATAGATAGAGTTTGTGGGTAGGCTCCTAGGTTGAAATCGGGACTTCGTTTGGGATTAGGAGAGTGGTATCACAAGATATCGTTGAGTATCCTATGGTACTCAAGATAACGGGTAAACGGATAACATGGACCGTAAGATGGACTGGATGTCCACTTTACCTAGAGAATTTGGTAGGTAATGGTTGTATAGGCTAGTATCCTACTACCCTAGGAAGCCGGGAGTAGAATTCCTAAGGAAAAGCCACTTGGCTTCAATGTTAGAGTGGTTTAAGGGTAAATGTATAAAGGGTAATCGGTAATTTCAAGATATGGGATACGGGTATTCGGTTTGACTTGAAACTTAGGTGACTTGATAGGTACACCCTACAAATGTCATTTTTGAACCAATTTTGGCTCGGTTGACCCAGAGTTGACTTTTTAACCAATAGTCAACAATGAGTCAACCATTTGTCTAAATTTGACCAAATCTAAACTAGAGTTGACCAGTTGACTAAAAATCAACTGTTGGTCAACATTTGACCAGTTTAACCTATGGTTGACCTAGAGTTGACCAGAGTTAATCATGGTTGACCAAAAGTCAACTGTAAGTCAACTCTTGACCCCGTTTGACTTGCTTCGACTTGTTTTGACTTGCTATGACTGGTATGACCTAGAGTTGACTTAGTCTGACTTAGATTAACTTGATATAACTTAATTTGACCTAGATTGACTTGACAGGACTTAGTGTGACTCAGTGGGACCTAGTTTGACATAGATTTCATATCATTCATTATAAATCATTCATAACTCTGCTAAACCTAAATTAACATACAATATCTCATTTTTAGGTCTCCGATTACCACTCTGAGCGTTGATATACCCTACAGCTCAGGACAGCAGGCGAGTACATTCACTGATAGTTTTTATTGTCTTGATATCTGCTATATCCGATTCAGTCGTAGTGTTTTACTTGATTCTCAGTCACGATAGTTCACGGACTAGTATACGTTGGATCGTGACATGAGATGTTGTTCCTAGATTTCTGGATATATTGGTACACTTCCTGTCTTGTTCCCTATACTTGTATAGACACCAATTTCTAAGGGGACTTGCTACCCTCTTATGGAATCACGTGTCATGACGTGTCATATCCAGATCCATTGTACTATTCGGGGATGGGGAATTATTAGGGGCTATGTGATCCAAGCCACCCTGTCACTATATTCTTGTGCTTGTTCCACTCTCCCTTCACGTAGGGTGTAGCGAGATCCTATTTACCTTGTGCTCGCTATCCAGGTTGGCCGACATGACCCTTTCCAGATTTTCTTGTGATTGTCGGGCCAAGTGGATAGCCTGTCCTATCACTTATCCCAAGCCGATCACATAACGCTCTAATAATTCAAGACACATTTTATATTTACTTTATCTTATCATATATCCTATTCTGTTCTACATTCAGTACTTTCTTACCATGCTATGATATTCAGTTACTCACATGTTCTACATGCCTTTATATTATACCTTGATTGGAGACTAAGTTCTGCTCGGGAGAGGAGTTACAACCCCGGTCCTTGTTTGGTTTAAGGGTTGTAACTCAGCTTCTAAACGGTTCCCAAGTCTTCATATATCTTTGTCTTGTAGTTCATTATACCGTCTCTTATAGAATTTGTCAATTCATATGGAACTGCTGTTAGTGCTTGTACTTGCTCATTTTCCTGACAGGATACCGTTGATATATTACAGATGATTCTAAGACGGACTGCTCGACCTATTATGGGCTCGAACTAGATGGAGTAGTCCAGGACCGTGGCCTTATAGTAGAGCCACTAGACTTTGCACTCCCATAGTAGTGAAGATTAGTTAGGTTTGCCTGGACTGCGATCCAGCTAGCATTATCAGACTGTAGCTTCTATGTTATATTTTGAGACCCTGTGACGTTGTGTATATATCTGGGCTTGTGTTGGATTTTGGACTTATTCCTTTTCATCTATCATATGTTTTCCTTCTGTGCTATCTACCTTAGTTTTATCATGTGATTGAGACTGTATGGCTATGTCACCTCCATTCGAAGAGTATATACTGTACAGGTACTGTCACGCCCCGATCCCGCAGAGTCCCTTTCGTCCTCGCTTCGGGCTCTTTGGGACCGTTCGTCCTCGCTAAGGCGTGATGCCGTGCAAGCCTAAGTTGCGCTTGCACAAGGCCAAGACCTGGAACAAGACAAGATAGACAAGGTTGACAATACGCAGCGGAACGTATCGCAGATAATTGAAGCAGCAGCGGACATATTTCAGAATACATGCATTGAACACAATGGTAACAAGAACATTTTTCTTTATTGATTTCATTTGAACAGATTACAAGCTCTCAATTCTCTCTGATACAATGTTACATTCTCTCAGAAATAATACAGATTACAATGATCCCGTTCCCATACATTACATCCCTTTATATACAAAACCAAACTCTTGTACAGATGTCATCTCTTGGCATCTCTTCTGATTTCTGGCTCCTGAGGATGAGGCACGGGCTATCGCTTCGGGCTATCCTTTTCGATGCATGGTGCACCTGCATGCAGACTGATGATGGGTCAGTATATCAGCATACTGGTGAATGTGTGAACAAAGGAGCTACATTTTTCTGAAACGATCACTGTTCATTTAGTGAGAAAACATTTTCTTGTGATGTGATCTTGCTACTCTTTACCTAGATTCATTTCATGAATGCATTAGTCAGTTTACATTCTTTTGAAAACACATCTTTGAAAAGCCACAATCATTTCCATCTTAGCCGCTGTGCCTCCCACGGGTTCAGCTCGTCGCTAACCGCTGTGACTCGCATGGGTTCAGCTCGTCGCTAGCCGCTTTGACGCTCTTGGGTTCAGCTCGTCGCTAACCGCTGTAACTCTCATGGGTTCAGCTTGTCGCTAGCCGCTGTGACTCTCTAGGGTTCAGCTCGTCACTAAGTGGATTCCCCAATGCGCATGCGATATCAAATGAATCATGCATAAATCGAGCAAGTCATAAACAATTCCATCTTCTTTTCAGGCAGGATACAGATCTCTTTTCTTAGCAGACAAGGGGCAGGTTCTCTTTTAAGCATACTCAAGATTACAGTCTTGTTATTAACAAAAGCATTCAATCAAAAACTCAGATTCTTAAGGCGTAAGCGAATCATAAAATGAGTCTTTGTCCACTCACCCAGATTAATCGTCTTCTGTTGCTGAGCCAGCAATCCGATCTTTCTGTTTATCTAGTGCCTTCGCGGAGCGGGGCACTACAGGTACCTTTATATTGTTAGTCGTAGTATTTACAGACGTTATATACAGCGTTCTACCGTCGATACTACGACATAGGCTGGACGTACCCGCGTGTTCGTGCCCCTCATAAGGGTGCAGGTCGTGACACGTTTTTGTGGTGGCCCATGCAGGTCTGTGTCGCAATTAGTACGATCTCGTAATGGTGCTCGACTTAGAGTACTAATTACGAGCCTGCAATTAGGACGTAGGACCTAGGATATGATAGGAGTTTCTCAATCACACCTAGGAAAAAATTTTGATCTTTTGATTATCATGATTACTCTCCTTGTATTAAATTAACTGTCCTTCTTTGATAATATCTTCTCATGTGCCATATTGATCTCTTTGTTTCAATTCGTCTCTAGGATGACGAAGACGCACCCGCAGGCCACTAGATCGAGTAGCTTGCACGAGAGATCCGACCAGGCTGAGGAGGAGGTTCACGAGACTACCCCCAGTGATTCCACTATCCCAGAGGCCGTGGCGGTTGCACAGGGAGGTCTACCATCTCCACCCCAGAGGGTTTCGGTCGTGGTTCCAGAGATACTGCCGTCACCACCTCTGATACCGACGGATACACACCATATGTTCTTTCTCCTTCAGCAGATGATGGAGACTCAACGGGCCCAGGCAGAGGCATCGTAGCGCCAGACGAAGGCGTCACACCGTCAGATTAAGATGCTGAAGCAGAGCATAGAGAACTCGTATCAGCTTGCACTGGCAGCCGTGGAGAGAGTGGCACCGGGTACGGTGCAGGGCCCTACCGGCCAGCAGCCGTACCAGCAGCAGTCTAGGCCAGGGACAGTATTAGACTTTAGGAAGATGAGCTCCAGGGACTTCACGGGTACGGAGGGCATCCTTTATGCAGACGATTGGCTAGAGGACGTGCAGCGGAGTATGGAGCTAGCAGAGCTTTCTAGAGGACTTTAGGTTTCAACCGCAGCCAGCCGATTCTTCGACATCGTGCTGACATGGTACCGCACGGATTCTCGTGCGTCAGTGAGAGGGCTGACATGGAAGAACTTTCGGAGGCTCTTCAAGGACAAGTTCTTCCCGGACGTTGCTCTTACAGCATTGGAGGGCCAGTTTGTGGGTCTAGTGCAGGCGAACTCGTCGGTGGACGAGTATGCAGCAGAGTTCTTCTGCCTTAGCAGGTTCGCTCCCGATCTGATCCAAGATGAGGGGCAGAAGGCTCGTAAGTTCCGTAGGGGACTTATTCATGCAGTGCACACCCGCACCTCGGGTCGCCGTGATGCAACGTTCGATCAGATATTGATGGACGCACAGATTACAGAGGAGGACTTCAGCCTCAAGCCGAAGAGGAGCGGTGATACCATAGGGGAGAGTTCCAGTACGGGACCGGCCAAGCACCCCCGCTTTCAGCATCAGCAGAGGCCATTTCAACAGCAGCCTCTGTTACAGATTCAGCAGGCACCAGCGCGTGCCCAGCAACACCAGAGGCAGGGCCAGAGACCGGCTACTCCGTACGGCTTCTGCGGGAAGCCGGGGCACACTAGAGAGGCTTGTAGGAAGAGGTTGGGCGTCTGTCTATACTTTGGGGCGCCCAATCACCAGCTAAGGGATTGCCACTTTTGCGGAGTCCGAGGAGGCCAGAACAGGGTGCAGCAGGCTAGAGGACCAGCAGTTCAGCAGAGAGGTCCTCCACTTCAGACCCAGCAGCAGCGCGTTGTACAGCACCAGAAGGGAGCACCTACGGGCAGGGTGTTCGCCTTGACAGCAGAGGAGAAGGTAGAGCCCATGGGAGATGTTGTAGCAGGTCATGTTCTCCTTGATTCTTTCCCTGCTTTCGCCTTGTTTGATTCTGGTGCTACTCATAGTTTTGTGTCTGTTTCCTTTGCTCTGAGACACAACATTTTTGCTGAGTATATGGGTAGGACTTGCAAGATTATGACCGGAGGAGGCATCATCCTGGTTAATAATATTTGTAAGGGACGGAGAGTCACCCTGAGAGGCTGGGACTTGAGTGCGTGTCTGCTCGTAATGCCCCTTCCGAGGTACGATATGGTACTCGGTATGGATTGGTTGAGCATGCACCATGCTAGTATTGATTGTAGAGGAGGCAGAGTTCTTTTTAGGCTGCCGGGAGAGCCAAAGATCGAGTTTGCTCGAGGAGCAGCGGAGCCAGAGGCTGGATTATGTTGAGCTTTGTTGGCGGGGCAGGATTTGTCACATCCGTTGATAGCTGAGTTCTTGGATGTCTTTTCTGAGGAGTTGTCGGAGATGCCGCCAGACAGGGACATTGAGTTCTCTATAGACTTGGTGTCGGGCGCCGAGCCCATTTTACAGCACGTCTATAGGGTCAACAACAGCGAGTTGATAGAGCTGAAGAAGCAAGTCGACGAGCTGCAGGACAAAGGGTTTATCAGATCCAGTTCTTCATCCTGGGGAGCGCCAGTCCTGTTTATATCGAAGAAGGACGGTACGGCCCGCATGTGCATTGATTATCGGGCGCTCAACAACCTCACTATCAAGAATATATACCCTTTGCCGAGTATCGACGACTTGTTCGATCAGCTGAGTGGGACGAAGGTATTTTCGAAGATAGACTTAAGGTCCGGGTATCACCAGCAGAAGGTGAGGCAGGATGACATTCCCAAGACGGCATTTCAGACTCGATACGGCCAGTACGAGTTTACAGTGATGCCATTTGCAATGCTCCCGCAGTATTCATAAACTTGATGAACAAGGTATTCCATCAGTACCTTGACAAGTTCGTGGTGGTCTTCATAGATGATATCTTGATCTATTCGAAGACGCACGAGGAGCATGAGGAGCACTTGAGAGTTGTGTTAGAGACTCTAAGGAGGGAGCAACTCTACGGAAAAGCTTTCGAAGTATGAGTTCTTCTTGGACCAGGTCGAGTTCTTAGGTCATGTTATGACCGAGCACAGGATCTCAGTGGACCATAGGAAGATCTCAGCAGTTGAGTCTTGGTCTACGCCCAGTTCAGTTGTCGAGGTTCGAAGCTTTCTGGGTTTGGCTGGCTATTATCGGAAGTTCGTCCAGGACTTCTCGCAAATTGCAGAGCCGATGACTAGACTCACCAGGAAGGACGTAGAGTTCGTCTGGATTGTTGAGTGTCAGGCTGCATTCGATGACCTGAAGAGGAGGTTGACTTCAGTTCCGATCTTGACTTTGCTATCTGGGTCAGGTGGGTTCTCGATCTACAGCGATGCTTCAGGAAAGGGCTTGGGTTGTGTTCTTCAGCAGCACGGGAAGGTGATTGCCTATGCATCCTGGTAATTACGTCCTCATGAGAAGAACTATCCTACTCATGATCTAGAGTTGGCCGCGGTTATTTTTGCTTTAAAGTTATGGAAGCATTACCTGTACGGAGAGCGAGTTGAGATCTTCACATATCACAAGAGCTTGAAGTACGTGTTCACTCAGAAGGAGCTGAACATGCGGCAGAGGCGGTGGTTAGAGATGATGAAGGACTTCGATATATCACTGCAGTACCATCCGGGGAAGGCCAACGTAGTTGCAGATGCCTTGAGCATGTATCCAGTAGCTATGTTCTTGACGACAGATCGTCATCTTTTGGCCGACCTGGATAGTTTTGGTTTCGAGGTCATCATTTCGGGCGTGGAGATCCAGATGTGGGGTTTGCAGATTCAGTCTGAGCTGATGGATAGAGTCAGGTCAGCGCAGTATGATGATGTTGCCCTGAGGAGCATCAGGGAGCAGGTGTGGACGGGTTTGCTCGACGATTTCTTTGTAGCCGAAGATGGGTCGTTGCGGCACGGTACTAGGCTGTGCGTTCCGCGTGGAGAGCTTCGGGAGGAGGTTTTTCAGGAGGCGCTTCGCTCTCAGTATTCTATGTATCCTGGAGCCAACAAGATGTATAGGGACCTGAGAGAGCACGTGTTGTGGTATAGCATGAAGTGCGAGGTAGCTCAGTTTGTATCTCGTTGCCTTGTGTGTCAGCAGGTGAAGGTCGGAAGACAGAGACCAGATAGATTGTTACAGCCGCTACCCATTCTCGAGTGGAAGTGGAAGCACATCACCATGGACTTTGTGTCTGGACTTCCACGATCGCCAGGAGGGAAGGACGCGGTTTGGGTCATCGTTGATAGATTGACCAAATTGACCCACTTTTTGCCTTTCAAAGTGGGTTTGTCTACGAAGAGGCTGGCAGAGCTGTATATTCGTCAGATCGTGAGATTGCACGGGGTTCCGGTGAGCATAGTTTCAGACCGGGATAGCCGATTCAATTTCCACTTTTGGAGGAGTTTGCAGGCTAGCTTGGGCACCTCGTTCAAGTTTAGTACCGCTTATCATCCCCAGACAGACGGGCAGTCGAAGAGGACTATCCAGACTTTGGAGGATATGCTTCGCACATGTGTGCTTGATCTCGGGTGTTCTTGGGAGGACCATCTTCACCTGGTAGAGTTTGCTTACAACAACAGCTACCGGGCCAGTATAGAGATGTCGCCATTTGAGGCTCTATATGGACGGAGATGCCGTACTCCTTTGTCTTGGGACGATGTCGGCGAGAGGGCGCTTCTTGGGCCGGAGATGGTTGTGGATGCGGCCGAGAAGGTCAGGTTGATTAGAGACAGACTTCGGGTGGCTCAGGATAGGCAGCGGCATTGGGCCGATAGTCACCGGAGACCGTTAGAGTTCGAGGTTAGTTTCAGTTTCCTGTCGTGTTGTTTGTGATTGTTTGTTAGTTATGTGCTGAGTTTTGTCTTATGTCTAGGTTGGTGACATGGTGTTTCTGAGGATATCCCTGACACGTGGCATGATTCGCTTTGGCGGCGGTGGGAAGCTCAGTCTGCGCTACATCGGACCTTTCACCATCATAGAGAGGATCGGTGCAGTAGCCTACCGACTGGACTTGCCGCCTAGGCTTGAGGGAGTGCACAACGTGTTTCATGTATCTCAGCTGAGGCGGTACGTGGCAGTTCCTAACCATGTACTGGACCATTCAGCGATACAGGTGGGACCTACTCTCAGCTATCCAGAACAGCCAGTGGAGATTCTAGATCGTAGGAAGAAGGTGCTCCGGAACCAGGTCATACCCTTCGTTCGAGTTGCATGGAGACATCACTCTCCAGGTGAGTCTACCTGGGAGAGGGAGGACGACATGCGGGAGTGTTTCCCTTATCTTTTCGCGCCCTGAGGTATAAATCCATTTTTTTTGTTTTTCTGTTTGTGATTCCTGTGTTTGTTGTCTTCAATTTCGAGGACGAATTTTTTTTTTAGGTAGATAGACTTGTCACCCTCACTTTTCCAAGATAGAGGTAAAATGGTAATTTTCCATTTTTGAATATTTTGGGAATTTTATTTTATGAATGTTAATATTTAATGATTATAGGAGTCGGGTTCGAATTTTATCGCATTCCGACTTAATTCGGGACTCCGGAAAATTTCGACTTGAGTTGTATTTAACACATTAATTAGCCATGGCCCATCAAACTTAATATTTAGGTCTAGGAGTTTGGCCTAATCCCACATGAGTGTTTAGGCTTAATTATAATTTTTATTTAGTCTAAACTAACCCCCAAAATTCCAATAGGAATTTAACCTTCATTTGGAACAAGGAGGGACAAATTTGTAATTTGCCATGAACCCAAACCACCCTAATAGGGCCGGCCACCTCTTCCCTCATTCCTTCTTCCCATTTCAAATTTCTTCCATCTCTTTTCTTCTCCAAGTCTTTTTCCAAAGGAAAGAATAGGAAATCCTTAGATTTCATCTCCAAATAAATCTTTTCTTCCATCAAACTCTCTCTCTATCCCAAGTGGAGCTTCTCCAAGCTTTTGGGAGCAAGAAGTGATGGGGTGTGTCCTAAACAATTCATATCATGTCGGAGCCGTGTCGGAGGATTTTAATTGGGATCCATCTCCCGATAGGTACAACCTGTTCTCTTTTCTATTCTTTTCATCATATAAATTAGTTTGGACCCCGTAGGATTTATTTCCGTGTTTGTGTCCCTAGTTGTGTCAAGTTTGAGTCCCTTTGGTGTGTCCTAGGAGGAGTTTGGGTTTGTGGTTGTGTCCTAGAGTTTTTCTCCAATTTGGACACCCCTAGAAATTAGGTTTTGCCTCTAAGTGGTTTAGGCACTTCTAATTCCATATTTGTGTTAGTGTTGTGGAGTGTTAAATTCATATTTAGTGTGTGTCTATATATATACTTGTGTGTGTAATTACATATATAGAGAGGGGGTTGAATGAGAGTGATATGTATGAGTGTTTTTTTATATATATAGAGAGAGAATTAGAGAAGATTTAGAGAGAATTATAGAGGAAGAATAGAGAGTTTTTAAGTGAGAAGAGAGGGAGTTAGAGAGGGTGAGAAGAGGGGAAAGAAGGGCAGCAATGGTAGCAGCAAGGGGGGGCCAAGGGCTGCTGCCACCCCCCCCCCCCCCCAAAATAGCAGCAGGATCAGCTGCATTAGCAGCAGCAGCAAGCAGCAATAACAGCAGCAGTAGCAGCCTTAGCACCCGCCATTTGCCCCATTAAACCCCCACCTATATACCTATATGTATATACATATATAACTACATATATACCTATATATACTCCTATAAAACCCTCTAAATAACCTCCTAAACTAGTCCTAAGTGGGAGTTGAAAAGTGAGATTGAGTGAGTGAGTGAATGGTTGGGTGAGAACAAGTGAAGGGGAGATTTTGAGTTCCGTGAGTCAAAACGCATCCAAACTTGAAGGAGACTTAGCTAATATAGAATAGAGTTTGTGGGTAGGCTCCTAGGTTGAAATCGGGACTTCGTTTGGGATTAGGAGAGTGGTATCACGCGATATCGTTGAGTATCCTACGGTACTAAAGATAACGGGTAAACGGATAACATGGACCGTAAGATGGACTGGATGTCCACTTTACCTAGAGAACTTGGTAGGAAATGGTTGTATAGGCTAGTATCCTACTACCCTAGGAAGCCGGGAGTGGAATTCCTAAGGAAAAGCCACTTGGCTTCAATGTTAGAGTGGTTTAAGGGTAAATGTATAAAAGGTAATCGGTAATTTCAAGATATGGGATACGGGTATTCGGTTTGACTTGAAACTTAGGTGACTTGATAGGTACACCCTACAAATATCATTTTTGAACAAATTTTGGCTCGGTTGACCCAGAGTTGACTTTTTAACCAAAAGTCAACAATGAGTCAACCCGTTGTCTAAATTTGACCAAATCTAAACTAGAGCTGACCAGTTGACTAAAAGTCAATTGTTGGTCAACATTTGACCAGTTTGACCTAGGGTTGACCAAGAGTTGACCAGAGTTGATCAGGGTTGACTAGTTGACTAAAAGTCAATTGTAAGTCAATCTTGACCCCGTTTGACTTGCTTCGACTTGTTTTGACTTGCTATGACTTGTATGACCTAGAGTTGACTTAGTCTGACTTAGATTGACTTGATATGACTTAATTTTACCTAGATTGACTTGACAGGACTTAGTGTGACTCAGTGAGACCTAGTTTGACCTAGATTTCATATCATTCATTATAAATCATTCATAACTCTGTTAAACCTAAATTAACATGCAATATCTCATCTTTAGGTCTCTGATTACCACTCTGAGCGTTGATATACCCTACATCTCAGGACATCAGGCGAGTACATTCACTGATAGTTTTCATTGTCTTGATATCTGCTATATCCGATTCAGTCGTAGTGTCTTACTTGTTTTCAGTCACGATAGTTCACGGACTAGTATACGTTGGATCATGACATGAGATGTTGTTCCTAGATTTCTAGGTATATTGGTACACTTCCTGTCTTGTTCTATGTACTTGTATAGACACCGATTTCTAAGGGGACTTGCTACCCTCTTATGGAATCACGTGCCATGACGTGTCATGTCCAGATCCATTGTACTATTCGGGGATGGAGAATTATTAGGGGCTATGTGATCCAAGCCATCATGTCACTATATTCTTATGCTCGTGCCACTCTTCTCTCACGTAGGGTATAGCGAGATCCTATTACCTTGTGCTCGCTATCCAGGTTGGCCGGCATGACCCTTCCCATATTTTCTTGTGATTGTCGGGCCAAGTGGATAGCCTGTCCTATCACTTATCCCAAGTCGATCACATAACGCTCTAATAATTCAATGCATATTTTATACTTACTTTATCTTATCATATATCTTGTTCTGTTCTACATTCAGTACTTTCTCACCATGCTATGATATTCAGTTACTCATATGTTCTACATGCCTTTATATTGTACCTTGATTGGAGACTAAGTTCTGCTCGGGAGAGGAGTTACAACCCCGGTCCTTATTTGGTTTAAGGGTTGTAACTCAGCTTCCGAACGGTTCCCAAGTCTTCATATATCTTTGTCTTGTAGTTCATTATACTGTCTCTTATAGAATTTGTCAATTCACATGGAACTGCTGTTAGTGCTTGTACTTGCTCATTTTCTTGACAGGATACCGTTGATATATTACAGATAATTCTGAGACGGACTGCTCGACCTATTATGGGCTCGAGCTAGATGGAGTAGTCCAGGACCGTGGCCTTATGGTAGAGCCACTAGACTTTGCACTCCCAGAGTAGTGTAGATTAGTTGGGTTTGCCTGAACTGCGATCCAGCTAGCATTATCAGACTGTAGCTTCTATGTTGTATTTTGAGACCCTGTGACGTTGTGTATATATCTGGGCTTGTGTTGGATTTTGGACTTATTCCTTTTCATCTATCATATGTTTTTCTTCTGTGCTATCTACCTTAGTTTTATCATGTGATTGAGACTGTATTGCTATGTCACCTCCATTCAAAGAGTATATATTGTACAGGTACCTTTATATTGTTAGTCGTAGTATTTACAGACGTTATATACAGCGTTTTACCGCCGATACTGCGACGTAGGCTGGACGTACCCACGTGCTCGATGTAAAATCCCTAAATTTCTACTACAATTTTTTTATATAAATATGGTATTAATTTTTGTACTTCGTATTTGTATGTCGCGTACGAGTTTGCGTTTCATAAATTTCTCGTAAAGTGTGAATAAGTGGAAAGTAAATATTTTTATAAAATATTTTAATTATATAGATGTAGAAAATATTTCAAAATAATAGACGATAAATATTTTATATTGCTTGAAGTTGTAAATGCGTCGCGCCGAGGATTGCCAAACTTTATTTTTATTTAAAAAAAGGCCATGTTATTTTATGGTACAAGTATAACTAGTAATTTAGAAAAACCGTATTTTATATAAGTATTATTTTGCATGCGAGTGTATATATATTTGTATTTTCGAAATTAATTATTATTATTATTATATTATTTCAAAAAAGTATATTAAATATGGGTTGATTTAATATGTAATTAATTATGATGATTTAAGTTGAAAAAAATTATTAAGTTATTTAAATACAGTTTAAATTAGAGGTAGAATCTATCTACATTGGATTATATTTGATTGAGTTACTTTTAAATCAATTTGAATTAAATAGTGAAAATCTAAGGGGAATTAAAACTCTTTTTAGTCCTTATCTAGATAAGACTTTTGTAAACTCTTGATTTTTCAAAATAAATATTTGTGAAATTTTTGGATTTTTAAATAACTATTTATTGACTTATTATATAATTTGTATTATTTACATATATTTAGTATAGTGCTCATTGGTGAATTTAGTATTAAATATTTCAGCTTGTATAAATAAGATTAGATGAAGATTGTTTAAATAAATATTAACTCTATTTAATATCTATAGTAATTTTAAATAATGTTATAGATAATTTAGATAAATATGAACTATATTTTAAGTTAATCATAATCCTAAGTCAAATAGGAAAGCATCTCTATCTATATCCTATCCTAACAAAGCAAACTCCAATTTATTTAAATCAAATCCTATCTAATTTAGGCGATAAATCTGAAATAAATATCTATATAAACCCAATACATCCCCCTTCTATCAGCCATAATTCGAAATTATTTTTAGTCCAATAGAAACTCTAAAATTTGTCATTAGAATTTAGCCCCGTTTTTTAGTAGCAATAGCAACTTGGAACGGCGATATCTCCTAGCTCCGAACTCCGATTTGCCTCCATTTTTTTTTAAAAGAAGCGTATCGAGGTAAGCTTTCCAGAAACATATTTTAATAGACAAAATTCGTTCTGTAGATTTCTACAAAACTGTTTGAGTATCTAGTGTCCCAAAAATAAACGTGTTTCAGTATTTTTGCGATTTCGGGAGTTTCCGGAAACGAAAATGCGATCCGTTTAGTTTTTCGGAAAGCTAATACGAAAACCTATGCCATATCCTAATTTCAAATTTATTAAATAAATCTAATAGATACAGTATTAATTATAATTAAATAATAGACTATTTTCAGCATCCGGAGATGTTTGTTTGGACCTTAGTTCCTCAGCAGCCGTTGTTCCACCTACTTTCCTGTCTGATCTTTGCCACCACAGTGCTCAGGACCCAGACAAGTATACCTTGTTAATTAACTGTCATATTATTTATTTTTTTGTATTATTTATTTTGTTTCATATTTGTTATTTTTAATTGCTATAAACTGCACGTCCAAGCCATACTGGGGTGCAAGCGACTCTATTAGTCGTTTTACTTTACTATATGCATGTTAACTTAGTTTTAGCGGACTACCTTCTTGTTGGAAGATATTCTTATATCTTCTTTGGCCATGACACCTACACTACACGGTTTGAGACATTTTGCTAGGGGCATGACTTATGGACTGGCCATCTTTATTGCCGTATGACGGATAGATCGTAACTGCTACGATTAAGGTATAGAGACTCGAGCAGTTACAAAACTGGGCGGGTCATGGACATGACTTGATCAGTATGGGAAATATTGGGGGAGGACAGCCGCTAGTGCGTATGGGAATCTAAACAGGTAAATCACAGTCTCCGGATGGAACTGTGGCGATTTATATTTGCAGATGCCCTCTGACGTTTTGGACGTTACGGACGGATACGGATGACTGGATGCCAGTTACGTACTTATAGTCTAAAATCTCACCCATGCACATGAAAGTTGTCCTCTAAATTGCATAATATATGGTTAGCATTCCCTTTTGCATATTGGTGTCTAGGAGATTCTTGCATATTATTATTATTTTGACAGTTAATATTAGCTTGTTCTTCCTGTATCTTGTTATGTCCCTCTAAGGACCTGGTTATTCCCCAGGTGTGTGTTCATGTCTTCCCCAGGTATTCTAGCCGGGATCGTGGTCTTCTCCATTTATTCGAAGATGACGTGACTTGGTTCCTCCTTGCTACTTCCACTTAGCCCTTTTATATATCATGTACTTCTTCCTTTTTATTTTGGTTGGTAGTGGATGTGTCTCCACCCAACATATTGTATCAGAATAATTCATTATATGATATATTTATTCTCTTATTTTGTGGATGAGATTAGTTAGTTGTGGTTTACTGTATTTTACAGCTTATGTACACATACAAGGCCTATGTACTTCGTATGTATACAGCTGGCATGTCTACGTACTTAGTCCTACGTATTTTGGGACTGGGGCATTACACTCGTGCCCCTCATAAGGGTGCGGGTCGTGACACTAAGCCCCATAGGGGCTTAGCGACTCGGACTCGAACTCGGACATGGACACGGACACGGACTCATGGGCTCATGAGGCGTAATGTAGCATTTTGTTGGCGCACTTTACACTTAGCTCGTCGCTAGACGCATAGTGCGCTTAAGTTGCGCGAGCCACGTTGCGCACCCACGTTGTGCAGGGTGCGCGTGCGCGGTTGCGCTGGGTTGCACGAGGTGCGCAAGTTGCGCCATTACGCCAGGTGCGCCAGTGCGCGGAACTTGCTGGTTCCTGGAAGCTGACCGTATGGGCTGATCTAGCTTTAAGCACTGGTATTTTTGACACCCCAGCAGGCCACCACCTTCCATCTTTTCGCCTGTCACCTTCACTGCTGCCTTTAGCAATTCGGCCAGCATCTTCTTCTTAGAAGCACTGCTATCGTTTGCTACGTTTACAAAATCTTCTTAGATTTTCGTATTCCAGAATCCTTTAAGGATCTCTGTTACGCACCTTCCTTGAAGGATTGCGTTGGAACGTTGTTCTTACAACTGTTTCATTCAGTTTTCTATTGAAAAATTGTGCTCCGGTTCTAACAATCTCAAAGCTAGAACAGCACAATGGAAAACTCTCGTGCCTCTCTCCTCGATACCAGCTTTAACAAACTAGAAAAGTTCGACGGAGAACACTTTCAAATATGGAAGAGAAAAATTATCCTCAATCTACAACTGATGGACGTCGATCATGTGCTGATTGAGACTGAATCAACGATTCCAGAAGGACCTATGACTCCAAAAGGTGGTACATCAGATGTCATTGCTGCTGCACAAGTCAAATTGACCAAATGAGAAGTGACAATAGTCTTTGTAGGCTATTGATTCTGAATGCAATGGAGGACTCCCTGGCAGAGTCATACTCCAAGAATCCTTCTGCCAGGGATATATGGGAGTCCTTGGGAAAGCTGTATGAAGATGACGACAATAGATCGAAAATCTTCATCGTCAAGAAGTACCATAAGTGGCTCTTCGAAGACGAGAAGGCAATGCTACCTCAGATAAAAGAATTCTTGAAGCTGTGCCAGAAGCTAGAAGACGAGAAAATGCCCCTCGTCGACAAGTTTGTCGTTGGAGGGATTGTCTCTAAACTTCCTGCAGGATGGAGCACTTTTTATGCAAGAATGCATCGGAAGAAGCTAGATATCAGCTTGGAAGATCTCCTTCAAGAGATCCATGTTGAGAACGAGATGCGTTCTCAACAGAAGATGGACACTCTGTCTAAACAGTTGGCCAAGGCCAATCTGGTACAGACGAGAGAGCCCAAGGAGAAGCAGGTGGCTTCTCATCACAAAAAGAAGGATTCCACTAATCTGAAAGTGAAGGGTCCTTCATTCAAGCAACAGAAGTCCAAGTCCCACGTGACTTGTTTCAATTGTGGCAAGAAAGGCCACTACAAGAGTGAATACAGATCCAAGTCCAAACAATCAGAGAAAGGTGAGCCTAGTAAGGTTTCTTTGGTTTCTAACTTCGTTGCTATGATCGCTCAGGTCACAACTGTAGGGGTTGACTCTGACTGGTGGATAGACACCGGTACGACATGCCATGTCTGTTCTGGGAAGGAATGGTTCATCACGTACCAGCCAACTTCTGAGAAGGTTGTCATGGCGAACCAGGCCCAAGCTGAAGTTCTGGGGATCGGGACTGTAGAGCTGAAACTCACTTTCGAAAAGACTCTGACGCTCCAAAGAGTAAAGCATGTTCCGGTGATTGCCAAGAACCTGATCTCGGGGAGCCTGCTTAGCAACACAGGCTTGAGGATGGACATTAATGCTGGTCAGATGCTGATGTCCAAGAAGAAAACATACTTCGGAAATGCTTTTCAAACCGAAGGGATATTTAAAATTCAGCTTGTAAACCAGTCTGATGAAATAAATGCAATCGCTCTTTCTGATTATTCTCTTGAGTTGTGGCATAATAGACTAGGACATGTTCATTGTAAAAGAATAAATAAAATGTCTAGTCTAGGACTTGTCGCCAAATGTGGGGGTAAGGTAGAGAAGTGTGAAGTATGTGCTCAGACTAAGATCACTAGAAAACTCTTTCATCGGGTCAATCGAAGCACAGATCTTCTGGAGTTAGTACACTCTGATATCTGTGACTTCAAACAATTCTCTACAAAAGCTGGGATAAAGTATTTCATAACCTTCATCGATGACATCTCTAAGTACGCATTCGTCTACTTGCTAAAATCAAAAGACGAAGCGTTTGAGAAGTTCAAGGAGTTCAAAGCCGAAGCTGAACGGCAAACTGGACAACAACTCAAGAGGTTGAGGAGTGATCGAGGCGGAGAATATCGGTCTCATGAATTTGCATCGTTCTGCAAAGAACATGGAATCATCTGCGAGACTACTGCTCCGTATTCTCCTCAGTCTAACGGATTAGCTGAGAGGAAGAACCGAACGTTGACAGAAATGATGAACTCAATGCTGCTAACTGCAGGTCTTCCAAAATGTTACTGGAGAGAAGCTGCATTAACGGCCACTTTCATTCTGAATAGAGTGCCTTATACAACTTCTGACATAACTCCTCATGAAATCTGGTTCAAAGTCAGACCTAACTTGAATGTTATTCGAGTGTGGGGGTGTCTAGCTTATGTGAAGCTCCCAGATCTAAAGATTCAGAAGCTGGGGACAAGGACTATGAAGGCAATTTTCTTGGGGTATGCTGAGAAGAGTGATGCTCGGAGATTTCTTGACATTGATTCAAATCATATCATCGAATCTTGCGATGCTGAATATTTTGAAGACAAGTTTGCAAGACACAAAAATATTATTCTCCCAGACATTCCGAAGAATGATATAGGTGCAAATGAGACTGAGATCCCATGTGAGCCCGTAGTGTCACGCCCCAGAACCAGAATACTGGAGAGCGGGGGTAGACATAGCCAGCTACGTATATGAAATGGATTCCATCTCGCTATACGGTCACGGCTGTCTAGATACATGAGGGTTTACTACAAGCCAACAGTCTCCTATGGTCATAAACAAGCCTAGTGTCTCAATCACAAGCAAGTAATTTAAGTCACAAGATGTATGATCATTAAATATACAATAATAAGGTGTCCCAAATATTACATATTCAGCTGATCATGAAGCTAGTCGTTACAAAATGTTAGGACTAGCAAGAGTTTAGTCATACATGATCAATCCTAGGATCTGTCAATCATGTTACAGCCCGTAGGCAGACAGTAAGTAAGTACAATCGAGCTAAACAGGTGCTCGTCGGCTAAACGGCTCAAAAGAATATTTTTACAATAAAGTGGAAGATCAAAAATAAACCCACTCGTTGCCCTGGTTACGTCTAGTCGCCACCATCGGGCTGGAAAGTAGGTAGATCCTCTGGAGCTGCTCCGAAATCTGGCCATACAAAACCAGCTGGGTTAGACCCCAGAAAGAGCAAGTGCCACAAAGGAAGCTTTACTTAGGAACTAAAACCAGCAATTAGCACAGAAGATAATAATATATAGTAAAACTGGAGATAATATAACATTACGAGGATATACGGTAAGACAACCATAGGACCATTCAGATAACCAGGTTACAATCCTTAAACCAAACAAGGACCGGAATTGTAACCCTTCGTCTGAACCGAACTTGGTTTCTCCCTATTTATCGGCAAGATAAATATAAGAAAAGCAGGACATGTAACAATCTTATACAGGACCAAGGCTAGACAGATTATTCCCCATTCAATCAATCACGGCCAAGCAATGAGTACGGCTTGATACTTTAACTAGCTAGGGTTATCACAGGCCTAGTTACTAGCAAGATGCAGTGAGATTATTCCACAACCACAAGCCCTGCAGACCATCCAGGTTACCCAGGTCGAAAATTAGGGGTTGAATTCAGGTGGGTACACCGTCCAGGAAACGTATGTACCCTTAGGTAGCTTGAAGGGTGCAACACATGACAGTGTGCTGGAAAAGTGCCCTACTCGACGGCAGGCTACAGATCCCAGGCGCGCCCAGGTAACGGGATTGCCTGTAGCTGGAAGATCTCTTTATGACTAATGTAGTAATCTGGTTATTAGCCTTAGTCCATTTCAGTAGGTACTCCTGACCGTGGTACTCAGGAGTCCCATCCTAGACATGATGCAATACAGGACTGGATCATTTGTACAAGCACAATCGCCCACGGTGTCCAGGTCATTTATACAGGTCATGTCATGTCAGGTAGCCGTCGCAACAGCTTATCAAGATGTATCATGTCAGGTTATCATTTCAAGTTAACTGGTCAAGAGTGCGCCACGACGGGCCACTATCAGGTCATGCTAGTTCCTTGTCACACCATGTCATGTACAATTATAATTTTAATCATGTCAATCAAATTGTGATTTATCAAGTTCAGGACAAAAGGCGTAAGGATATAAAATGGGCGTAAAAATATACAATAAAGGTAAAGGTGTACGCCATAAGAACTCAAGTTACACTGAGAGTTACATGGCATGGGCATAATAGTAATAATTAAAATATTCATAAAATACAAGCTATGAAAGAGCCATGCGGCTCGGCATGTACGGCCAAGAAGTGATCTCATGCGGCTGGGGAGGGAGCAGCCTAAGCGCCTCGGGATGGAAGGGTCATGCAGCTAGCGGAGGGAGTCGGGTTCATGCGGCTGGGGAAAGAAGTTCATACGGGTCGGGGGAATTAAGAGCCCATGCGGCTCGGAACAAGAGCAGCTCATGCGGCTGGCGGAGGGAGCAGAACATATGCGGCTAGCGGGGGACAGGTCTCATGCGGCTGAAGGGGATGAGTCATTATACGGCTGGAAAAAGGACTAGTCCCCATGCGGCCAGGGAATGACAGTTGCATATGCAGCTAAAAATGACGGGTGCATATGCGGCTAGCGGAGAAATAGGTCCATGCGGCTGACTATCAATTAGGTATATGCGGCCGGAGTCAAGTGGATCTCATGCGGCTAGCTGGGTTCGGCCCTTATGCGGCTTAAAGTTCTTCCAGTCATGCGGCTGGGAGAACACTTACCGCATGAAATATTCATGCGATCAAGTCTAAGCACAGTTCATCTTCTCTAAAATTCCGAGAAGAAGAACACCATGGGAGCCAAGTTCTCAAGCTCCATAACTCCATCATCCGGAGCCCAAATCCGAACTTCCATAGGTCAAAATGGGGCAGAACAAAATTCTCTACAACATAGAACCATCAAAGCTTAGAAATAACAAGATTAAGTAGATCAAAATCCAAGAATTCCGAAAATAAAGTAAACTTAGGTCTACAAGAATCTGGCCATGGAAAGTAAAAATGCCAAGTACTAAAGTAAGTTAAAATGCTGCAAGGAAGAGAATGAGGTAATAAAATTGGAGTTCCTCCATGAAGCAAGTTGCACTTGCCTAGATCTCTCTCCCTCTCTCTGGTAGGTGAAGATGTAATGGAGGAAAGAAGAAGAGTAATGAAGAGAGAGAAGGAAGTGGGGTTAATAAATGGTAGTGGTGGTGGTAGGTAGGGGGTTCACCCTTGGTTCATAATGAACCAAAGTAAACCGAGCCAAGCCGAACCAACCCAAGAATAAACCAAACCATAAAGAAAACTAAGCAAAGAATCATGCAATATAAGATAAAATACGTACACGTATTCTAAAATAAGTAATACGAACTACAGGCATTACAACTCTACCCACCTTAAAAGAATTCTGTCCTCAAAATTTAATTAAGAGGCTAGAGAGACGAGGACAAGCTATATTAATCACAAGCAAGCTATAACTAGGCAAGCAATCACTCATTCAAGCAAGAAATCGAAGGCATGAGGCATAAGGAAGACATTATACCTCACGAGTCAAACAAGTCGGGAAATCGCGATCGGATATCATCCTCACGCTCTCACGTTGACTCACCCAAAGAGTGATGACCCCAAGCAACTCGGACTAACTTGATAGTCTTGTTCTTGAGTATCTTCTCTCTTCGGTCTAATATAGACACGGGCCTCTCCTCATACGAAAGGTTGGTACCAACAACCAATTCCGAATGATCCAGGACGTGGCTCGGGTCCGGGATATACCGTCGTAATTAGGATACATAGAATACGTCATGCATCTCGCTTAGCGACGGCAGAAGAGCGAGACGATAGGACTCATCTCCTACTCGCTCCAGAATATCGAACGGCCCTATATACCTAGGACTAAGCTTTCCTCGTGCGCCAAAACGAATGACGCCACGGTTAGGCAAAATTCTCAGGAATACATGGTCACCGACAGAAAACTCGAGAGGGCACCGATGAGAATCGGCCTAATGGCGCTGGCGATCTTGGGCAACTCGAAGATGATCCCTGGCTTTTCTGACCACTTCAATTGTTTGGGCAATCATTTCTGACCGAGCATCTGCCTCTCTTCGACATCATCCCAGGCTAATGGGGATCGACACTTCCTACCATACAGTACCTCGAACGGTATCATCTGGATGCTGGCCTGGAAACTATTATTGTACGAGAACTCCACTAGGTGCAAGTGATCTTCCTACGAACCACCGAAGTCAAGTGTACAGGACCGCAACATGTCTTCAAGAGTCTGGATTGTACGCTCCGACTGACCATCTGTCTGCGGATGATATGCTGAACTGAACTGGAGACGAGTTCCCAAACTCTCCTGCAGGCTAAGCCAAAAGTGAGACGTGAATCTTAAATCTCGGTCCGAGATGATACTGACTGGCACTCCGTGCAACCTGACAATCTGCCTGAGGTACATCTTTGCTAACTGATCTGTCGACTGACGACTCTGAACGGGAGGAAATGAGCCACCTTCGTGAGCTTGTCAACTATAACCCAAATAGCATCTCGACCAGCTGGGGATCTAGGCAATCCGGTCACAAAATCTATGGTCACATGCTCCCACTTCCATTCTGGAATCGGCAAGCGCTGAAGAAGTCCAGCGGGCCTCTGATGTTCAGCCTTAACTTGTTGGCAGACCAAACAACGAGAGACAAACCAGGCTATCTCTCTTCATGCTATTCCACCAAAAGTGTTGCCGGATATCACGGTACATCTTTGTACTACCAGGATGAATGAAATATTGTGAACTGTGTGCCTCTGCCATGATTTCCTGTCTGATATCACCACTGGGTACACAAAGGCGCTTACCATGCCTAAGTGTACCGTCTTCATGAATACACAACTCTGGTCGCCGCCCTGCCTCACACTCTGTCCTGAGTTGCTGAAGCTTGGAATCTGCTGATTGTGCCATCCGGATCCTCTCGACTATAGTGGACCGAACTTGCATGATGGCCATCAATGCTACACTGGAAGGGAGGACAACTTCAATACCCATCTTCTGAAGATCTGCTAACAGCTCTGGTTGCGCTGTTAGGAAATAAACTCCGGCTCTCCTGCTTAATGCATCTGCAACGACGTTGGCCTTCCCGGGATGATACTGCAAGTTGACATCATAATCCACACGAAGCTCCAGCTACCTCCTCTGACGCATGTTAAGATCCTTCTGGGTAAAAACATACTTCAGGCTCCTGTGGTCGGTAAAAATCTCCATCCTGTCTCCGTACAAGTTGTGCCTCCACAACTTAAGTGCAAATATTACTGCTGCCAGCTCCAAGTCATGGATCGGGTAATTCCTCTCATGATCACGAAGTTGTCGTGACGCATAAGCTATTACTTTCCCATGCTGTATCAGAACACATCCTAGGCCTCTGCCTGAAGCATCACAATATACTAAGAATCCTCCGGTTCCATCTGGAAGCGTGAGAATGGGAGCCGTCATCAAGCCTCGCTTCAACTTCTCAAAAGAATCCTGACATTCTGCTGTCTAAGCAAACTACACCTCCTTACGGGTCAACTGGGTCAATGGCGCCGAGATCCGGGCAAAGTCTGAAACAAACCGCCGATAGTAGCCGGCCAATCCAAGAAAACTGCGAACTTCTGCAACGGTGCTGGATACTGGCCATGACTCAATAGCCACAATCTTCTGGGGATCCACTTCTACTCCTCCTCTGATGATGATGTGACCCAAGTACGAAATGCGATCGAGCCAGAACTCGTATTTACTGAACTTGGCATACAACTGGTGCTCCCTGAGAATCTGAAGAACCACACGAAGATACTGCTCATGCTCCGCTTCACTCCTGCTATAAACCAGGATGTCATCCAAAAACACAATCACGAACTGATCCAGATAAGGCATAAAAATACGATTCATGAGATTCATGAATACTGTCGGCACATTGGTTGCTCCAAAGGGCATAACAAGGAACTCCCAATGCCCATACCTCGATCTAAAATCTGTCTTCAGAATATCCTGCTCTCTGACTCTGATCTGGTGATATCCTGAGCGCAAGTCGATCTTCGAGAATACTGCTGCCCCTTTGAGTTGATCAAACAAGTCATCTATCCTCGGGAGAGGGTATCTGTTCTTGATTGTCACTTAGTTCAAGGTACGATAATTAACACATAACCTGGACGTACCATCCTTTTTTTTCACAAGAAGCATTGGGGCTCCCCAAGGCGATCCACTAGCACGAATGAATCCCTTGGCTCGAAGTTCTTCAATCATCTTGTACAAGATCTCCAATTCTGACGGTGCCATCCTGTAGACTCTTTCTGATACTGGGGCTGTCCCGGGAATCAAGTCGATAGTGAACTCGATCTCCCGCTCTGGCGGCATACCTGGAAGCTCTTCTGGGAAAATATCTGGAAACTCTTTGACTATCCGGGGCAACTGCACTGCTGCTACCGCCATCCGCAACACTGGAGGAGAAGGCTCAACTGCGCCTCTGGAAAATGAAAACTCTGGCTCTCCTGGAATGCTAAAAACAACCCTACCAATATGGCAGTCTATTCTAGCATACTGGTTCCTCAACCAATCCATCCCTAGGACCACATCATAATCGGCCATCGGGAATTCTATCAATCTAGCGAGAAATTTCTGACCACTAACTACGATCCGACACGAGGAAAACACCCTATCGACTCCCACAAGTCCGTTACCATTAAGTATATTGAGCCTTACCGATAATGACTCGGGCTCCAATCCTATCCGTGTCGCAAATCGTGCAGACATAAAAGAATGTGATGCACCAGAATCAAATAAAGCTGAAGCTGGAAAGGAGTTGACGAGAATAGTACCTGCCACTACCTCTCCTGGTGCTAATCCTTCCTCTGCGGTCATCACCATAGCCTGACCATGTCCTTGGGGTACTGGTTCCCTCTGCTGAAATCCTCGCTGCCTATTCTGACTCAAGGCTTGGGCCTGAACATGCTGCTGGGGGTTCTGCTGCTGGAATGCCTGGGACTGAGGAGGCAAGGGCCTCGGTAATGGATATTGCTGCTGTTGGACCGGAGCTGGTCATCTCATCGAAGAGCTAGAAAGATTGGACGATGATGAACCACCCCTATTCGGGCAGGATCCAACCCTATGGTCTGCTGCTCCACAAGCCAGACATAATTCCTGTGCCCTGCGGCACTCTGCCACTACATGGCCTGGCTTCCCATAATGAGAACATCCCACTGCGGAAGTTTGCTTCTGCTTCTGCTGCTGAGGGTACGTCGGGGCTGAATGCTGAACCGATGTTACTGAGGCCGCTCGCCTCGGAGCTCCAATAGTCAAAGCCCTGGCTGCCGGAGCTGGGGCTGAAGACTGATTCATCTGGCCGTGGGATCTCTTCCGACCTTCGGCCCTATCCACAATCCTCTGGGAGGTATATCCTCTGGGAGGTATACTCATGCCTCCTAGCTGCTCTCAAGACTGCATCAAAAGTCTGATGCTCAAACTGCTCGACTGCCAATAGAATCTCCAAGTGAAGCCCCTGCTGGAATCGCTGGGCTCTATCATACTTGGTTGCCACCAAAGTGGGAGCAAACCGACTGAGTCTCGAAAACTCGGCTGCATATCCATCGACCGTTCTATCCATCTGCTTCAGATTGGTGAACCTCGTCTGTAGATCATACCGAGCTACAGCATCAAAATACTTGGTCTGGAATCTCTCTCTGAACACCGTCCAAGCAATGGGTGCTGCTAATCCAACGGCCTGAGCCGTCCACCAGCTGCGGGCAAGATCTAATAACTGCAAGCGCACCACGGCTACCTTCTCGTTCTCTGGGGTCCTGGCTGCTTCTAGAATCACCTCTGTGTCCTGAAGCCAAGCATCTGCAGTGATAGCATCTTCACTGTCGTCGAAGAAGAGAGGGTTCAAGCGCTTGAAGCTGTTGGCCGCGCTGTTACCCTGATGACCGCCCCTGGTCAAAGCATCCGTCACTGCCTGGTACAAGACATCTTCTCGACGATCTTGGGAAGCTATCAAGGTCCTGACGAGACCTACCAATATGCCATCATCAGGTTCGGCAGGCTGAACTGGATGGACTGGTGGCTCTCCGTCAGAAGGTACGACTCTGGAGGCTACTCCGGAATGCTGGGCTTGATCTCTTGGTTGCTACTGATCCACGGAAAATGCTCTGTCTTGCTGACCGGCAGGTCCAGGAATAATGCCGCTGAAGAAGACGACATGGAGAATAATAAGGAAGGACCAGGACAGATCAACGATACAAGCATATGATCAGGACAAGAATCCAGGGATTCAGAAGATATGAGCAGAGATCAAGGACGAATACAGATTGAGACATCTATTCGGTAAACCCTCACATATCTTGATTTACAAGACCTGCATATGGGCCACCACTTAAACCATGTCACGCCCCAGAACCAGAATACTGGAGAGCGGGGGCAGACATAGCCAGCTACGTATATGAAATGGATTACATCTCGCTATACGGTTACGGCTATCTAGATACATGAGGGTTTACTACAAGCCAACGGTCTCCTATGGTCATGAACAAGCCTAGTGTCTCAATCACAAGCAAGTAAGTAAAGTCAAAAGATATATGATCATTAAATATACAATAATAAGGCGTCTTAAATATTACATATTCAGCTGATCATGAAGCTAGTCGTTACAAAATGTTAGGACTAGCAAGAGTTTAGTCATACATGATCAACCCTAGGATCTGTCAATCATGTCACAGCTCGTAGGCAGACAGTAAGTAAGTGCAATCGAACTAAACAGGTACTCGCCGACTAAACGGCTCAAAAGAATATTTTTACAATAAAGTAGGAGATCAAAAATAAACCCACCCGTTGCCCTGGTTACGTCTAGTCGCCACCATCGGGCTGGAAAGTCGGTAGATCCTCTGGAGCTGCTCCAAAATCTGGCCATACAAAACCAGCTGGGTCAGACCCCAGAAAGAGCAAGTGCCACAAAGGAAGCTTCACTTAGGAACTAAAACCAGTAATTAGCACAGAAGATAATAATATATAGTAAAACTGGAGATAATATAACATCACGAGGATATACGGTAAGACAACCATGGGACCATTCAGATAACCAGATTACAATCCTTAAACCAAACAAGGACCGGAATTGTAACCCTTCGTCTGAACCGAACTTGGTTTCTCCCCATTTATCGGCAAGATAAATATAAGAAAAACAGGACATGTAACAATCTTATACAGGATCAAGGCTAGATAGATTATCCCACATTCAATCAATCACGGCCAAGCAATGAGTACGGCTTGATACTTTAACTAGCTAGGGTTATCACAGGCCTAGTTACTAGCAAGATGTAGTGAGATTATTCCACAGCCACAAGCCCTGCAGACCATCCAGGTTACCCAGGTCAAAAATTAGGGATTGAATTCAGGTGGGTACACCGTCCAGAAAATGTATGTACCCTTAGGTAGCTTGAAGGGTGCAACACATGACAGTGTACTAGAAATGTGCCCTACTCGACAGCAGGCTACAGATCCCAGGCGCGCCCAGGTAACGGGATTGCCTGTAGCTGGGAGATCTCTTTATGACTAATGTATTAATCTAGTTATTAGCCTTAGTCCATTTCAGTAGGTACTCCTGACTGTGGTACTCAGGAGTCCCATCCTAGACATGATGCAATACAGGACTGGATCATTTGTACAAGCACAATCGCCTACGGTATCCAGGTCATTTATACAAGTCATGTCATGTCAGGTAGCCATCGTAACAGCTTATCAAGGTGTATCATGTCAGGTTATCATGTCAAGTTTACTGGTCAAGAGTGCGCCACGACGGGCCACTATCAGGTCATGCTAGTTCCTTGTCACACAATGTCATGTACAATTGTAATTTCAATCATGTCAATCAAATCGTGATTTATCAAGTTCAGGACAAAAGACGTAAGGATATAAAATAGGCGTAAAAATATACAATAAAGATAAAGGTGTACGCCATAAGAACTCAAGTTACACTGAGAGTTACATGACATGGGCATAATAGTAATAATTAAAATATTCATAAAATACAAGCTATGAAAGAGCCATGCGGCTCGGCATGTGCGGCCAAGAAGTGATCTCATGCGGCTGGGAGCCTAAGCGCCTCGGGATGGAAGGGTCATGCAGCTAACGGAGGGAGTCGGGTTCATGCGGCTGGAGAAAGAAGTTCATGCGAGTCGGGAGAATTAAGAGCCCATACGGCTCAGAACAAGAGCAGCTCATGCGGCTGGCGGAGGGAGCAGAACATATGCGGCTAGCGGGGGACAGGTCTCATGCGGCTGAAGGGGATGAGTCATTATGCGACTGGAAAAAAGACTAGTCACCATGCGGCCAGGGAATGACAGTTGCATATGCGGCTAAAAATGACGGGCGCATATGCGGCTAGCGGAGAAATAGGTCCATGCGGCTGACTATCAATTAGGTATATGCGGCCGAAGTCAAGTGGGTCTCATGCGGCTAGCTGGGTTCGGCCCTTATGCGGCTTAAAGTTCTTCCAGTCATGCGGCTGGGAGAATACTTGCCGCATGAAATATTCATGCGGTCAAGTCTAAGCACAATTCATCTTCTCCAAAATTCCGAGAAGAAGAACACCATGGAAGCCAAGTTCTCAAGCTCCATAACTCCATCATCCGGAGCCCAAATCCGAACTTCTATAGGTAAAAATGGGGCAGAATAAAATTCTCTACAACATAGAACCATCAAAGCTTAGAAATAATAAGATTAATTAGATCAAAACCCAAGAATTCTGAAAATAAAGTAAACTTAGGTCTACAAGAATCTGGCCATGGAAAGTAAAAATGCCAAGTACTAAAGTAAGTTAAAATGCTGCAAGGAAGAGAATGAGTTAATAAAATTGGAGTTCCTCCATGAAGCAAGTTGCACTTGCCTAGACCTCTCTCCCTCTCTTTGGTAGGGGAAGAAGTAATGGAGGAAAGAAGAAGAGTAATGAAGGGAGAGAAGGAAGTAGGGTTAATAAATGGTAGTGGTGATGGTAGGTAGGGGGTTCACCCTTGGTTCATAATGAACCAAAGCAAACCGAGCCAAGCCGAACCAACCCAAGAATAAACCAAGCCATGAAGAAAACTAAGCAAGGAATCATGAAATACAAGATAAAATACGTACACGTATTCTAAAATACGTAATACGAACCACAGGCAATACATGTAGTCCAAGATGAAGTTGTTGATGGAGAAACAACAATTGAACCAGAACTCGCTGAGCCATCAATGAAGCGAGCAAGGAGGCCGAAGAGCTTCGGAGATGACTTCGTCACCTATCATGTGGAAGCAGATCCGCTTACCTATGATGAGGCGATGAAGACCAGAGATGCTGTCTTCTGGAAGGAGGCAATTATCACCCCCAGTTTTCAAATTAGGGGTATTTTCGTCATTTTCCAAGTTTTATAATTTTTGGAAAGTTTATTTGATTTTATAGGATTTTTAGGGATTTGTTTGATTTAGTTTGAATTTTATCCAATTTGGACTTAAGTTGGAGACCCGGGTAGTCTGGACCCTAGTGGGACCCACATACTAGCTGGACTTGGCCCACATGCCATCCTAACTAGGCTAGAAACCAATAAACCACACTCCCATGGCTTAACTAGTCATTAAGAGGCTTAATTAGTCATTTAGAGTTAAACCAAAACAAACCGAACCAAACCAAAAACAAACCGAACCAAACTAAGTCTATTGGGTGTGGAGGCCTAATGGGTCTCCACCCAAACCCATTAAGCCCCCCTTGGCCGGCCACATGTGGACCAACCCCCCCTCTCTTCCTTCATTCCAAAGTAATATCTCTCTCTTCTTTTCATTCTTTTCTTTTGAAGCTTCTTCTCCCTCAAGGAAACCAATTCTAGGTATGCTAATTAACCCCCATAAATTTCTCTTTTATATTTATTTCCTTCACAATAAATGTAGAGGAGATCATTCTCTACACATTGACCCTAGTTTTTATAGGTTTTCCCTAAAAACTAGTTAGGGATTTGATTAGGGGTTTTCCTTTATATAGAATGTATATATGTATATGTGTATATATATTTATATGTATTTGTGTGTGTGTGTTTGTGCAGAGGAGAGTGGTGGTGGTGGTGTCATGAGAGAGTGTGTGTGTGAGTGTGTGTGAGTGTGTGTGTCTATATATATTTACATGTGTGTGTGTATGTATTTATATATATAGATATGTGTGTGTGTGAGAGTGTGTGTGTATGTATTTATATATATAGATATGTGGGTGTGTGAGAGTGTGTGTGTATGTATTTATATATATATAGATGTGTGTGTGTATATATATATATAGATAGATAACTAGATAGTTAGATATATATAGATAGATAGATATAGAGAGGGGAAGGAGTAGTAAGAGGAGATGAAGAAGTAGGAGAAGAATAAGAAGAATAGGAAGTTGCTGCAGCAGCAGCAGTATACTGCAGTAGCAGCAGCAGTAATTAGTAGGGCAGCAGCAGCAGCAGCTTAGCATAGCAGCAGCAGCATTAAGCCTAGCAGCAGTAGCAGTTATGATAGAAAGAAGAGAAGGGAAGAAAAGAATAAGAAGAAGAGAAGGGAAGAAAAAGAATAAGAAGAATTAGAAGAAGAATTAGAAGAAGAATGAAAAGAAGAATAAGAAGAAGAATTAGAAGAAGAAGAAGAAGAAGAAGAAGAAGAAGAAGAATTAGAAGAAGAAGAATTGGAAGAATTAGAAGAAGAAGAATTAGAAGATGAAGAATTAGAAGAAGAAGAATAAGGAAAAGAATAAGGATAAGAAGAAGAATAAGAATAAGGAGAAGGGAAGGAAAAAGAAGTAGAAGAAGAAGAGTGGTAGTGTAGGAAATGTGGAAAATTAAATTAGAGAGAGTTGTGGGTGAATCGGATTTGGTGAAAGGGTGAAATGGAGTTTCGAGTGTCGAAACGCGCCCATAATTGGATGAGACTTAGATTATGTGATTTAGATTTTGTGGGTAGGCTCCCGAGTTGAAATCGGGGTATCGTATGGGAGTAGGACGATGGTATCGTATGATATCATTGAGTATCTTGCGATACTCAAGATAATCGGTGATTCGGCAACATACGCCGTAAGATGGACTGGATGTCCACTCTACCTAGGAAGCTTGGTAGGTAATGATAGTGTAGGCTAGTATCCTACTACCCTAGGAAGCACGGGTCGAAATACCAAGCGTAGGTAGGCTAACTTGGTATTGGACTAGGTTAGGAATTTACCTTTGTAAAGGGTAAATTTAAGATATTGGCCTACGGCCAAGATATGGGTTTCGGAGTTCAAGATGGACTCGAATATGGGTTGTAACGGTTGGTAATGGTTAGAAATAGTCGCCTAGACCTAGTCTTGACCTTGGTTGACTACGGTTGACTATTTAGACCAAAAGTCAACCATAGGTCAACACTTTACCCAATTTAGTCCCAAATTCCATTAGACTTGAACAGTTGACCAAAAGTCAATTGTTGACCAAAAGTCAACTGTTAGTCACCATTGACCTAGGGTTGACCTGGGGTTGACCTAGAGTTGACCAGAGTTGATCCGTTGACCAAAGTCAACTATAAGTCAACTTTTGACCTAGTTTGAATTGGGTTGACTTCCAATGTTCTCCTATGACCAGGTTGACCTAACTAGACTTGTCTTGACCTAGAATGACTTAATAGGATTTAAATTGATTTGACTTTACTTCCTAAACATAGTATTGATACGTCTTGTTATCTATAGGTCCTCGAGGCGCTGCATTGGATCAAGTTGACATATTATATCATATCACAGGCGAGTACATTCTCTGATAACTTTTTCCTAATTTATGATAACTGTTATGATTCATGTACTTAGTGTAGATATACTTATTCCTGACACATGGTTCTCACGGATTGGTATTCCTGGATCTCGACGAGAGATGTTACTCCTTGTTAGCTTGGGATGTATTGTGCAAGCTCCCTTGTAGCTCTTGTGCAATATGTGGTCACTGATTCTAGAGAAGACTTGCTCCCTTCTTATAGAATCCTGTGCAGTAACGTGTCCTGTTTGGATCCATTCTACCAGTTGGGGGTGGGAGAGTAGTAGCGTATGCCTGTGATCAAATCCATCCTGCATTCCCGAACAGTGTTAGTCATATACCGTACTTATGACTAGCCAGGCCAGTTCTTTACAGGTGCCCAAGCCGGTCACAAGCTGAAACTACTACTCACACACATTGGATAGATGGCTTACCCTGATTTAAGTACATACCATGATCAGTTCTACTTTTCTATTCTAGCTCTAGCTCTACAGCTTACCATGCCATGATACATATATGTACACTCCATGATTTTATTGTTTATGCTCTATTTACAGTCTTATAGCTTTTATTCTATCTTGAGATCTGTTATGAGATATATGTACTCGTTCCATCCTGACCGGATATGTTGACAATATTTACAGATGCAGAGTAGGACTATTATTGCACTTACTACGGTCCACCGGACGTAGTAGGTTTAGAGACAGATACCCTAGATCCGCAGGGTACAGTACCGCAGGACGAGATACCGCCTATCCTGTAGATAGAGTAAGTTTTTGTACTGGACCTTGTCTCCAGTCACTCTTGGGACTGTTATTATTTTGGCTTGTATTAGAGACTTTGGACTTAGACTTGTATATTCTTTGTGTTTGGACTTGACAGGTTATATTTTATTATCGTGTTGTCTTTATCTTTCAGTATTTACTTTATCATCTTAGAGTTGTGATTGAGCACTCATATATTATCATTGCTTGTCCTCCGATTGGAGTTGACCATATTCTCGACAGGTTTTGATATTATATAAACTGTTGTTAGAGTAGTAAACCTACAATATTCCACGTCGTTTTTATGGTGAGGGCTGGGCGTTGTTACGCACACGTGCCCTTATAGCAGGTGCGGGTCGTGACATATTTTTAGTGGTAGCCCATGTAGGTCCTGAAGTCGTAATTAGTACGATGTCGTAGCAGCACTCATCTTAGAGTATTGACTACGAGCCTGTGTTACATATAGGAGGTAGTAGGATAAGAGTACTCAATCACAGTAGGATCTTTTCTTGCTTATCTTGCTTACCGTCTTTGATATTGATTTAATATAGTCTAGCTGTCTTTCTTTGATATAATCCTTCTTGTGTCATATTGATATCTTCCTTTCAATCTGTCTCCAGGATGGCTATGACTCATTCTTCCAGTGAGGAGCACAGAAAGACGGAGAGGTCTGCTACCTCTGACGGACAGGCTCCAGTCACTTCCCCTGCAGTTGGGACTTCAGTAGGGGCTCTCGGGGGTACTCCTCCAGCACTCTCGATGACTGTCCCTGGGGTCACTACGGGTGCTCTTCCTGCATTACCGGGGGCTACGACGGCAACTGTCGGGGGCGTTCCTCCTCCTCCTCAGCAGGGGACTCCTCCGCCGGTGGTGGAAGCTATTCCTCCGTTGCCTCCTCTGCCCACAGACATGGTGCAGATGCTCGCATTCTTTCAGCAGGTGCTGGAGTTCCAGCGGGCCCAGCACGAGGCACAGATGAGACAGACTAAGGCCATGCGCCAGGGCATGGAGGATGCCCATAGGTTGGCGCTGGCTACGGTAGAGTGTGGGGCTCCACAACGGGAGGTGCAGCAGCAGAAGCCCGGAGACATCCAGGCTTTCAAGAAGATGGGTTCGAGGGATTTCAGAGGGACCGAGGGCATTGTATATGCTGATGACTGGCTCGAGGATATCGAGCGTCAGATGAGGGTCTCCCGCCTGGCAGACGACCTGAAGGTCGAGGCGGTTGGCTTGCAGTTATTAGATGTTGCCCGGACATAGTTCCAGAACGAGCCGGCTCTTGCAGGAAAGGGCCACACTTGGGCTGAGTTTCGGGTCCTGTTCAAAGAGAAGTTCTTTTTTCCCACAGACAAGATCGGCCTAGTACGGCAGTTTCATAACCTGCAGTCGGGCAGTATGACTGTGGAGGAGTATGCGACGGAGTTCGGCCGGCTGAGCCGATACGCCGAGTACATGGTGAGTGACCTAGTGATCCGAGCAGAGCACTTCCGAAAGGAATTGACATGGGATATCAAGATCCTGATCCCTTCCTTCTATGCGATATATGTAGAGGTCTATGCGGAGGCTCGGAAGGTGGAGAGAGAGTGGAGCTTGAAGCCGAAGAGGGATCGTGATTTGTTTTCGGGGGCCAGTAGCAGCGCGGGGGCTGCTAAGCGCCCTCAGCTTCAGCATCAGCCGTTCCAGCATCATCAGCAGCAGGTGCAGGCCAGGGTACCTGTCCAGAGGGTTCAGCAGCGTCAGGGGCAGGTGATCCTCCGTGCCACTACTGTAAGAAGTTCGGTCACCTCTTTGAGTTCTGCAGGAGGAGGCTGGGGCTGTACCTCTTTTACGGTGCCGCTGGGCATCAGATGTGGGAGTGTCCCAAGAACCCCCGTGTTGCTGGAGCAGCTCAGAGGGTACCTATTTCGAGGGCACCAGCTAGTGTGCCTGTAGTTCAGCAGCGGGGTCCACTTCTGACCCAGCAGCAGCAGTTTGTCTAGCACCGCCAGCAGAGGGGTGTTCAGGATAGAGCCTTTGCTCTTGCAGTCGAGGAGATGGAGCCTATTGCAGATGTTGTCGCAGGTTCTGTTCTGCTCGATTCTTTTTCTGCCTTATCTTTGTTTGATTCTGGTGCTACGCACAGTTTTGTATCTGTTTCTTTTGCTCTTAGGTACAATATCATTGCTGAGTATCTTGGTAGGACTTGTAAGATTATGACTGGGAATGGCATCATCCTGGTTAATAATGTTTGCAAGGGGCGGAGAGTTTCTTTGAGAGGCCGGTAGCTGAGTGCGTGTTTGCTCGTAATGCCACTTCCGAGCTACGATATGGTACTCGGTATGGACTGGTTGAGCATGCACCATGCTAACATAGATTGCAGGGGAGACAGGATTCTGTTCAGGCCGTCGGGAGAGCCGGAGTTTGAGTTCACCAGAGGTGCAGCGGAGCCAGGAGATGGATTCTATGGAGCGTTGTTGGCGGGGCCGGTGTTGCCACATCCACTTATTGCTGAGTTCTTGGATGTCTTTCCCGAGGAGTTGCCCAGGATGCCGCCAGATCGTGATGTTGAGTTTTCTATAGACCTAGTGTCGGGCGCTCAGTCTATCTCCCAGTACGTCTATAGAGTCAACAACAGTGAGTTAGCAGAGTTAAAGAAACAGGTCGATGAGCTGAAGGATAAGGGCTTTATCCGATCTAGTTCTTCACCTTGGGGCGCGCCAATTCTTTTTGTCCCGAAGAAGGATGGTACGGTACGTATTGATTACAGGGCGCTCAACAACCTTACCATCAAGAACAAGTATCCTTTGCCAAGGATTGATGACTTGTTCGACCAGTTGAGCGGCGCAAGGGTGTTCTCGAAGATCGATTTGCGTACCGGGTACCATCAGCTGAAGGTGAAGCGGGATGACATTCCAAAGACTGCATTTCGGACCCGTTATGGCCAGTATGAGTATACTGTCATGCCGTTTGGGTTGACCAACGGCCCGGCAGTATTCATGAACTTGATGAACAAGGTATTTCATCAGTACCTTGACAAGTTCGTGGTGGTCTTCATTGATGACATTCTCATCTATTCGAAGACGCCAAAAGAGCACGAGGAGCATCTGAGGATTGTGCTGGACACTCTCAGGAGGGAGTAGCTGTATGGGAAGCTGTCGAAGTGCGAGTTCTTCTTGGATCGCGTAGAGTTCCTAGGCCATGTTGTCTCTGGCGAGGGGATTTTAGTGGATCCGAAGAAGATTTCTGCAGTGGAGTCCTAGTCTACGCCGAGCTCAGTAGCAGAGGTTCGAAGTTTTCTGGGTCTGGCAGGTTATTACCGAAAGTTCGTACAGGACTTTTCCAGGATTGCCCAGCCGATGACCTGACTTACCAGAAAGGACGAGGAGTTTGTTTGGTCCGAGGAGTGCCAGGCCGCCTTTGAGAAGCTGAAGACGAGGTTGACTACAGCTCCTATCTTGATGCTGCCATCTGGATCTGGTGGTTATACGATCTACAGTGACGCTTCAGGACGGGGTTTGGGTTGTGTACTTCAACAGCACGGGAAGGTGATTGCCTATGCATCTAGGCAGTTACGTCCTCATGAGAGGAACTACCCTACCTACGATCTAGAGCTGGCAGCAGTCATCTTTGCTTTGAAGCTGTGGAAACACTATCTGTACGGAGAGCGAGTTGAGATCTATACAGATCATAAGAGCTTGAAGTACGTGTTTACCCAGAAGGAGCTGAATATGAGGCAGAGGCGATGGTTAGAGCTGATGAAGGATTTTGATATATCCTTACAGTACCATCCGGAAAAGGCCAACGTGGTTGCGGATGCTTTGAGCAGGTATCTCGTGGCCATGTGTTTGACGATGGATCGTCACCTTCTGGCAGATCTGGAGAGCTTGGGTATAGAGGTGATAGTTCCTGGGTTTGAGGAGCAGATGTGGGGTCTCCAGGTGCAGTCAGAGCTGATGGACAGAGTCAGGGCAGCTCAGTTTGAGGATGAGGCTCTGAGGGTCATCAGGGAGCAGGACCGGGCAGGACTGTTGGATGAGTTCTCTATAGCGGGAGATGGGTCGTTGAGGCATGGTACCAGATTGTGCGTGCCGAGCGGAGGACTTCGGGAGGAGGTTCTTCAGGAGACGCATCATTCTCAGTACTCTATGCATCCTGGAGCCAACAAGATGTATAGAAACTTGAGACAGCATGTTTGGTGGTATGGCATGAAACGCGAGGTGGCTCAGTTCGTTTCTAGATGCTTGGTGTGCCAGCAGGTGAAAGCCAGGAGGCAGAGACTCGGTGGATTACTCCAGCCACTACCCATTCCTGAGTGGAAGTGGGAGCATATCACTATAGACTTTGTATCTGGACTTCCGTGCTCACCAGGAGGGAAGGATGCGATTTGGGTCATTGTTGATCGATTGACCAAATCGGCCCACTTTTTGCCTTTCAAGGTGGGTTTGTCTACGGAGAGGTTGGCCGAGATGTACGTGCGGCAGATAGTCCGATTGTACTGGATTCCAGTGAGTATAGTCTCGGATCGGGACAATCGATTCACTTCCCACTTTTAGAGGAGTTTGTAGCTTAGCTTGGGCACATCGCTCAAGTTCAGTACCGCATACCACCCCCAGACAGACGGGCAGTCGGACAAGACGATTCAGACCCTCGAGGATATACTTCGTACTTGTGTCTTGGACTTCGGGGGATCTTGGGAGGACCACCTTCACTTGGTAGAGTTTGCTTACAACAACAGCTACCAAGCCAGTATAGAGATGTCACCTTTCGAGGCTCTATACGGACGGAGGTGCCGTACTCCCTTGTCTTGGGATGATGTCGGCGAGAGGGTTTTGCTTGGCCCTGAGATGGTAGTGGATGCTGCAGAGAAGGTCAGGGTTATCAGAGATAGACTTCGGGTGGCGCAGGATAGGCAGCGGCATTGGACCGATAGCCACCGGAGGCCGTTGGAGTTTGAGGTATAGTTTAGATTTTTCTAGTATTTGAGTCTGATTGTGATTGTTTTAGATCAAGCTTTAAGTCTTGTGTTTTTGTTCTAGGTTGGTGATCTTGTGTTTCTGCGGATTTCTTCGACGCGTGGCACGATTCATTTTGGTGGCGGCAGGAAGCTTAGTCCACGATACATCGGACCTTTCCGTATCTTGGGCAGGGTCGGTGCAGTGGCTTACCGATTGGAGTTACCGCCCGCACTAGAGGGAGTGCACAACGTGTTCCACGTGTCGCAGCTGAGACGATACGTGGCAGATCCCAGTCATATCTTGGACCACTCCGAGATCAAAGTGGGACCGACACTAAGCTATCCAGAGAAGCCGGTTGAGATCTTGGACCGAAGAGAGAAGGTGCTCCGGAACCAGGTCATTCCCTTGGTTTACGTTGCATGGAGGCACCACTCTCCAGGTGAGTCTACCTGGGAGAGAGAGAACGATATGCGGGAGCGATTCCCATATCTCTTTGAGCCTTGAGGTAAAATTTTTTCTTTTCCTTCCTTGTTCTATTCATGTTGCTGTGTTAGTTCTCATTCAATTTCGAGGACAAAATTCTTTTAAGGAGGGTAGATTTATCACCCCCAGTTTTCGAATTAGGGGTATTTTCATCATTTTTCAAGTTTTATAATGTTTGGGAATTTTATTTGATTTTATAGGATTTTTAGGGATTTGTTTGATTTAGTTTGAATTTTATCCAATTTGGACTTAAGTTGGAGATCCGGGTAGTCTGGACCCTAGTGGGACCCACATACTAGCTGGGCTTGGCCCACATGCCATCCTAACTAGGCTAGAAACCAATAAACCACACTCCCATGGCTTAACTAGTCATTAAGAGGCTTAATTAGTCATTTAGAGTTAAACCAAAAGAAACCGAACCAAACCAAAAACAAACCGAACCAAACTAAGTCTATTGGGTGTGGAGGCCTAATGGGTCTCCACCCAAACCCATTAAGCCCCCCCTTGGCCGGCCATATGTGGACCAACCCCCCTCTCTTCCTTCATTCCAAAGTAATCTCTCTCTCTTCTTTTCATTCTTTTCTTTTGAAGCTTCTTCTCCCTCAAGGAAACCAATTCTAGGTATGCTCATTAACCCCCATAAATTCCTCTTTTATATTTATTTCCTTCATAATAAATGTAGAGGAGATCATTCTCTACACATTGATCCTAGTTTTTATAGGTTTTCCCTAAAAACTAGTTAGGGATTTGATTAGGGGTTTTCCTTTATATAGAGTGTATATATGTATATGTGTATATATATATTTATATGTATTTGTGTGTGTGTGTGTGTAGAGGAGAGTGGTGGTGGTGGTGTCATGAGAGAGTGTGTGTGTGAGTGTGTTTGAGTGTGTGTGTCTATATATATTTACATGTGTGTGTGTATGTATTTATATATATAGATATGTGTGTGTGTGAGAGTGTGTGTGTATGTATTTATATATATAGATATGTGTGTGTGTGTGTGAGTGTGTGTGTTTGTATTTATATATATATAGATGTGTGTGTGTATATATATATATATATATATAGATAATTAGATAGTTAGATATATATAGATAGATATATATATAGAGGGGAAGGAGTAGTAAGAGGAGAGGAAGAAGTAGGAGAAGAAGAAGAAGAAGAATAGGAAGTAGCTGCAGCAGCAGCAGTATACTGCAGTAGCAGCAGCAGCAATTAGCAGGGCAGCAGCAGCAGCAGCAGCTTAGCATAGCAGCAGCAGCATTAAGCCTAGCAGCAGTAGCAGTTAGGATAGGAAGAAGAGAAGGGAAGAAAAGAATAAGAAGAAGAGAAGGGAAGAAAAAGAATAAGAAGAATTAGAAGAAGAATGAAAAGAAGAATTAGAAGAAGAATTAGAAGAAGAAGAAGAAGAATTGGAAGAATTAGAAGAAGAAGAAGAATTAGAAGAGGAAGAATTAGAAGAAGAATAATAAGGAAAAGAATAAGGATAAGGAGAAGAATAAGAATAAGGAGAAGGAAAGGAAAAATAAGTAGAAGAAGAAGAGTGGTAGTGTAGGAAATGTGGGAAATTAAATTAGAGAGGGTTGTGAGTG
This sequence comes from Iris pallida, assembly GCA_029216955.1. Taxonomy (NCBI): domain Eukaryota; kingdom Viridiplantae; phylum Streptophyta; class Magnoliopsida; order Asparagales; family Iridaceae; genus Iris; species Iris pallida. The sequence goes on from JANAVB010035620.1 coordinate 1,277,123, forward strand.
AATCGGATTTGGTGAAAGGGTGAAATGGAGTTCCGAGTGTCGGAACGCGCCCAAAATTGGATGAGACTTAGATTTTGTGGGTAGGCTCCCGAGTTGAAATCGGAGTATCATGTGGGAGTAGGACGATGGTATCGCATGATATCATTGAGTATCTCGCGATACTCAAGATAATCGGTGATTTGGCAACATACGCCGTAAGATGGACTGGATGTCCACTCTACCTAGGAAGCTTGGTAGGTAATGATAGTGTAGGCTAGTATCCTACTACCCTAGGAAGCACGGGTCAAAATATCAAGCTTAGGTAGGCTAACTTGGTATTGGACTAGGTTAGGAATTTACCTTTGTAAAGGGTAAATTTAAGATATTGGCCTACGGCCAAGATATGGGTTTCGGAGTTCAATATGGACTCGGATATGGGTTGTAAGGGTTGGTAATGGTTAGAAATAGTCGCCTAGATCTAGTCTTGACCTTGGTTGACCACGGTTGACTTTTTAGACCAAAAGTCAACTATTACCCAATTTAGTCCCAAATTCCATTAGACTTGAACAGTTGACCAAAAGTCAACTGTTAGTCACCATTGACCTAGGGTTGACCTAGAGTTGACCAGAGTTGACCCGTTGACCAAAGTCAACTGTAAGTCAACTTTTGACCTAGTTTGAATTGGATTGACTTCCAATGTTCTCCTATGACCAGGTTGACCTAACTAGACTTGTCTTGACCTAGAATGACTTAATAGGATTTAAATTGATTTGACTTTACTTCCTAAACATAGTATTGATACGTCTTGTTATCTATAGGTCCTCGAGGCGCTGCATTGAATCCAGTTGACATATTATATCATATCACATGCGAGTACATTCTCTGATAACTTTTTCCCAATTTATGATAATTGTTATGATTCATGTACTTAGTGTAGATATACTTATTCCTGACACATGGTTCTCACGGATTGGTATTCATGGATCTCGACGAGAGATGTTACTCCTTGTTAGCTTGGGATGTACTGTGCAAGCTCTCTTGTAGCTCTTGCACAATATATGGTCACTGATTCTAGAGAAGACTTGCTCCCTTCTCATAGAATCCCGTGCAGTGACGTGTCCTGTTTGGATCCATTCTACCAGTTGGGGGTGGGGGAGTAGTAGCATATTCCTGTGATCAAATCCATCCCGCATTTCCGAACAGTGTTAGTCATATACCGTACTTATGACTAGCCAGGCCAGTTCTTTACAGGTGCCCAAGCCGGTCACAAGCTGAAACTACTACTCACACACATTGGATAGATGGCTTACCCTGATTTGTGTACATACCATGATCAGTTCTACTTTCCTGTTCTAGCTCTAGCTCTACAGCTTACCATGCCATGATACATATATGTACACTCCATGATTTTATTGTATATGCTCTATTTACAGTCTTATGGCTTTTATTCTATCTTGAGATCTGTTATGAGATATATGTACTCGTTCCATCCTGACCGGATATGTTGACAATGTTTACAGATGCAGAGGAGGACTATTATTGCACTTACTACGGCCCACCGGACGTAGTAGGTTTAGAGACATATACCCTAGATTCGCAGGGTGCAGTACCGCAGGGCGAGATACCGCCTATCCTGTAGATAGAGTAGGTTTTTGTACTGGACCTTGTCTCCAGTCACTCTTGGGACTGTTATTATTTTGGCTTGTATTAGAGACTTTGGACTTAGACTTGTATATTCTTTGTGTTTGGACTTGACAGGTTATATTTTATTGTCGTGTTGTCTTTATCTTTCAGTATTTACTTTATCATCTTAGAGTTGTGATTGAGCACTCATATATTATCATTGCTTGTCCTCCGATTGGAGTTGACCATATTCTCGACAGGTTTTGATATTATATAAACTGTTGTTAGAGTAGTAAACCTACAGCGTTCCATGCCGTTTTTACGGTGAGGGCTGGGCGTTGTTACGCACACGTGCCCTTATAGCGGGTGCGGGTCGTGACAGCAATAGACAATGAAATTGACTCAATTACCTCCAATAACATATGGGTGTTAGTTGATTTATCCGAAGGAGCAAAATCCATCGGATGTAAGTGGATCTTCAAGAAGAAGATGAAAGCTGATGGAACCATTGACAAGTTCAAGGCCAGGCTAGTGGCCAAGAGATTTTTTCAAAAACAGGGGATCGACTACTTTGACATATATGCTCCAGTAGCACGGATGACAACCATCAGATTGTTGATTGTCCTTGCGGCAATACACAAACTGGTAATACATCAAATGGATGTCAAAACAGCATTCCTGAATGGCGAGCCGACCGAGGAGATTTATATGCAACAGTCAGAAGGATTTGTCGTCAGAGGCCTAGAAGACAGTCTGTAAGTTGGTAAAATCTCTATACGGCTTAAAGCAAGCTCCCAAAATGTGGCACAAGAAATTTGACAAAGTTATCAGATCAAACGGCTACAGGGTCAGCGAAATAGACAAGTGTGTCTATACTAAATTTGCTGATGGAAGAGGAGTCATCATTTGTCTGTACGTGGACGACATGCTAATCCTAGGTACGGATATAAGCTGTGTCACTGAGACAAAGAAGTTTCTCTCGACAAAGTTCAGTATGAAGGACTTGGGGGATGCTGATGTTATCTTGGGACTCAAAATCATCCGGACGGACACTGGATTGGCACTCTCACAATCTCATTACATTGAGAAGATGCTCACTCGACACGGGTATCATGATCTTCTCATAATTGATATGCCGTACCGAGGTGATCAAAAGCTGGAGCCAAACTCGAAAGAAAGCGTCAGGCAATTGGAATACGCTAGCATCATCGAAAGTTTGATGTACGCTACTACTGCCACTAGGCCTGACATAGCTTTCGCTGTGGGAATGCTGAGTCGATTCACAAGTAATCCAGGCGTTGAGCACTGGAAAGCTGTGAAGCGTGTTATGAGATATCTCAAGAAGACTCAGACATATGCACTGCACTTCAGCGGAGAGCTGCCGGTAGTAGAAGGCTTCAGTGATGCCAGCTGGTGCTCAGAGTTGGAGAGCGAGAGGTCCACTGGTGGATTCATTTTTATAATGGGTGGAGCTGCTATATCGTGGAAGTCAAAGAAGCAGACTATGCTCTCGCGGTCTTCTATGGAATCTGAGTTCTTTGCACTTGATACCGCAACAGATGAAGCAGAATGGCTTCGGGAGCTCATGTATGATCTTCCAGTAGTTGGAGCGCAGATACCGGCAATTCCGATATACTGCGACAACCAAGCGACTTCGGCGGTGGCATCAAATGATCTCTTCAACGGAAAGAAGAGAACTGTGCGGTTAAAGCACAGGACAGTGAACGATCTCATCAAGAGAGGTGTCATTACAGTAATTGATGTTCGGAGTCAGGAGAACCTGGCAGATTTGTTCACGAAGGGCCTCAAGCGTCAGCTGGTTGAAGATACATCAGGGAAGATGGGCTTGAAGGCATTCTGATAGTATGTTTTTGTAATCCTACCATAAAGTTTTATGTTATTAGTTCAAAGAAAAATCTACTAGACATCTAACTTTTGGTTCAAGGGAGGACCACTGACTGGAAAACTATCAGGTAATAGTGGGTTCTTGTTCTTGGGAACATGGAAGGGTTACGAACCCATAACCACAGTTGTCCACTATGTGTTTTCTGCGGAAAATGGATCCTGTGTTGAGGTTGGCTTAAATGCCTTAATAAGTTCTCAGACAGAGTGAATGCCTGGAGTGCTTTACAGGAAGCACGATAGCGCAGCACTACAAGGAGTAAAACTCCATGCTACAGTGGGATGACTCCACCATGAGGTTCCCAGGTAGGGGTAATGCCTCGGCTTTACAAGCCAAGTCATAACGGCGTAGCACCGCAAATAGGCAGGTAACCTAATGCTGTATGATGAAATTAAAAAGTTGTAGACATCACTACAAAGGGGAGGGTGATCCCATGATACAGTAGCAAGACACCACGATGAGGTTCCCAGGTAGGGGTAAAGCCTCGGCCTTGCAAGCCATTCGTTGCGGCGTAACACCGCAAGGAAGCCTTAGGCTTCATGCTGGGTAGAATGGCACTACAAAGAGGCTGTGACCTCATGCTATAGTAGTGTGACACTACGATGAGGTTCCCGGATAGGGGTATTGCCTCGGCTTTAGGCCATGTCATAGCGGCGTAGCACCGCAAGGAAGTGCAAGGCTTCAAGCCATGTCTCTTTAATAAAGAACTTACATATAGTGTATGGAAAGAGATATCAGGCCGTCTCTTGAGGGTAAACTTGTAGACGCCCAAAATTATACACTGAAACCAGGCTGGCACAAGGCCTTTAATGTGCAGCCAGAAGCACATGTAACTACAATTTGTGAGTGGAAAGAATTACAATTGTGGTGCAGAATTCAAGGCATAGTCCATTCTTGTATCACATTGTCATTCAACCCATGCGGGAAGATTCAAGTCGTCAGCGACATCTATCCTAATGCAAAATGGACAGTTACTGTAGGGAACGCTTAACCCTAGACACATATATATGGTAAGATATGTGGGAGATTGTTGGTGCTCTTGCTCCTTGACATGTAGAGAGCTTGCTCTCAACATGCTTTGTAAAGTTTAGTCCCACATTGGAAAAGCACCATGAGTTATCTCAACATATATATGAGTATGTGTTGTTGGGATACGCACATGGGATGGTGACCCTAAGGAAGGAACCATGTGGGTGATTTTACTAAGAGGAAAGGATAAGGCTCCAAGAAAAGCATTCATGCTTTTTGCTCTTGGAAAATTAATTTCCATTGGGGCTAAGCCCCGGGGCTTAGCGACTCGGACTCGGACTCGGACTCGAACACGGACACGGACTCGGGCTCATGGACTCATGAGACATAATGTGGCATTTTGTTGGCGCACTTTGCACTTAGCACGTCGCTAGGCGCATAGTGCGCTTAAGTTGCGCTCGTTGCGCGAGCCACTTGCGCGGCCACGTTGCGCACCCAGGTTGCGCCAGGTTGTGCGGGTGCGCGGTTGCGTAGGGTGCGCGCATGCGCGGTTGCGCTGGGTTGCACGAGGTGCGTATGTTGCGTCATTACGCCAGGTGCGCAAGTTGCGCAGGTGCGTCCGGTTACGCCAGGTTACGCGAGTTACGGAGGTGCGCCAGGTTACGCCCGGTTGTGCGAGTTGTACAGGTGCACCAGGTTGCACAAGTTACGCAGGTGTGCTGGGTTGCGCGGGTTGTGCCAGCTTGCGCCGCGTGCACAGTACGCGCAGTATGCGCTGAAGGCGCACGCCCAGCTCGTAAAATTGGCACAACTCGCGCAGTTCATGACTTTCCATGTTCTGACTGATTCGTAACTGATCCTGGATTTGTGGATCTTACATTATGTCATGGCACACATTTCGGATCTGGACAGTTACATTAGTAGCTATATATTCAGAGCCTCTCTTCTATCTCAAGACACTTCGAAGACTTCAGAAATTCACGAAGAGAGAAGAGAAAGCTGCTGCGCGCCGTGTCCTACCTCGTGCAACCGAAGTCCGTCATCGTTCCGAGCAGTCCGTCTTAGAGCAATTTTCCAGAGCGTTCCAGAGTTCTTTCGAACTTGCTGGTTCCTGGAAGCTGACCGTATGGGCGGATCTAGCTTTGAGCACTGGTGTTTTTGACACCCCAGCAGGCCACCACCTTCCATCTTTCGCCTGTCACCTTCACTGCTGCCTTTAGCAATTCGGCCAGCATCTTATTCTTAGAAGCACTGCTATCGTTTTCTACGTTTACGAAATTTTCTTAGATTTTCGTATTCCAGAATCCTTCAAGGATCTCTGTTATGCACCTTCCTTGAAGCGTTGCGTTGGAACGTTGTTCTTACAACTGTTTCATTCAATTTTCCATTGAAAAATTGTGCCCCGGTTCTAACATATTTTGTTGACGGCTTTATGCTGCACACATTTTTCATAATATTTTGAATATGTCTGACTGTTTGATTAACATTGTCGAGTTTTTTTAGGGTTTTGATTTTGTGATGAGTAATGTCATTTTAATATTTTTGATATTTATTTCGATTTTAATGATCATAGCTTTAGATTTGATGGGTTTGTTTGTTGGAGAGGCTGTAATTATATGTGACTATTTTTGGGGAGAAATTTTAAGGATCCAATGTTTTGTGTGTTGTCACTTTGTTGATTTTTTGTAGTTTGAGTTTTTTTAAAAGTTTTTGTTTGTTTATTTTTTTAGTTCTTATTATGTTCCATTGAACCACGTCCAACAATAAATGAATAAAAGATGCACAAGTCTTTATAGCATATTGGTGGCAAGTAGTTCTCCGATAAGTACTCCGTTAGCTCGATGAATTTTTGTGTGTTTTCTTTTTGTGTTTCTGTCAAGGCACCAAACCAAAGGAATGTTTTGGTACTGGATAATTATTTTATTTCTGAAAAAATTAGGATGGAGAATCTATTCTCATGTCTTTATTTTCTAAGAATTTTTTATTTTATTTTTTTCATTTTAACCTTTTTTTTGGGGTTTTTCATTTTTTTTAGTTTTTTTTAGTTTTCAGTTTTTGAAAGGTTTTTTCAGTTTTAAGAATTTTTTTGTTTTTTGTTTTCTTTTGTTTTGTTTCCATTTAAATATTTTTTTGGGGTTTTTTTTTTCTTTTTTTAATGATTTTTTTTTGTTTTCATTTTTTGTTAGGTTTTTGATTTTCAGTTTTTTAAGATTCATCATTTCTTTGTTCTTTTTTTAAGGTTTTTCTTTCATTTTTTTACTTTTTAATTTTTTTAGAATGATTTTTTTGTTTTAGTTTAGTTTTTTCCATATTTTTTTATTTTCATTTTTCTAAGAATGATTTATTTTTGTTTTTTCGCAATTTTTTTTCCAGTTTTTTATCCTTTCTAAAAAAAATTATTTTCCTTTATAGTGTACTGATGGTAAGTAGTCCTCCGATAAGTACAATGTTAGCTCTATAATTTTTTTTGTTTATGTCAAGACACCAAATTAGAGGACGTTTTGGTACTAGATAATTTTTTTATCCTGAAAAAAATTTAGGATAGAAAATCTATTCTCATGCCTATATTTTCTAAGAATTTTTTTAGTGTTTTTCTTTTTCATTTTTAACCTTTTTTGGGGGGGTTTCAGTTTTTTTAGATTTTTTTTTGTTTTTTTTTTTGTTTTCAGTTTTTGAAAGGTTTTTTCGATTTTTGTTTTTTCAGTTTTGAGATTTTTTTTCTTTTGTTTTGTTTCCTTTTAAACGTTTTTTGCGGGTTTTTCTATTTTTTAAATGATTTTTTTGTTTTCATTTTTTGTTAGATTTTTTATTTTCAGTGTTTTAAGATTCATCATTTTTTTGTTCTTTTCTTTTTTTCATTTTTTTATCTTTTTAATTTTTTTGAGAATGTTTTTTTTTTAGTTTAGTTTTTTTTTCCATATTCATTTTTCTAAGAATGATTTATTTTTGTTTTTTTTTCCAAATTTTTTGCAGTTTTTTTATCCTTTCTAAAAAAAATTGTTTTCATTTTATTTTCGGAATGTTTATATGTTGACCAAAAATAAGAATATATTTTTTGATAAATATTTGTTACCTGGTATTTGAAATATCGAAAATATAGCATTTAGATGGTTCTATTATAGTTATCTTACATTGAAAATATATACACTGATGTTACTTGTGTTTTATGTGACAGTGAGGTTGAAACTGCATAAAGTATTTTTCTTCATTGCAATTTTGTATTACAATTTTGGCAGACAAAGAAACTTGCATGTTTAATAATTATTCAGTTAATTTCAATGATCGGTGGCTGGATTGGAGAATTGATAATATCAGCTCAAAGATGAGACATAGTTGGGATATAATGTTTGGTGCATATGTATTGTTATTATGGACAGAACGTAATATGATGATATTCGAGCAAAATAAAAGTTCTAAGAATAGTATCTAATTTAATACAGCTACTTTGTGTAATTTTCGGAGAAGTATTTTTCCTTAGAAGAAAAACAATACTAAGCTTAATTTGTCGAGGAAGGAGAGAGCATTTTGTGACAAGGAGCCAAGCCAGAAAGGGGACTATAAATTGAGGGGTCCTTAGTATCAGAAAGGAGACTAGAAATGGGGGGGGGGGGGGGGGGGGGGGGGGACGTGTTTCAGTGTTCGAACGAAAGGTTTTTTTTTGTTATTTTATTTCAGTTTTAAGATTTTTTTTTCCATTTAAACGTTTTTTTTTTGGTTTTTTATGTTTTTAATTACTTTTTTGTTTTCATTTTTTTGTTAGATTTTTTTTCCCAGTTTTTTAAGATTCATCCTTTCTTTGTTCTTTTTTTTAAAGGTTTTTTTTCAGTTTTATTTTATTATTTTATTTTTTCGAGAATGATTTTTTTTGTTTTAGTTAAGTTTTTTTTCATATTTTTTATTTTAAATTTTCTAAGAATGCTTTATTTTTGTTTTTTTGCAGTTTTTTTGCAGTTTTTTTTTATCCTTTTTAAAAATATTGTTTTCATTTTATTTTGGGAATGTTTTATTATTGACCAAAAATGGGAATATAATTTTTCATAAAAATTTGTTACATGGTATTTGAAATATCGAAAATATAGAATTTAGACGTATTTCGTATACCAAACATCTCCTTAATTTTGCTAAGGGCAGTTAGGTAACTTGCTTAAAAATATATTTTCTTCAGGCCAAAGGGGACTAGCGGCTCTAAAAGAATGGACGGATAGATTTTTTTTTATTATTATGTAGGGCGGATTCATATGGAGAATAGTGGGGACTTGCTAGATTTTCGGAAAGAAATAATTTAATGACAATTTTCAAATATATATTTCTCGAATATGTCTGACTGTTTGATTAGCATTGACGAATTTTTTTAGGATTTTGATTTTGTGATGAGAACTGTCATTTTAATATTTTTGATATTTATTTCGATTTTAGTGATCATTGCTTTAGATCTGATGGCTTCGTTTGTTGGATAGGCTGTAGTTATAGGTGTTTTTTTTAGAAGGTAATCTTTTCACTTTATTAAGTCTCCTTAAATGTTCTCTTTCAAGTTTAGAAATTTAAGAATTTTTATTTTCAAAATAATATTAATTAATGTTCTCTTTCAGATACAAAGTAACATACCTATATATCTATATATTTATATAGATATATACATACATATATGTAAATGCATGACTAACCTCTAATTATTTAGATTATATGCGTCCTACAAAAAAATTAATATTCATACACAAAAAATAACTAAATAATAGTTTATCTGTCCCATGCGTCGCACGGGTACACAAACTAGTTTCTACCAAAACACAATAATGACGGGTCAAAGAGTGTCAAAAGCACAAAGATAATTAGTAACAAATACAATCTATCTACTATAAGACTAGAGGAGTTTGTGAAGCAAGTTTCGACTTATTTGAAAAATATTATTCTTCTTTAATATATATATAATATTATTTAAATAATAAACAACGGGTAAGAATTAGGTCCACAAACTCCTATAAACCATTTTTTTTACAAAGGTGTATAATTTTTACCGACTATTTTTTAAAGAAGATTCAAGAAAAATTAATATGAACTTTCTCTCTACCAATAGCTTAGCATATTTTAATTGTCATCCCATTTCATTGGTTATATTAAAAAAATCAACTCAAAATAAAAGGTTATATTTTGTAAAAAAAATTCTCCTCCATAATAAACGAAAGAAATAATACGTCTTGGTGATTTGATCCACTGATGCTATCCATCCAAGATCTCAAGGTGTGACTTGGCCCGGGCGGCTCGGTCCCCGGCTCGGTCAAAACTGGTCTGGGCCGGCCTGAGCCCGATCAGTTGTAATGCCTGTGGTTCGTATTACGTATTTTTGGAATACGTGTACGTATTTTATCTTGTATTGCATGATTCCTTGCTTAGTTTCCTTCTTGGCTTGGTTTATTCTTGGTTCGGGTTGGCTTGATTCGGTTTGGGATTGCTATTGGTTCATTATGGACCAATGGTGAACCCCCTACCTACCACCACCACTACTATTTATTAACCCCACTTCCTTCTCTCTCTTCATTAACCTCTTCTTCTTTCATTTACTTCTTCACCTACCAGAGAGAGAGAGAGAGAGGTCTAGGCAAGTGCAACTTGCTTCATGAAGAAACTCCAATTTTATTGCTTCATTCTCTTCCTTACAGCATTTTAACTTACTTTAGTACTTGGCACTTCCACTTTCCATGGCTAGATTCTTGTAGATCTAGGTTTACTTTATTTTCGGAATTCTTGAGTTTTTATCTACTTAACCTTGTTATTTCTGAGTTTTGATGGTTCCATGTTGTAGAGCATTTCGTTCTACCCCATTTTGACCTATGGAAGCTCGGATTTGGGCTCCGGATGATGGAGTTATGGAGCTTGAGGACTTGGCTCTCATGGTGTTCTTCTTCTCGGAATTTTGGGAGAAGATGAACTGTGCTTGACTTGACCGCATGAATATTTTATGCGGCAAGTGTTCTCTTCAGCCGCATGACTGGAAGTACTTGGGCCGCATGAGGGCCGAACTCATCTAGCCGCATAAGCCACTTCCTCCAGCCGCATAGGCTGAGTCTCATCCCAGCCGCATAAGATTCATTCTCTTCTAACCGCATAAACCCGACTTCCTCGATGGCCGCATATACTGCAGACTTCTTCTTGCCGCATGAGGACCCGAGCCCTCTCAACCGCATGACTCTGAATTTCTCAGCCGTATAAGTTTTTCGCCCTTAGCCGCATGAGTACCCTCCCCTTCCTCCAGCCGCATGGGTTGCCCCTTCTGCCCGCTGCATGGATTCGTCCCTCGTTGGGCCGCATGACTCCTCCCCACGCCTTGTCTTGTTATTTTATTATTATTGCTATTGTTCATTAGTATTATTAACTCATGCCTTGTAACCCTCAGTGTAATTGGGTCTCCGGATTAAATACTTGTACTATGATGCCTTGCACATGTACCTGAACACGAAAGTGACCCGTCGTGGTACACTCCTGACAAGTGAACATGACATGACCTGATAGTGGCCCATCGTGGCGCACTCCTGACAAGAACTCTTGACCTGATAACCTGACATGATATATCTTGTTAAGCTGTTGCGACGACTACCTGACATGACATGACCTGTAATAGTAACCTGGACACCGTAGGCGATTGTGCTTGTACAAATAATCCAGTCCTGTCTTGCATCATGTCTAGGAGGGGACTCCTGAGTACCACGGTCAGGAGTACCTACTGAAATGGACTAAGGCTAATAACTAGATTAATATATTAGTCATAAAGAGATCTCCCAGCTACAGACAATCCCGTTACCTGGGCGTGCCTGGGATCTGTAGCCTGTCGTCGAGTAGGGCACATTTCCAGCACACTGTCATGTGTTGCACCCTTCAAGCTACCTAAGGGTACATACGTTTCCTGGACGATGTACCCACCTGAATTCAACCCTAATCTTTCGACCTGGGTAACCTGGATGGTCTGCAGGGCTTGTGGCTGTGGAATAATATCACTGCATCTTGCTAGTAACTAGGCCTGTGATAACCCTAGTTAGTTAAAGTATCAAGCCGTAATTCTTGCTTGGCCGTAAAATGATTGGATGGAGTCTAACCAGTCTAGTCTTGTCCTGATTCTGTTCCAGATTACTGTATGACCTGAATGCCTGTATTTATTTTATCGATAAATGGTGAGAATTCTAAGTTCGGTTCAGACGAAGGGTTACAACCCCGGTCCTTGTTTGATTTACGGGTTGTAACCTGGCTATCTGAATAGTTCCATGGTTATCTCATCGTATATCACCCTGTGATGCTTTTCTTAACTCCTGTCTTATTTACTACCTTATTACTATTGTACTAATTGCTGGTTTTAGTTCCTAAGTGAAGCTTCCTTTGTGGCACTTACTCTTTCTGGGGTCTGACCCAGCTAGTTTTGTATGACCAGATTTTGGAGCAGCTCCAGAGGATCTACCGACTTTCCAGCCCGATGGTGGCGACCAGGCGTAACCAGGGCAACGAGTGGGTTATTTTTGGCTCTCCCACTCCATTGTAAAAAAATATTCTTTTGAGGCGTTTAGCCGACGAGCACCTGTTTAGCTCGATTATACTTACTTACTGTCTGCCTACAGGCTGTAACATGATTGACAAATCCTAGGGTTGATCATGTATGACTAAACTCTTGCTAGTCCTAACATTTTGTAACGACTAGCTTCATGATCAGCTGAATATGTAATATTTGGGACGCCTTATTATTGTATATTTAATGATCATACATCTTGTAACATTTACTTACTTGCTTGTGATTGAGACACTAGGCTTGTTCATGACCATATGAGACTGTTGGCTTGTAGTAAACCCTCATGTATCTAGACAGCCGTGACCGTATAGCGAGATGGAATCCATTTCATATACGTAGCTGGCTATGTCTGCCCCCGCTCTCCAGTATTCTGGTTCTGGGGCGTGACATGGTTTAAGTGGTGGCCCATGCAGGTCTTGTAAATCAAGATATGTGAGGGTTTACCGAATATATGTCTCAATCAGTATTCGTCATTGATCTCTGCTCGTATCTTCTGAATCTCTGGATTCTTGTCCTGATCATATGCTTGTATCGTTGATCTGTCCTGGTCCTTCCTTATTGTTCTCCATGTCGTCTTCTTCAGTGGCATCGTTCCTGGACCTGCCGGTCAGCAAGGCGGAGCATTTCCCGCGGATCAGCAGCAACCTGGAGATCAAGCCCAATATTCTGGAGTAGCCTCCAGAGTCGTGCCTTCTGATGGAGAGCCACCAGTCCAGCCAGTTCAGCTTGCCGAGCCTGATGATGGCACTTTGGTAGGACTCGTCAGGACCTTGATAGCTTCCCAAGATCGTCGTAGAGATGCCTTACACCAGGCAGTGACGGATGCTTTGACCAGAGGAGGTCATCAGGGTAACAGCGCGGCCAACAGCTTCAAGCGCTTGAACCCTCCTTTCTTCGACGGTAGTGAAGATGCTATCGCTGCAGATGCTTGGCTTCAGGACATAGAGGTGATTCTAGAAGCAGCCAGGACCCCAGAGAACGAGAAGGTAGCCGTGGTGCGCCTGCAGTTGCTAGATCTTGCCCGCAGCTGGTGGGCAGCTCAGGCCGTTGGTTTAGCAGCACCCATTGCTTGGGCAGTGTTCAGAGAGAGATTCCAGACCAAGTATTTTGATGCTGTAGCTCGGTATGATCTACAGACGAGGTTCACCAATCTGAAGCAGATGGACAGGACGGTCGATGGATATACGGCCGAGTTTTCGAGACTTAGTCGGTTTGCTCCCACCTTGGTGGCAACCGAGTATGATAGAGCCCAACGATTTCAGCAGGGGCTTCATCTGGAGATTCTATTGGCAGTTGAGCAGTTTGAGCATCAGACTTTTGATGCAGTCTTGAGAGCAGCTAGGAGGCATGAGTATACCTCACAGAGGATTGTGGATAGGACCGGAGGTCGGAAGAGATCCCACGGCCAGATGAATCAGTCTTCAGCCCAGCCCCGGCAGCCAGGGCTTTGACTATTGGAGTTCCCAGGCGAGCGGCCTCAGTAACGTCGGTTCAGCATTCAGCCCCGACGTACCCCCAGCAGAAGCAGAAGCAGACTTCCGCAGTGGGATGTTCTCATTGTGGAAAGCCAGGCCATGTAGTGGCAGAGTGCCGCAGGGCACAGGAATTGTGTCTGGCTTGTGGAGCAGCAAACCATAGGGTTGGATCCTGCCCGAATAGGGGTGGTTCATCATCGTCCAACCTTTCTAGCTCTTCGGTGAGAGGACCAACTCCGGTCCAGCAACAGCAGCAGTATCCAGTGCCGAGGCCCTTGCCGCCTCAGTCCCGGGCATTCCAGCAGCAGAACCCCCAGCAGCATACTCAGGCCCAAGTCTTGAGTCAGAATAGGCAGCGAGGATTTCAGCAGAGGGGACCAGCACCCCGAGGGCATGGTCAGGCTATGGTGATGACCGCAGAGGAAGGATTGGCACCAGGAGAAGTTGTGGCAGGTACTATTCTCGTCAACTCATTTCCAGCTTCAGCTTTATTTGATTCTGGTGCATCGCATTCTTTTATGTCTGCACGATTCGCGACACGGATAGGATTGGAGCCCGAGTCATTATCAGTAAGGCTCAATATACTTACTGGTAACGGACTTGTGGGAGTCGATAAGGTGTTTTCCTCGTGTCGGATCGTAGTTAGCGGTAAGGAATTTCCCGCTAGATTGATAGAATTTTCGATGGCCGATTATGATGTGGTCCTAAGGATGGATTGGTTGAGAAACCAGTATGCTAGAATAGACTGCCATATTGGTAGGGTTGTTTTTAGCATTCCAGGCGAGCCAGAGTTTTCCTTCTCCCGAGGTGAAGTTGAGCCTTCTCCTCCAGTATTGCGGATGGCAGTAGCAGCAGTGCAGTTGCCCCGGATAGTCGAAGAGTTTCCAGATATTTTCCCAGAAGAGCTTCCAGGTATGCCGCCAGAGCGGGAGATCGAGTTCACTATCGACTTGATTCCCGGAACAGCCCCAGTATCAGAGAGAGTCTACAGGATGGCGCCTTCAGAGTTGGAGATATTTTACAAGATGATTGAAGAACTTCGAGCCAAGGGATTCATTCATGCTAGTGGATCGCCTTGGGGAGCCCCGATGCTTCTTATGAAAAAGAAGGACGGTACGTCCAGGTTATGTGTTGATTATCGTACCTTAAACTCAGTGACAATCAAGAACAGATACCCTCTTCCGAGGATAGATGACTTGTTTGATCAGCTCAAAGGGGCAGCAGTATTCTCGAAGATCGACTTGCGCTCAGGATATCATCAGATCAGAGTCAGAGAGCAGGACATTCCGAAGACAGCTTTTAGATCAAGGTATGGGCATTGGGAGTTCATAGTGATGCCCTTTGGAGCGACCAATCCGCCGGCTGTATTCATGGATCTCATGAATCATATTTTTATGCCCTATTTGGATCAGTTCGTGATTGTGTTCTTGGATGACATCCTGGTCTACAGCAGGAGCGAGGCGGAGCATGAGCAGCATCTCCGTGTGGTTCTTCAGATTCTCAGAGAGCACCAGTTGTATGCCAAGTTCAGTAAATGCGAGTTCTGGCTCGATCGTATTTCATACTTGGGTCACATCATTACCAGAGGAGGAGTAGAAGTGGATCTCCAGAAGATCGTGGCCATTGAGTCATGGCCGGTGCCCAGCACAGTTGCAGAAGTTCGCAGTTTTCTTGGATTGGCCGGTTACTATCGGCGATTTATTTCAGATTTTGCTCGGATTTCAGCGCCATTGACCCAGCTGACCCGCAAGGAGGTGCAGTTTGCTTGGACAGTAGAGTGCCAGGATTCTTTTGAGAAGTTGAAGCGAGGCTTGATGACGGCTCCCATTCTCGCGCTTCCAGATGGAACCGGAGGATTCTCAGTATATTGTGATGCTTCAGGCAGAGGCCTAGGATGTGTTCTGATGCAGCATGGGAAGGTAATAGCTTATGCGTCACGGTAACTTCGTGATCATGAGAGGAATTATCCAACCCATGACTTGGAGCTAGCTGCAGTAGTATTTGCACTTAAGTTGTGGAGGCACTACTTGTACGGAGATAGGGTAGAGATTTTTACCGACCACAAGAGCCTGAAGTATGTTTTCACCCAGAAGGATCTTAACATGCGTCAGAGGAGGTGGCTGGAGCTTCTTGTGTATTATGATGTCAACTTGCAGTATCATCCCGGGAAGGCCAACGTTGTTGCAAATGCATTGAGCATGAGAGCCGGAGTTTATTTCCTAACAGCGCAACCAGAGCTGTTAGCAGATCTTCAGAAGATGGGTATTGAAGTTGTTCTCCCTTCCAGTGTAGCATTGATGGACATCATGCAAGTTCAGCCCACTATAGTCGAGAGGATCCGGATGGCACAATCAGCAGATTCCAAGCTTCAGCGACTCAGAGCAGAGTGTGAGGCAGGTCGGCGACCAGAGTTATGCATTCATGAGGACGGTACACTTAGGCATGGTAAGCGTCTTTGTGTACCCAGTGGAGATATCAGACAAGAGATTATGGCAGAGGCTCACAGTTCTCAGTATTCCATTCATCCGGGCGGTACGAAGATGTACCGCAATATCCGTCAGCATTTCTGGTGGAATGGCATGAAGAGGGAGATAGCCTGGTTTGTCTCTCATTGTTTGGTCTGTCAACAAGTTAAGGCTGAACATCAGAGGTCCGCTGGACTTCTTCAGCCCTTGCCGATTCCAGAATAGAAGTGGGAACATGTGACCATAGATTTTGTGACCGGATTGCCTAGATCCCCAGCTGGTAGAGATGCTATTTGGGTTATAGTTGATCGGCTCACGAAGGTAGCTCATTTTCTCCCGTTCGGAGTTGGTCAGTCGACAGCTCAGTTAGCAGAAATGTACCTTAGGCAGATTGTCAGGTTGTACGGAGTGCCAGTTAGTATCACCTCGGACCGAGATTCAAGATTCACATCGCACTTTTGGCGTAGCCTGCAAGAGAGTTTGGGAACTCATCTCCAGTTCAGTTCAGCATATCACCCGCAGACAGATGGTCTGTCGGAGCGTACAATCCAGACTCTTGAAGATATGTTGCGGTCCTGTACACATGACTTCAGTGGTTCATGGGAAGATCACTTGCACCTGGTGGAGTTCTCGTACAATAATATCTTCCAAGCCAGTATCCAGATGGCACCGTTCGAGGCACTGTATGGTAGAAAGTGCAGATCCCCGTTAGCATGGAATGATGTCGGAGAGAGGCAGATGCTTGGTCCAGAAATAATTGCCCAGACAGTTGAAGTGGTCAAAAGAGTCAGGGATCATCTTCGAGTTGCCCAAGATCGCCAGCGCCATTGGGTCGATTCTCATCGGCGCCCTCTCGAGTTTTCTGTCGGCGACCATGTATTCCTGAGGATTTTGCCTAACCGTGGCGTCATTCGTTTCGGCGTACGGGAAAAGCTTAGTCCTAGGTATATAGGGCCATTTGACATTCTGGAGCGAGTAGGAGATGTATCCTATCGTCTCGCTCTTCCGCCATTGCTAAGCGAGGTGCATGACGTGTTCCATGTATCCCAATTACGACGGTATATCCCGGAACCGAGCCACGTCCTGGATCATTCGGAATTGGTTGTTGGTACCAACTTTTCGTATGAGGAGAGGCCCGTATCTATATTGGACCGGAGAGAGAAGACACTCAAGAACAAGACTATCAAGTTAGTCCGAGTTGCTTGGGGTCATCACTTTTTGGGTGAGTCAACGTGGGAGTGTGAGGATGATATCCGATCGCGATATCCCGACTTGTTTGACTCGTGAGGTATAATGTCTTCCTTATGCCTCATGCCTTCGATTTCTTGCTTGAATGAGTGATTGCCTGCCTAGTTATAGCTTGCTTGGGATTAATATAGCTTGTCCTCGTCTCTCTAGCCTCTTAATTAAATTCCGAGGACGAAATTCTTTTAAGGTGGGTAGAGTTGTAATGCCTTTGGTTCGTATTACGTATTTTTGGAATACGTGTACGTATTTTATCTTGTATTGTATGATTCCTTGCTTAGTTTCCTTCATGGCTTGGTTTATTCTTGGTTCGGGTTGGCTTGGTTCGATTTGGGATTGCTATTGGTTCATTATGGACCAAGGGTGAACCCCCTACCTACCACCACCACTACCATTTATTAACCCTACTTTCTTCTCTCTCTTCATTAACCTCTTCTTCTTCTTCCATTTACTTCTTCACCTACCAGAGAGAGAGAGAGAGGTCTAGGCAAGTGCAACTTGCTTCATGGAGGAACTCCAATTTTATTGCTTCATTCTCTTCCTTACAGTATTTTAACTTACTTTAGTACTTGGCACTTCCACTTTCCATGGCTAGATTCTTGTAGATCTAGGTTTACTTTATTTTCAGAATTCTTGAGTTTTGATCTACTTAACCTTGTTATTTCTGAGTTTTGATGGTTCCATGTTGTAGAGCATTTCGTTCTACCCCATTTTGACCTATGGAAGCTCGAATTTGGGCTCCGGATGATGGAGTTATGGAGCTTGAGGACTTGGCTCTCATGGTGTTCTTCTTCTCGGAATTTTGGGAGAAGATGAACTGTGCTTGACTTGACCGCATGAATATTTTATGCGGCAAGTGTTCTCTTCAGCCGCATGACTGGAAGTACTTGGGCCGCATGAGGGCCGAACTCATCTAGCCGCATAAGCCACTTCCTCCAGCCGCATAGGCTGAGTCTCATCCCAGCCGCATAAGATTCATTCTCTTCTAACCGCATAAACCCGACTTCCTCGATGGCCGCATATACTGCAGACTTCTTCTTGCCGCATGAGGACCCGAGCCCTCTCAACCGCATGACTCTGAATTTCTCAGCCGTATAAGTTTTTCGCCCTTAGCCGCATGAGTACCCTCCCCTTCCTCCAGCCGCATGGGTTGCCCCTTCTGCCCGCTGCATGGATTCGTCCCTCGTTGGGCCGCGTGACTCCTTCCCACGCCTTGTCTTGTTATTTTATTATTATTGCTATTATTTATTAGTATTATTAACTCATGCCTTGTAACCCTCAGTGTAATTGGGTCTCCGGATTGAATACTTGTACTATGATGCCTTGCACATGTACCTGAACACGAAAGTGACCCGTCGTGGTGCACTCCTGACAAGTGAACATGACATGACCTGATAGTGGTCCGTCGTGGCGCACTCCTGACAAGAACTCTTGACCTGATAACCTGACATGATATATCTTGTTAAGCTGTTGCGACGGCTACCTGACATGACATGACCTGTAATAGTAACCTGGACACCGTGGGCGATTGTGCTTGTACAAATAATCCAGTCCTGTCTTGTATCATGTCTAGGAGGGGACTCCTGAGTACCACGGTCAGGAGTACCTACTGAAATGGACTAAGGCTAATAACTAGATTAATATATTAGTCATAAAGAGATCTCCCAGCTACAGGCAATCCCGTTACCTGGACGCGCCTGGGATCTTTAGCCTGCCGTCGAGTAGGGCACATTTCCAGCACACTGTCATGTGTTGCACCCTTCAAGCTACCTAAGGGTACATACGTTTCCTGGACGATGTACCCACCTGAATTCAACCCTAATTGTCACGACCCGGTCCCCAAATACTTGGGTCGAATCGGATCATGCCCAGCCTGCGCCGTTGATGAGACGGCGGCAGTAAGCTGTAATCCATATTGCAGGTCATTTCAACAACAAGCTTGAATTTAAAAGTTGCCACAACATTTAATTTACGATAATAAAAACTTGTCTTTCAATACAAAGTTCATAAACTGGAAATAAAGAAACAACTAAACTCTCAACTAATGTAGCATCTATGGGGACGCCACAACATCATCATCAGCTGGGAGTACCGTCGGGTACAAGTCAGGATCATAATAGCTATTGATCATCATCTCCAGATCCTCAGTAATACCTAAAATGTTATCTCCAGTCAGGAGGGAGCAAAGTACAATTCATGCAAACTTTTAACAATTAAAATACAATTTATGACATGCACTTTTAAACAATTTAAAGATGAACAGTTTTGAAATAATTCAGTACAGTGATGTGAATAGATAATGAATATGACCGGATTGGGTTACAGTAGTATCCTAGCGATACGGTATGGCTTGTCCCCGTGTGAAGAGGGGAAAGCTAACACAGTCATTATCCTAAGGTTGGAATTGGTCATATCCACTATTCTACTCCCCCAGTCCCCAACAGTACAATCAATGCTCCCGAAGGAGTTCGTGTATAATGGTGGTTTAAAATTGCAATGAAACAATTGTAAAATGATTGTAAAATTTACATAAAATGTACTTGCCTTAACTTCCGGGTTTGAAGAGTTGGTACTTCGGTATTTGGTAAGTTACACTCTTCCTTGAAATCCTACATTTCCGGGAAACTCGTTTCAGAAGCAATCTCAAGCTGTCTAGTTACAATTTCTATTTGTCTTTCCTAGTCAAATTTTACTTCTTTATTAACAAAACACGATCTTTCTAGATGAGTTATTATTTACCAAGAAAATCAATTTAACATTTCTCTTTTGGAAAACTTACAATTATCCTTTTATTTGATAAAACTTTGTATTTTTGTATATAAAATAATTACTTATCTTTTTAAGTGAGAAAATTATGAGTTTATAAATATTCCTAATTATTTATGAGAATATACATAAAATTTCTATTCTACCATTTTACGTATACAAAACCACAACCAGAAAATAAAGATAAATGCTACACTACTTACTTATTACAGACCACAATTAACAAAATAAGAATTGGGCTTATGCCCTTACAATATTTTTTTTTTACATGAAATAAAATAAGAGAAAAAGGTTAGTCCCGTAAATTGCCTACAAAATAATAACAAAAATTTCTAATTAAAAATGTAAAATAAGAATGAAGTCTCAGACTCTGGTCCAGTCATCATATCAGCTACTCTGCCTCAACGTCCGGACAAACCGGTGCGTTTGCATTCCGCTGGGGCCCATTGACCTTTAAGGTCGTCGCCCATAAATATTATTAAAATAATATTTTTACCGAAAATCATTTTAAAATCATTTTTATTATTTTGTAAAAATTTTGGCAGCATCTCCTCTGTTTTCGGTCAACCCAAAAACTGGGAAAAACTTCCAATAACCTGCAAAATAATTCCCAACCCAAAAATATAAATATAACCATCACAGAAAATTCCCGAGATCAATTCGGAAAACCCGAAAATATCGGAAAATCCGAAGTCACAACGGAAACTCTTCACAGAACCACATTTTCCCAAACCAACCGTTCCAGAGAACCCAATCCGAAAACAGAGAACAACACCAAATTTATGCATTAAATCTAAATTCCGTTTTATTCCCGCAAATTCTCGGAAAACCCGAGAATACAGAACTCAGAACCTTTTCCGAAAGAGTTCTCGGAATCCCGAGAATTCTACAGAACTAGGTTCTGTCCAAGACATTCCAGCAACCAACCAGCAACAAAAAAATAATTTTTCGAAGAACTCGAAAAACCAAGACAGTAACGTAGTCGCTACGTTACCGAAAATCAAATTCCAGAAGGAATTTGTAGGACCAGATTTTCATCATAGACTACATAATATAGGAAAACTATAAGATTAGAGGTTACCCAATCGACAACGTGAAACCGAGAATGAACTCGGAACGGAACCAGAAGAAGTCGTCCAACAGCGAACCAGAAGCGCTCGGGTCGGACGGGGCGGTCACCGGGGCAACGCCGGCGACGGGCGGCCGGAACGGGGCCGGTTTGGCGGCGGCGACTGCGGAAAAAAGGGCGTCGGGTCGGGAAAACACGCCGGAAAGGGCGCCGGCTGGGATCGGCCTCGGGAGGGGCGCGGGTTCCCCGGTGGCTTGGGCGGAGGCCGGCGGTCGGGATCTGCCGAGGGGAGCTCGGGATGGCTAGGGATTTGGAGTAGGAGTTTGGGGAAGATGGAGAATGGGATGGTGGTGAAGGATTTGGAAGTAGAGTCTATATATAGGAAGGGGAAGAAGGGGGTTACCCATGGAAAAAGGTGAAGGGGCTCCTTGCCATAATTCCGACCGGCGGTAGGGAGGGGAAAGGTCAGCGGTTTTGATCGGAAAGAAACCGAGAAGACTTTCGGTTTTGGGAAAGGAAGAGTTCCAACACAAAAGAATTGAATAACTTTCCTACATAATGAAACAACAAGGCTAATAGCTTGCAACTCATTAATTCCTTTAAGGAACAACATTCATTCTTAATGAATGAATGGTTTTAGAAACAAAGGAACTCCACAGAACAAATAATGGGTTGGCAAATGGGTTAATGGGTTTTATAACCCACTATAATAGATGAGTTGGGCCAATGTTTTGGGCTAGAGGCTTAGGCTTAATACAAAGG
The DNA here is from genome assembly GCA_029216955.1 of Iris pallida. Classification (NCBI taxonomy): domain Eukaryota; kingdom Viridiplantae; phylum Streptophyta; class Magnoliopsida; order Asparagales; family Iridaceae; genus Iris; species Iris pallida. Next base: position 1,298,928 of record JANAVB010035620.1, read on the forward strand.
CTTTCTAAAAAAATGGTTTTTAAGGACTAATAATTTGGACTTGGGCTAAATCTAATAAAAATAATTTGGGGCAACAAAAATATTTTTGTTTTAAGGAGGAAATAACAATATTATTTAGAAAAATATTCTTAGGACTCCTATTTAAAATATTTTTAATCTGGAGATAGGTTCGGGTCTGGTCACATTCAAAAATCCACGTAAAATTATTTTTTTAAAAAATAATTTTCATAAAGTACAAATAATATTATTCTAACACAAATTTTAACAACACACTATTTAATTAAAATAATTCCTAAAAATATTACCGAAAATTACGGGTTTCACACTAATCTTTCGACCTGGGTAACCTGGATGGTCTGCAGGGCTTGTGGCTGTGGAATAATCTCACTGCATCTTGCTAGTAACTAGGCCTGTGATAACCCTAGTTAGTTAAAGTATCAAGCCGTAATTCTTGCTTGGCCGTGAAATGATTGGATGGAGTCTAACCAGTCTAGTCTTGTCCTGATTCTGTTCCAGATTACTGCATGACCTGAATGCCTGTATTTATTTTACCGATAAATGGTGAGAATTCCAAGTTCGGTTCAGACGAAGGGTTACAACCCCGGTCCTTGTTTGGTTTACGGGTTGTAACCTGGCTATCTGAATAGTTCCATGGTTATCTCATCGTATATCACCCTGTGATGCTTTTCTTAACTCCTGTCTTATTTACTACCTTATTACTATTGTGCTAATTGCTGGTTTTAGTTCCTAAGTGAAGCTTCCTTTGTGGCACTTGCTCTTTCTGGGGTCTGACCCAGCTGGTTTTGTATGGCCAGATTTCGGAGCAGCTCCAGAGGATCTACCGACTTTTCAGCCCGATGGTGGCGACCAGGCGTAACCAGGGCAACAAGTTGGTTATTTTTGGCTCTCCCACTCCATTGTAAAAAAATATTCTTTTGAGGCGTTTAGCCGACGAGCACCTGTTTAGCTCGATTGCACTTACTTACTGTCTGCCTACGGGATGTAACATGATTGACAGATCCTAGGATTGATCATGTATGACTAAACTCTTGCTAGTCCTAACATTTTGTAACGACTAGCTTCATGATCAGCTGAATATGTAATATTTGGGACGCCTTATTATTGTATATTTAATGATCATACATCTTGTAACATTTACTTACTTGCTTGTGATTGAGACACTAGGCTTGTTCATGACCATAGGAGACTGTTGGCTTGTAGTAAACCCTCATGTATCTAGACAGCCGTGACCGTATAGCGAGATGGAATCCATTTCATATACGTAGCTGGCTATGTCTGCTCCCGCTCTCCAGTATTCTGGTTCTGGGACGTGACATCAATGACCTGGCCCGACCCTCTAACCCAGCGGGTTTTGGCTGGGTTCCAACTTCAGACCCGTAAGCCCGACTCGGTTTGACCGCGTGTCCGGGCCGGTCAAACCCGTCGAACCCGACAGGGGTGGCCCGGATTGGCCCGATTCAGGCCCGATCTAGTTGGTGTTTTTTTGGAACATTGGGAGAGCCAAAAGACCGTTTTATCCTTTTTTTTGTGGTTGCTTTTTTTACAGTTTATGGGTATTTTTGTCATTTTGCTAAGAACGACCAAAATGTCCTTATAATAACTATATTTTGAGAGTAAAATATGTCATTTTTTCACCAAAAAAATCTATAAATATGCCATAAATCTTCAAAATTAACCACACCAACAATTTCTTTCCTCTTACAATATTTAGAAGCAACCTAGTGTGAAGAGGCTATTTTATATCATGGATAATGATCAACTACCACAACAATGACAAGATCAGCAACCGCACCCTGCACCGCAACCTCAACACGCACCGCAACAAGAGCTTGACTCATGATAAAAAATTTGGTATCATTTTAACGAAGTTTACAATGAGTGAGCAAGTGGCGATACCGAAAGAAGATACTCCACTAAAGTTCTTGTTGAATGTTTGCATTGTAGGAAACGATTCAAATGTGACCATAGCTACGGTACAGAAAAGCTACGCGACATTTAAATCCTGTATGGACATCTAGTAATCTTGTACGAGTCATTAATTGCAGTTTATGTACTAGTAATCTCGTACTAGTCATTAATTTTAAAATTATACAAATCTTGACATTAATAAAAAAATGTTAGCTTTTACTTTTCTAAATTTGTAAATTATACTTGTACATATTTTTTTACAATTCATGTTTCTTTTAACAAATTTATTGTACAATTTATTTTCTAAATTTTATTATACTTGTACATATTTTAGTCTGATTAATAGTATAACATTATTTTTAAGTTTTTAATAAGATTTTTAATATTTTTGATTTTTTAAGTTCTTTTTTTTCATATTTTTTAACTTTTTTTTTGCCTTTTCGTTAAGTTTTTTTTAACTTTTATATATATATATTTTTTCATTTCCTTTCAGTTTTGTAAGTTCTTTTTTTTCTTTTGTTTTTTTTTTTTTCATTTTTTAAGTTTTTTTTAAACATATAAAAAAATTTGGTTTTCTTAAACCAGACCGAATCGGCCGGTCCAACCCTAAACCGGCTCGCCATGTCCGGTTCATTGGGCTGTGGGTCCGGACAGGGTTCGAGGTTAAGCGACTCGGGCCGGTCGCCACCCAATCCCGACTGAGCCCGACCCGGCCCAAGCCTGGTTAAAATTGGGTCCGGGTCGGCCCAACCCAGTCCAAGTCACATCTTGACCAAGACCTTATGTCTCTTTCCGATAACCATAATATGTTCGACATATATATTATTATTTTAATATGTACTTTATGCTTATACACACAAGTTTTTTCAAAATTTCAGGATATATAGAAGGACTAATGCTATTCGTACCTCCAAATTGTCCCTCAAATACATTCCTCCTTATGTGGCAGCTGACGTGACATGTTAAGTAATATTATGTGTCATCTGACATGACCGATGACATGACAAATTTTAACCAAAAAAGTTAATTACCCAAATTTGTCCATATTAATTTAATGTTAATATTAATTAATGTAAATTTAATGTTAATATTAATATTAATTAATGTTAATAGTAATATTAATGTTAATGTTAATATTATTGTTAATGTTAACGATAATATTAATTTAAATGTTAATGTTAACATTAATTTTAATGTTAATTTTAATTTTAATTTTAAAATTTATCACGTCAGCTGTCACATCAACATATCACGTCAATTATCATATAAGGAAAGACGGTTTGGAGGTACAATTGGGAGGTACAAATAGCATTATTTATATAGAAGTTGATTTTCCAAAATTTTAGGATGGAACATGTCCCACCTGTCGTGGATGCAACAACGTGGGCAATTAAGTAATTGTGGGAACTGCTGAAGTGTGAACGACATTGTGTAGTAGACACGAACAAAATTACTCTCTTTCACTCATTGACATCGAGAAAAAAAGAGAAAAAGGGGTTAAAAAAGTCGTCGGAGAGTTCGGAATCGTCAGAGATGAGCCGCTACGACAGCCGGAACGGCGACCCCGGGTCCTACCGCGACCGGAAGAGGTAACCCTCGAAAACCCTAACCCTCAGAAACCCTAACCATAAAAACCCTAACCAATCGTCCTCTCCCTTTCAGCGAGATGCCCCTCGGCGGCGGCGGAGGAAGCTCCCAGAGGGACCCCTCGAGCAAGAGGGCCGCGGTGGACCTCGAGGGACTGGGGCTGACCCCCTTCGAGAAGAACTTCTATGCCGAATCCCCCTCGGTCGCCGCCATGACGGAGGCCGACGTCGAGGAGTACAGACGCAAGAGGGAGATCACCGTCGAGGGGCGCGACGTCCCCAAACCCGTCAGGTCCTTCGCTGATATCGGTTTCCCAGGTACCTCTACTAATGATGTCGTTGTGCCGTACGTTGTTCTTACGTAGTGGTGGTTGTATGCTATTAAGACCGAATGCCAATTGTTACAATCGTCGACATTTAGTTTTTTGACAGCCTCCTCCTTGGTTACTCGAGCGCGCAGAGCGTGCTCAAATGCCCGGTTATGGGTCGGTCACCTGCGCACCGAGCTTTCCAGAAACGGCTGTGATGTGCCCAACTATATGTGAACATGGGTGTATCTTTGTGCCAGAATCAGAATCAGCGCGAAAACTTGCTGAGCTAGTAGGGAAAAAACATATGGACTACTTATTATACTTACTCAAAAGCAAGGGCGGAGCCAGGATTTAAGTTTACCCCGGGCTGAACTTAAAATACACTAAAAAAATACACATAATGTGCTTTCTTGGTTCATGTTTAGTTTTCAAATTAATGTGGGGAAACAATTCTCAAATCCAGGAATCAATTTGAAGTATCAGTTATCAGTTTGAAAATTTCATATACATTAATCATTTCACCAACAATTAAAAATTTGAAGTATAACTGTATCCATTATCAATTTCATAACAATTTGAAAACTAGCAACAAATCCAGGAATCAATTTCACAAGGAACAATTACCAGCAACTAGCAACAAATACTTATTAATTTGAAAACTAGCAACAATAGCAAGCATCAAACACTTAACAATACTGAAATCCAGGAATCAATTTGAAGTATCAGTTATCAATTTCATAAACTTAACAATTAACAATACTAGCAACAAATCCTTATCCAGCAACTAGAATCAAACACTTAACAATTAACAATAATCATTTCACCAAGAATCAATTATCAATTTCATATACTTATACTCCGCTGCCGCAGCACAATAAATCCATATCCGTCCCTGGCTGCACTCGGCCAACTTTGAAATCCTCCTGAATAACAATGAACAAAAATTAGATTAAGCAATTAAGCAAATGGGATTAGGAATTAAGCCATGAAAACGATTAAACATTTGAGATAAAAAAATAGCAGACAATTAGGCAAATGGAATTTTATCAGAGGAGAGACTCGCGGTGGCGGTGGGGTGATTCGGGATCTTCGGGTGAACATCGATTCTTATAGAGAGAGATTTGAGAAATGAGAGGTGGAAGACTCGCGGCGCCGGTTGGCCCGGACGCCTCCGATGGGACTGGCCGCTCACCGTTGGCGATAACCGACAAGACCGGTTGCGGCGCTGTGCGGCGCCCCCGATGGCCGATAGGACTGTGCTGGCATTTGCAGCCGAAATGGGACTATGAGAGGGAGAGCAAGCAAGGGCCCGACCCCGATGGGACTATGGGAGATGGAGCGCACTGTACTGGCATTTGCTGGCACTATGCTGGCATTTGCAGCATGAATTAGGTCACCACTCACATAGGTGAACTAGCCCTAGCGTCGCCTAGCTAGTAGTAGAGAAAGAGGGGGAGGGCAAGCAAGGGCCCGGTGGGACTATGGGAGGGAGTCATGTGAACATCCTTTTTGGATTCAAAGGAGTCGGGTGGATTAGCAGCTAGCTGCTGCCTGCTAGCGTGTGGGTTGGGCACTTGGCCTAACACTAAATATAAAAAACAGTTTTTTCTTTCCGGCTGGGTGGGCTGCAGCCCACCGCAGTCCACCAGTAAATCCGCCCCTGCTCAAAAGTTTGTCTTAATGTCTTTGCTTGAGATGTGTTAGTCAAAGTCTATGTTGAGTGAGTGCGGACATGAGGGATATGGACATTTTCAGGTAAGTGCATAAGTAGTCTCCTATATTGCACGTATACCATACAGATACAACACGTATATAGGTACAGACACGGGAACGTTGGAGAGATTGATGCCATTTTTATGCGCCTGCAGTATCCTAAATGGCGGTTGAGGCGGCCGTCTAGGCGGCCGCTTTTCGCATCACTTTTTGTAGTACCATGTCCTGCTCAGTCAATCGGAGGAATCGAAACGCCGATGGTGTTTGGACTTAGCCATGCAACGACTTGCTCGAAGACCTGCTCGGTCGAGGCGACTCCTCGCTCAGGTGGGTAGCTTCGGTGAACTTCCCTCGTATTGGCCTTCGCACTAATAATATGAAAGTTTTCAAATGCACAAGTAGACTTGATAATAAAAGAGACGAATCCACATAGCTAAGGAAATAATCCCAAGTCGGGTCAATTGAGTTAGAAAAGGAACAAGGTCCCACGGCCGGCTTAGAATCGTTGCACGATGGCTTTCAAAATGACACTCGGTCTTTCGTCCCGTGACTTGGAAGAAGGAAAAGTTGGTCTTCGCCACAAAGTTGTGAGTTAGCCTAAGTCATAGGCGTTGCCCGCATAAATGCTTGATAAGCATACACAGTCCCATCGTCCAAGGCTTGGCATAGCCTTTGCTCGCCCCACGGGTTAAGTGGTATCGCACGGCTTGTGACATAAGTCTAGGCACCCAAAAAACTTGGTTGTTTAAAGTCGAATGCGTGCACGACACGTTCCCATGATGCAAGGCTTGACGCAGTCTTTGCTCGTCAAGTTGTTGCACAATTAAGTTAGGCAAACTTATGTTAGGCTATCGGAGTAGTAGCAAGCACGGTCCCACGAGTTCTACAGCTGGGTATAGCCACGAAGTCCTACGGTCTCAAACTTAGTCATATGGAGTATGAGTTGGACGGTAGTGTCGCATAAAACATAAGTTGACTTAAGGTACGATGTCACGGACTTAGTGTTAGTGTTTTATTACACAAGCCACGGTTGATTCAAATGGAGTTTGGAAAAAGGGCTATTAATAGGCGTTCCTGAGTTGAGTAAAAGGATAGGGCAACAAGGAAGAATGCTCGCGACCATGGGTCGTCGAGACGGTCTCAAATGTTAGAAGTCTTGAACTTGGTCCTGAAAGGATGGTAATATTGGAAGAAGAATGACTGTGTGAGACGTCAGTTCGAGTCGAGTCTTGCATGGTCATGGACAACTTGTCGACAAGGGCAATGGTTCCTCGAGCGGCAACCCGGGGTCATGGGACCGACTCGGCCTAGGAGGAAACATGGTATAGTCGTGCAAGGATAATAACATAGGTTAAGCGGGGACTTGCAACTGGGCTAGCTACTTGCGTTGAAAGGACCCCGATTAACAAAACTACACGTCCATGATAGCTTGTGTTGCTAGTGACCTTTCATATAGATGGGTCGGCACGGACGGCAATCCGCAGGTGTGCCTTTGGATTGAGTCGAGTTGAATAGGTGCACGATCAGAAGATAATGTTTGGGCCTAAGATTTGGCTGCAACGTAGACACCGTGCTTCGGCACGAGATGTGACGTCGAGTCTTAAGTTGTTGGCATAGAGTTGCACAAGTTGGATTTGAGTCGTTGCGAGTTTAAGTCAAGAATCGCCGCATGGCAAAGTTGGTTAGGTGACACTAAGTTCACAAGTCTTGATTTGGTCTGTTGGTGATTAAAGCAGCAAGGGCCGCGAGACGGCAATATAGTTAAGTCATACTGAGTTGCGAGGCACGGCCTCAATATGGACACACGAATGGGTCTCATGATACGACCACGTTGACGACACAATGGACTTGTAGCACGGTCACATGGAAATTGGGTACTATCGTGTAGTTGCGTCTCTGAGTATGGGCCGAAAGGCAAACACGACTTGATAAGTTGACGTTGTTGACACGAGAAGGGTCTAAGAGGCAAAGTATAAGTAAGTTGCTAGTGCAAGGCACGAAGATGGTCTAGAGACACAAAATAGACCAAGAGTCTGTCCTAAAACTGATCCTAAGACAAGAGTAGAAAGACAATCGTAAAGAGATTATGTTGCACAAAGTAAATGAACGTGTTGGTTTTGTATGGGTGGGCGAGGAGCTCATTCCACCAGTACAGTTGAGTACTGACACCTACACAGTTTTCATGTACAGGCACATGTAGAAGCTCGTGGCGCGGAGCTCGCTTGGATGCGTCGCGGCACGGAGTTCCTTGACGATTCGAGGCGTGTGGCCGCGTGGAGTCTGGACTTATACGGGACATAATGTATGGACATCGCCTATCTAAAGCTTCCGCTGGTCTACTCAAATGGTATTGAGAGATGAGAGAGAGCAGAGTGACTTGTAATGTGAGAAGAGTGAGCTTGAGTGATTGTAATCTTGTACTCGTGCCACATTGTTATCTTTGTTCCAATATCAATAAAAGAGTATTTCTGCAGGACTTGTGTTTTGCTTCAAATTTTTGTTGCTGTATCAATGTTTCCGCTTGGAACTTCTGTGCGACGACCCCGTCGCTTAGCTTGTAATCGGCCGTTATGGAACCCGCCTTGCGTGAGCGCAATTTAGGCTCACGCGGCATCACGCCTTAGCGAGGACGATCGCTCCTACGGGAGCGGGACGTGACACTTTTGCGTTGGCGGTGGAGTAGGCAACCAACAGAGGTTTGACGGCGTAGGCGGGAGCCTAGGTGGAGCAATACCTGAGTAGATATTTTGGCAAAATAGTTTTTGCAAGGATTATGGACCTATGGTTCACTTTTACAAGACTACAACTTCATAAATCTTTGTTCTACTGCTTAATTATGCACAAAACACCCTTAATATATATATATATATATATATATATATATATATATAATGCTCAAAATAGTGAAAAAATAGTAAAAATGTCCAAAATGTATCAAGCACCTAGGCGGCCTAGGCGGTAGGCGGACCCTCTCCGTTGCGCACCTGCCTATCGCCGTTTAGAACCTTGCGTGTCTGTACAACATTGCTCAAAGTTTGTGGCTATAACTAATCAAGTCATGTTTTACTTTGAAATATACCTGTAGAATCATAAGGCAACAGTTTGGAGGTTAGGGGAAGCTGGAAAAGTTGGTACAGAAATGTGGTTACTTAAGAACTCAAGAACACGTGGAGTTATTATTGTTGGACATCCTGTGTAATATTCATTTGGTGAAGTATTTAACATGCTATGCAGTTTGACTAACATTAGGGGTATGAAGACATACTGGATCTATTTGTAGGCTTTGATGTTGTTACGAATGCCCAATTGAGGTAATTTGTACATCTACCAGTATTTTTGGATATTATATGAGTGATATTTGTGTAGTAGAGAAATCTTTGGTTGATGCCGCTATATGGAATAAAGCAATTCAAAGCTGGCTAAGCTTATGTGCATAACAATTTCAACTAGGAGAGGGCCATATATGATAGCGGATCATAAAACAAGTGGAAATCTACAGGATATGTGATGAAATTAGGGTTGAACTAGTTATACAAGATCACTGCTTTAGCCTTGGGCAAGATATATGGCAAGGATCAATTAGTGAAGTTGGCTCCATAGGATGACTGAATATATCATTGATCATGAAAGCTCCATAAATGAATTGACAATTTTTTTTATGACCGGATGAAATCAACCATCTAGGTTCCTGCCAAATTCCAAGCCAAGATTGCTGTGAGCATGAGAGGGTCATGCCATAAAACCTATAGGTACGGTCAGTTGGCGGTTAGCAGACATGCCTGTTGACTATGCAGTTTAAGCTCATGTAATCAAGGAGTATACTCCAAGTTTCCCTAGACTATAAAGAGTCACGACGAAGAGGTACAATGATACAATTTGCTATAGGAATTGCATTCATCTCCATGGCGCATTAATCCAGAGGGAAGTGGAATGACATTCCCATATCTATTGATAACCTTGCTTGTCTTATTTGATTTAAGGCTTCGGTATTTGTTGTGATTTTCAAAAAGCAGAAACATGTTATGAAAGTAGCCTCCCCTATATTTCATAAGCTACCCCTAAAATGAACTAGCTTTTTAAAATAAAAAGCAAAACTTGTTGTTACCAAGCAACTCTGGGAGCTGCTTTTCAGAAATAAGTAGAAGCAGCCTAATTAAACTGTACCAAACCCAGCTTTAGTACTTCCTAAGTTTTTTTTTTTTGTTTCGTTGTTTGATTAGGCTGAGTAACATTGGACCCCTTTCTTTTTCGCCTTTATTACATTCCTTGAATAATCCAGTCCATTGTTTATCCCCTTTTTCCTTCCTCCTCCCCATCACTTTTTTCTTCTGTGCTGCTGTGGGTGGGTTATTGTCACGCCCCGCTCCCGTAGGAGCGATCGTCCTCGCTAAGGCGTGATGCCGCACGAGCTTAGATTGCGCTCGTGCAAGGCAGTTCCATAACGGCCGATTACATCGGCGGCGACGGGGTCGTCGCACAGAAGTCCCAAGCAGATACATTGAATACATTGCAGCGGAATTTAAAGAGGAACACATGAACACAAGTTATTCAAAAGAAGCTCTTTATTGATATTGAATACAAGATTACATTTGTGGGCGCAAGGCCAAATTACAAGTCTCTCGTGCTCACTTTTCTCTCGATTACAAGTCACTCTGCTCTCTCTCATCTCTCGAGTACAATGCTTGCGCCAGCGGAAGCTTCAGAAGGCGATGTCCATACATTATGCCCTGTATAAGTCTTCAGGTCACGCGGCCGCACGCTTCGACTCGCCAAGGAACTCCGTGTCTCGACGCATCCAAGCGAGCTCCACGCCACGAGCTTCTACCTGTGCCTGCACATGAAACACTGTGTGGGTGTCAGTACCACTGTACTGGTGGAGTGAGCTTCTCGCCCACCCATACATAACCGACACGTTTCATTTACTTTGTGCAGCTTAAACCCTTTCAATTGTCTTTCTAGTCTTGCCTTAGGATGCATTTTAAACAAGACGTCTCGGTCTATGCTTAGCGATGCAACGACAAGGTCGTGCATCGACGGGGTCGTGCTATAATGCCAACGTGTATTACGATCGAGGCAGTGCCTCATCGCCTAGGTACTTGACCAAACTTCAACTCGGGACGGCAGGGTCGTGCCACATTCTATTTGCAACTTAGACATATTCAAGACGATGCTATGCCGAGGAGCAACTCATGCGAACTCGGCCGTGCCAAGACCTTTACTTAAACTTCAGCGCCACTAGACCAATTCTCGTGCCAACGATTCAAGTGCCAAGGACGGCAATAGGACGACTCGTGCAGGCCGTGCCTCTAGACCTTTCTTTTACTTGTCTGTGCTTCAAGATGAGGCCACGCCTCGCAAGTTATCAAGACTTATCGTGCTACCGCCTTGCGGCCTTCCTGTTAGACCCATTTGCTAACTTAGACAAGACTTGTGGACCATAGTATCACTTTCATGAACATCCCGACGCCATCTATCGAGCCAAGCACGGTGCCTATGCTGCAGCCCAGTCTTAGGCCCAAACATTGTTTTCCCGACTAGACAAGCAATCAAGCTTCTAGACTCAATCCAAAGGCATACACGCGGTGTGCCGCTATTGCCGACGCATCTACATGAGGTGGTCACTAGCAATTTCAAGCTATCTTGGACTGGCTCGACGGGGGTATCGGTCCGCCCTTCTAAGGGTAGCTAGCCCCGGAAGCGCCGATACTCCCATGCGGTTATCCGGCATGCAGGTTGAGCCACACTCGCTTCCCCCGGGCCGAATGATTCCGGCGTCCCGATAATCATTCGAGAAGACTACACCTTGTCGACAAGTTGTCCATGACCATGCAAGACTAAACTCGATCTACCAGTCTTTCCTTAACATGAACGTGCTTTTCCTTCTTTCTATCAAGACTTACGAGACTCCCAAGCCGGAGGACCGATCTCGTGTGCGGGACATATCAAGACATGGCGAGACTCCCAAGTTGCGGGACCGATCTCGGCAACAACAAGTCGCGTGGACTTCCTTTGTTCGTGGCAAGCTTTTCACTAAACCGACCGTAGCTCGTGCCTTAGACAGGCCTGGTTCTATAAGCGACGCTAACGCTCAAGTCATAGACTTATACGACGAGCCTTGTTCTCAAGGGGCTACGCGACTTGACAACCGCAGATAGAGCGGGACAGTGCTAGAAATGGCTTGATAGCCCAGCACAACACTTGTCTAACTTATTCGGACAACGACTCGACGAGCAAAGGCTACGCCGAGCTACGCGTCTAGGGAACGTGCTAGGCACGGGATCGACTTGAATAACCAACTGCTGGGTGCCTAGACTTAAGCCAACAGCCGTGCAAGACGACTTAACTTGCGGGACGTGCGAAGGCTATGCCAAGCCTTGCGGGACAAGACCGTGCATGCTTTGTTAAGCAATCATGGGGGCGACGCCTATGACTTAGGCAAATTCGAGTGTCGGGACGAATCGACGGGACCAACGGGACATGCGAAGGCTATGCCAAGCCTTGCACAACGGGACCGTGCCTGCTTTAGCAAGCATTTACGCAGGCGACGCCTAAGACTTAGGCTATTTCAAGTGTCGGGACAACTTAGCAACTTAAGCCAACTTCCTTCTCCCAAGCCACGGGATCGAAGGATCGAGTGTCGTTTGAAAGCACGCTGAGCCGACTTCTATGTTGACCGTGGGACCATTTTTCATGTTCTAAGACATTCCGACCCGACGGGACTATTTCCTTTAGCTATGTTGGTGTGTAGCTTTTAGATTAGCCTACCAGTGCAAGTTGAAAACAAGCGAGTTATTAAGTGAAGGCTAAGATGAAGCAAGTTCACCGAAACTCCCCCACCTGTGCGAGGAGTCGCCTCGACCGAGCGAGCCTTCGAGTAGCCGTTGCAAGGCTAAGTTCCAACGCCGTCGGCGTTTCGATTTCTCCGATTGACTTTGCGGGACGGGGCACTACAACATACACCACTCAGAACAAGTCTCGTCCTCGAGACTTTCCTGGTGGCAAGCCATCCTATCATTTCTATGGCCAAGACTTAATCGTACGCACTTCGCCTACGCGTTTCCTCAATTCCGAGCCACGCTCTCACAACTATCAATCTTTTCGTTAACATGATTTCAAGATCTTGACACACTCCCATCTTTCAAGTCTTACTTGAACTCATTGTATCACTTGGCTGGATCGTGCACGCATTCCAAGCGTCCCCAAAATACATGCATTCAGCCAAGCCGCATGATAGAGAATTTGTCATTCTCACTCGAGTCGCCTCGTGCACATATCCAGGCGTCCCTGAAATATATGCATGTCAGCCGAGTCTCGTGAGCAGGGTTTCCTACGTTCGTGATTTATGCTATCCATTCAAGCCAATCCTCAAGATCAATTCTTCGATTGATAACTCTTGCAACAGGGGCGTTTTGCCTATCTGCTAGGCCAATCTTTACGAGGCTAAGTCAATGTCAGAATTGGAATCATAGTTCCCCAACAATAATGCCAACACTGACCCCAATCCTAGGGTCAAACCATAGTCGGTAGTACGGAAATTTCTACCCAAGCTCGCATCACTCAGATTTCTAAACATCGAGCACGATCACCTATTTCGCATCAAGACGTTCGTTGCGCAGCGCAACGAATCCAAATCCATTCAAATCATCCATTCTAACCAATTCGTGCATTCGATCACGAGGTCATCTAGCTCGACAATACATTGCGCCCCAATCTCACGCGAGTCCGATTATCCACGGTGGTTCGTGAATCACCACGCAACGCTCCCGCGGAATAATCGTTCCCATCGGGGCGTAACTCTTGTTTGAGTCTAGACTCGTTCATTCTCGATATGTGGATTGGACCTATGCAATCCTCAAATTTGATCGTCAAGCACGCTAGGTCATTCCCGAGTCATCTTCGCGTCAAACCACAAGTCGAAGCATACAAATTGCCACGCCAAGCTAGGTCAATCACCGCCGCTGTATGAATCACCATACCAGCGCTCATGCGGAGTGATCGTCTCAAATCGGCACGACGCATGTACGAGGCTGGAGTTGCGCTCGCATAAGACAAGAATGTCGAAGTTGTGGTTATCGACGAAGCAAATCCAAACGTTTCATTTTCATCCAAGCCAAGATTTCAAATTGATAGTCCGCGTCATTCATTCAACCAGAAAATCCTCGAGCCAAGTTTTATCCTTTCCTCGACACGTTTCAATATTCCGAGTATAGCATCCGTCGGAGCAATAACATTTGCACGATCGTTATTAGCCGAGTCAGAGTACCCCCGAGTTATCGCATATCGATCTTTGATACGCCTCAATACCATCGACGATATGCGTAACCTGACGATCTTCCTCTGCAACCAATTTCGGGTCGTGAGTTGATGCTGTTGTCCGAGTTGGATATTCCACAATCTCCTCGATATTCAAGATCAAGTTCGATCGCTATTCCTCAAGCTCGTTTCAAGATTGTTGTTCAAAACTCAAGTCACATTTCATTTGCATCAATCTGATATCGTACGCGCGATCCTCTACGTTTCCTCGATCAAGACCATTCATTTTCATTCATCGTTTTGAATCACTTCGATATCGTCTTCTAACTCGCGTTGTCTATTCGCAAGTCGTCCGAACGAGATGCTCGTTCGGGACATTCGAAGTCACGACCAACTAAGCGTGACGCGTTCTAAGGCTTTGCGCGATCGCATCGCCTCGCCAATATACTCGCCGTTACTCGTAATCCTCAATATTTGCTCGAATGATTTTCAAGAAAATCCATACACCACTCGGATTCGAGCCATCCGATCTAGCCTTCAATCACGTTCGCATCATTCCCTAAGACATCCTTCGGATTCGTTCGACGAATCCCTAGCGTAATCGTTCGCGTCGCAACGACGCACTAAGTCGTTCGTACTATTTCCTTGAAATCCAAGTCAATCTTTCGTGTACGCCTAAGCGTTAGTTCGATAGCATTCCTATCGATAGACACTCTAAGTGTATCTTCGCTCCCGACCGAGCGATACTTATTATCGCTCGCGACTCATTTGCACCAAGGGTCGAGGTGCGCGACGCGAAACACAACTTAGCCAAAAGGCCGTGCGCATGGCTATCCCGTGCGGACTATATTCGAGTTTGCACGCTCAATTGCTAGGGTCAACGCGGGACTAGTTAGGCACGCACGTGACATGTTAACTTGGCATGTGTTTTCTATCGGGTCATGCTTAACATCGTTCGGCACAAAGGCCTACAAATGAGTCCGACAACGGCCTATCGATGTGTTCGAGCGAACACATGTACGAGCTTTTGAAAATATTTAGACTTATTGTATGGACCTGCCGAGGGACATTCGAGAGAGAGCGCACACTTATTTTCCAACGACGAGCTTTCAAAACTGAGAAATTCGACATGAAGTCCAAGGACGTAAAGCCGTGCTCTGATACCATTATGTCACGCCCCGCTCCCGTAGGAGCGATCGTCCTCGCTAAGGCGTGATGCCGCACGAACCTAGATTGCGCTCGTGCAAGGCAGTTCCATAACGGCCGATTACATCGGCGGCGACGGGGTCGTCGCACAGAAGTCCCAAGCAGATACATTGAATACATTGCAGCGGAATTTAAAGAGGAACACATGAACACAAGTCATTCAAAAGAAGCTCTTTATTGATATTGAATACAAGATTACATTTGTGGGCGCAAGGCCAAATTACAAGTCTCTCGTGCTCACTTTTCTCTCGATTACAAGTCACTCTGCTCTCTCTCATCTCTCGAGTACAATGCTTGCGCCAGCGGAAGCTTCAGAAGGCGATATCCATACATTATGCCCTGTATAAGTCTTCAGGTCACGCGGCCGCACGCTTCGACTCGCCAAGGAACTCCGTGCCTCGACGCATCCAAGCGAGCTCCACGCCACGAGCTTCTACCTGTGCCTGCACATGAAACACTGTGTGGGTGTCAGTACCACTGTACTGGTGGAGTGAGCTTCTCGCCCACCCATACATAACCGACACGTTTCATTTACTTTGTGCAGCTTAAACCCTTTCAATTGTCTTTCTAGTCTTGCCTTAGGATGCATTTTAAACAAGACGTCTCGGTCTATGCTTAGCGATGCAACGACAAGGTCGTGCATCGACGGGGTCGTGCTATAATGCCAACGTGTATTACGATCGAGGCAGTGCCTCATCGCCTAGGTACTTGACCAAACTTCAACTCGGGACGGCAGGGTCGTGCCACATTCTATTTGCAACTTAGACATATTCAAGACGATGCTATGCCGAGGAGCAACTCATGCGAACTCGGCCGTGCCAAGACCTTTACTTAAACTTCAGCGCCACTAGACCAATTCTCGTGCCAACGATTCAAGTGCCAAGGACGGCAATAGGACGACTCGTGCAGGCCGTGCCTCTAGACCTTTCTTTTACTTGTCTGTGCTTCAAGATGAGGCCACGCCTCGCAAGTTATCAAGACTTATCGTGCTACCGCCTTGCGGCCTTCCTGTTAGACCCATTTGCTAACTTAGACAAGACTTGTGGACCATAGTATCACTTTCATGAACATCCCGACGCCATCTATCGAGCCAAGCACGGTGCCTATGCTGCAGCCCAGTCTTAGGCCCAGACATTGTTTTTCCGACTAGACAAGCAATCAAGCTTCTAGACTCAATCCAAAGGCATACACGCGGTGTGCCGCTATTGCCGACGCATCTACATGAGGTGGTCACTAGCAATTTCAAGCTATCTTGGACTGGCTCGGCGGGGGTATCGGTCCGCCCTTCTAAGGGTAGCTAGCCCCGGAAGCGCCGATACTCCCATGCGGTTATCCGGCATGCAGGTTGAGCCACACTCGCTTCCCCCGGGCCGAATGATTCCGGCGTCCCGATAATCATTCGAGAAGACTACACCTTGTCGACAAGTTGTCCATGACCATGCAAGACTAAACTCGATCTACCAGTCTTTCCTTAACATGAACGTGCTTTTCCTTCTTTCTATCAAGACTTACGAGACTCCCAAGCCGGAGGACCGATCTCGTGTGCGGGACATATCAAGACATGGCGAGACTCCCAAGTTGCGGGACCGATCTCGGCAACAACAAGTCGCGTGGACTTCCTTTGTTCGTGGCAAACTTTTCACTAAACCGACCGTAGCTCGTGCCTTAGACAGGCCTGGTTCTATAGGCGACGCTAACGCTCAAGTCATAGACTTATACGACGAGCCTTGTTCTCAAGGGGCTACGCGACTTGACAACCGCAGATAGAGCGGGACAGTGCTAGAAATGGCTTGATAGCCCAGCACAACACTTGTCTAACTTATTCGGACAACGACTCGACGAGCAAAGGCTACGCCGAGCTACGCGTCTAGGGAACGTGCTAGGCACGGGGTCGACTTGAATAACCAACTGCTGGGTGCCTAGACTTAAGCCAACAGCCGTGCAAGACGACTTAACTTGCGGGACGTGCGAAGGCTATGCCAAGCCTTGCGGGACAAGACCGTGCATGCTTTGTTAAGCAATCATGGGGGCGACGCCTATGACTTAGGCAAATTCGAGTGTCGGGACGAATCGACGGGACCAACGGGATATGCGAAGGCTATGCCAAGCCTTGCACAACGGGACCGTGCCTGCTTTAGCAAGCATTTACGCAGGCGACGCCTAAGACTTAGGCTATTTCAAGTGTCGGGACAACTTAGCAACTTAAGCCAACTTCCTTCTCCCAAGCCACGGGATCGAAGGATCGAGTGTCGTTTGAAAGCATGCTGAGCCGACTTCTATGTTGACCGTGGGACCATTTTCCATGTTCTAAGACATTCCGACCCGACGGGACTATTTCCTTTAGCTATGTTGGTGCGTAGCTTTTAGATTAGCCTACCAGTGCAAGTTGAAAACAAGCGAGTTATTAAGTGAAGGCTAAGATGAAGCAAGTTCACCGAAACTCCCCCACCTGTGCGAGGAGTCGCCTCGACCGAGCGAGCCTTCGAGTAGCCGTTGCAAGGCTAAGTTCCAACGCCGTCGGCGTTTCGATTTCTCCGATTGACTTTGCGGGACGGGGCACTACAGTTATGGAGATGAGAGCACATAGGTTGTTTATTTTGTAGGCATAACCATTTCATGTTTAAATAGTAAGCTGCCAATGTTGACATTAAAAGTGCTCCAGTAGCACAAACATAACCTAAATTGATCTAGTTGTTCCAGTATAGCTTTATGGTTGGTTGATGGCAAAATTGGCACCACAATTGTAACATGCTTTTGATTGTGAAACACCACTAATTCTTAAGCGACAGATGTGGAAGCAAACTGGATATGTATTAATCTCCTAACCATATATATATATATATATATATATATATATAGTGACGCAACTTTGACCACTCGCTTTGATGTATGGAAACCTCCTTCTATTGTGTTTGACCACATAAACTACTGCCATTAGTCCATGTAATGGAGGAAATATCTACCTACCCATTCTGAAGAATAAATCATGTGTCAACCTAACTCTGGAAATGGTCAAAGGTGAGAAATTGTGAAAGTGAAGGGGCCTAAAATTTGAATCCATTGTAAAGCTTGCTAAGATGTAGCTTCTGAGAAGAGCTAGCTTCCTAGTGTTTGGCTTTTGTTTTATGTTGCATGGACACGAATATGACACAACACAGACAGACGACATGGATATAGCACATATTTTGGAATATCCTTAAATGTTCTTTGGAGTGTCTTAAGTTGTTTCCAAAATATGTCGGACATGATACGGCACGGTTTTTGGAGTGCCTAGACTTCCTACTTCTATTCGTCTAACTGTAAGCTGAGTGGGGTTTTACAAGGTTCGCAGTATCGGTATCGGAATCGGTATCGGACCATTCCTATGAGTATCGGTATCAGCGATATCGGTAGTGTCGGCGGTTTCGGATCGGAGTATCGGATTTTTTGATATCGGAAAACAAATAATTATTAATAAATTATTAACATTTAAAGACTATATTTTATACATTTAGGCATAATTTAAGTATTTCCAGTTATCTCTTAGTAGTTTTGAAATTAAATGAAATAGTAGTCACCCTTATCGATTGGTTTACGTGCAATATATCAATTTTCTGCTTTTACATGCTTTTACAACCTTATTATGCTTCAAACCATTGTTGATTTGTCTTTTTCGTTCAATTTTCTTTCCCGGATTGACCGGAAAAGAGACCTTCAATGTCGGTATCAGTCAGTATCGGATATCGGTCAGTATCGGATCGGGACATGCCAAACCGTATCGGTATCGGCTGTATCGGCCGAAACTTTAAACTATGGGTTTGATGGTGGGTTTTACAAAACCAAAGATTGTTTAAGGAGCTAAAAGCGACTGATAATTTGTATTTATTTACTTATGTCATGTTGCTGTGTTGGTTGCTTTATTTATTTACTTATTTTTTACAGTTGAAAATTTTATTTTTGATCTCATAAAGATACTGTGATGGCGTTATTGGTTCATTGAGTCAGATTGAAGAATCCTCTTTATTTGGCATTGAAATATTTCCTGTGAATTTCATGACTCTGGTCATGGACCTGGCAATCAAATTGAATTGGGTTATTTGTACAAAGATGGTAAAGGGCCCTATTTTTGTGCATGAACAATAAAGCCAACCTTTATTTTAGTTTCTTTGGCTTTTCCTAAAGCTTATTTATATACGAAGTTAATTTTGATCTTATATACCACATACAAGAATACAACAAGACACAGTAAGAACATAACGACATGGACATGCCACATATTTTGGTTCTTTTGTTATGTTTTTGTTGCAAGTGCTGCTGTTGTGCTTCTAAACAATTTCTATTCTCTACTTTTATATCTGAAGATTACGTCATGGAAGAAGTTACTAGAGCTGGTTTTGTTGAGCCTACTCCTATCCAAGCACAAGGATGGCCAATGGCTCTGAAAGGTCGTGATCTTATTGGTATCGCAGAAACAGGTTCAGGAAAGACGCTTGCATATTTGTTGCCTGCTATCGTTCATGTAAATGCACAGCCATTTTTAGGTGCGAAGTCCATTTTCTGCTGCACAATTGTCAAGATGTTCAGTTAATTATTAGTATAGAATCCTATATCTGCTAAAATTTCTCTTTTAGGTCCTGGTGATGGCCCAATTGTTTTAGTTTTGGCACCTACCAGAGAACTTGCCGTCCAGATACAGCAGGAAACAACAAAATTTGGGGCATCATCAAAGATAAAGAACACCTGCATCTATGGTGGTGTTCCAAAGGGTCCACAAGTTCGAGATCTTCAAAAAGGTAGATGCTGACCATAAGCAACCTTGTTAGGAATTAGGAGAAGTTGTATCCAAATTAAATGGTTGAACAGTGGAAGATCTCCTAGAAATCCTTGTACATTTTGTTCTAATAAGTGATTACAGAAAGTTATATTGACAGTTATAGTTGAAATCTTTGTAGCCCTTGTTAACATTAATCATAAATCTGATCTATATATTTGTATAACTATTTTATCTGTTTGAAATCGGTGATGGAAACCGTTTTCCTTGTAAATTTAATCAGGTGTTGAAATTGTCATTGCTACCCCGGGACGGCTGATTGATATGTTAGAGTCGCATTATACTAACTTACGGAGGGTAACATATCTTGTTTTGGACGAGGCAGATCGAATGCTGGATATGGGATTTGAACCTCAGATTAGGAAAATTGTTTCTCAGGTAAGCTGCTTGTTCTTTGACTTCTGTATAGTATGAGTCTTTGACATACAGGGTGTTTCCTCATTTTTGGAATGATATGATGTATGGGACACTAGGGTTTCAAGATGACCTTCCCAAGTGCCAAGGTATCAAAGGAACTTTGTCTATAACGAGTCAGATGCCAAAATTATTAACCAAGAGTGGATTAGGATATTCAGCTCGCTCACGAAGTTCTAGTAACTTCTGTTCATCTTTGTTTAGTGATGCTCCAGAGTATATTTCGCCTAAGGTGCAATTACTTGATGGGTGCTTTAGATGTTTCATGGCTGTAAGTAGATGACTAGTGTATTCGCTATTGGATGTGTCTTTGCTCTAGATCTTGAACATTTGTATATACATAATACATCATGTCCAAAGATTTATCTAAGATATTAGATTGGAAAATCATGTTCCCTAATGCTTAGGAAATTTGTCCTAATGTGGAAAAAGAATGAACCCAAATGTATATATTCTCCGAAGAATTTTTCCATTTGAGGAAATGTATTGGCGGGACCATTCTATATTCCCTCTTTGATGCAATAGATGGAGATGGAGCAATTTCTTTTATTAGGTGAAAACAAATGATTATTTTTTGGGAATATTTAAGCTGGTAATATGCTTGTCTAACGTCAGAAGTTCCTAACTGGGAGTTCAGATGAATGATACTGATCTAGGTTTGATTCTTTTGGAAGGTACGGTAGTTGGTTCTCAATATGGTGTTAGAATTCGCCTCAGCTAACATTGTTGATCTAGTTGCTGCCTTATATAATTCTCTTTCATAACATACTGTTCTCCTTGTTTCACCAAGTTATTGATCAATCTTAATTTCCTTGTGTCGTACCTTGACCATAATGTTCTCAGCTGGACATGGTTTTCCAAGGTGAAACGAGTTGTAAACATCTTGCTTAACTTGGAAAGCAGTCTTATTCCATGGCTTAAATGACTCCACATAAGTTGTCCGTGGTAGTGTAGATCAAGGTGGCATTTCTTATGAGTTGTTGGATTCATGTATCTTAATGAATGGTATTTAGCAGTCGTGTTAGACATGCATTGGTGTAATTGTATGCTTCTGAGGGACATAAATGATATGGAATATACATAAATACATATGCTGAATTGTGAATATCCCCCCTTTTATCAATTATATTTCCTATAAGGGTATCTGGATCAAGGGGTGCTAGATGTGCTCATTTGCATTGTCCACATCAGATCCCTGACATTTTACTTATCAATGTTTCCTAGGTTAAAGGTTTCATATCAAGTAATAAAAGAATGGTATATGCCAATATCTTGTACTAATTTTACTTGAAAGAGGTTCTACTAACTATAGAGGAATCAAGCTTATGAGCCATACTATGAGACTCCGTAACAGAATAAATTGAGCAAATATGAAAATAAATAAGAACATAGAATCTATTTGGTTTATGCCAGGGAGATTTAGATTTATTATGGAAGCCATTTACTTACTAAGAAGATTGATGTAAAAATTTAAAGAAGAAACGAGGATTTACATATGGTTTTATCGACTTAGAAAATGCTTACCATAAATACATATGGAGATAATATGGTGAGCTTTGTAGAAGAAACTAGTCTCTAGTAGCTATACTGAGATTATGTATCATGCGGTTGTTATGCCTCCGTGCGGACCATTAGAGAAATACCATACCATTTCCCATCATATTGGTTTACATCAACGGTCAACATTACCTATTTGTGCTAGTTATAGATGAAGTTACTAGACATATTAAGGATAAAGTTTAACAATGTATGCTTTTTGCATATGATATTGTACTGTTTGACGAGGCTTGGTTGATGAGCTTGAGAAGGCTTAGGCTCTAATAGGATTGTGGAGAAAAAAAAAATCTGTGTTTTAAAATTAGTGGGGACGGAAACAAAGTAAATGAAGAGTATCTTCAACCAAGAGTCAAAATTACATAAGGAATTTGTACCCTTTGATGGAAAAGAGATGAATAAGAGCGGAGGTTTTTGGTATTTAGTATCATCCATTCATCAATGTGGATAGATCGAGGAAAATGTTGTTCATAGATTAAAACGTGATGGTTGAAATAGAAGAGCACTTTAGAAGAGCACTTTATGATTGCAAGATACCATTGAAGGTAAAAGGAAAGTTCTGTTAGACATCTACAATCAAGCATGCTTTATGGATCTGAGTGTAGGGCAATTAAGAAACATCTCCAACATATGAGAATAGTTGAGATAAGAATGCTAAGATCGATAAGTGGCAACACATTGGAAAATGTGATAAGAAATGAGCATACCATACCATGATCATGGGTGTCACATTGGACACACATCTGAGACTACCATCTCAGAGATCCAATACCACCTCCTCCACTAGTACCACCTTGGAGGCATCCCAAACTACTTCTAGCCGTCTCCTCCATCATGGCCGTTTGGAGGCATTCCATTCCAGAGATCGAGGACATAGTAGCGGAAGAAATCATTTGTACTACTGATGATGAGATCATGCACTACTTGGTTTATTTATGCACTACTTGGTTCTTTGACGAGCATGTCTATATTGAGATTGTTTGTGGCTGATGACAGGGAAGATTGAACTGGTTGTCCCAAGCTTGCTAGTGCAGTATCATTGTCTTTATTCACCAGGAGGCGAACTTCCAAGCCCGAGTGACTGATGGAGATTGAGATCCAATTCATTTTCAAATATTTACTAGCTTTTCTTCGAGTCTGAGTTTATTATATTGAGTATGTTTGGGATTTTGCAAGTTTACCTTGTTTATGAGTTTCGTTTAGTTGGAAACTTGTTTGTTTGATGACCAAGATTAAAAGGCTATAAATAAGAATGCAGTCATAGCTAATTATGCATTTTATGACTTTGACATTTATCATTTATTCTTGAGAGAATTGCATGTGATTGAGCTGGTTGTCTCAAGCTGGCTACGTCAGTTTCATTGTGTTTATTCACCAGGAGGTGAACTTCCAGGCTTAGGGAGACTGATGGACATTGAGATCCAGTTCATGTTTGAATATGTACTAGTTTTTGTTCGAGTCTGAGTTTATCTAGTTGAGTATGCTTGGGATTTTGCAAGTTTACGTTGTTTAGGAGTTTCTTTTATTTGGAAACTTGTTTGTTTGATGACCAAGACTTTAAAAGACTATATCTAAGAATGCTCAGAAACCTAATTATGCAGTTTATGAGTTTTAGATTTATTCTTGAGAGAATTGCATGCTGCGGTAATGCCGAATCTAAAATCATGATGCTATGCCTAAAGTCTTCCTGTTATTCTCTTCTTTACCATACCCTCCCATCTTTGTTTGCTGCCACCAAATTGACGGTCCCCCTTGCTGATTCCTCCTCCACCCCATAGGCCAAAAGCCCAATCAGCCTTGATCCCATTTCCCTTCTACTATTGGTACTGGTGCTGTGCTGTTTGTGATCAACCCAGACTCTGCTAGGACCTGAACCCCCTCCCTTGTGTGCTTCTGCCTTCCTGTTGTTGCACCAGGTCGCCCCTGGTTTCTTCCCCCTTATTTGCTGGGATTTGAACAGCCCCACTCCTCTTCTGAAATTGCTGCTGCTGCTGCTGCCGCTGCCAACCAGCATAAATAAGTCCGATTCAGTATGTATTTAAAATACTTGTTGTAACACTATATGTTGGACTTAAAAGGATCATTCAGCAAAGTCCCATCAGGTGGAATTAGAATATAAAAAGAGTTGGCTCAAGGCTTTATGGCAAGAAAGTGACTCACAATCGTCTCAGTTGTTTATTATGAAGATCATACATTCTGTAAGTCATGTACAAATTGATTTTCAAAATTACCCAAATTTCAACCCAACTACAGAGCTCGGGTATTTTTTCGCACCTTAACTTTCCAATGCTCGATTTGGCACCCCAACTTCATTAAATTGTGGTTTTGAAGCACATTTCATCAATTTTGAACATTTCTATCCAGTCGGACGTCCATGTCAGCCCCACGTGCCTATCACGTGACTGAATTCTAAGGCTGGTATGGACGTCTGATTGGAAGACGATGTTCAAAATTGACGGAAGGTGCTTCAAAAACACAATTTATGAAGTGTTGGGGGTGCCAAAATCGAACATTAAAAAGTTAAGGTGCCAAAAACGCCCAAGCGCTATAGTTGGAGTGTAGTTAGGTAATTTAGCCTATTTTCATCAAAGGCTTTCAATCTGTAACAATCATAATCCAAATGTATAAAAAAATATAATACTTTGCCGGCTGCTAGGGATCTTACTTTTGAATTTCTTAGCCCATGCTGTATATACTGATATTTATCAAATCAGTACCATGTTCTAAGAATTATGGTTATACTAGATATGTACTAGAGGCTCTCTCTGGTCACTGATGTACATCTCAAAATTACTTATTTTATACTCCCAACTTATTCATTAATGAGTTCCTGGATGCAAGTTTCTGTCTAGCGGATGCTAGCCCCATCTCAATTGGGGGTTGCTATTACTGTAAACCGGACATATCGGCAGATATGACCAATGATGGTATAGCCTTATAGATAATAATTAACTTCATATAAGACGTGTATGACAATAATCAAAGAATTAATACAAATCTAATAACTGTCCATAAACAATTCTAATAATTGAACAACTCAAAAGTTCAGTTGTTTTAATAAAATTTTCACCATAAAAATTAGGAAACATGAGAGTTGAGACCATCTTAAAGCGAAATTATAAAACTAAGCTACTAGTAGAATTATAAAAGAAAGCAATTGGCAGTGGTTCAAAATTGACATATCGATTGGTTTATAACCAGTATACCCTGCTATACCGCAGATATTGTTTACTTGCTGGTTTTCTCAAACCGGTTAAGAAAACTGTAATAGTTTGCCTTTGATTGAAACGGATAAATACTGGCAGTCGATAGGTACACCAACTGATATTCAGAAGAGTGTCGGAAGTGTTGGGAAATCAATGAAGTTGCTAAAGTCCCTACCAATACACAAAAACTCTAGGGTGTTAGTGAGGGATATATATTTATATTGTTCTAACATGGCCCCGCAAGTCGAAGGCCCATTTTGGACAGAGCTGGATTCATACAACGGTTATGATTGTTCTATAAAATCTGCTTAAAATGTGCGCTAGAGGAGTTTCAAACATGTGTTGCTCTGATTCCATGTTAAAGTCCCTACCACTACACCAAAACTCTAGGGTGTTAGTGAGGATTGAGGGTCATATAATTATATTATTATAAGTTCTAACAGTGATGATTAGTACCATTTAATTTATGAATTGTTTGGTTTCATTAGATGCAATATCATCTATTGCTTATCTTACCATAACAATGACTGACTGTGTAGGCTTTTCTATTGTTATTTTATTGGGAATTGCACCAGTAATGAATTTAGACTGTCTAGCTGTGCATTGATTTAAGCCAATTTATAGAGAAGTTTTGGGCTGAAGGAAAATTACTTGTATTTTTTTCTTGTTAGTGCTTACTGATTTGGATATTCATATGGTTACAATTAAGAGTATATGCTAAGATTTTTGCACTTCATTATAAAGCAAGTCATTTGGATATATAAGGTACGATCAATTGGTAGAAAAGATTGCTAAGATAGTTTCAGAACCTTTGAATTGGAAAGAAACTGATGGTTGTCAATCTGTAATTCACAACTTTTTGGTCTATTTCTCATTTCATTGAGTACCTTATGCAGATTCGTCCTGATCGGCAAACTCTCTATTGGAGTGCTACTTGGCCCAAGGAGGTCGAGCAACTTGCCATGCAATCCCTGTACAATCCCTACAAGGTAAGTGATCGAGCATGGAGGCGTACAGGTGGGTTCGCTCGGTACTCTTATCACATTTGACAGAATCGGCTCCTACTGTGGCACAGGTGATTATTGGTTCCGTAGATTTGAAAGCTAATCATGCGATTCATCAGCGAGTAGAGATTGTATCTGAGAGTCAGAAATATAACAAGTAGGAGCTCCTTCTATTTGACAATGTTTCATCTCTTGATTTTGTTCTCTCTGTGCTCATCAAATGTATTTTTGTTTCTTTAGACTAGTCAAGCTGCTGGAGGATATTATGGATGGGAGTCGGATATTAATATTTATGGACACTAAGAAGGGGTGTGACCAAATTACGAGGCAGCTACGGACCGATGGTTGGCCTGCCCTCTCAATTCATGGTGACAAAAGCCAAGCAGAAAGAGATTGGGTTTTATCTGAATTTAAAGCAGGCAAGAGTCCGATAATGACTGCTACAGACGTTGCTGCTCGTGGTTTAGGTATGTGAAACCTTGCAAGTTGCAACCTCAATTGCCGGATATATATATAGATCAGGATATCAAAACTTTTAGTTACAAATGGACAGAAGCACGTTTCGGAAGCATTTGGATTTGGTTTCTGAACAGAACCATTTTTTTTTTTTGATGAAACTGTATAAACAACTATTTTCTAGTATTATTAAATCAATTACATACCAGTCCAACTTTGATTTATTTGTCAAAGGCCATTGACAAGCAAGATTTGCCAAAGTCACCGTCTTTTTGTTGAAGGCTATTCTGATATCGTGTCTTCTCATGTTTCCAGACGTGAAGGATGTAAAATATGTGGTCAACTATGACTTCCCAGGATCATTGGAGGATTATGTTCACCGCATTGGTCGGACAGGGAGGGCAGGGGCCAAGGGAACAGCTTATTCCTTCTTCACTGCAGCTAATGCGAGATTTGCAAAAGAGTTGATTAATATACTGGAAGAAGCTGGGCAGAAAGTGAGTCCTGAACTGGCAGCGATGGGTCGAGGTGCCCCACCATCTTCTGGAGGTTAGTTTTTATTGGTGCTACGTTCTTTTGTTTATGTTCTCGTCATATTCCATGTTATGAAAGTCCAATGTAATTTCATCTTCTTACAAGTTAGATAATTGATTTACTTGCACTAGGGCATTTTACGGTCACATGTTTCTAGATTTAAGATTTTATTATTTTGCTTTTTCTTGATGAGCTCCGAGTTTGAACAGGTCATGGCGGATTTCGTGATCGAGGGAGGGGTTTCGGTGGTGGTCGCCCACGATACTGATATGTGGCATGATAATTCTTCCCTCCTGCGAGAGAGAGAAAGGAAGCTTCTATTTCTTGTAATCAAAGTTTTTGTGTCCCCCTAGCATATTGAGGCTCCGAGTGTAATGGCATTTTGTTTCAATACCTTGCATGTAACTAGGGGAAAGGTTGCATGTAGCATAGATTCTGATCATTGTGGATTGCCTTTGTTGGATGCATCGGTAACTGTGACCTTTGGCAAATGGTGCATGTTGCATGTAGCATAGTTTCTGTTCATTGGAAAAGCTTTGTTGAAGATTTAGAATACAAACTTGGGCCAGATTTTGTTCTTATAGTTAAAGTTCAAAAGTAGTGTGCCAAGAATTAGTATTGTACCTGGGACCCATGGTTATATATTATGCAAAGAGCTATTCAGACCACTCTGGATGCCATCACTTGAGCATATATTGTGCTCGACTCAGGTTTATGACCACTGTACAAGTGTTTTGCAGCAAAATATTTTATGTCGACTTCTGACATTTTCTCTCTGCTTTTGCTTGCATGTCTGGATGCCTTGTGCAGAGGATCTGCAGCTCTCTGGATTAGCATGTATGTTTTTATTTGCATATCTACTTTGTATTTAAGCATCCAGTTATTCTTATGAAGAAACTTGATTTAACCAGTTGGGTGCCAAAAGTTTTTCCAATCAATCTTATGACGTTCTACTGATGTCACCATTCATGTATTTGCATTCACCATTTAATATCGAAAATTGTCTGCGATACGCACGGTGGGTGGGTGTGGGGGCTGCACGTGCTGATGTAGCGGCCTTCCATTGGCTCCAGCCACCCTCGTGCTAGCACTGGATCCCACCCTTGCCAATGGGATGGGGGTGTTACGTCAGCGCGGCCTGTTACGCTCGGTCCTCCTTTCGTTTTGGCAAGCATCTTTTAATTGTTTAGTATGTGTTCTTTTGTTGTTCAACACTATATAGAGGGTATTTAGGATGGAATTTTATATTTCATACAACGTGGAATCTTTGCGTGTTCGTGGTACTAAGGCTCACCAATGGAGATTTCTAAAATTGAGTTTCTATCTTATTTGACATTTTTATTCTATTGGCAGTTTCTATATAAAAATTGTACAAAATAAATCCGATGGTTCTCAATTTCTATCATATGCGATAAAAAAATAAATCAATTTAATGATTTAGTTTGAAAGTAGGGATCAATATTAATTTTTAGGATTATTTAGTTTCTATCTCTCTCTCTCTCTCTCACACACACACACACACACACACACACACATATATATATATATATATATATATTTGAAGCAATGGTTACTTGTGGCGAACTCGCCTCCACTGAGGCTCGAACTCCTGACCACTTGGGCCGCATGCATCACTCTTAACCACTAGGCTAGAAGTCATATATATATATATATATATATATATATATATATATATATAAATATATATATATATATATATATATATATATATATATATATATATATATATATATATTAGGGTTTGGGTTTCGAAATTGACCGATGTTAAGATTTGGGTCTCGAAATCACTGTTCATTATCTTAATTTCGAGATCCAAACTCTAACATCTGTCAATTTCGAGATCCAAATCCTAATATTTCTGTATATGTGAGATCCTAAACTAAATATCCCTAATTTTTATGAGAGTTTTTACATGTAGATATAGAATAGAAATTGGAATAGAAATCACTCTTGGACATATAAATAGGAGAGAGAGAAATCTCCACTAGGGATGGCCTAGCTACTGCCACTTGAGTCTTGGATTACACAGACTGAAATAAAAATCAATAGGACACCTTTCCCAAAAGCTATTTAATATGGTTTTGCTAAAAAGTAATATGTGGAGTGCGATGGGCCTCATGGTCCAGTTTCATGGTATCCTGGACAGCACGGTGCCCATATATCACTAACCTGGCCTGCCACTATCCTGGACCAGCTCGGAAATTGACTAGCAGTACCGATCAGTCTGGGATAAGGGATCATTCCTCGGCTTAGTTTTGGATTTCAGAAATGCTACGTTGTCCACGAATTTGGACCACAATTCTGACCCACGGACCACGTGTTGCATGCTCATTGGAGGGGGTGCAGAATGGGCCCGGTGTGGTGCAGGGGGACCATGGGGGCGCGTGACATCCTCCGCGGGCCAAATGGGATTTCCGTTTGGATTTTTACCCATTTATGGTGTGTTTGAAGATTTTAAGGGAATTTTTTTTTGGAGGATAAAATTAATTTTTCTTTGGTAGGGAAAAGAGAACTAATTTTTGTTTGTTTGTTTGTGGGATAAAAGATACAATTACTAAAAAATATTTAAATCATAATTTAGAATATTTTATTTTATACTTACTTTTTGAAAGGTAGTTGGTTACATCCTTCCAAAATTTTCTCCCTCCTCTTCTTTTCTTTTTTTTTTCCTTCTCATTTTTGGGAGGAGGAAAAACTTCTAGTGGGATCCATATGATAAATTTTGCCCTCAAATTTTTCCTATATTTTTCCTCTACTTCCCAAACACCATTATATTTGATTTTTCTCATCTTTTATCAACTTTTTTTTTTTTCTTCGTTCCCAAACAGTATCTTATAAGTTGCTAATAATTATTGGAGTAAAGTTTCACAAATATCCATTTGGATCCGGAATGAATGATGAGGTTGAGTAAACATTTACGGGAAGGATAATAATTTGTGTGTTTGGCACCAAAAAAATAATTGTCAAAAAGTGGCCCTTAGTGTTATCCAAATCCAATAAAAAGGACCAAAACCGTAACTGTCCCAAGTGCTCAACCAATTTTGTATTGCTAATTATTACGTGAACATCATAAATGTGTTAGATAGCGTGCGCCCAAATCCTCCTTTAGGTATTGTTTGAAAATGGAGAAAAATATGAGGAATAAAAAAGTTGAAAGGAAAATGAAAGAAAAAATAAAATTGGTGGTGTTTGGAAAAGGGAAGTAAAATTGAATGAGAAAAAAAATTAAGAGGACGTGGGTCCTAATAATTTTTTTTCTTTCTCCTAAAAAGTGAGAGAGAAATGGAAAGAGATGAGAGAATTTTAGAAGAATTTACCCAACTATCCTTCCAAAAGGTAAGTTTAAATTATGATCTGGAAAAAACAAGGATTAGATAGTGATTATATTTTATTTTTAAACGTTTTCTTTACTACTTTTTGCTATCCAAACAAGTGATGTATTCATTTTTTTTTTCTCCCCCTCAAAATTTTCTTCTCCTAAAAAAAAAAAGGGTTTCCAAAACACAGTGTTACATATTGTGTACGAGAGACTGTCATATATGAGGCTTGTGCATGGTACTCCGAACACCACAATTTCAATATCAATGTAATTTACTATATGTAATAAAATGCGCCCTCATGTGTAAGTGTACGCCAATTTTTTTCCTTACATACTGTTTTATCTACGTGACGCACTCAAACCAATGAAAAATTATTCAGTGGTCCGATTTTACCATGTGGTAATGATAAGAACTTGCTCTCCTCTAATAACATCATGATATATCATTCTTGTAGTGTTATACAGCTTGTTCTGTGATGTTATTAACGGAAGAGAACAACTGAACAAGATTTCACCACTACCACGTGTTGACTCCGGCCAACAACTGGATAATTTCTCAAAACCAACCCACAACACACAGCGGTTTCTGATCAAATATCAATCATGCAAATGGAAGTTCCAGGCATCTCCACTTGGGAGAATTTCTCAGTTATTAGCAATTTATTGGTGGGCGAATAAACAAGTGCACCCCCTCCTGATTAGTTCACAATCCTTCTTTCAGGTCTGCCAGCAATCAACATCATTCCCCTAAGAATCCAAATTTCTGCCGTACTTAAAAAATAATGTCGGAGAGTAATGATTAATCAATATTCCAGCTTAGCCTTGGGTGTCACATACAGTGATTGACAAAGAAAGCAATATACAAAGTATTTTTTTCTTAATTAATAAATAAAATAAATATAAACATTCACATCATCTGCACGTTGATATCCCAACTCCTCGTTCCTTCCTAATTAATCCCTCTCCATTCCTACTGATGCTGAAAGATTGCACGGGAGGATGGAAAATGCAGGTTGTCAGCTTAAATGCTCCGTAGAGAAAAAGTTGCATGATTATATCTGTATGATATTAACGTGTACTTACTTTCCATTGCTCTACTGCGCTCGCTCTCTCTCTCTCTCTCTCCATTGGTCTAACTCTAAATCTCACATTATTGCCAAATTGCTTTCTGGATTGCACGTGCACCAGACTAATCGCAAAACACAGGACTATAGTTTTTTTTTCCGAAAATTTTCATGTAGAGCATAAATATTATTATATATTCTAATAAAAGCATAAGTTTTGTCAAAATTTTAAATCAGGCATCAGAACTACCATAGGATAGACGTTTTGTCTTTCATTTATTTTTAAATATTTATTTTACTCTCTACTAACGGAAGTCGTTAACGTTCCAAAAAAATTATATATGTCAGAGAAAAACGTCCATAGAAAGGACGTTTTACTTTGACATATATTTTTGTTTTTTTTTTTCCCGCTTCTTTGCAATAGATGTGACTTTTACAATTTTTTATTTATTTATGAGATAGGTGATTTAGACAGCTCGGTGAAAGGGAATAGGGTAGCTAACGTTAACATGGGTAGATGATAGCCTTTTTACTAGCTGACATATAATTTACTTTAACGAAGCCTTTTTTCTGCTACTAGTTCGTTTCTCCTTCTTCTTCTTCTTCACCTACTGTATCTTCTTTTTCCTTCTCTTCTGGTAAATCTTTCCCTCTTTCTTCTCTTATATTATTTTTCGCATGCTGCTCCTACCCCCACTTCCAAGCAGTCAAAGGCTGCTTCCACGCGTGAAAAAGATGCTGGCAGTACATGAACGGTCGAAAGTGGTCGACAGAAAACGACCACGTGGCGAATCCATGTCAGTAAGAAACGTCCTTACGAAGGACATTTTTTTTTTTACAGCTGAGCTGTTAGCGAAGATTAACGGAGGAAATTAAAAAAATAAATTTAAAGGAAGAACGCCCTTGGGAAGGGCGTTCTTGTGCTCTAAATATAATAAAAGGAAACTTTGTGCTATACATGCAATTTTATAAAAATTTAATGCTCTGTGTGAAAATTTTCGTTTTTTTTTGGATTATTTAATTTTAGAATCTCACGTATATATGAATATAGAATATTAAAATTTAGATTTCGAAATTGATCGATGTTAGAATTTGGGTATCGAAATCACTGTTCCTTAGTTTACATGAACAATGATTTCAAAATCCAAACTCTAATCAGGGCCAGCCCGGAGGGTTGTCCTATCCTGAAGCTAATTTTGGTTGTCCCCTTGACCCATATTGTCAGCTGGTCCTAGTGGTCATCCGCGACCCTGACCTTTGGTGGGATCATGCTGAACCTGGATGGTTGTACTAGGCTACTAGCAGAGGAGGGTTGTCAAAGTCCCAAGTCTTGTCCGACTTACCCCAGAACCGGTCCTGACTATAATATCGATAAATTTTGAAACCCAAATCCTAACATCCATGTATATGATATATGAGATCCTAAAACTAAATATCCCTTTTTTTGTTTTTAATATCCCAACATCTATTTGATAAGTGGTCTTTGTCCTTGTGACTTTCGGTTGTATTCATATATCCCTCTTAACAAAATGAAATTATGATATATGTTTGGGTTATTTATAAATATCTTCCTATGGTTTATATGTAGTGCCCCGTCCCTACATCGTGCCCCGTCTCCGTCCACGGGGTGCGCGAGAAAGGAACACTGTCGCTATCGATTCGGTCGGGACCGATAGGTCGGAATCGGCCGAGTCGATCGAACGGGAACGGTTGAATTAAGATCCATTCCACGTTATGGAATGGCTTCTTCGGAACCAAGTCCCATATTCAGCGGGTTGCGCCTCGAGGATTGGCTCTGCGGCTGAGTCGGAAGAGACCTCCCGTTGCTCTGGTTTTCATGCCGCACTTGAATTGGCTTTGGCTTTCGTTTTCGTGAATACTTTCGATGGGTTTTTGTGACGCGTTTTCGAGCTCGCATTCATATCGAAATTTCTTGAAATACACAGTGTTCTAATCAGTTGCTTATGCGATTGCAGGTGATCGCATAGGCGACGACAGCGCAGCCAACCGGTCGCTCGCTTGAAGCAAGCCTAAGGCGAGTGGCTGACCTCCTTCGCCCCGTCCCTCTACTTCAAAACTCAATTTGTGAAGTAAATAAAATGCTTGTCATAATAATGTGGAATCAATGAAATCGTGCCACGATACTTCATGAAACACTTGTTAACGAACTGCCGATTTTGGAAATGGAAAACATGCTTCCCTATGCAATTATACTTGGTCTATGCAAACCAATGAATGAATCAATTAATGTTTATCGCAACGATACGGCTAAATGACCAAATCAACTAAGTTCAAAGAAAAACGGGTCATTGGACAACTTGTCGACAAGGTGTAGTTTCCTCGAACGGTTACCTAGGCCAAGGGACCGATTCGGCCCGGGAGGAACGAGTGTATAGTAAGCGCCAGCCCTTCATCGGTGCGAGTTATGCGGGAACTTTCGCACAGGGCTCGCTACCCGACGCAAAAGGGTCGCCGTCTAACTCAGCTATATGTCCGCGATGGCTTGCAATTGCCAGTGGCCTCCACACCCTTCACACTGCTTAACAAACGCACATGGCACAGGATGATTTTGATAGTTGCTCAATGTTATACAATTTCATATGCTTGCCTCAGAACATGTTAACATGCAAACCGAACAGGATGGTTAGAAAGATCATTGAACTAGCTAGCTAACATGTTTACAAATTTCTTGAATCAAATACAGAGCTTGGATTTAATTAGCCATTCGCCAGTACATGTGTATCGTGCTGATCCTCTCTCTTTGCAGGTCCCGCGAACCAGGAAGGACGCGCCAACTAGCTCGGCGACGTTCGTGACTTTTGAAGCTTCGGCCGTGCGTCGAAGACTCTCTTTCAGCGACTCTACTTTTAAAGTCTCTCGACAGTCCAAGGAAAATGACTCAGCGTCCCTCCCATCCAGGTCAATGGAGTACTTGTGAATATTGAGGGATGTGTGCAATGTATGGAACGGCTATCTCATCGGCACTCTTTTGTAATCGAGTCATGTTGTAGCCCGCGCGACAAAGAGTCTTGTATCGGAGTCTGTAAAAAGATGTTCATTATCAATAAAGATCAAGTTTCCTTTAATTATTGTGTGTATCAATTTGTCTGCATACTCTCTTAGATCTCGTGTCTCGGATTACCTTATGACTAGGCCTTGTGCGATCGCAAATTAGGTTCGCACGGCATCACGCCCGGGGGACGACTATCGATTCGACGGAATCGGGGCGTGACATAATGGTATCAGAGCACGGCTTTACGTCCTTGGCCTCCAGTGTCGAGTTCTAGTCTCCAACCGTTGACCTCGTGTCGATGAGAAGAGTTGTTCCATACGCTGAACCTAGGACATTTTTTGAAACTAACGAGAGTTGCCTTTCCTTTTCCCTGCAGTTGTGGGAGCTCAGGCAGAAGACGAGACGAGCGCTTCCAGCGGCTCGAGTGCATCTGGACCCGAGCATTCCGTCAACCCAACGCGAATGACGCCTACTGTAGCCGGACCTTCCGGCGACCCGATGCAACGTATGCTGCAAATGCTTGAAATGCAGCAGCGTCAAAACGAGCTCCATCGTCAGCAAACGGAGGCTCGTCAGGCTCAATTTGAGAATCGGTGCGAGGCTCAATTCAAGCTGCAGCAGCAGCAGCTGAATACCCTCCAGCAGATCGTACAGTCGGTCGTCGGCAACAACAACTCAACGATGACACCTGCCGTGACCCAGCCTGCAGTTCGATCCAATGAAGCTGAACCAGAGGCGTCCGTGCTCTCACCTGCAGCACCGAGAAGTTCTAACTTCGACGTGTCAAAATTCACGAAAAGCTGCCGCACTTCCTTCAACGGCACAGAAGATCCCGCGGTGGCGATCGACTGGCTGGAGGAGCTGGAAGATAAGTTCGAGCTTCTGGGTGTCGAGGACTCAAAGAAAGTCACGTGTGCTCAACTTCTACTTCGAATGAACGCGCACGATTGGTGGGCTGTACAGAAGCGGGCAATTCGACGTGAAGACGAGACGGCGGCGATCTCATGGGCGACATTCAAAAAGGCGTTCGAGACTGAATATCTTTCCGCAGCCGTGCGACAGGAGAAAGAAGATGAGTTCATGCAGTTAAAGCAGGGCAATATGACGGTACGACAATATGCGGCCAAATTCAACAAACTGGCCAAATTTGCTGGGGACTTCCTACCTACCACCGCCAGTCGAGCTCGACGATTCGAAGTGGGCCTGCGTTCAACCATCAGTGCGCATGTTTCGGTGGCCGAATACAAAACCATAGGCGAGGCACTCAACCACGCCATCCGTCTGGAGTCCGAGTATCCTCCTACTACTACCGGCGCTGTTCACTTTAATAACAAACGCCATAGTAATGCGGGAGGCAACAACGCACACAAGCGTCAAAATCGTGGCAACGGAAGCGGCAACCAGACGAAGGATCGAGTGGTCTGCACTTTCTGCGCCAAGGAGGGACACTTGATCAGCGAGTGCCGACTGAAGAACGGTACGTGCCTCGGGTGCGGCCGAGCCGACCATACCGTACGCGACTGCCCGAAGAAGAACCGAGGCCAAGCACCTCGGGCTCCACCGACCGCACCACAGAATGGCCAAGACCGTCGCCCTAATGCTCAGGGCCGTGTCTACGCCATGACCCGAGACGAAGCGTTCGCATCTGACACAGTCGTGACAGGTATACTGCAATTCAATAATAAACCTGCTCGTGTATTGTTTGATTCAGGTGCCACGCATAGTTTCATATCGGCGGACTTTGCCGCCGAGCACAAATTTCCCCTGACACCGCTCGGTCTTGAGCTTACTGTTAACATCCCGTCGGGCATGCCACTAGCTGCAAATTTAGTCTGCGGAGGCGAAATCATCTGTATAGGTGGTCAAAAGGTCAGTCTCGATGCGATAGTTCTAAATATAAAGGACTACGATATCATTCTGGGGATGGATTGGCTTGGTCCGTGCAACGCAACCATAGACTGCGCTGAAAAGAAAGTCACATTTCGCATACCGGGAGTGCCTGAATTCTGCTACTCGTGTGGTGAGGCGTCGCCGACCTGCATGGTGATCTCTGCAATATCTGCTCGACGGATGCTGTATTCCGGGTGCGAAGGCTATCTAGCTTCCGTTCGAGACATGCGACAGGATGGTGCAAACGCGGGTCAGACCGACGTTGTGGCAGAATTCCCCGATGTGTTCCCGGACGAGCTGCCCGGCATGCCGCCCGATCGAGAGATTGAGTTCACTATCGATACCTTCCCCGACACTCGACCGATCTCGAAGACCCCGTACAGATTGGCCCCTGCAGAGCTTAAAGAACTCAAGGTGCAGTTACAGGAATTGCTCGACAAGGGATTCATCCGACCCAGCGTCTCGCCATGGGGAGCGCCCGTACTGTTTGTCAAGAAGAAGGACGGCTCTATGCATCTTTGTATCGACTACCGCGAGCTGAATAAAGCCACTGTCCGGAACAAATACCCCCTGCCCCGCATAGATGATCTGTTTGATCAACTCCAAGGTGCCACGGTGTTCTCTAAAATTGATTTGCGTTCGGGTTACCATCAACTCAAGATCAAACCGGACGATGTACCGAAGTCTGCCTTCCGTACTCGATACGGCCATTACGAGTTCCTGGTAATACCGTTCGGCCTAACGAACGCCCCTGCTGCTTTTATGGATTTAATGAATCGGGTGTTCCGCCTATTCCTCGACAAGTTCGTAGTAGTCTTTATCGACGATATAGTCGTCTACTCGAAGAATCGGCAGCAACACACTGAGCATCTGCGGACCGTGCTTCAGACCCTTCGAGAAAATCAACTATATGCGAAGCGAAGCAAATGTGAATTTTGGCTTAGCAGCGTCTCATTCCTCGGACACATCATTTCTGCTGAAGGCATTGCGGTCGACCCAAAGAAAGTTGAAGCCGTTGTCGATTGGAAACGGCCAGCGTCCGTCGGCGAGATTCGAAGTTTCCTTGGCTTAGCAGGATACTACCGACGCTTCGTGAAAGACTTCGCGAAGATCGCATCGTCTCTGACTCGCCTCACCCAGAAAGGAGTCGCATTCGAATGGTCGAACGACTGCGAAGCTGCTTTCCAAGAGTTGAAGCAACGGCTCGTCTCGGCCCTGATACTCGCACTTCCAGAAGGGACGGAGGGTTTCCAGATATTCAGCGACGCGTCCGGTCAGGGCTTGGGGTGTGTGCTGATGCAACGGAACAAGGTGATATCTTTTGCTTCCCGACAGCTAAAGCCGCACGAGAAAAATTATCCCACGCACGACTTGGAGTTAGCGGCGATTGTGTTTGCGTTGAAATTGTGGCGCCACTATCTCTATGGTGTGGCGTGCACGATCTATACCGATCACAAGAGCCTCAAGTATCTATTCACGCAGAAGGAGTTGAACTTGCGGCAAAGACGTTGGCTGGAACTAATCAAGGATTACGACTTGACTATCGACTACACGCCGGGAAAGGGAAATGTTGTGGCGGATGCTTTGAGTCGGAAGTACATTGCCTCGTTATCCATTGACCCCCGACTGCTACGCGACCTTGAAGAGATGGGCATCGAGCTCCGAGTCAGATTCCGGAACGTGCAGTTGGCAAAGTTGCAGTTAGAGCCGAGCTTGCTGAATAAGATCAAGACCGCTCAGACGGACGATTCGTACCTGAAGAAAGTGCGAGAGCTAATTTCGATAGGCAGAACGACCGACTTTGCGGAAGACGAAACCGACGTGCTTCGATTGAAGGGTAGGCTATGCGTTCCGGACAATTCAGAACTCAGAAAGGAGATCCTGTCGGAGGCGCACTATGCGAAATATACTTTGCATCCAGGCAGTACCAAGATGTATAAGGACCTCCGTACGACCTTTTGGTGGCACGGAATGAAGAGAGATGTGGCGCTCTTCGTGTCGCAATGCATGGCCTGTCAGCAGGTGAAAGCTGAGCATCAGCGACCGGGCGGGGAGATACAGAACCTCGCTATTCCCGAGTGGAAATGGGATCATGTCACTATGGATTTTATTGTTGGCCTGCCGAAGACACCACGGGGGAACGACGCCATCTGGGTCATCGTCGATCGATTAACCAAGTCAGCGCACTTTATCGCCATCAAAGTTACTTGGAGCGTTGATCGCCTGGCGCAGATTTATCTCGACGAGATAGTTCGGCTGCACGGAGTTCCAGTATCCATCGTCTCTGATCGGGATTCACGATTCATGTCGCGATTCTGGAGTAGCCTTCAATCGGCGCTGGGAACCAAGTTGCAGTTCAGCTCAGCTTACCATCCTCAGACCGACGGCCAAACGGAGCGCGTCAACCAGATTCTCGAAGACATGCTACGGCTCTGCGCAATTGACTTCAAATCAAGTTGGGACGTCCACCTACCGCTGGCGGAATTTGCATACAACAATAGCTACCAATCCAGCATCCAAATGGCGCCGTATGAAGCTTTGTACGGCCGGAAGTGCAGATCGCCCATTTGCTGGGATGAAGTCGGGGAACGGCAGATACTCGGCCCGGAGCTGGTGGATCAGACTGTGGAAAAGGTCAAGCTCATCCGGGAAAGATTAAAGACCGCGCAGAGTCGTCAGAAAAGCTATGCAGACATTCATCGTCGACCGCTCGAGTTTCTAGTAGGCGATCACGTGTTCCTCAAAGTGTCGCCCATGCGGGGAGTTACTCGGTTCGGTACGAAAGGAAAGTTGAGTCCGAGATTCGTCGGGCCGTTTGAGATACTTGAACGGGTCGCGCCAGTGGCCTACAAAATCGCCCTACCGCCGGTGCTTGAAGGTGTACACAACGTCTTCCACGTCTCTCAGTTGCGGAAGTACGTGCACGACCCTAGTCACGTGGTAGATTTTGGCCAGCTGGAGCTAAAGTCAGACTTATCCTACGTTGAAGAACCAGTGCAAATCTTAGAACGCAAGGATAAGTTGCTGCGGAATCGAGCGATCCCTCTCGTCCGCGTCCTCTGGAAGAACCACTCGGTCGAAGAGTCGACGTGGGAGCTTGAATCGGAGATGAAGGATAAATTCCCTTCATTGTTCTCGTAGAGGTAGGTTCCATCTTTAAGTTTCAAGGACGAAACTTTTTATTAGTTGGTTATGGTGTAGTGTCCCGTCCCTACATCGTGCCCCGTCTCCGTCCACGGGGTGCGCGAGAAAGGAACACTGTCGCTATCGATTCGGTCGGGACCGATAGGTCGGAATCGGCCGAGTCGATCGAACGGGAACGGTTGAATTAAGATCCATTCCACGTTATGGAATGGCTTCTTCGGAACCAAGTCCCATATTCAGCGGGTTGCGCCTCGAGGATTGGCTCTGCGGCTGAGTCGGGAGAGACCTCCCGTTGCTCTGGTTTTCATGCCGCACTTGAATTGGCTTTGGCTTTCGTTTTCGTGAATGCTTTCGATGGATTTTTGTGACGCGTTTTCGAGCTCGCATTCATATCGAAATTCCTTGAAATACACAGTGTTCTAATCAGTTGCTTATGCGTTTGCAGGTGATCGCGTAGGCGACGACAGCGCAGCCAACCGGTCGCTCGCTTGAAGCAAGCCTAAGGCGAGTGGCTGACCTCCTTCGCCCCGTCCCTCTACTTCAAAACTCAATTTGTGAAGTAAATAAAATGCTTGTCATAATAATGTGGAATCAATGAAATCGTGCCACGATACTTCATGAAACACTTGTTAACGAACTGTCGGTTTTGGAAATGGAAAACATGCTTCCCTATGCAATTATACTTGGTCTATGCAAACCAATGAATGAATCAATTAATGTTTATCGCAACGATACGGCTAAATGACCAAATCAACTAAGTTCAAAGGAAAACGGTCATTGGATAACTTGTCGACAAGGTGTAGTTTCCTCGAACGGTTACCTAGGCCAAGGGACCGATTCGGCCCGGGAGGAACGAGTGTATAGTAAGCGCCAGCCCTTCATCGGCGCGAGTTATGCGGGAACTTTCGCACAGGGCTCGCTACCCGACGCGAAAGGGTCGCCGTCTAACTCAGCTATATGTCCGCGATGGCTTGCAATTGCCAGTGGCCTCCACACCCTTCACACTGCTTAACAAACGCACATGGCACAGGATGATTTTGATAGTTGCTCAATGTTATACAATTTCATATGCTTGCCTCAGAACATGTTAACATGCAAACCGAACAGGATGGTTAGAAAGATCATTGAACTAGCTAGCTAACATGTTTACAAATTTCTTGAATCAAATGCAGAGCTTGGATTTAATTAGCCATTCGCCAGTACATGTGTATCGTGCTGATCCTCGCTCTTTGCAGGTCCCGCGAACCAGGAAGGACGCGCCAACTAGCTCGGCGACGTTCGTGACTTTTGAAGCTTCGGCCGTGCGTCGAAGACTCTCTTTCAGCGACTCTACTTTTGAAGGCTCTCGACAGTCCAAGAAAAATGACTCAGCGTCCCTCCCATCCAGGTCAATGGAGTACTTGTGAATATTGAGGGATGTGTGCAATGTATGGAACGGCTATCTCATCGGCACTCTTTTGTAATCGAGTCATGTTGTAGCCCGCGCGGCAAAGAGTCTTGTATCGGAGTCTGTAAAAAGATGTTCATTATCAATAAAGATCAAGTTTCCTTTAATTATTGTGTGTATCAATTTGTCTGCGTACTCTCTTAGATCTCGTGTCTCGGATTACCTTATGACTAGGCCTTGTGCGATCGCAAATTAGGTTCGCACGGCATCACACCCGGGGTACGACTATCGATTCGACGGAATCGGGACGTGACATTATACGCATTTTGATAACTGTTCTTGTTGTTTTAAAAACAAAAAACATCCCCCTGGGTGCTTAATTTTTTATTCAATTTCTTCTATGCATCCGGGGTACAACTAATTAACTCTATAAATCAGGAAGATATTTTTTATTTTTAAAATAACAGAAACAGTTACCAAAATACGTACAAACTATAAAAGGATACAGCTAATTAACTCTGTATGTTTCTCGAAACCCATAACAATATTTGTACAAAACACAAGTATTGTACGTGGGAGGAATCCCAAGTCAAGGTGCAGTAACTTTCCAAGCTGATAACTGTGTTGACATGATAGAGAATTCCTCCAATGTGATCTTTGCTGGAGTTGTCTCTTTCCGGTCAATGCGTGCTCCATACTTACCACCAACATGATCATGCATGGTCGACTTTTCTTTCACTTTATAAGCTTAATTTGGGTTAGTCCGACTTTAATCAATTGCATATCAATTGCATATGAGAGAGAGAGAGAGAGAGAGAGAGAGAGAGAGAGAGAGCTTCTCATGTCCTTGAAGATTTAGACATCACAACCTTCGATTCTAGATTTGTCCACCACAACCAAATATACAATATTATTTGGGCTCAAATTATCAACAATGACATTAAACACCTTATATACCCTAGATTGTCCGTGTGGAGCCTCCTTGACTTTGGGTGTAGCTAAGAGTCTCCGCACCACATACGACATGTGCTTATTGTTCTTGCAAAATACGAGACACTTGATAATGGAGAGCCGATTTAGATTATTTTTGTTATCTTTCAGGTATTTGTGGTTACTTCAGATATAGATTATTCTCTATATTTTATCAATTATAATTGAAGTTATTTTAGAGACAAGTCTTTAGAAATTGACTAATTTTTTCTTTTATTTCTTGAGAGCCTATTAATTCATGAATTATTTATGGGCTAATTAGTGTTTAGACCCTAGGTATTATACCAACTTAGAGTTTAAATTCTAACATGTCCAATTGAAGAGTTTAGACCCTGAATGTTTCTGTTTTATTTCTTTTTTTCCATTATATTCTTCCTCCCAATGCATGATAATTAGGGGTGTGCATGGATCAGTGGCCGGCCTATTTGGTTCCAACTAGGGGTGAGCATTCGGTTTATTCGGTTCTAACCGAACCGAATAAACAAAAATCGAATTGGACCGAAACCGAATAAGCAAAACCGAAACCGAACCGAATTGGTCAATAACCGAACCGAACCGAACCGAATTAAATCGGTTCGGTTTTCGGTTTATTCGGTTTTTGGATTTTTTGTGTGTTTTTTTGTTAATATATATAATAACTAAATATACCAAGATATATTCAGTATATACCTATAACATATACCTATATATATTTAGTATATACCTATAATTAACACACACACACACACACACATATATAAACTAAATTTTCTTATTCGGTTTTCGGTTTTGGACCGAAACCGAATTCCAAAACCGAAACCGAATAAAAAAATTTAGTATTTTCAAAACCGACACCGAACCGAATTTTTTAAAAACCGAACCGAATTCCTTATTCGGTTCGGTTTTCGGTCTAAAACCGAATAATGCTCACCCTAACTTCCAACCGCAGTCGAACCAAAGTTAATCGGTTTGAAAATAATCACAGTCAAACCAAACCAACCAACTGATCGGTTCGATTTTGAAACCGACCGACTTGGTTCGATTTGGTTTGATCGGTTTTGATCACAAAAAAAAAACAATGAAGCACACTGAGATTCACATTCACATAGACTCGTACATTGTATGCTGTAAGACATTTGAAATTTAAGAAGTAGTGAAGCTTATGCCAAGTGCGAATACTGAGATTCAAATTCACAGACACACTCCACAGTTCAAATTAAATATTAATACTCAGTGATAGAAATTGTCAAGTGCAACATTACTATGTTAATATTAATACTCAATCATAGAAAAGTGGCAAGTTATTAATATTCAAAATCTGCCAAGTGCCAAACAAATATACAAATTTTCTACTGCCAAGTACCAAACAAGTTCACTGAAGTATACTGAGAGAGGAAACCCACAAGTCTATACTCTATATTGTTTCATACATATTTAAAGTTGTCGCCTGTTGTCAACAGTGCCAAGTGTCAACACTAGAAAAAAAAGGATGGAGCCACCCGCCTCCCTCTCCCCTGGATGAGATGCATCCGTCCGGACCCTAAATCCCTAATTATCAATGTTAGTAGTAGGTTCGGTTTTAAACAATTTTTGGAATGACCAAACCGCAGCCGAACCAAATTGATCGGTTATTTAAAAAGTCCAGCCGATCCAAACCGACCGGACCATCGGTTCAGTTAAAAATTGAATTATTCGTTTTGGTCTAGTTCGGTTTGGTCGGTTTGACTCATATGTGCACACCCCTAAAGAGAATATATATTTTTTTAATATAAAATGGAGAGTATAGTGGGAAAGATTGAATAAAAAAAAATAAAGTGCATAGCCTAAACTTTTCAATTGTACATGATAGGGCTTAAACTCTAAGTTGTTATAAAATTCAGGGTCTAAACTCTAATTAGCCCATTATTTATTGATGAAATGAAGAATGAAAAATCTATTTTGTGTTTGTTTTCTTGTGAGACGCCACAACCCTAATGTGGATATTGAGTATTCCTAATTATTATTATTTTTTTAATTAAATTATTTTTGATAAATTGAAATTAGTTGATTATTCATATTTTATTTTCAGCTTCTGTGCCCAACTTTTCTCAAAACCCTAATTTCACACAATATATATTTTTTCTCTATGTCTTCGTCCCGCGTCAAATTGGCAAAATCCACTATTAGACTTAGGTGTGGAACCAACGCATTGAGTGAATTTTCTTCTTTCCTATTCTAAACTTTTGTCGATGTCTTCGTCGAAGGATCCGATGTCTTGCTTAGAGGACATTTGAGCAATCTTCTAAAACTAATGGCTCCCCGAAGCCAAACAATCAACAAATACATTGAATCGACATCCAATCCTTTGAAATCCAAGTCAAATATGGATCGAGTATGTAGTTCCCATATGGTGCGTGCGATCTTATTCCTCGACGATTGTGCACTATATCTTGAGAGTCTAAGCACGTGTTGAAGATCTCGCCCTCATAGGCAAAGCTTGCGTCTTTCTCAAATGCTATGGGAGAAATCGCATTCTTCCCTGTATGTTGTGCAAGTTAATTTCGAAACCCAATAACGATAACTAAGTCTCCTTCTATGACTAAAAAAATATAGCTTATCAACGATGACCTCCATTCGTCGCCACCTGGTAACGCCTAGGCGTCGGTTGGACGACCAATGATAGATATATTGGATAATAATTGCCTGGACGTCGCCAATTCATTGGCTACCCGTCACTACTTTATGCGGTTAAATGCAAAAATAATGCGGGAACACTATGCAATGTTTTAGCGACGCCTCTTCACCTCTTGCATTTTACTCAACGACGAAACTGGCCATCGTCCAATTTTATGCCCTTTGAAACTAAAGAACACCCGATCCCCTTTTATCATGTAATATCTCTCTCTCTCTCTCTCTCTCTCTCTCTCTCTCTCCCTCACACTCTCTCGTCTCTCATTGCTCATGCCCCCTCCGACGATCCTCCATGCCCTCCGACGATTCTTTCGTAGTGACGAAGGTAAGGTCTCTCTCTCCCGAACTCTCTCTCATTTCTTAGTCAAGGGTGT
Source organism: Iris pallida (assembly GCA_029216955.1). Taxonomy (NCBI): domain Eukaryota; kingdom Viridiplantae; phylum Streptophyta; class Magnoliopsida; order Asparagales; family Iridaceae; genus Iris; species Iris pallida. Next base: position 1,343,755 of record JANAVB010035620.1, read on the forward strand.
TGGCTTGTTGTCGTTGGATTTATGGCTGAGCAAAACTAGGTCTAACCTTAAAATTATTGTCGAGGGTGCTTGCTTTTTATTTGGTATAACCCTAAAATTGTTGGAAATTGCCCTGATGAAATCAATTTTGGGCATTCTAGGGTTTTTTTTATTTTTTTATGCTTGTTCTAACGTTTGGTAATCAAATTCAATAATAGTATTGTTCATATTCCCTGGGATGTAATTATTGTCACTTGGTAACCATATGTTGCTAGAGATAGTTTTCCTCTTAATCAAAATATCATACTAGTATGATCGAATTGTCGAGTTTGATTCTTATTATGTTCATTCTACCGAAAAAGGGTAATTTTGTATATCAAAGAGTTCCCGCCAGTAATTTTTAAATTACAATATTGGGCCTTATAGGGTTTCTGCCATGTGCTCTTAAGCTGAGAATTTGTATTTCTTTATGCATTTCCTTGACTTGAAATTAGTGGGTTCTGATGCTTTGAGCATGAATGCTTATGACACTTCAGGGAAGAAAAACATCGATGCATAGAATCAATAACTTAATAACTTAATAGCTTCATGACCTTCATCGAACAAGTTGTACCAAAGATCATGCTCACATTCTTTAGGATCGAACAAGGTCGATGAACTCAAGCTATATTTGAAAATGTTAATTTGACTGGCTCACTATCTTTAGGATTGAACAAGTTGTGCTCACTCTCTATAACTATAACAACGAGACATAGCCTCTACAGTCATTTGACTAGCGAGCAGAGACTATGCAGCCGTAGGTAACATTGTATTCCCCCACCCTTCGGCACCCCTTCAGTAATGATAATACCACAATCCATCACTATATTTTGTAGTATGGGATGATGTCTTAGCATTTACATTATGTGGGTTCATATTTTTTTTTTCTGTTATATCCTACATATAATATATTTTTAAGAACATATACTACACTTATGAACATAACTTAGATGACCGCCACTAATGTATGCGATAATGAATTTCGTGTAGTGTTTTGAGCCGCCCATATCATGGGTTAAAGATGGTGAACTTATTTGCTTAAACTTATAATTAAGAAAATAAAATCCAACATGAAATACAGAAGACACGAAGTACTAATTACAATGCTTTTAGAATATCCATATAATTGCATATGTATGTTTCATTTTATGATGCAAAATAATCTATGTCCAACAAACAATGAAGCAGTATTTGGTTGATCATACGTGGATGTATAGATGATCTACACGAGAGCATGATTGGTTTGAGTGACGAATTAAAGGAAAGCATTGGGAGGAAATGCAGAGGTAGCTTGAGACTCCAAAGTTTAAGAAGGGATCTGAGCAAGCGAAGAATGTTCGATCTTATGAGGGTCTTCATACGGTGGATCAATCCCCACTACTATGCACCATCGACACCTGATAAGATAATTGAAAGTACTATTTAAACACTTACATTATATATTTTAATAATATTAATTATTTCCTTAATATTTCGTACATAGGTGGAAAAGCTTGTAAAGGAGGGGGGAGATCCCTTTAGCCACTACCAAAATTCAACATTTTTGTGACGGCCATATCCGTCGCCAACATGTCGGTAAATCAGATTACCGACGGTTTGCCGACAGATTTGGGTCAGATACATCCGTCGGGATATGACTCGTCGCTAAAAATAATCCGTCGCCAAGTTGTCGCAAAGAGACGACTGAACGACGAATTTTCGACAGCCATATTCGTACAATTAGCGACGACTAACCGACGGATTTTTTTCAAATCAAGTATCAGAAAGTTAGTAATACATCGTCTTACCGACGGGGTCAATCCGTCGGTAATCCGTCGAAAACTTGTCGGTGAACGCGTATCAGTGAGTTTCTGATACGCAACGTCCGTCGCTATTCCGTCGCGCGTAGTCACAAACCAGCGACGGATTGGCGACGACTTATCCGTCGCTAAGGCTCTGAAAATCTTTCATATTTTTCAGAACCTAATCGACGGATTATCCGTCGCTTGGTTGTCGCCGTCCGTCGCTACATTGAAATTCTTCAGTTAGCGACAGAAAATCCGTCTCTTGGTTGTCGCGAGCCGTCGCTCTTTAGTCGCTAGTCCGTCGCTAACTGGAAATTTTTTGAATTTTTTTCTCCATGAAACAGAGCATTCCCTGTTCACACAACATCCGAAACATCGGAATATCACAATATGCATCACACATCACACAAACCAATATACATCACACACCAAAAAATAAATATCTATCAATACATCACACAAACCAACATACAACACACCAATATAAAAATCATATAATATCATAGATATATCTACCAAGTCTAGATAATAGCATCTAAAAACATCGAAGTCTAGATAAAACCATGTTTAAAAAATAAGAAACATGAAGAGTTGTAAAACCATACAAGTCGGTTGTCAGAATTAATAAGTCTACTGGAAACAAATCCAGTAAAAAAATATCATATATATATATATATTGTCGTCTATGCTGGGGCAGATAGAACTCCATCATCCAGCGCGCATAAGTAGGATCCACGCCAGCAAGATCAATATCCAGAGGAGATGGATGACTGGAACTCCCGGTGCAACTGCCCTCTGGTGCCACCTCCTCCTTCACAGCTATCTCGGCTTTAGGAATCACTTCCTCCTTAACAGTAGAAGAAAATTCTTCCTTGATCTCCTCAGCAGCAGGAGGTCCCACTATCTCCTCAGCAGCAGGAGGTACCACTACCTCCTCAGCAGCCATCTGTGCCTCTCTCAAGCGGGATCCTCAGGTCTTGGGTGTCATCTGGTAAGACCATTAAATATCAATGAGAGCACGTATATACAAAATTGAACTCAACTTCGTTTGACGATTTAATTGCTAATCATGAACAATTGCTAATCCTTCGATTAGATGAGGTAGATCGTCACTTTGTTCTAAAAAGACTTGGCCTGATTTCTATTGTGCTTGATATTCATATCTTTGGATCAACAGCTCGCCAGCATGTTTATCAAGGGCGTGCATGGACCAAGGATCCAATTCTTGTTGAGCGAGCTCAACAAACAAAATACATATGCTTCACTCATGTGGGGGTTAACATAATTTGGACTAGAAGGCTAACAGGAAGAATTTGGCGTGGGTTTTGGAATGCCAACAACTATAGGTCATATGGTTATACTCTATTATTGGTTTAACAACTAGATTTTGGTTAAAGAAGACAAAAGTCTGATTTTGGAAATCTAACTAATAAGTCTATATATTTAAGGATTTTGTTATGAAGCGAATCAATATAGAAACAAGTTCCTCCTCTATTCCTCTATCTTCCATTCACTTTTTATCCTAAATATAGATCTCCATATCAATGCCTTGCCTTATCAGTAACCAGTTCTCAATGCTGATCAACTTAGGAAATTGAATATGTTAATTGTAAATATTAGAGTAATAGTTTATACGATCCACGTGATCTTTGTCAATCTATGAGAAAACTACATCTTCATTATGAGGAATCCTTATTTGATGATGAGTATCTATGAATTGGTTCTAACATGAAAGAATTTTAGCAGATACGTTAAAAGAATGTTTCCAAGTGGTTAAGGATATTATATAAATGTGTTACTTAGATTTTCAGTGACACCAAGCACATAGAAACAAGGGTTGTGTTAGGTAGCCAATAGCAAAAGTACTTTATTGGATCAACTATGAAATGTACCCTTACATGAGACACATAGGCTCCTATAAAGAAATATACAGAAGTATTACATTAGAATTTAGAATTCTCAATTTAAAGCAGTTCCATAGAGTTGACCCCGTAAAGAAGTCTATTGATCTATTATGCTAGAAATGTAATACAAAAACAGTTCCATAGAGGCATTTTTATCATTATTTGATACAACTTCCTCGTGCAGTCTTCATAGAACGCTTTGTCAACTACAATACAAATAATACCTGGCTTGAGGAACACCAATTCCTGGCTATGAGGAAACAACATGCGAAGAGGAAATACGAAGAATCCAAGAGGAAAGACAAAACACATTCAGATAGTATAAAATTAGCAGCTAGTATCATGCTTGTGCTTTCTTTTGATTGAACAATACATCACCAAAATTTTTGAATCACTAAAGACATAATTATGGCTATTCATATAAAGCTGATGAACTTCTATAAATTAGTTGTCATAAATAAAAATTAGTGACATTAAAGATGTTTAGAGGCTCACTTAAATAAATATAATGCATGTAGACTTAATGTGAAATTCTCTAAATAATTATTGATGGTGCAGAGCTTAAAAAGTAACAAAGAAAGGTTTATTCGTAATCCAATAAAATTAAGAGTGCATGTGCTATGAAGCGAGCATACCAAGATGTAAGATACCATAAGACCATCAATGCAGTATTGAAACTTCTTTGAAAATTCAATATAATTTTATAGTTCATAAAGCTGATACACAGTTTGCAACAACAAAGACGAAAAAAAGGCTAATGAGACACTACACTCACAGTTCACCCCACCCCCTCCACGGCCGACCGCCATCCCCCCACCATCGACCCCTACCTCTGGCCCCACCTCCGCCCCCCCGGCCCCCCTCCGCTACCCTACATCCCCCCCGACCCCCATCCCCACCACCGCCGACCACCACTGTCACGTCCCGCTCCCGTAGGAGCGATCGTCCTCGCTAAGGCGTGATGCCGCACGAGCCTAGATTGCTCTCGTGCAAGGTAGTTTTATAACGGTCGATTATAGCGTCTGTGATGGGGTCGTCGCACAGAAGTTCCAAGCAGAAATATTAAAACATGCAGCAAAAATTTAGAAGCAACATATAAGTTATTCAAAAGATGATCTTTATTGATATTGAACAATAAGATTACAATGGGAGCACAAGGCCATGATTATAAGTCTCTCAAGCTTACTTTTCTCTTATTTTATAATTCACTCTGCTCTCTCTCATCTCTCGATACAATGCTTGAGCCAGCGGATGCTTCGGAAGGCAATGTCCATACATTATGTCCCGTATAAGTCTTGACTCCATGCGGCCGTACGCTTCGAATCTCCAAGGAACTCCGTGTCCACTACTAAAATATGCTATATTAGCGACGTAATTTAGCGACGTAATTTAGCGACGTAATAAATAACGTCGCTAAATATGTAATATAGCGACTCCTTTCTATAGACATCGTAAAACGTCGCTGTATAGCAACGTTCAGCGACAATAGATAAATTACGTCGCTGTATAGCGACGTTCAGCAACATATTATTAAAATATGTCGCCATATATTAAAATGTTTGCGACGTTTAGCGACGTCGAATCTTGACGTCGCTAACTTTTTATTTAGGGCACACTGTTTCCTTTTTCTCCCTCACTCGAAAAACTCAAAAATTTTAGAATGAGCTCTTCTCCCCTGGCGACCCCTTCCCCCCCGGCGACTCCCTCCCCCCCGGCGACCCTACCCCCCTCCCCCCCGTCGAGCTCCTCCTCCTCGAGCTCCTCCTCCCCCAATCCGAGCTCCTCCTCCTCTTCCTCATGTAAACCCTAACCTAACTCCTCTCCCTCCTCCTCCTCTCCTACAGACACACACACACACACACACACGGGCACACACACACACACACACACACACACACGGACACACGGACACACACACAGACACACACGGACACACACACACACGGACATACAGATACACACACAGACACACACGGACACACACACACACACACATACACACGGGCCGAACCCAATCGGATAAACCCGTTAATGGGTTGGGTTAGGGTTGAAGATACTCGGGTTGGGGCTCGGATTTGGGTTAAAATATTTGAACCCGATCAACAACCGGGTTGGGCTCGGGTTCATGTGTCGGGTTCATGTCCAAGTCCGATGGCTTGTCCGGCTTGGTATGTGTTAGAGAGTGAGAAAATTATGGAAGATATGTTAGTAAGATTTCGCAGATGCATAAAGAATAAGATCATTTAGAATCTGGATAACCTACATCGTGTACAAATAAGTAAACAAAATCAAACAGATGCAGTAAAAAACTTTTTGTTATTGTTGTTGATTTAAGTAGGGAGGTAAGGAAAAAAATTCAATAACAGGATCATAGGAATTGCAAGAGAGATCAAGTGCCATTGGCATTTTCCATCAAGACAATAATGATACTAATTAAACATAATCGTGATGCCTATAACCTTGTATTGTACTGCATAGAGTAACAAGAAAGTTTTCCACTACCTTATAAGTGGACACCCAAAAGACATTGAAATGGAATTCCTTAACATTTCTTAGTTGCCACAAGAAAGGTTATGTTACAGTCTACAGAACCTTAGTTGCCACAAGAAAACTGGATTTGTTTCCCTTCCAAGTGGACCTCTGAAAGAGTAATTAAACAAACGTTCTTTGTAAGAACACCATGCCATATAAGATACTAATTAGGTGCATCCGGTCACTTATAGTTGGAATTACCACAACATCTTTTGCTTGCAACATATTATATAATATAAGCAGGGCAGTAACGGAGCTCCAACAATTTTTTGAGGATTTTTCGTGAATTTAGAGCATGTTTTGGGAGCGTTCTAACCATATTGTGCAACCTCACCTTTTGTGCCAATGTCATCGAGTTTTGGAGATTAATTAAAATTAATCATTAAAATATATAGTCATGTAATATTTTGTAATAGGATGTGGTTTGTGTTGGAGAGTGAAGAAATTGTGAAAGATATGTTAGTAAGATTTTATAGTAGAAGTTTTGTATTAGAGTTAGATGTGGGCAAACTTAGCCTAAAAGTGACTAGAATTGACCCAAAACCAAACCAGAGTTGACCAGTTGAATGAAAGTCAACAGTTGGTCAACATTACCCGATGGACCCGACCAACCCGAGTTCAACCCGATCCTCCGGGCTTGGTCTTGGACTTCATATGTTGAACCCGAGGTCGGGCCGGGTTTGGGATCGGATTAGGCTTATGATTCATCTGGTTGGGCTCGGGTTGACCTCAAGCCCGACCGAACCCGTCCGAGTTGCACCCCTACACACGGTTACCATGTCTCTCGACTATAATATACACTAGGAAGTTCGGACACTACAAATATCGGTATTTCTTCCATGTCTATGTCTAGTGAAGGATAATTGCCTAGACTTAGTGAACTTCACCCAGTTTGACTAGTTTTTCCAGACGGATATTGACTTAGTCAACTCAACTTCACCCAGTTTGACTAGTTATTTGTCGAACATGTGTGTCCATCTTTGCAGAATTATTTCCAAATGGATATGAATTACTACTTGTGGAATCGTTCATAGATGTACAATCGTCGTCCTGATGATATGTGTAGTATGCGGGATGAATACATAGCGAGAGTAGAGCAGTTCCTGTAGTTTTCTAAGGCGTTCCCTCAGTTCATGGATGGCGCAAAAATTAAGTGTCCGTGTGTGAAATATCATAACGTAAAATATTATCCAGAAATGGAAGTGACATATCATTTGTACTCGAGGAGTTTCACGTCTAATTACTATCAGTAGACCGCACACGAAGAACTTGTGTCTTTAGCATCAGAGCCGGAGCCTTATGTTGATCCGTATATGCATACGGGACCTAATTTTGTTTCAGATAATCATGCATACGACGACGGGTGCGTGAACATGGTTTTCGATGCTGCGGGATCTAGCTTCGTTCATGATACAGCTGAGGAGGCACCGAATGTCGATGCTGCAAAGTTCATAGAGTTGCTGGAGAATGCAAGGACTCCATTGTATCCTGGTTGTGAGGATCATTCACCATTGGAGGTGGTTACGAGACTGTTGAGCATTAAGTCAAATTTTAACATGTCGTAAGAATGCTACAACCGAGTGTTGGAGTTGATTATAGAGATCTTGCCGGCGTGTGCTAAGTTACCTAAAGACTTCTATCGGTCTAAGAAGATGGTGAGATCGCTCTGGATGGGATACGAGAAAATCGATTCTTGTCGCAATGGGTGCATGTTGTACTACAAAGATGACAAGGACGCAGATGTGTGCAGATTTTGTGGTGCTGATCGCTATAAGACAACTAGTACAGGAAGGTCTACCGGTGCAAGAAGACCGACCAATTCAATGCACTACTTGCCTTTAACGCCGCGGTTGCAAAGATTATTTATGGTGAAAGAGACGGCCGAAAATATAAGTTGGCACATGCGAGAACAGATTGAAGGAGTGTTGGATCACCCATCCGATGGAGAAGTGTAGAAGCACTTTGATCGAGTGTATCCTGATTTTGCTTCAGATCCGCATAATGTCAGGTTGGGCCTATCTTCTGACGGTTTTACTCCTTTTGGTCTTTCAGGATCCCAGTATTCGTGCTGGCCTGTGATTGTCACTCCGTATAACCTACCGCCTTGGATGTGCATGAAGACTCAGTACATGTTTCTAACCGTTATAATTTTTGGTCCGAACATTCCCAAGATGAACATTGATGTGTACTTACAACCTTTGATATATGAGTTGAATCAGTTATGGGAAGTAGGCACTAACACGTACGATGTTTCCAGGAAGCAGAATTTTCAGATGAAGGCAACCCTTATGTGGACCATCAACGACTTTTCGGCCTATAAAATGTTATCTGGATGGAGAACTCATGGCCGTCTCTCATGTCCGTATTGCATGGACCGTACTAAGGCTTTTCGCTTGAAACACGGAGGAAAATCGTGCTTCTTTGATTGTCATCGGCAATTTCTGCCAAAAGATCATCCGTTCAGAAGGAACATGAATGCATTCCGTGCCGGCGTTGTAGAGAAGGGTGATCCACCGCCAAGGTGGTGCGGAGCCACGATATGGAAGGAGGTTAGAGATTTTTCAAGTGCTATCTGTAAAACCCCAATTATTTTATTTTTATTATTATTAGGATTAACTTATTTTTGTATAAATTGCAAGTATTTATTTTTTTAAATGCATTTGATACATAGAGTATACTAATTATATGTGATATATAGAGTTATAATCTTTGTAATATAAAAAGGATATGTGCAAAAGTTATTGGATGATATATTAGAAAATGTTTTTGATTTTTAGGAATTTATCTAAAATTTATTTTCAGGAATTTTGATATATATATATATATATATATATATATATATATATATATATATATATATATATATTGGTAAATTTTTTTTTTTAAGGCCACTGTTCCTCTAAGGGAACAGAGCCCATCCCGAGCTTGGCATAGCTGCGCCAGGCCCAAATCGCGTGACCCCCCCTCTCTCTCTACTGTATAAAGAAAAAGAAGCGGAGATTCAACAGAAAGAAACCCTAACGTCGTCCTCAACACCACCTCCTGGCGACGCCGACCTCACCCTCGTACGCGTGCACGCCGACCTGCGGTGGCCGCCGGCGGGTGAGGCTGACCACAGCCGCAACCAACAGCAGCAATAGCAATGGCAGAACAGCGAGGTGCTCTACTTCTCCATCCTCTTCTTCCATGTATTCTTGACCGTTTTACAATCTATAAATTCCAGAGTGAAGCCTAGTTGAACCCCTAGAAAACCCTACAAATAGATCGTGTTAGTTTTTCCTGGATGGTTTGTAAAATCTCTCGAAATATCAAGAAAAATCTTGAAATTTGAAGACCAAAAACAGGTTTCAAAACCTATATTTGAAGGCGAATCCTCGACATGATTTCAAAAAATTTCAAAATCCAAGTGAACAAATTCGTAGACAACCTATACAAGAATAAAACCTTTCTTTTAGATTTTAATCTCATTCAATGCATACCGAGAAATAGGGTCTCAGAAATCAGGAAAATAGTATTTCGAAATAAACGATTTTCAGAAAAATTTCTCCGATACACCGTGCGTCCCGCCAAACCGGGCGACATGGTCGTGCACTATACGCATCGAAAGACACGTATGGATGTTGCTGACGTGTGGGAACTGACGGAACCCAATTTCGTTGTGTGTGTGCGACGAAATCAGTGCGTATCCGTCGAGATACCCCCGTATCGACATTTTGCAAACTAAGCCCTAACTTCGTGTACAGTCGTCGATTCGAGACGAAACTTGTGCCAACAGGTACGAATCGAAATTCTGATCCTGTGTGCCAAGTTTGGTTCGATTCTGAGAAGGTCGAATCGGAACCCCATTTTGGCGGGCCCGCGATCCACTCAAATGGGCGATTTTGTACTCGGCTCATCAGAATCCAAAACTGGACATACCGTTGAGTTCCTCTCCTAAAACTGAATCTGTAGGCATATAGTTTGACGACTTTAGTGACCATAGACTTTGGCATGCATTTCGGTGCAAAGCGGGTCCAACGACGGACATCGTTTTGACCCAAAATTACGAAATTACCCCTGTTCCAGAATTTAACTTTTGGACAGGCGTTTCCTAGGCATAGGTTATATTCCAAACTCGTTCATGATGTATGTTTGCAGCATCCGGAGTCATCTGCGGGATTTGGCTTTTCTTGCTTTGTTTATTTGTCGGTTCGAGCTACTGGATTATTCTCTTTTGCACATAACCTCAGGCAAGATACCTTGCCACCTAACTCTGTGATTATTTTACTTTATTTTTCTGTTATTTATTTTCAGCTTCATATATATTGCTCTATGTTTTACATCACTGTGCGTCCAAGTCACACTTGGGTACAAGCGACTATATCGGTCATCTTATTTGCTTTTACATTATTTTTTGTATTAACTTAGCTTAGTGACTACCCATTGATGGTAAGGTATTGGTATATCTCATACGGCCTTGATATGTACTTTACCACGTATTGTAAGTCTCATGTAGGACACGTACTCGCGTAGTCGGCCGGCCACCGATACGTATAAGGCGTACGACGGATAGGAGTAACTGCCAATAGATTGCATACTAGTAGACTTGGCAGTTACTAGAGGTATATATGAGTCATGGATGTGACTCAAATAGGCGTTGGGTAGGAAGAACAGTTTCTTAACGTATGGGTCATATATGCACTGCCCTGATTGTCGGTTATCTCCAATGGGAGGTACGGTCTTGATAGCCGATTATCTCCAGTGGGAGGCACGGTCCTGATTGTCGGTTATCTCCAGTGGGAGATTCGGTCCTGATTTCTGATATTCCTGATCCTGCCCATGCATCAAAGGTGTGTGCTTATGTGATATTGCAGGTGTTCTAGTCGAGGTCGCGATCTTTTCTATACATTCGGAGATGACGTGTCTTGGGTCTTTCTTTGCTACTCCCGCCAAATTATTTCTGTTTCTATGTATATTTTTTCTTACTTGTTGGTAGTGGATTTGTCTCTGCCCAACGTATTGTACACAGACTTATTACAGTTGATTTTATGATATCTTTTATTCTTCATTTGTGGATGAGATTAGGTTACTCTTGGTTTACTACATTTTACAGCTTATGTACACGTACGAGGTTTCCATATATTGGAGTATACTTCATATGTATGCAAATGGCATAGATACGTACATAGTCTTAAGTATTTTGGGACTGAAGCGTTACACTATCAAAGATCCTACAACTGGGTACAAGTGCGATAGATTTGGTAGAGATCATAACTGGACAAAGAGGAACATATTCTGGGATCTGCCATACTGGAGTACCAATCTGATCAGACATAATCTTGATGTCATGCATATTGAGAAGAATGTGTTTGATAACATAATTAATACTGTGATGGACGTAAAGGAAAAAACGAAAGACAATTCCAAGGCCAGGTTGGATTTAGAAGAAATATGTAAATGCCCTGCGTTGCATTTGATAGAGGAGAATGGAAAACAGTTCCTGCCGAAGTCAATTTTCTCACTGGACAAGGAGGATAAAGTGAGACTTTATTGGTGGATCCAGGGCCTAAAATTTCTAGACGGATATGTGTCAAATCTGAGAAGATGTGTCGATCCGAAGGAAAACAAATTGACGGGTATGAAGAGCCACGATTGTCACGTATTCATGGAGAGGTTAATTCCGATTGTATTTCGAGAATTTTTACTGCAGGTAGTTTGGGATCCATTGACGGAGCTTAGCATATTCTTCAGAGATCTTTGTTCTAAGAAATTGCTCGTTGATCGTCTAGAAAAGCAAGAAAAGGACATTACGGTAACACTGTACAAGCTGGAGAGGGTGTTTCCTCCTGGATTCTTCCACTCTATGGAGCATTTGTCGATTTATCTATCCTATAAGGCACGTGTTGGTGGACCCGTCGAATATCGATGGATGTACCCGTTCGAGCGATATTTGAATCACCTAAAAAGAAAGGTAAAAAATAAGGCACGGGTCGAGGGTTCTATTTGTGAAGCCTATGATCTCGAGGAGATTACAAACTTTTGTTCGATGTATTTCAAGCCTCATGTTACAACTAATAGAACGAGAGCTTCCAGAAACGACGACGGAGATCATAAATGTAATGATACAATATTGAAGGTATTCAATGATCCAGGAAAGCCATCGGGTAAAATAAAGAAGAGATATCTGAACGATGATGAACTAAGGGCTGCTTAGGTGTATGTATTACTCAACTGTGACGATGATAAAGTAGAGAAGCTGGAGGGGTAAGTAATTAATACGTCTACATTATTTTAATAGTATTGATTATTATACTATTACATTAATTGAACGATGTTGTTTTCAGCATATTTAATAATGATGTGAGGTCAGGTAGGCCATACATAACAGAAGAAGAACTAGAACAAGAAATGAGACATTATTTTCCATCATGGTTGAGTGCATATGTAAGATTTGAGAACTCTGTAATTACCTTTCTATATATGCACTTGATTGAGAATGAGCTTAATTTATTTTTTCGTGGTATTTAGGTCGATCGTCCATACGCAAGACTTGAGAATGAGTCTATTAGAACGCTAGCCAAGGGACCAATTTATGCTGCAAAAATATGGTCAAGCTACTGTGTTAATGGGTTTAGGTTCAAGTCAAAAACTTGCCCGATCAGAGACAACTTTGTGGATCTCGACTCCACCAAAAATAGCTGTTTGTGTATCAGATCATCGAACTACAAAGATGTTGATGCGGGCAACAATTTCTATGGCGTCCTACGGGAGATTGTGAAGGTGACATATAGTTATGGAATAGAGCCTGCTAAGTTTGTGTTATTCAGGTGTGATTGGTTCGATCCGATTGAAGGTCAAGGTTGAAAAGTAGACAAGTACGATCTTGTGGATATAAACTATCGATGTCGGTATCAAGCCTATGAACCATTTGTCCTATCAAGTCAGGCTCAGCTCGTGTACTTCACAAGTTATCCTAAACGAGGAACAATAAGGTCGAACTGGTGGGCAGTATGCAAGACCAAAGCTAGAAATACCTTTGAGGTTAACGATATAGCTTATCAAAAGGATGAACTACCTCTTGTAACAAATATTATAGAAGTGAACAACGAAAGTTCCTCATTACACATCTAATTGTGTAGAAGAAGTAGAATTATCTGAAGAGGAAGATGCAGATGAAAGTGAAGATATAGAGGAGGAAGAAGAAGAAGAAGAAGATGAGCTAAACGAACTAGATGAATTTTCAGAAGAGGATTAAATCTGTACGTTTGTTTTATCATCATATTTGACACTTTAGTGACACTTTTATCATATAAATTTGCGACACATTAGTGACACTTTTATCTGTGACTATGATATTTTTCAAAAATCTATGATGTCTATCATATAAATATGTATATTTGTTTTATTATCATATGTTATTATCAGGTATGACTAGACCAGGAGGACGACGCTAAGGATATTATATTAGGCAGTCCCGTCTGCCTCGGGCTGGGGATGCAGATTCCGTACCCTCATCCTCATCTCCAAGTACGCCAGTGTACCGTTCTATTTTTGGTTCATTACCGGGACAGGGCAGTTCCAGCAGGTTGGCGACTCCTCCCTCGTCGTCCAGCATTCCTGATCCCGCGTCCAGCATTCCTCCCACGTCCAGTATTCCTCCTGCCGACGGCTCCATAGGGAGAGCCGACGCCGAGCATATGGAGGACGGCGATCAGACTGATCCTGCCAGACAGGAGGTGAGAGTGACCCTCCATGCGCTCCCCCGGACGAGACACGTATGGAGATTTGGACGGACGGGCCTACGAAGTAAGTTAATTAGTTAATATATATTTCTCAAATGATTATATGTACATATATATTCATTAAATTTATTATTGTATAGATATCGGCCTCCTGCAGTACAGAGACAACTGGAGTTGTTTCTGAGGCAGAACTATGGTGGGCCTTGGATTAACTACTCAGATGCTCCCGCAGATAGGAAGGCCTTTTGGTTGGCCCACTTTAAGGTACAAAATTTGTTTATTTTTAAATTTTAATAATTATTTGTGTGTATTATACAACTTTTCTATTTTACTTCTTGTAGAGGACCCATTTCTATCCACCACACAGGACGACGAAGATCGAGGTCCAATTTTCTGCCGTCGCAGGCAAGCTCATCCGTGATGCGATCCACGACAAGAAGTTTCGTGATCGCTCCGGAAAGCTGATCCATGGTTGGATCACTCCAGAGCAGTGGAATGCGATGAATGCTAGATTCGGCGATGCCAGGTACCAGGAGCGGTCTAACAAGGCCAAGGTAGCGTGGTCGAGTGCCAGTAAGTGGTGTGGTGGCTCCATTCCGATGATGGAGCATTTTCGTCGTCTGGTACATTTTCTATGACGGACATCATTTTATATATAGTTGGATAGAATGTTTAATACTAATAATAGATAATATATTTTAATAGATAAAAAAGGGTGAGGACCCCAACATAGTAACCGTCTTCCTGGTCACCCATCGGAGGGCTGGGGAGTTCATTGACGAGAGGGCGACGCATGCATATGTACGTTCTATTCTTTATATTAATTTACTATAATTTAGAAAACAGGAAAATAGATATCAATATAGACTTTAGCAAACACTTAGACGTTAGCAAACATTGTTCTAGGCCGAGTTTCTTCGGCTACAAGAGGAGGCGGCTGCTGCTGCAAGTGCGCCAGCAGAGGGAGGGGCTGGTACTTCCTCCCAGCCTCCTACAGCTCCATCGCAAGACGATCTCTGGATGACCGCCGTTGGTGGTCTTCAGAAGGGTACGTACTACGGTACGGGATCCTACAACGCCTATTTGGCTGCAGAGTCATCCCGGGCCCCCTCTGTCAGTGCGCAGTCTTCAGCTTCGTAAGTGTCATCACGAGCTCAGGATATTGGTCGTCAGATCGACGAGCTGCGTCGCGAGTTGCAGCAGCAGATTTCTGATCACCATACCGCAGAGCGACGATCCGATGATCCGATGATTACCGAACGATTTGATGCAGTCGAACGCAGTATACAGGAGCTGATGAGTCTGCAGCAGGCTACAGCTGCCAGCTTGCACACGCTCACCGAGTCTACACAGCGCACAGAGCACAGCCAGGTCGAGCTGGAGGGATCACAGAGGACCATATCTGCCTCACTCACTCAGGTACAAACTTCGATTGAGAAGAGTACTCAGAGGATGGTGAGTACCCTTGCTGCGCATGGTGAGCGACTGCGAGAGCTGGAGCAGATACGTCCTTCCAGTCCATCGACGGTGCCTACTCCAGACATTACACTGCCTCCTACTGCCCCTACGGTGCAGCTCACACAGGAGCAGTATGAGTACATGCTATCTCAGATGCGCGGCAGGGGTCCTCAGTGATCCAGTAGATTTTTTTTATCATCTATGTATGTATTGGCCCTATGGGCCCATTGACCGTTCTGTACACTGATTTTTATTCTTATTTGCCCTCCATTGTGGACAAGTATATTTGTTGGACATGTATGTTTGTGATATTTACTTTGTTGGTATTTTTATTGAGTACATGTATGATATTTACTTGGACATGTATGTTTGTGATATCTGCGACGGGGATGACAAATATACCTACGCTGGGTTATAAGCGATGATCTGATATACAAAGGAGATGCTGTCCAATTTTTTTAAAAATATGTTTGGTATTTTTGTGATGATGTGTGTCTGTGTAAACACAGACACACAGCATAACAAAAATATTAAACATATTTTTAATTTTTTTTCATAATATTTGCGACGTATAGCGACGTATCTGGACGTCGCTAATTAGCACCGTCACGTCGCTATCCGTCACAATCCGACGCTCAGTAGCTGACGTGGCTGAGAGTTGACGTCGCTAATTCGGTCGCTGTACGTCGCTACCCCGCTGAAGTGGCAGGAATGCCATGTCATCACATAAAAAGAATATAACGTCGCTACGTAGTCGCACTACGTCGCTAATTTGGCGACGTTCAAATTCGTCGCCCTCCGTCGCTAATTTTGCGACGACCCAGCAACATTGGGGTAACATCGCAAACAGCGACGGAGGGCGACGAATTTGTCATATGCGACTAGCTTTTTTGCGACCTTCATCTTTCGTCGCTAAAGTCGTCGCTAGTTATGTTTAGCGACGTATTTTTCTTAATTAGCGACGTATCTGGACGTCGCTAATTTGTCTTATTTTAGTAGTGGCCTCAATGCATCCAAGCGAGCTCCGCGCCACGAGCTTCTACCTGTGCCTGCACATATAAAACTGTGTGGGTGTCAGTACTCAACTGTACTGGTGGAGTGAGCTCCTCGTCCACCCATACAAAATTGACACGTTCATTTACTTTGTGCAGCTTAATCCCTTCTTTGATTGTCTTTCTAGTCTGGTCTTAGAATCAATTTTAGGACAAAGACGCCTTGGCCTATACTTGGTAACGCAATGACAAGGTCGTGTGATACTCTGTTCGTGACTTCCATATATTCGAGGCAGTGCCTCGCCGAGCAGAAACCTATGCAACTCGACCGTGCCAAGACTTTCACTTATTTTACGTGCCTCAAGACCATTCTCGTGCCAACGACGTCAAGGGGACGACTCGTGCTGGTCATGCTAATGTACTTGATCGTGCCTTAAGATCGAGGCCGTGTCTCCCAAGTACCAAGTAGACTTAATCAACTTGCCTTACGACCCTTCCTGACTTAACTCGAGACGAGGTCACATTCATGCCGAAGCATGTATCCTTGCTATAGCCAACTCTTAGGCTCCAGAATGGTGTTGTAACCGTGCACACCCTAACCCATGCTGATTCAAGGTTAGCGCTTGCTATAACACTACAAGAAATTACATTTTTAGCAATACACTTTAGCGACATATGGTCTTTTATGTCCCCAAAAGCTAATTTTTATATGTTTTAGCGACATGAATTTTAGCATGTCGCAAAATCCACACAAATTTTTATGGAGGGAAGCCAAATTTTTTAGCCGCCAAAAAACCACTAGATATGGCGACATGCACATATCGCAAAAAAGGAACTGTTTCTTTGCCGACATGTACTTTGTCAGAAAAGCATTTATATAATTTTTTACTAAATAAAATTAGCAAAACATATCTAATAAAAACCTAAAACTCAAAACTACCCACAACTTAAAAACCTAAGAACCCGTATGGCCGTATCCCCTCTCTCCAGCTCTCTACCGCAGACATCTCACGCGCGCATTCTCTCTCTCGCTGACCTCTTTTGTGTGCATCGTCGATCAATGATTCCCTCCTCATCTTCGTTGTAAACTTGGAACGAGAGGTTCCCTCCTCTATTTACAGTGAGTTTCTTGCCCTAATATTTTTAGTAGCTTAATTTTGTGAGGGTTGAGATTATTATTTGCTTTTATTGTATGGTATATGTATGGATTTGATTGTCTCTACTTCAAATTCGGGTTTGATTTTGTTCCAGTTTTTATCTCTCATATGATCTTGTTAGGGTTTGATTTGGGATAAGATGTTAGTTGAGAAATTAGGGTTTGGTTTTCTGATCCTCTATGATGTTATGAATTTTTATCATTATCTCTATAATTTTTATTTTCTATATTTATCATGGTAAGTCACAACATTTTCTTTACTGTATTATTGGAGTGTCCATGTCCGATTCATGTCCTAAACCTTAGATTCATTAAAGATACCATATTTTTGGAGTGTACGTGTTCGATACTTAGTTAAGTAATTAAGGAAATATGCATAGTACAAGTCGGCTACCGCTCTCATAAGTTCCTCTTTCTGTGTATCTCGTGTCAAATTTGCAACAGTCCCAAACTGGACTGCAGTAAACATTTACAGTTACATAAACCTGTATATCTCATGTACCATGCATATTGGAATAAAGAGCAAGTAAGATGGGGGGTTTTCTATTACTGCAGTTTAGGTTGTGCAATTAATAAAAAGCTTAGTTACTATTAATTTTGCACATGTGACAAGCATAAGCTATTTTTTCTTCTACTTGTTTATGAACATTATCAGTTCAAGAACAAATTTTACAGCAAGTCAAATATTACTACCCAGAATATTCTGTACACTTGCCTGTAATTTTTTTCCTGCTTATATTCCATGACAAAATAGCACCACGTGTCCCACTTATTACACATCCCCGACATGAATTATGCCAATCCCAAAAATATGGTGGAGTCTATTATTCTGTACTGTATGGCAGGTGGATTTGGATAAAATCAGGCAATGTTGTTTTCTTTCATGTGCGAAGAAACTTTCGTGTTTTAGATAGCATATATGCTCATCTTTATGATAAATGTAGAAGAAGTATGTAGTATAACCTGAGTTGTGCTAGGTAGGGGAATTTGATTCATGGTATAAATGCGTTTCTTGTGGTGTTTTAGTTTTATATAAAGACATGTTCCTTGTTTTGATTACCAAAATATGAGTATGATGTGCTCATTTCCTTGAAGCCTGTCAGGTTTCTTTAAGCATCTTGAAATGGCAAATATATTTCTAGCTCTGAAGAGCTTGCATAAACCGTTTAACCAATTTATATCTACTTATCTAAATGTAACCACGATTTGAAACTCCGATCGTAAATTTGGTCCATTTTTTTTTGGCTCTTAAATTATAGCTATGCTCTATCATAATTGGTACAAAACCATACACCTACTTGTGTTGCTCATAAAGCTTAGTTCCTCACTTTTTCCTTCAAAGAACATAAAGAGATTTTGAGCATGTATGACTGTGACATTCTGAATTTTTTATGTGAACCTTAATTAGGATGATGAGTAACACCATTTACTAAGGGCTTAATTGAAGAGATTCTCTAAGGACGACATCATGATGACAAATTTGTTATTTCCAGCTATCAGTTTGTGCCCATGTCATTTTCCTAGATTATGATTTCTTATAATGTTTAAGTTCCTTTGCTTTTCCGTGGCACCGAGTTTTGTTTCTAATAGGAATATATAAGGATTTATGATGCCAAGCTAAAGTGTTCAGGAAATGATTTTTTTCTTTTGTTTTTTTTCTATGATATATAGGACACTTCTCCCAAATAAATTCACCGTGTACGTATATGTCTGACATGACACATGAACATTTGTGTCCGGCACTTGCTTGTTGTCAATGTATATACTTGTTGGTTCTTATTAAGTTCATTCATATCCAAAGCTCAACCACATAAATATTCATGCTAAATATATGTACTACTTACAAAGCTACGCATATATAGGCCATGTGCTTGTATCTAGAGTTTGGGAGGGCATTGTGTTATTCACTCTGTGTCTGTCTTAGAGTGGAACCAACGTCTGTTTCCACCAATTATAGTTTTTGATAGGAGAAAGGCTTATCTATCTATGCTTGTTTGGTTCATTGTTTACAAACTTGCCTTGAATTCATATATGGTGGCATGCACACAAGGACTTCTCATGTGATCAAATCAATGCTTTTGTCTGTGATATCACTTTGCACAATCTTAATGATACGATACCATCTTCATCAATTGACATCGTCACCATGGTAATTGAATTCAACTCGCAACACCCTCCAAAGCCCTTCATTTCTTAGATTTAGGTGTCATAGATGTTTCCCTAAATCTTCTTTGATCGGTGTATTTGGACAAAATTTTCTTTGCCAGAGAAGTTACTAAATAGTCAATAGCTGACATATTTAAGTAGGTCTTTGTGTTGTCTGCAGTAGCTCCAAAAAATGACTTTGGTTTTGTAGAATATCAGAAAGGTTCTAAAGGTAAGCTCTTGTTACTGTGGCTTTTATTTTGAAAAGCATTTGGATCATTGTACACATCGATCTTTTTTGTGTGAGTGTATATTGTTTATTTCCTTGAGGCAACTTCTAATCTCCTTGATACAACTTTTCAGCCTAATGGACAAGTGCGTTTTCGAGATTATGCCACTGTGACCTTGCACAGGTGTGTACGTGTATTCATGATTGTGTAAATTATATTTTTGATGGCTTATTTTCATTGTGTCTAGTAATAATCTTTTTATTACTCGACATTTGTGGTATTTTGTATACTTTTATCTTTGTTGTTACTAGAGGGAAATACATGTCTGAATAATAGATAAAACAGTAAATAGTAAATACAGATTCCTTCCCTATCGTCTATTCTTGTCCATTTTTTGTCAGACCCATTGTTGTTGTTGTAAAAAGTATGAAAAAATTTACCCTAATTTAATAGATCTCCCCCTCCCTACTGGTTATATTTATTACTTGATATCGTGATCCAGTTTGATGCAAAGCAATCAGGCTTTGAAGCAAACATATGTTACGGCAGATACTTATAACTTGGTTATTATTTGATTTCCTGATCCAATTTCAAGCAAAGTAGTCATATTTTGAAGCAAACATACTTGGCGATCTCGTTCTTGTGCATGTGGATGTGAGTAATTATAAATAGCTAAGCAGATAGCAAATCTCACTTGCCAAAATGGTTTGGATCCAGCTTGAAACATATGGCTTAACTGTTGCCAAAATGTATCTGGGGTCAATAATTATAAATAGCTAAGTATAATAGCAGTATCAAATTGTATTTGGGGTATGGCTTAACTGTTGGTTTATATTTATAAAATTCAATCGTTGACCTTCCAGGAAATATGCAACCTAACCAGAGTCCGGAGCCAAATGTGTACTATAGATCATTGTAGATAAACTAGGATGTTCAAGATATGGCTTTAGATTGGATCTTGTTCCCTTCCATCACAAAAACCACCATCTCGCATCACCTGAAGCTGAAAATATGGCTTCTACATTAGGAAAACAAAAACTTGCGGCCTTTTCAACTCTCTAGAACAATCAAATTTAGGTAATCACATTCATGAGTAAAAGTATGATCCTCCGAGCTCTTTTAATGATTGATAAACCTAAATTTTGGGTAAAATATATAAACCTCACTCAAACAGATCGACTATATTCCATCAACGTGGGTCAACTTCAACGAGTAGTTGTTGAAGAAATAAGCCGTCAAAATTTTAATTTTACAAATGACTATTTTCATTTCGCCCCCTTTAATTGTGGCTTCCTCAACCACTTGAACATGCAAAACCATATCATTTCTGTTCTGGGTGAGACGGTTACATGAAACCTTAAGATCCGTTGGTCCACCTTGGAAAGTTTACTGGTATTGTCTGGCATGTTCCTGAAGATGCTAACAGCATCCTCGTATAGATAGCTTGGTCATACATAACCTGCAATTTAAAGAGAGGTTGTCAAACTCATGAAGTTTGGAATATAAATCATTCATCTAAAAGGCATTTTTGCAGGGAAGGACAATGTGCAGTTCTACAACAGTTTGGAAATTGAATAGAGCAGTTAAACTGCATCCTTGCAGGAATTTGTTTATAGATTTGCTTTCTTTTGTCCATATTTGTAGTTAAACTATACTTGGTACTCCTCTGTCTTTGTAGTTAAATCCTACTTTTCCCAATTACCATATCATCCGGTTACATGTTTCAAACTCAGATTAGTTTGCACCTTGTTGAATATAACATTTGAGGTCCAATTTGAATTTTAAACCAAATGTTAGTTGAGTTAAACAGACTTGACTTGCACCTTACCTTTTGCATCATGTGAAAGTTTTGCTTCTTTGGAAGACTTTCCAAGGGGCAACCTGACACAATCCTTTGTTGGAGTGAAAGATAGGCTAATCAGGCAACTTTGACCAACCTGATGAAACAAACCCAACTACCCAAGAAGTAGAAGGTAGTTGTACTCTATTTTGTGTTGTTGTATTAGGGATGTTCTTATGATTATGTCTAGATTTGGAAAAAATGACTAAAGTTTACCAGGAGTGTTCTGGGGATGCTTATTAGCACCAGTTAACATGCGATTGTGTTATTTCTGTATAGATATGTTGTTAGCACCAGTTACCAGATGTTCCCATGATTATGTTTGGGTTTGGGAAAAATGACTAAAGTTCCAGACGACTCTCGCTAAGGTCTATCATATATTTTATTGTGTGACTATTACCTAAAACTAAAAAAGAAGTTAACAGTAAGTAATTAAGTTTTGCTTTATAATGTAACTAATTACTTATGTTCCTTAAAAATGTCATGGTGAGCTTCAAAATTTGCGAACTATGTGTTCTCGGCCAAATGCAATCCCAATGTCACAAGAAATGTCGATAGCGGTGCTTGGGAAGAAATTGAGTTACTTGAGAGGATATGGGGTGGGCCGTAAGCCCTCTAATAGTAAAACAAAATTCAGGGAGAATGGTGAGGAAGCGATTATCCTAAGAGATGAGTTATCATCGCTTAAGAAACTTATTGAAACTCAACAAAATTAGCTTGTGATCCAACAACAACGACTTGAGGCACAAAATGAACTTCTTCTTATGCAACAATAACAAATTAGGGCGCAGAATCAGAAACTTGAAAAGGGCCAACCGGTGTTGTTGAGATGTAGGTTACTTTCGTCGGATCAATATGGAGAGGATTCACCTGAGGGCTGCTAGGCAGCGACTTCTTTTGGGTATCTCTATCTTGATTGTTCTTATGCCTGGGTACCCATTATTTAGTATTTTAAAATGTATGTCTTATGTATCTAGTATCTGTATCCGTATCATGTCCGTAACCTTATCATGTGTATGTACTCATGCAACTGTCATTTTTAATAGGATAATTCTTTCAGGACAACCTTCAAATTAATTAAAATTATTTATTATTTCTTTTTTCCTTTGTCTTGACGTTCCAAAGACCATCTAATTGCTTATACTTTTTAATCATATTTGTATTATTAGAGTTTTACTTTTTCCTCTAAACATTATTTTATTTTGTACAATATCAAAATTTGATAGAGCTTGAAGTTTTTGTGTTTTATTTCAGTTATTACTTTTGATAGTAGAAAGAAGGCAATGGAAGTTCTTGGCTTAGACAAAGAGAAAGCTAGATCACCTAATGCTAGTGTAGGTTTTTTTATCACGCCCCGGAACCAGAATACTGGAGGGCGGGGACAGACATAGCCAGCTACGTATATTGAAGTGCAACCCACCTTGCTATACGGTCATGGCTGTCTAGATACATGAGGATTTATCTACAAGCCATCAGTCTCCTATGGTCAAGAACAAGCCTATTATCTCAATCACAAGCAAGTAAGTAAATGTTACAAGATGTAAGACCACTAAATGTATATAGATCCTAAAAATTAAGTTGCACCCATCAAAAAAGCAATAAAAATCAAATGGAGCACCCTTCAAATGAACTGCACAGGAGACAGACTGCGCAACAAATCAACTGCGCGAGGCCGAACCGCGCTAACATCCAAGCGCGCAATGCTGACGTGGCAACGTCATCATTACCTGACACAAAATCAGATCTTCTGACAACTGACAGCCCGAAAAGCGAGGAGTCTGCTCGTTTCTCGAGTCGCGCTGCATCCTAGGACAGCTGTCAGCGCAGTCCAGCTGTCAACTCCCAGCACAGTCTGCCAGCCCAACCGAAGCGCAGTCTGTCAGATCCTCGTCAGCTCAGTTCGATCCCAGCGCAGTCTGAAGCTAGCGCAGTTCAAGCAGCACGATCCATCAAGATAACTGACATTTTACACGTGGCCTACATGCCATCAATTGTTTACCACGTGGCAACTGTTTGTACACGACCATGCGTATTTCAATCAAATAATGCCACACGTCTAATATAGTCGAGCTACGATCGAGTAACTGCCAGCGCAGTTTGCTGCTTGTGCAGTCCAATGCCTGTGCAATCCAGTCTGCACAGTCCAAAAATAACTACTAATTAGTTATTTTCTAGAACTCTATAAATAGAGTTTCAAATCCTTCATTATCAACATCAGATCATTCAAGATCATCACCGAGATTAGGAGTTCTTGCCCAAGTGCTGCTGCGTTCTTCAGAGGCTATCGTCTTCACAGTTCACATCGTCTAAGGGATAAAGCGATCGTCTTCAGATCGGATTCCTATAGTTGTACTTTCCCATAATTCAATTGTAATCTTCTTACAAAGTTTATGAAATAAAAAAAACTTTTGTTTTTGCAAACAAAATGGCGACTCTGCTGGGGACGACTTTCTCCTTCGACGAGGAAGTGACAACTCAATGTGACATTGCGTCTATCGGAAAGACGCAGAAGACGCTGGTTGTGAAGGTCAACCAGACTGCCTACGAGACGATGATCAACTCCGGGGCTACTCGTCGTACTACAACCTCTGCCAAGAGCAAGGTTCGTTCAGTGTGGACTCCAAAGTCCTCTACAAAATCTTCTGCGCAGTCCTCTGCGTAATCATCTACGCAACCTGCTGTCTCTGCTGCTAAAGAGCCACTGGCCACTTCTGCTTCTGCGCAAAACACCACTCCCGCTACCAAAATACAAGCCAGAACTCCTGCGCAGTATACTGCTCCCCTTGCTGCCGCACAAACCACTTCCTATGCTGCTATGGCCAAGTGCAAGACTCCTTTTCCCCTGGCGCAGTTGGCTGTAATTTCACCTGCGCAATCCACTCTTGCAACCAGAGTGCAACTCCAACATTCTGAAGCTAGAACTTCTGCTGCGTAAACTACAGTTTCTGTGGCCAAAAGGCCATCTGTCAAAGCTCCCCAGGCGCAATCAACCCTGGCGCAAGCTGTTCCAGCGCAGTCTAATCGGGATAGTCCTTTGGCTAATCTCCTTTCTTCTCACAGCAAGAGGAAAGACTCTGCTCCTCTTTCCGAGCACCCTGTTGCTCCAGCGTAATCCACTGGGGGTAGTCCGTTGACTGTTTCTCCTCCTCCCCAGAACAAAAGAAAAGGCCCGTTGGTCTTTTTTCAAACTTCCTCGTTCCACGACTTGGAAGACAATAGAGGGAAACGCTCTTTAGCCAACACTTCTTCACAAAATAAGAGAAAAGGTCCTTTGGTCTTTTCTCAGTCTTTTCCGATTTTTATCGTAGAAGATTAATTTGAACGTGCCTCGGCACCAATCAGTACAGGAACTCTCTCAAACAAGAGTTCTTCTTCCCTTCTTGCCAAAGGGAAGTGTACTGATCAAAGAGGTATTTTGCCTATTCCGGTAGCAGAATTCCAAGATCTTCCAACTCTCCGGATATCCCGCTCAAAACAGGAAAAATTACTGGTGTCTCAAATAGAAACCCCTGGGGGTGAATTTGCTGATCTAAGGACTTATCTTAATAGATCAGCTTCGGCGAAACGCAAACAACCAATGCCGAAGATGAACCTGCATCAGAGACAAACTTCCAGGATAAAAAATCCTGACACCTATGCTAATGAGGTGAGTACTTCTCTATATACTCATGGGACAAAACACTTGAAGAACCGGAACCATGTTCCGAATGTGGTCAAAGAACATATCCCTTGGACTTCTTCTCGTCCCGTCATTGTTCCTGATCTCCGAGAGCACCTCAAGCAAAAGCGGGACAATACCTCGACACCTCCAGTTCAGCCACTTGGACACCATTGTAATCACCAGGTTGTCATCAAGTGCTGTTGCCAGACAACAAAACGATCTGTCTTCGATCGTCTGAATTTTGTAACATCTGAATCAATGTCAGAAGATGAAGACGAAGTGTTGTATGCTTCCGTCAACATGGCTTCTCGAGACACTGGGGGTAAAAAGTGCTCCAAATACGGCAGCCTCGCAGGCCCAGCCGGCGGTATTTAGATTTACTCCAAGAATCTTCTGAAGGAGTATTTTAATACACCAGATCCCGAAGCCGAGACACAATCGGTCAAAGAAATTTTCTTCAAGATCCTTCTGGTCATCTCCCTATTTCTTATTCAGGAGATGATTCTTTCTCTGATTATGATGCATACAGCAAAAGTTCTGAACAGACGGTGTCTTCTACTATACCTAGAGAAGTGACAGCTTATGTTGTCACTGAAGACCCAGATGCTTCCATTTCAGCAAATCAAGAACAACGAATAGCTGCACTGGAAGATAAGCTGAAGACCATGGCTGAAATGATCGCAAGTATGCATTCTATAATCGTGGCCCAACATACAGTACCACCGACCGTACCTGCTATAAATCTAGAGATTATAGCATCGTCGGTGCCTGTTAATGCAGGTCTGGGGGTAATATCTCCTCAAGTACCCCTTGTATAAATTCAACCTACATCCAGTCAGTCAGGAGCTGGGGATAGCACTTACTATGCTGTTCCTCCTCCTAACACTCAGCCTGCTCCTTCGGCGTCATCGGAGGATGCTAATGAAGCTGTCAAACTCTTACGCACTCAATTCGAGGACTTCAAAGAGAAGAACAACTTACAGAGATTGGGGATCAAACAACCCTATCCAGTTGAGTGGAAGGAAGTCTCATTTTCTCCAAAGTTCAAAATCCCTACAATTTTGCTGTTTGACGGCAGCACTTCTCCAAGTTAGTTCATTAACCACTTTGAGGTAATGACTGTTCAACTTCAGCCAAATAACGCTTTTCTTACCAGGGTGTTTGTCGGCTGTTTAGCCGGCGTAGCATACGATTGGTACAGGAGCTTGTCCGACGGCTATATCACCTCTTTCTCTGGTTTGAAACAAATCTTCTTGGAGCGATTTTACGAGAGAATCAACGATATGACCATGTCGGCCCTCAACAAGATCAAACAAAGACATAATGAACCGCTGAGAGTTTCATTAAAAGATTCTGCCGAGAAGCATTAAAGATGCCTCCTGGAACTCCGGCTGCTGTCACTATAGATACCTTCAAGGTAAATCTTTTGCCTATCATCAGCATGTGGACGGGGTCAACTCAATTTCAAGATTGGCCATCATTCATTGTCAATGCTAAAGTAGCTGAAGTTAGCGCTGACAAATTCAAGCAGTTGGGGGTACACATGTCTAACCCCGACCGGGATGAACACCCGACAGCCAGTAGCGGTAATCGCCAGAACAACCGCAAAGGTAAAGAAACTTTGAACATCAATCTGAAGAACAAAGAATCTCTGGCTGTCAACGTAGCTCCACCTACGTCTGCTTCTACTCCTTCTGTCCCTCCACCAAGGGAACCTCGTCCAAAAGTAGAGTACTCCTTTGACGAGAACGACACCGTGAGCATCTTCGATTGCTTAATCAAAAGCAATAAGCTCCAACTCCCAGACCCGAAGAAGTTCGATGAGGTCGGTAAGACTGATCATCCCAAATACTGTGTTTATCACAGGTTTATTGGTCATCCTACTCGAGCATGTTATGTGCTCAAAGGCAAAATTCAGGAGTTAGTCAATGCTGGTGTTGTCACTCTTCAACAAGATGAGAAGACTGTTACCGCAAACATGGTCTCAGTACAGTTCGGTAACTTTCCTCCACAGATGGTACAACATGGTATTATCCCTATCCCCAAGGCCACTCTTGAGATCGAGAATCTCCCTCCTCCACGGAGTGAAGGTCTCGTCCCCTTATCCCTTGATAATGGTGAGATTATATGGATCCACCCGGATCTTGTTTCTAACTTCGAGGCTCCTTCTAAGCAAAAAGTCCGCTCCAAAGGCAAAACAAAGATCTGCAATATGGTGTCTTTTGACCCCATAGTTGAAGAGAAAATCCTGCTGGGTACTAGGTCAGGGAAAGCCTACCTACGAAAAGTTCCCGAAACTCAAGAAAACCCTGCTTCATTTTCTGAGTCTGATCCAATGCAACCTGTCTCTGCTGAGGGCGTCCCTGCTGTGTCCTCACCGGTTGTAGAACCCATTCCCCCTAAACTGACAGCAGCCGATAAAGGCAAACAACAAGTTCGCTTCGACAAACCTTTGAAGAAGTCATCTCCTTCTGGACTTGAGAAGCCATACAACTTTGATATTTTGGCCCAACTAGCCAATACACCGGCCAGGCTGTCAATCTTCGAGCTCTTGCGCCTCTCCAAAGAGACTCGAGAAACTCTGAGTGAAGCTCTCATGCAGGCGGAAACCTGTCTAACCCTTCTGAAAAAGCCGAAAGCAGAGCCTGTCTCTTGCCTCCATTGTCACAGTGTGTTGGAGTTAATTCCAAACATTACCTTCACACATGATGATATGCTGATAGAAGACAATAGGCATGACCGTCCTCTATACTATACAGGATATGTCGACTCGATGAAAGTCGAACGTATTCTGATAGATCCAGGGTCTGCCTTCAGCATCATGCCGAAAATAATGTTAGATGCACTGAAGATCCCAGTACATAGTCTTTCCAGTACAATCACCACCATCCTGGGGTTCAACCAAGGAATAAGTGAGCCTCTGGGCAAGATTCGCCTAAAACTCCAAATTGGCAATCTTCGTACAAAGGTGACCTTCTACATTATAGACAACCATGGTTGTTCTTACAATGCTCTTTTGGGGAGACCATTCCTTCAGGAGAACAACATTGTTCCTTCGACTCTCCATCAATGTTTCAAGTATGTTGATGACAATGGAGAAGTTCAAAAAGAGGTTACGGATCTCTATCCTTTCAAAGGTGTCGAAGCATATTGTAACGATGCTCACATGTATAAGGATGAGTTCATGAAGGTAGTACTGGCTCTGGATACTGAAGAAGAACAAGAAGCAGTGCCTAATGACACTCTCATCATACCTGTCAAAGGGCGTGTTTCTCGTCCCCAATCCTCCAAACCACTGGCTGTTCACTTGCCAGTCCAGAAGCAACCAACTGATAGTGGTCAAGATCAAAGGGGGCTCACCTCTTCTGAGCCACTTGTTATCGACCTACGTCGTAACAAGGATAAAAGGCAGCTCACCTCTTCTGAACCACTTGTTATTGATTTATCTCATAACAAGGATAAAAGGGAGCTCACCTCCTCTGAGCCGCTTGTTATCGATCTCCATCGTAACACGTCCAATCCTCCTCCACGTTCTTCTTCTCCCCCTCTTGTAATCAATCTGACCAAGTCTGTTAAGGTAAAAGGTCCTGTTGTAAATACAGATGTACAAATCAATAAAAAATATCTCCTTTTCCGTATACTGATGTCATTTATCATGCTAAATGCTATTTGGATATGTTAGATAGCTTTCAGTCATTTACAATGGGAGTTGTACAGTCTCTTCAAACAGAGGTCTTACTCGAACATCCAGATAATTCGTATTTTGTTGTCCCTTCTCGAAAGAGAGGCGAAAGTCCGATACTTTTTAGTAAAGGGCCAGAACAAAAATTCAGCTATACGGATGATAGCAAAAATAACAATACGAGACGTCTCCAACTCCGTCTTTATAGTCAACCATCAAAAGACATCATCCGAAAGATGGGTTATGACTTCAAGAATGGCCTCAACTACGGTAAGGGTAGAAGAACTCCTATCCGTACGGTTGTTCCGGAAGCAAAATCAGAGATGTATTACAGCAGGACAAAAAGAGGTCTCGGATATGCTTCACATCCGTTATTATCTCCAACAGCCTCCGAGTCTGATAGTGAAGAACGCTCTAACTCTTCTGATTCCAGATTATGGGACTCTAATACCAGCATTGGCCAGGTTCATCGGCTGATCGTATCTTCTAACAAGGTCTCCGCTGAACTTCCAGAAGATTATGATGAAGATATCGAAGAAAGTCCTGAAACAGATCCTTGGGCTCAACGAATGGATACCCAATGGGAACTCCGATTCGAACAAAGGGAACCTTCTACCGAAGATCAATTGGTTCAAATTGACGTAGGAGAAAGTGGGTCACCTCGTCCGATATTCATCAGTAAGAACCTCCCAAAGGCAGATAAGCAAGAATTAATTCTTCTTATTCGAGAATACATTGATGTCTTCGCCTGGAGTTATGAAGACATGCCAGGTTTAGATCCCAAAGTTGCTACTCACAAATTGAATATCTTGCCTAATGCAAAGCCAGTCAAACAACATCAAAGGCGATTCAAGCCAGAAATGATGGACGCTATTGATGATGAAGTCAAAAAGCTTATAGCTTGTGGCTTTATTCGAGAAGAACAACATCCAGATTGGGTAGCCAATGTTGTCCCAGTCTTAAAGAAAATTGGCAAAGTTCGAGTTTGCATCGACTTCTGGGATCTTAATGAAGCCTGTCCAAAAGACGAGTTTTCTCTCCCTATCACAGATGTCATGATCGACAATACTTGTGGGTTCGAGCGAATATCCTTCATGGACGGATTCTCTGGATACAATCAGATTCGGATGAATCCTGAAGATGAAAAACACACTTCTTTCCGCACTCCTCGCGGAGTTTACTGCTATACCGTGATGCCATTTGGTCTCAAGAATGTTGGTGCCACTTACCAACGAGCTATGAGTACCATCTTTCGGGATCATCTGTGCAAGACTGTCGAATACTATGTGGACGATATTGCTGTCAAGAGTCGTCTAAAGGAAGATCACATCCAAGATTTGAGAACTATCTTCAATCTAATGTGCCAACATCAACTGAAAATGAATCCCACCAAGTCATTCTTGGGTGTCTCTAGTGGTAAATTTCTTGGCTTCGTCATTACCTCTAAAGGTATACACGTGGATCCCGAGAAGATCAAAGCCATTCAAGATATGCGTCCTCCACGCAACCTAAAAAAGCTACGAGGATTCCAAGGTCGACTTGCGTACATCAGGAGATTCATTTCAAACATGTCTGGACGCTGCAAACCATTTACCCAGTTAATAAAGAAAGGTGTCTATTTTATTTGGACTGAAGAATGTCAACGAGCATTTGACGACATAAAACAATATCTTATGAACCCACCAGTCTTGGTGCCACCAATCTCTGGCATACCATTCTTAATGTATGTCCGTGCTATGGATCATTCATTGGGTGCTTTACTTGCCCAGAAGAACAAAGAAGGTCATGAACAGGCCATCTATTATCTCAGTCGTACTATGATTGGTGCCGAGCACCGTTATAGTCCGGTCGAAAAAGAATGCTTAGCTCTTATGTTCGCTGTTCAAAAGATGAGACATTACATCATTGGCCAAACTATTCATGTCATATCCCGAGTTAATCCTCTTCGGGTACTGATGAAGAAACCCAGCACACTCAACTCTCGATTGGCTACATGGGCCATTCTGCTAGCCCAATATGACATGATTTATATTCCACAAAATTCTGTTAAAGGTCAAGCACTGGCAGACTTCTTAGCAGCTCATCCTATACCGGAGACATCCAAACTCTATGATGAAATTCCAGACGAGACATTAGAATCAAATATGATCTCCGAAGAATTTCCTACTTGGTGTCTATTCTTCGATGGTGCATCCAGTATTGGACCGAATGGTGCCATTGTCGCAGGAGTTGGGGTTGTTCTCGTTTCTCTAGATGGGTCAACTATCCAAAGAGCCTATTCCCTAGATGAATCTTGCTCCAACAACGTGGCAGAATACAATACTCTACTCATTGGCCTTCAATTAGCTAAACAACTAGACGTCGAATATCTTGAAGTCTATGGAGACTCCAAGCTGGTAGTTAACCAGGTTAGAGGAACCTATGAAGTTCGTCATCAAGATCTAGTGCCTTATCATGAAGCGGCAATCAGCATGGCTACATCATTCAAAGCTTTCTTCATCGAATATGTCCGTCGGGCTTGTAATACTGAAGCAGATGCTTTGGCCAATCTTACAGCAGTCTTAGCCATACCTATTAAAAGACAACAGGTGGTGGTTGTCTCTAATCGAGAATTGTTCTACATCAAAAACAATCGTAATATTGAGTTCAGTAATCTTATTGAAGCCAATGTTATCAGTACAGATTGGAGAGCTTCCTTCATCGATTTCGTAGTCTATGATATACTTCCTGAAGATCCCAAGGAGGCTACGAGTATTCGTCGATGATCTCTCCGGTTTTACTATAATAAGACCACCAATACTCTCTATCGACGGACTTATGACAGTCTTCTCTTACGCTGTCTTGCTGGTGATGAAGCGAAACAAGTATTGCGTGAAGCTCACGATGGTGTTTGCGAAGCACATCAACCCGGCCCTAAACTAAAAGATCGTATCCGACGCATGGGTTACTACTGGCCCTCTATGGTATCTGATGCCATCGAATATGCAAGAAAGTGTCGAGCCTGTCAAATCCATGCAGATTTCATCCATCAACCATCAGAATTCCTTCATCCTACTGCTGCTTTCTGGCCTTTCGAAGCTTGGGGCATGGATATTATAGGTCATATCAATCCTCCTTCTAGAGGACATCGGTTCATACTATAGCAAAAACTGATTACTTCTCCAAGTGGGCCGAAGCTATACCTCTGGCTGAAGTCAAAACCACCAGCGTCATCAACTTCGTCAAACACCATGTCATCTATAGATTTGGTGTACCTTGAAGGATCATTCATGACAATGGACCTTAATTTATCAGCCAGAAGTTTACAAGATTCTGCGATGATCACCGGATTGACAATGTCGCTTCGACAGCCTACAATTCTGCTGCTAATGGCTTAGCTGAAGCATTTAACAAGACTATTATCAAACTCCTTAAGAAGTTTGTATCTACTAATAAACAAAATTGGAGTGAAAAACTTGAAGAATGTCTTTGGGCCTATCGTACTACGGTCCGCAATCCCACAGGCTGTACACCTTTCTCTTTAGTGTATGGCTGCAAAGCAGTTCTACCCCTGGAACTTCAAATTCCGTCCTTAAGGATTGCCATCGCTAATGAGCTGACAACGGAGAACAACGATATTCTTTGACTTCAGGAATTGGAGGCGCTTGACGAAAAGCGGCTATTAGCTCAACAGCATATTGAGTTATACCAAGCCCGTATCTCGAAGACTTTCAACCGCAAAGTTAAAGTCAGAGCCTTTCAGAAAGGAGAGCTCGTTTTAACAGTCAGACGTCCCATGACTATGACTCATATGAGCAAAGGCAAGTTCGATACGAAGTGGGAAGGGCCTTACATTGTGAGCAAAGTCTTTTCAAATGGAGCCTATCAACTCTCAGAGCTGGACGGTCGAGTTGCTATGATGCCTATCAATGGCAAATTCCTTAAGAAATACTATGTATAAATATAACAAGGATTTCATGTAAATATAACAAGATAGTGCATAAATAAAGTTTGATTTTATTTCATCATGAATGACGTTACATAATATCAAGGATGAGAATCATTATCGACCTTTTTATAGACAGGACGAGGACCACTGCCGTCCTTCTCAAAAATATAATCGGCAAAAGAGCCGAGAACATCCTTGCTCGAATCCACCAGGAACTTGCAAGCGGCCATCCTCATGGCCTCTTCTTCTTCAGTCTTCCCTGGTTCAAGTAGGAAGTCTAGAATATCCTGCGGTGGCTGGGATACAGACGAACTTTCACCTGCCTCCGTCTGCTTTGGCTGAGTCGGTTCGGCAGGACGTTCTTCAGTGCCTGCTTCAACCTTCGGGGTGATCTCAGTTTTCTTGGATGCATCTCCAGACGACATCTTTATGTTGAAAAGTGAAAGTGATCATTCTATCTAATTTTCTGTTCTATTTATAGACAAAGATTCGTGGAACAACGAAGCGACATATTCATCTGACGGTTCACCCGTTCATTACATTCATCTTACGGTTCACCCGTTCATTACATTCATCTGACGGTTCACTCGTTCATTACATTCATCTGACGGTTCACCCGTTCATTACATTTATCTGACGGTTCGGCCGTTCATTACATTCATCTGACGGTTCACCCGTTCATTACATTCATCTGACGGTTCGTCCGTTCATTACATTCATCTGACGGTTCGCCCGTTCATTACATTCATCCGACGATTCCTCCGTTCATTATATTCATCTGACGGTTCGCCCGTTCATTACATTCATCTGACGGTTCGCCCGTTTATTACATTCATCTGACGGTTCGTCCGTTCATTACATTCATCCGACGGTTCGCCCGTTCATTACATTCATCTGACGGTTCGTCCGTTCATTACATTCATCCGACGGTTCACCCGTTCATCCATTCATCTAACGGATCACCCGTTCATCCAATTCCTCTGACGGTTCATCCGTTCATTCCAACGATTCATTTCGTTCATACATTTTGACGATTTATCCGTTCATTCATATCAGCAACTTGTCATCTTTGATTAAGTTGTCTACTGAAATAATGATATTCAATAAATTATATTCGGCCATATCCACATTACCTCTGAGCAGATATAATGAATATAATTATTTTCTAAATCAAGAAATATATCATGTCCCAGACCTCTGAATATATTTTCTATCGCTATTATTTATATCCAAACGAGATATGCAATAAATAATAGAGCCAAAAAGAGAATGTCTTTTTATTGATCAAAATTAAAAGACATTACAAAAAGACATGTTACAAAATAGAAGATACAAAAAATCTTTCTATTCAGCTGGTGGGGTCATCAAACTAGCCATCTACTGCTTTAAAGTTTGAAGTCGCTCCTCTCGAGAATCCATCACCCGCCTTCTAGCTTCCTCCTTTCCAGAATTTTCATCAAAAGTCGGTAAGGTTACTAGTCGGCGGGAGATTTCAGCTTGATGAGTCCTGACATATTCATCTCTTTCGTGGGTCAGAATATCCAGTTGCTGGACTGCAGCTTGATGTTGAGTAGTCTCTTCTTCCAGAGCAAGTTGAACAATTCTCAACTCTTCCTGAAGTCGATCGAACTCTGCTTTCAGCTCAGCAACTTTCTTTTCCTTCTCCCCAGCAGCAGATGCTATTATTTCCATCTGGGAGTTGTACTCTAAAGACTTGGCAACAAAAGTATCTAAGATAACCTGGAAATCAGCTTTTGTAGCTGCAGCCTCTCGAGACATCCTCTCAAACTCAGCATGTATCAAGGATTCCACCTCTCCCCGATTGAGATCTTTATAGATCTTAACTGATTCTTCCAACTCATCCAGTATATGTTCAAGGTAAGCAGCTTGCGCTTCATCACCTTGACTTCGGATGGCAGCAATCAGATAAGAGGTTGGACCTCTAACAGTGATGAACCCAACATCTTCCTTCTCTATTACCCTTTCTATTAAGGGTCCTAATGAATTGAAGAAAAGGTTGGCGAAAGAACCAATTATAAATTTGTTAGTAGCTATGGCACCAGGTGTAGCAGCTACTCCCATGGACGTTGAAGCAGCAGGTGCTTACACAGGCGAAAGCTCAGTTGCATGAACTGTAGTCTCTTTGGATAAAGGAGCCATGTTAGAGCTGGTTGCTCCTTTCAGATGTTCCTCTGCGAAATCAGATAAACCCTATCAGCTTTCTATCATTAGCAATTATCGAAAAGGATCAAAAGTAAGGGTAAACTTACCATTGCTGGGACCAGTGACAAGTTTGTCATCTGCTAACATGGGTTGTAGCCTCGCGGAAGTAGCTTCAGACATTACTGTCTAGCTACTACCCGCTTCAGAACCGTCTGACAAGTGACGGCTACTGCTGGCTATCTCCTTTATTGGCACTATATCAGTGCATGTTGGAGGAATCGGAGAAATTTGAATTTTTGCGTGGATAAAAATTAAGATGTCAACCATTTAAAATCCATAAATGAAGGGTATTAATATCAGTCAATACCAATACCTCCTTGATGGGTGATAGTAGCTCCCTCCGGTGCTACTTCTTGAACCGTATTCTGTTTTCCATAAATAAATTCCTTTATTTATTGTGTATCTGGAAAAATTACAACTGTAGGAATCTGATCTAGAAGACGATCACTTTATCCCTTGGACTATGCGAAGAAGAAAAGCTCTCAAAATTTTGACAGTAGATAACTATGTATCAGTACAATGAATGAGAAAAAGAACTTTATTTATAGAGTCGAAAATAATAACTGAAAAGATAACTGTCTTCACAGTCTGTGCTTAGTAGAAAATCACACAGGATTTAACATACGCAAGACTGTGAGCAGTTACTGGACGTGGCCTGTAACTGTTGGACACATGGCAATCATGCATGAGTCGTGTGCAAGTTACAGGACACGCAGGCGAGAGATCAGTGGCATGGCTGCCACGTACTCCAATTTGATGAAATCCACGCAGACTTGATGAAGACGAAATCCACGCAGACTCGGGGTAGAAAGCTTCAAAATCCATGCACGCTTGGGGCAAGAAGCTTCAGAATCCACGCAGACTTGATGAAGAAAACTTCAGAATCCACGCAGACTTGAGGAAGAAGAAAACTTCAGAATCCACGCAGATTTAAGAGAAAACTCAAAATACACGCAGACTTGGGATAGAACTGCCAACTATCTTGATTTGGCGTGCCTCGACTGACAAAAAATCTCTGACAGTGATTGCTTTTGTCAGTCACATTAAATGACTAGAAGCTCTTTTGGTTCGCTAACTTGACAAAGGTTGAGTCTTGCTGAAGAAGATTTCGAAAATCACGCAATAGACGGCTGTGATCTCTCGAATTCTGTGCATACGTGGCATACGAAGAGACATTCTTCGACTGTTGTGCTGTCAGTCATAATTACTCTCTGACAAATGATGAGCTGTCTCCCCAGCGTGATTTGTAAATATTGTTTTGATCAACTGAGCGTGACTTTTGACTCTGTCCTGATCAACTCAGCGTGACTGTCATTTTTTTAAAGGCCTACACATTCTTCTCTGGGGATGCATGTACAGCAACATCCTCTTCTGGATTCAGAGTGTCATCAACAGCCTCTGCTGATGTATCTTCATCACTTGCACTCTCTTCACGTGCTTCTTCACTATCAGTTGCGACAACTGGATCTACATCATCGTAGAAGCCAAAGTCACAATCGTCCAGTGCCTTAATCATTAACTTATCTTCTTCGGCACGTAGTGATCGAGGAGAAGCCGGAAGGTCGGCGGTTTCTGTTTCTAGCTCGTTTGGCTTCGCGGCTTCATCTGCTGTCTCTGCGATATCCTCCCTGGTCTCTACAACCTCGTCCCTTCTCTCTGGACTGAAAGCTTCCTGCCTGGGCTCAATAGCAGGTGTAAGGGACGACATCATGACTCCGACAACAACACTAGTCACGACCGATGACAGGATAGGTCTTAGAAGAGTGGCCACTTTCCTTCTGAAAACTATCTTCTTTCTGTGTAAAGGAATCTCCGGACTCTCTAAATCTACAACATCTACTTGCCTTTGAAGAGAGGTCGGAGTCGCCGCCTCTTCCCTCTGAGTCGACTCAGCATGCTCCGAGATTGCGACCGGGTGGTGACCCTTTCTGAAGACTCTAAGCAATCTTCCTCTTAGCAACTGGAGAAGAGGGTTCTTTCGCCTTCCTTTTCTTTCTCTCCTTGATTGGAGATCTGACGACCTTCAAAGAGACGCGCAACGGCTCATTGACTTCTTCAGGGAAGTTGGCTTCCCTTGAAGCTTCCAAAGGTGCATCAACTAGCTCATCTTCTTCATCATTTCTAGGAGCCACCACAACAGATGCTCCCTTCTTTAATCGGGCCGCAGTCGCAAAACTGTCTACGAGACTGAAATTCTTCGCAAAAGTATTCGCCGATGTGTAGAAGAGCGAATATGTATATAACATACGAGGACCGTGATCGCTCTTTAGCGACATCGTCCTCGTGTCCCGAGCATTATAGTAAGCCCAAGCCCGAGCTCCATCGATCAGATAACCTTTTTCTTGTAGGCACGTTATGGCGTTATCTACGTGGAATTGGTCATAGACGAATTGGCGTACA
Organism: Iris pallida; assembly: GCA_029216955.1. NCBI lineage: Eukaryota > Viridiplantae > Streptophyta > Magnoliopsida > Asparagales > Iridaceae > Iris > Iris pallida. The sequence continues at coordinate 1,381,429 of JANAVB010035620.1, forward strand.
AATTTGCTCGGAAGATAAGGCTCCAGATAGCACTCATCTTCAAATCGGTACACTAAGTGAGATGGCTGGATCGTCTTCAACCAGTTGAAAATTGTGTGGCCCAGAGGCTGTGCCCTCCCAGAATCGACAAGGTTGGTGGACATATGCTCGTAGCCAGCTGGAGGGGGAACACAATAGAAGTTCCATCCCTTTCCAAGATTCAGAGCGCGTCTGCAATCTCTTAAAGTGATGTATATCCACTTGCTTTTGGAGAATCTCCTCAAGAAGCTGTCGCTCACCGCTCCCATATCGGGGTTCATCAGTGAAGGATATTGCAGAAGCAGCCACCCGAACAGATAAGTATATGGTAGCTCCAGCCGGGGAAAGCTTCCTTTCTCACCCTTTTCTCGAAGCATTTGATCAACAAAAAGGCGGAGGCCAGCATTTACTCTGCAAGTCATCGCCGATAATAGATCCATCCGGTAGCCGAAGACTAAGCGGACGACAGCAAATAGTACGCCTCGATGAAAGTGATCGACGGCGTTGGCTCCAGGAACGACGTATCGTCGAAGCCAATAAGTGAGAAAATCCGCCAACTGGGCCTCCTTCGACATGGGCCTATTGCCCATCCTCATAAAACTCTCAATAATGTCATCTTTCTTGAGAGGGAGATATTGAAGATCGTCCTCGATCTTGATATCCAGATCCTTGTTCTCCTCCATCAACCCTATCACTTCGCTGTGGCTAAGTGGTCTGAAGAAGGAGGGTTGGCAGTTATCATGCTCCTTTGTCTTTTTCTCAATGATATGGTTGAGAAAGAGATATGGCAACCATTTTGTTGAGTAGCAGGTGCCGGATGTACCACTATTGTAGTACAAGGAACAGATTTTGTAGTGGCATAGCAGCTCTTCAAAGACGGCCACCATGTCGGTATTCTCTTGACGTAATTTGTCCAATTCATCATTAGTTGCGACAAATTCTTCATAGGGGATATCCTCCATTGGCAAGCTGGAGATGTACTTTATCTCGTGTAAAGCCAATCCGATCTCTCCGTAGGGTGTCATAAAAGTCCCTGTTTTGTAATTGTATCTCTCTGCCAATGCAAGAAAGAAATGCGGATTAGGCGGGAAACCATAAACGGTGGCGTACACCACTTGGTACAGCTCAATCTCCTTGAGCTTGTCTTCAAATTGAGCCAATATCCAATTGGATATGCAGCTCCACCTCTTGTTATCTGGATTCACGAGAGCAGTCAATCGAATATCTTGGTCTGGATATCTTCCCTCAACCTTCGCAAACTCATTTGCAAATATCGGTGTTCTGACCGGTAGCAGCAGGGAAAAGTTTTCTGGTGGAATGTACCCAGGTTTCAGTCCTCTGAGTAGGAAGCTGTGACGCTCCGAGGAACTGTAGAACATGTCTTTGCTGTTCGGCCCCTTCTTCACACAGATGTTCTCCGTTCGAGCTTGCTGGAGTGGAGTTATATCCCATTCCATCCTTCTAGGATAGCTCGCAAAAGTATAGCGAGACAGGAGAAGGCATCTGAAAATCTCTGGTAAAAGTATCATCTTTTCGCCTCTTTGAAAAAGTCTTTGCTCTATGCGGGGTCTAGGCTGGGAGTTCTTGTCGAAAGCCTCATCGAACAGGAACAACGGCTTCTTATGAGTAACCGTATCTGCAGTTTGGAGTGGCTGTCCGTTCATTAAACATAGCAGAGTTTAATTATCTTGGGCCATCAGGATGGCTTGCCGAGATGACGGTAAGGCATATTGAGGATATGTCACATGGTAAAGATCCTCATTGAACTCGTGTTCAGCCAAAGATCCTGCAAAGACCTCATAATCTGGGTCTTTTCTGAGGTTAACTGCATCAAATAAAGAGATAACGATCAATACATGCAAAATCACACAGTCTCTTTGAAAAGAGTTCATCAAATTGTGCTATATGTAAAGCATCAGATTGCGCCAATACAACCCACATGCACAAAGTATCCAATTGCACCAACACATCCACTTGCGCAAGACATCAGGTTGTGCTAAACCACTTGCGCAAGGCATAGGTTGCGCTAACCCGCTTGCGCAAGGCATCAGTTTGCGCTGGCTCAACTGATTTGCGCAAATCGATGGATTGTGCTGAACATCTGCCAGCGCTTTCCAACCGATTGCGCAAGAATATAGTTTTCATAAAAATGAAGACTATTGTGTGTGCAACCAAAACCCTAAACAGGGTGGCACAATACCATCAAATCTCTAAAAAGAGAGAGGTATGAAGGTTCGAAAATGTCAAGAACCCTAAAAAGGATTTCGATCGAGTTTGTCATCTACCTTGCAGTGCTGGGTGGCCAACTTCATGACGAGAGATTCGGGGCGCAACCCGAGTCGAAGACTCAGCCGGAGCCTTGCCCTTCTCAGTGGCAGTACTCTTGGGTGCCATTGCAATCGACGGCGGGAAGAAGAAGAAGAAAGTCGGAATATGAGGAAAGCTTTTATCTCTTCTGAAAATCGAAAACAAGTAAAGGTTGACAGAATGAGAATGGATACTATTTATAGTTTTCAGAAGTACAACAGTCACCACAGGTTGTGCCACAAAAGTCTGGGCTGATTCCTCCAAACGCGCAGTCAGAGCGCCACTTGCGCAACTTGATTTTAAATTCGAAATTCAAAGTATTTCGAAACTTTGAATATTTTCAAATTTCGAAAACTTTGAAGGGGGTCTTGTAGGTCCTAAAAATTAAGTTGCACCCATCAAAAAAGTAATAAAAATCAAATAGAGCACCCTTCAAATGAACTGCGCAGGAGACAGACTGCGCAACAAATCAACTGTGCGAGGCCGAACCGCGCTAACATCCAAGCGCACAATGCTGACGTGGCAACGTTATCATTACCTGACACAAAATCAGATCTTCTGACAACTGACAGCCCGAAAAGCGAGGAGTCTATTCGTTTCTCGAGCCGCGCCGCATCCTAGGACAGCTGTCAGCGCGGTCCAGCTGTCAACTCCCAGCACAGTCTGCCAGCCCAACCGAAGCGCAGTCTGTCAGATCCTCGTCAGCGCAGTTCGATCCCAGCGCAGTCTGAAGCTAGCACAATCCATCAAAATAACTGATATTTTACACGTGGCCTACATGCCATCAATTGCTCACCACGTGGCAACTGTCTGTACACGACCATGCGTATTTCAATCAAACAATGCCACGCGTCTAATACAGTCGAGCCACGATCGAGTAACTGCCAGCGCAGTTCGCTGCTTGCGCAGTCCAATGCCTGTGCAATCCAGTCTGCGCAATCCAGAAATAGCTACTAATTAGTTATTTTCCAGAACTCTATAAATAGAGTTTCAAATCCTTCATTATCAACATCAGATCATTCAAGATCATCACAGAGATCTGGAGTTCTTGCCCAAGTGCTGCTGCATTCTTCAGAGGCTATCGTCTTCACAGTTCACATCGTCCAAGGGATAAAGCGATCGTCTTCAGATCGGATTCCTATAGTTGTACTTTCCCATAATTCAATTGTAATCTTCTTACAAAGTTTGTGAAATAAAAAGAACTTTTGTTTTGCAAACAATATACAATAGTAAGGCGTCCCAAATATTACATATTTAGCTGATCATGAAGCTAGTCGTAGAAAATGTCAGGACTAGCAAGAGTTTAGTCATACATGATCAACCCTAGGATCTGTTAATCATGTTACAACCCGTAGGCAGACAGTAAATAAAGGTACAACCGAGCTAACAAGTGCTCGTCGGCTAAATGCCTCAAAAAAATAATTTATAATAAAGTGGGAGAACAAAAAAACCCACTCGTTGCCAGGGTTACACTTGGTGGTCACCATCTGGCTGGAAGATAGGTAGATCCTCTGGTGCTGCTCTGATATCTGGCCATACAAACCAGCTGGATCAGACCCCAGAAAGAGCAAGTGCCACAAAGGAGGCTTCACTTAGGAACTAAAACCAGCATATCACAAAAGAATATTAAAGATAATAAATAAAGAACTGATGATAATAGAGATAACAACAGTAAACAGAGTACGAGAAAACCATTCAAGTATCCAAGTCACAACCCTTAAACCAAATACGGACCGGGGTTGTAACCTTTCACCTGAATAGAAACCCGTCTCAAATACTATTGGTACAGGAAAGACAATAAACGAAGAAAGGACACAGAACTGCTCCGGAAGCCATATTACAACCTTTAAACCAAACAAGGACCGGGATTGTAATCCTTCGCCTGAACAAAACTGGACCCCTGATCTTTATTATTAAGGCCAGCATAAGTAATTAATCATACCGTTGAAGTAAAGTAAAACATGACGAGCATGGCATGGGGTGCAATAAGACAATAAATGAAGAGAGGACACAGAACTGCTCCGGGAGCCAGGTTACAACCCTTAAACCAAACAAGGACCGGGGTTGTAACCCTTCGCCTGAACAGAACTGGACTCCTGATCGTTATTATTGAGACAAGCACAATCAATCATGTCATGTCACAATCTTGCACAGGATCAGGATAAGACTAAGCTGGAATAAACTCTATCCAATCAATCATGGCCACATGGCCAATCAAGAAGTATAGCTTGATACTTTTAACTAACTAGGGTTATCACAGACCTAGTTACTAGCAAAATACAATAAGATTACCACAACAGCCACACGTCCTGCAGACCATCCGGTTATCCAGGTCGAAAGTCCGTTTATGAAGAATGCAACACGTGACTGTGTGCAGAAAATGTGCCCTACTCGTCGGTAGGCTACAAGTCTAATTAATGCGCCCAGATAACGGGATTGCCTGTAGCTGGGAATCTCTTCATGTCTACTGAATTATTCTTGTTTATTAGCCTTAGTCAATTACTGTAGGTATCCCTGACCGTGGTACTCAGGGATCCCTATCCTAGACATGATGCAAGACAGTACCAATTTATTTATACAAACACAATCGCCCACGGTGTCCATGTCTTTCATACTTGTCATGTTAAGCTAGCTGTCGTAACAGCAGGTCATGACATATCATGTCAGTTTACTTGTTAAGAGTGCGCCACGGTGGGCCACTATCGTGTTCAGGAATATGTGCAAATCCTTATAGTAAGAGCCTTTTATCCAGAGACCCAAGTTATATAAGCATTATGTAATATTCTAACTTAAGAACAAGAATAGTAATAATAATAATAATAATAATAGAGGAGGAGAAGACTGTGGAAGGAGCCATGCAGCTAAGGGAATAGAGCTCATGCGGCCAGGGATAATAGAGCTTATGCGGCTCAGGATTTAGGAGTCCATGCGGCTCGAATAATGCAAGTCCATGCGACTGGATAGGACAGGGGCGCATGCGGCTGGGGAGTACAGGGCGCACACGGCTAAGGGTTCGGGTCATATGGGGCTGTACAAGGAAACAACTCATGCGGCTGGGAACGGAGTGATCCCATGCGGCTGAGACGAACGGTCTTATATGGCTGGGGGAGCAAGGCCTTATGCGGCTGGAAAGGAATCAGTCCATGCGGCAGGGTAGGGCAGGGGCGCATACGGCTGGGGTGAAAACAGAACTCAATCGGCTTGGGGGTGGCAACCCTATGCGACGGAGAATGAAGGCGGCTTATGCGGCTAGAGATGCAAGTGCTCATGCGGCTGCGGACATGCAAGCGCTTATGCGGCTGAGTTCAAGTGGGATCTCATGCGGCTGAGAATTGCTGAGCCTTATGCGGCTAAAGTGAGTTATCTTCATGCGGCTGAAAGGTTAATGCGCCATGCAGCTAAGTGAAGTCAAGGCTATATGCGGCTGGAAAGAGACTTGCCGCATGAATGTTCATGCGGACAAGTACTTCTTGCGGCTGAAAGACTGTACTTCTTCTCTACTGATTCGAGAAGAATAACCATGACACCCATGGCTTCAAGGCTTCATAAACCCTTCATCCGAAGGCGGAATTCAGACTTCCATAGGTCAAATTGGGGTAGAATGAAATTCTGTACAACATGGAACCAACAAAACTTAAAAATAATAATATTAAGTAGATCAAAACCCAAGAAATCTGAAAATAAAATAAATTTAGATCTAGAAGAGTTTAGCCATGGAAATCGAAAATGCCAGGCACTAAAGAATCTTAGAATGTTGCAAGGAAGAAAATAGAACAATAAATCTTGAGTTCCTCCATGAAGCAAGATGTGTAAGCCCCCTGAATTTTAGGGTTTATTTTAAATTTTCTAAATGAATTATTTTCAATAAATGTTTTATTATTTAATTGTTTGTGATCAATAATGTTACTTTTCGTAACTTTGACATCTGGAGCGTCAGGGATGCCAATCTCTATAAACTCTCTTTATGGGTTTTGTAGTAGACAAGATTATCTTCGTTTTGATATATCCTGTCCCACTTAGACTCTTTTCCTTGTGCTCTTTTTGTATCGTGCAACTTTGGGTCAACTTAGACCAATTAACCGTTGAATAATTATTCCCACTTTTATCTTTGATCATCGTTTGTACGTTACCGTGACTTTTAATTTAGGAGCACGAGACCGGTCGTTTTCTCTGAACCAACTTCTCATAAATGATCTACTCGAGACGCTCTTCACTCATGACCTTCGTGTCCCACTCAGACACTCCATTTTGTGTTTTATTTTCTTCGCACAACTTTTGGGTCAATTTGGACCGATTTATTTTCTACCGTGAAACCTGATTTAATTTCTAACTTAATTTCGGGACCCGACATCGATCCAACCTGTCAACCCAAAGTATAGACGTGGCCCATATGAAGCCTACTACCCACATGAAACTTGTGTCCCATTTATTTGAGTCTCCGCATGTTATTTATTTACCTATGATTATAAATACCCATTTTAATTCAATTGTTGTCCCCTATCCGATTTTGACCCGATCCGGCTCGACTGAACCCGGACCCAAGCTCCATGTTGTCCTCCAATGACTGCCCAAATATCCCACACAATATTTCTCTTTTTTCTATTTTGAAAATATCACTTCCTCTCTCTACTTTACAAATATCTTATATATATATATATATATATATATATATATATATATATATATATATATATATATATATTATATATATATATATATATATATATATATATATATATATATATATATGTAAATAACTCAAAAAAAAAAAATATATATATGTAAATAACTCACTTTCTCTTACTTTACACCTACAAACTCTGTATATATATATATATATATATATATATATATATATATCTCACTTTCTCTTACTTTATATATATATATATATATATATATATATATATATATATATATATATATATATCTCACTTTCTCTTACTTTACACCTACAAACTCACACACCACCTCACCCCTCCCCTCTCTCTACCAGCACACTCTCCCCCCAACCGACTTCTCTCTCTCCCTCTCTCTCAAATATCTCTTCCTCTCTCTCTCTACTATTCGTACCACTCTCTCTTTAATGTTTGCACACACATCTACACACATAATTCTCCCTCTCTTTCTTCATTAAACACCATCACCAACAGCTTCGCCATGCTCCTGAGCACAGCCGACCACCATCCCAGCCATGGCCGGCCGACCTCCTCCTTCCTGGCTGAGCTCCTCTCCAACACAGCCCCCACCCTCCTCCTTCTCTATTCTTCCATCATCCATCACCTCATTCCCACCACCATCATCATCATCATCATCTTCCATTGCCATCACCATCTTCGACCACCACCACAATGCCACCGCGACCACCGCACGGCCCCGCCACGCGCGCACGCACGGCCACGAACGTCGACGAATGCTACCGCCGTCGCACACCGCCAACACGACCCTCCCTCATGTACGAGCCTCCGACGACATCCCCCGGAGCCAGCACCGTCCTCCCCGACGCACCGAATAGGCTATTCGTGCATTTTGAATGGAATCCCGTCGTGACGCACGAGTTTTGAACTCGAAAATGGCGTCCCGTTACAGCGACTTCGTACAGATTTTTTGGTCAATCCGACCGTTGGATCGGCGAACTCTTTATTCCGTCTCAATCTTGGTATATAGTACTTCACTTCCCTAAATTTTTGTTCGTTAATTTCGTCGTTTGATACCTCAAAACTGGCCACCAAGTTGACACTTTAAATTGTACTGTTTTGGACAGTTTTGTGGAGCCGACTTCGTCGACTCGTAACTCCGTCGTCGCAGCTCCGGTTGGCGCGCTACCAGTTCCTGTGCGCAGCTGGTATAACCCTCTTCCTGCCCTTTAAGTTTTTTTTCATTGTAAGCACGTTTGGTTGGTCGAATTCGATACCAAAGTTGGCCGTCCGAATTCTTTAATTTGTACTTGTTAGATTTCATTTTTGAACCCGGGACTCTGGATTCAATTTCTGACACCACCAGTAGACTTGTGGCGTCGTTCTGGCATATTTTTATATAAAATTTGCTTGATTTGGAGAACGTGGGTCCTGGCATGCATTTCGGTGCCAAGTGGGTCCCACATTTCGAGTCAACGGGTCACTTTGAGATCGGCTCATCGGAATCCAGTTCCGGATATACCGTTGAGTTTATATCGTCATTTTAGACTCGTTGACATATAATTTGCTGAGTTTTGAAGATATTTGCTCCGGCACGCATTTTGGTGCAAACCGGATTCCAAATGTCCGCATCAACGGACCACTTTGAGATCGGCTCATCGAAATTCTATTTTGGACATACCGTTGGGTTCGTATCATCATTCTGGATTCGTGGACATATAATTTTCTAGATTTTGTAGACTTCTATCCGGACACGTTTTTCGGTGCAAAGTGTGTCCAACGACGGACATCATTTTGACCCAAAAATTACTATTTTTTTCCTGTGTCTAAATTGGACTTATGGGTAGGCTATCCTAGCTAATTTGACCATTCTAGACACGTTGGTAATATTTATTTTATCATCCGATAACATCTGTAGATTTTGCTTATGTATCATCCTTAATGTGTAATTATTTATTTTTCCAGAAATTGTTACTTTCCGTTTTTGAATTTATATATATATATATATATATATATATATATATATATATATATATATATATATATATATATATATATATATTTTAAGTGCTGTAAAAATCTGAAAAAAATTATATTTAAATACTATGTTAATTTAGATTTTATTATAATTTTTTCAATATTTAATATGTACTTTTGTTATTTTATAAAAATAGAAAAACAGAACTCATTTTCAGGATACATGTGTTTGCTGATTTTTAATAAATATCTATGAGAGTTTATAAATCCCAGAAAAATTAGTATAAATTTTTATAATTAACAAGGATCATTTTGGTACTTTATTTTATGTATAACTGTGCTTTTTGTCTATCCCAAAAATTGTTGGAACTCAGTGTACAGTTTGATTTATTTATTGAGTAGTAACGACTTACAAGTTTTGTGTTGATTTGAGTTATTGTAGTATTGGACCTCACCCTACACTAGTGTAAGACTCTAGAAAATTAGTTTGGATATAGTGTCAGCCCATATTGGACTTTTATGCTAGGTTCCCACTTGGCTAGTATCCAGTTAGGAATCGTGTCACACTACTAGTGTAAAATCTCGAACGTAACTTAGATGCTGAGCTTGTATATCATTATTGACAGGACACCGGACATCTATATCTTCGTACTAGTATTATTGCTTTGCTCGAGGTAAGTACATCTACAAACTCATTTACAGTCTTTTAATGCTAGAACATGTATTAACCCTGTTAAAATACTGATCCTTGAGGTCGCAAGTTAAAATCTTTACATGATATATTATTTTTAGTACCTACCATGCTTAGGACAGTTCTTATATCTTCACATGCTTCTTACTGGTTCTCAGTACATGTTCCACCACGTTTTATACTGCTCTCAGTACCTACCATGCTTATACTGCTCTGAATATTCCACATGTTTTTACTGTTCTCGTATCTCTCACATGTTAGAATATGGGTTATGGAGAAACTGATAGTTGAGTACGTGATCATGTCCCTTCTACCGTGACGTATGTACCGAGCAAGGTAGCATTTTACATGCGTACCTTGTCGTAGGCATATCCCGCGGATTTGTGCGTATGCACATCTATCGCTTGTGACTTGTACGGAAGTATATTTTATTTTATATGTGCCCTCAGCACTTTGTACACCTATTGACCGATCACGTACCTGCTCCAGTTTTAAACATTAGATATACATGTGTCACCTTGACAAATGTATTTTATCGTGATTCCAGTCATACTATGATTCCAGTTATGCCATGTTTCCTATGTTACTATGATGCTGTGATCCCAGTTGTACCATGATGCCATATTTCCAGTATTTTCTGTTTTATAGACTTATCACACCATGTTTCTTATTGTACATCTCGTTCATTATATATTCAGTACTTTAGTTGTAGAGGTTGTACTTGCTCCCGTCCTGACAGGATAACGTTGTAGGTTCACTTTTCGAGGAGGAAATGCTATGTGTTACATATTATGGCACTGATTTTGAGGACCTGACCTTAGTTCCAGAAGAGGCCCGAGCGGGAAACCTTGCTTAGATAATTTCATGTGTTTTGAGACTTAGACTCTGTTTAGACTTCTATTTCGATACTGGACTTTATCTCCTGTTAGATATTTTGGAAGTGTATTTTTAAGTCTGTGCTTGTTTACTTTCGCTTATAGATGCTGTGTTGTGATGAACCTTTTAAATGTGATTTTAGAACTGTTAGCAGCTTAGATCCTTTATTGTCTATTCTTAGAACAACTTACTATGCTTTAACCAAGCGTAGGCTGGACATGGCTCGGCCCGGCCCAACAATTTGGGTAACGGGTCGTGATAAGATGCACTTGCCTAAGCTCTCTCTTACTCTCATGGAGGTTGAAGAAGTAATGGTGGAGAAGAAGAAGTAAATGAAGAGAGAGAATGAGGAAATAGGTTAATAAAGGATGATGGTGGTGGCAGGTAAGAGGGTTCACCTTTGGTTTATGATGAACCAAAGCAAACCAAGCCAGCCGAACCAACCCAAGAATAAACCAATCAATGAAATGCTAGAATAAATCAAGCAGTGAGACATGCAATACGGGTCAAATTACGTATAAGTATACCAAGATATGCAATACGAACCACAGGCATTACAACTCTACCTACCTTAAAAGAATTCCGTCCTCGAAATTTAATTAAGAGGCTAGAGGGACAAGAACAAGCTATACTATTCACAGGCAAGCTATACTAATCAAGAAATCAGGTAATTATTCATGCAAGCAAGGAATCGAAGGCATGAGGCATAAGAAGATATTATACCTCACGAGTCAAATAGATCGGGATATCGTGATCGGATATCATCCTCACGCTCCTACGTTGACTTACCAAAAGAGTGATGACCCCAAGCAACTCGGACTAACTTGATAGTCTTGTTCTTGAGTGTCTTCTCTCTCCGGTCCAATATAGACACGGGCCTCTCCTCATACGAAAGGTTGGTACCAACAACCAATTTCGAATGATCCAGGATGTGGCTCGGGTCCGGGATATACCGTCGTAGTTGGGATACATGGAACACATCATGCACCTCACGTAGCGACGGCGGAAGAGCGAGACGATAGGATACATCTCATACTCGCTCCAGAATATCGAACGGTCCTATATACCTAGGACTAAGCTTTTTCTGTACGTCGAAACGAATGACGCCACGGTTAGGCAAAATCCTCAGGAATACATGGTCGTCGACCGAGTATTCAAGGGGACGTCGATGAGAATCAGCCCAATGACGCTGGCGATCTTGGGCAACTCGAAGATGATCCCTGACTCTCCTGACCACTTCAACGGTCTGAGCAATCATTTCTGGACCAAGTATCTGTCTCTCCAACATCATCCCAAGCTAGCGGGGGTCTGTACTTCTTGCCATACAGTGCCTCGAACGGTGCCAACTGGATACTATCTTAGAAACTATTATTGTATGAGAACTCCACCAGGTACAGGTGATCTTCCCACGAACCACCAAAGTCGAGTGTACATGACCGTAACATATCTTCGAGGGTCTGGATTGTGCGTTCCGACTGACCATCTGTCTGCGGGTGATAGCTGAGCTGAACTGGAGGTGAGTCCCCAAACTCTCTTGCAGACTACGCCAAAAGTGCGACGTTAATCTGGAATCTCTGTCCGAGGTGATAATGACTGGCACACCGTGAAGTCTGACATTCTGCCGGAGATACATCTCTGCTAGCTGAGCTGTCGACTGACCAACTTTGAACGGAAGAAAATGGGCCACCTTTGTGAGCCGGTCAACTATAACCCAAATAGCATCTCGACCAGCTGGGGATCTAGGTAATCCAGTCATGAAGTCCATGGTCACATGCTTCCACTTCCATTCTGGAATAGGCAAGGGCTGAAGAAGTCCAGCTGGCCTCTGATGTTCAGCTTTAACTTGTTGGCAAACCAAACATCGAGAGGCAAACTGGGATATCTTCCTCCTCATGCCATTCTACCAAAAGTCTGACGGATATCACGATACATCTTCGTACCACCGGGATGAATGGAATACTGCGAACTGTGAGCCTCTGCCATGATCTTCTGCCTGATGTCTCCACTGGGTACAAAAAGACGCTTCCCATGTCGAAGTGTACCGTCTTCATGGATACATAACTCTGGTCTTCGTCCTGTCTCACACTCTGCTTTGAGTCGCTGAAGCTTGGAATCTGCTGACTGCGCCATCCGGATCCTCTCGACAATAGTGGACTGAACTTGTATGCTGGCCATCAATACCACGCTGGAAGGGAGGACAACTTCTATACCCATTTTCTGAAGATCGGCTAACAGCTCTGGTTGCGCTGTTAGAAAATAAACTCCGGCTCTCCTGCTCAATGCATCTGCAACGACGTTGGCCTTCCCTGGGTGATACTGCAAGTTAACATCATAATCCACAAGTAGCTCCAGCCACCTCCTCTGACGCATGTTAAGATCCTTCTGGATGAAAACATACTTCAGGCTCTTGTGGTCGGTGAAAATCTCCACCCTATCTCCGTACAAGTAGTGCCTCCACAACTTAAGTACAAACACTTCTGCTGCTAGCTCCAAGTCGTATCACCTCGGACAGAGATTCCAGATTTACGTTGCACTTTTGGCGTAGTCTGCAAGAGAGTTTGGGGACTCACCTCCAGTTCAGCTCAGCTTATCACCCGCAGACAGATGGTCAGTCGGAACGCATATCTAGTCCCTCGAAGATATGTTACGGTCATATACACTCGACTTCGATGGTTCATGGAAAGATCACCTGCACCTGGTGGAGTTCTCATACAACAATATATAGTTTCCAAGCTAGTATCCAGATGGCACCGTTCGAGGCACTGTATGGCAGGAAGTGCAGATCCCCGCTAGCTTGGGATGATGTTGGAGAGAGACAGACGCTTGGTCCAGAAATGATTGCTCAGACCGTTGAAGTGGTCAGGAGAGTCAGGGATCATCTTCGAGTCGCCCAAGATCGTCAGCGTTATTGTGCCGATTTTCATCGGCGTCCCCTTGAATTCTCGGTCGACGACTATGTATTCCTGAGGATTTCGTCTAACCGTGGCGTCATTCGTTTCGGCGTACGAAGAAAGCTTAGTCCTAGGTATATAGGACCGTTCGATATTCTGGAGCGAGTAGGAGATGTATCATTCCTCTCATGATCACAAAGTTGTCGTGACGCATAAGCTATTACCTTCCCATGCTGCATCAGAACACATCCCAAACCTTTGCCTGAAGTATCACAATACACTGAGAATCCTCCGGTTCCATCTGGAAGCGTGAGAATAGGAGCCGTCATCAAACATCGCTTCAACTTCTCAAAAGAATCCTGGCAGTCTGTTGTCCAAATAAACTGCACATTCTTGCTGGTCAACTGGGTCAATGGTGCTGAAATCCGGGCAAAGTCTGAAATAAATTGCCGGTAGTAGCCGGCTAAGCCAAGAAAACTGCAAATTTCTGTCACTGTGCTAGGCACTGGCCACGACTCAATAGCCACGATCTTCTGGGATCCACTTCTACTCCTCCTCTGGTGATGATATGGCCCAAGTACGAAATGCGATCGAGGCAGAACTCGCATTTACTAAACTTGGCATACAACTGGTGCCCTCTGAGAATCTGGAGGACAACTCGGAGATGTTGCTCATGCTCTGCCTCATTCTTGCTGTAGACCAGGATGTCGTCTAGGAACACAATCACAAACTGATCCAAATAAGGCATGAAGATACGATTCATGAGGTCCATGAATACAGCCGGCGCATTGGTTGCTCCAAATGGCATCACAAGGAACTTCCAATGCCCATACCGGGATCTAAAAGCTGTCTTCGGGACGTCCTGCTCTCTGACTCTGATATAATGGTATCCTGACCGCAAGTCGATCTTCGAGAATACTGTTGCCCTCTTGAGTTGATCAAACAAGTCATCTATCTTCGGGAGAGGGTATCTGTTCTTGATTGTCACTGAGTTCAAGGTACGATAATCAACACATAATCTGGACCTACCATCCTTCTTTTTTACAAGAAGCATCGGGGCTCCCCAAGGTGGTCCACTAGCATGAATAAATTCCTTGGTTCTGAGTTCTTCAATCATCTTATACAATATCTCTAGCTCTGACGGTGCCATCCTGTAGACTTTCTCTGACACTGGGGCTGTTCCGGGAATCAAGTCGATAGTGAACTCGATCTCCCGTTCTGGCGGCATCCCTGGAATCTCTTCTGGAAAAACATCTGGAAATTCTTCCACTATCCGGGGTAACTGCATTGCTGCTACTGCCATCCGCAACACTGGAGGAGAAGGTTCAACTTTGCCTCGGAAGAAAAAAAACTCCGGCTCGCCTGGAATGCTAAAAATAACCCTGCCAATGTGGCAGTCTATCCTAGCATACTGGTCCCTCAACCAATCCATCCCTAAGACCATATCATAATCGGCCATTGGAAACTCTATCAATCTAGTGGAGAACTCTCTACCGCTAACTACGATCCGACACGAGGAAAACACTCTATCTACTCCCACAAGTCCGCTACCAGTAAGCATATTGAGCCTTACTGATAATGACTCGGGCTCTAGTCCTATCCGTGTCGCGAATTATGCAGACATAAACGAATGCGAGGCACCAGAATCAAATAATACTGTAGCTGAAAATGTGTTGACTAGAATAGTACCTGCCACTACCTCACCTGGTGCTATTCCTTCTTCCCCCATAGTCAAAGCCATCACTTGACCATGTCCTCTGGGTGCGGGTCCCCTCTGCTAAAAATTCCTCTGCCTGCTCTGGATCAGGGCTTGGGCTTGGACATACTGCTGCGGTCTCTGCTGCTGGAATGCCTGGGCCTGCGTCGACAATGGCCTCGGGAACGGATGCTGCAGTTGCTATTGCTGCTGGGTTGGTCCTCTAACTGAAGGACTAGAGAAGGTCGATAAAGTCCCCCTGTTCGGACAGTTCCCAACCTTGTGGTCCGGGGCACCACAAACCAAGCACAAACCCTGTGCTCTGTGACACTCTGATACCGCATGCCCTGGCTTTCCGCAGTGTGAACATCCCACTGTGGAAGACTGCTTCTGCTTCTACTGCTGAGGGTACGTCGGGACTGAATGCTGAACCGACGTCACTGAGGCCGTCCACCTCGGAGCTCCAATGGTCAAAGCCCTGGTTGCCGGGGCTGGTGCTGATGACGGATTCATCTGGCTATGGGATCGCTTCCGACCCCCGGTCCGATCCACGATCCTTTGGACAGTATACTCATGTCTCCGAGCTGCTCTCAACACTGCATCAAAAGTTTGATGCTCAAACTGCTCAACTGCCAAGAAAATCTCCCGGTGGAGCCTCTGCTGGAATCGCTGGGCTCTATCGAACTCGGTTTCTACCAAGGTGGGAGCAAACCGACTAAGCCTGGAGAACTCAGCCGCATATCCATCGACCGTCCTACCCATCTGCTTCATATTGTGAACCTCGTCTGTAGATCGTACCGAGCTACAACATTAAAATACTTGGTATAGAATCTCTTCCTGAATACTGCCCATAAAATAGGGGCCACTAATCCATCGGCCTGCGCTGCCCACCAGCTGCGGGCGAGATCCAATAGCTGTAGGCGCACTATGGCCACCTTCTCGTTCTCTGGAGTCTTGGCTGCTTCTAGAATCACCTCCGTGTCCTGAAGCCAAGCATCTGTAGCGATCGCATCTTCACTACCGTCGAAGAAAGGAGGGTTCAAGCGCTTGAAGCTGTTGGCAGTGCTGTTACCCTGATGACCTCCTCTGGTCAAAGCGTCTGCCACCGCCTGGTGCAAGGCATCTCTGCGACGATCCTGGAAAGTTAATAGGGACCTGATGAGTCCCACCAAAGTGCCATCATCAGGCTCTGCAGGCTGGACGGGCTGAATTGGTGGTTCTCCTCCGATAGGCACGACTCTGGAGGCTACTCCCTAATGCTGGGCTTGATCTCCAGGTTGCTACTGGTCCACGAGAGGTGCTCCGCCTTGCTGATCGGCAGGTCCAGGAATAATGCCGCTGAAGAAGACGACATAGGGAACAATAAGGAAGGACCAGGACAGATCAATGATACAAGCATGTGATCAGGTCCAGATGTCAGGGATCAAGAGGATACGGACAGAGATCAAGTGAGAGTATTGATTAAGATATCTATTCGGTAAACCCTCACATATCTTGATTTACAAGACCTGCATGGGCCACCACTTTTCTTCATGCTATTTTCTTATAGATTTTGATCTATTTTTTTCAATACATAAGCACATCTCAGTCGCTCCAACTTCGATCTCAAGTTTAAGGTAACAGTATTTTATGAGAGCAGTATAAAATAGTAGTTATCTACAGTATAAAATTTTGGTTATCATTTTCTCAAGGATAAACAAATTAAATTAATAGATATTTGATACTATTAATCTAAAGGATATCAACTTACAATTTTGTTTTCATTAATTTTTGTTTGCAGGACCGTATGCAATAAGTCAATTTTTTGGGAAGCGACTCTAACAAATTTTTTGGGAAGAGACTCGAACAAATTTTTTGGGAAGAGACCCAAGCAAATTTTTTGTGAAGACAATAAATTAATGTGTTTTTGTCTACATTATAATTGTCTAAGCTGGAATACAATATATTTGTGGAATACATTACATTTCTTGTTGAATGAATTACTTGAAGTTGTTAAGATATTTGCATTAATGGATTATTTTATGAAAACGATTTTAATTAAGATATTATATTGGATATCAACTTGTGTGCAACTTGTTGCTCTTTGTTCTCAAGTTCTTTTAATATAAATTATTGTTTTATAATTTAATTTTGAAATAAGGTTTTTGCATATCTATGTTGCAAAATATATGCAAAAAAAAAGAAAAGAAATTATTTCTTACAATAAATTAACATAAATAGTATAAAATAGCTTTTGCGACATCACACAAATTATGTAGCAAAAAGTCATATCTTATACATTAAAAAACTATTTTCCCTGACATGAGTTATGTTGCCAAATGTATCAACGTTCTGCGACATAAACGACACATGTCGCCAAAAATTATTTGGAAAAGAATGTCTGTGATGTCGCCAAAAGTGGGTATCTTTCCGCGACATTATGTGTTTATGTCGCCGTGTACTTTTCCAGACAAGGCTACTGCGACATGCGTGCGACATAATGGGATATGTCGCCGAAATTCTTTGGCGACACAAATCTGTCTTTTTGCTGCATATTTCGTATGTTGCAGAACATACATTTTCTTGTAGTGTAAGCGTAACTTGATAACCCAACTCGTAACCTGCTAGTACTCGACGCAATCCAAAGACATACACGCGGATAGCAGCTCTTGCCAACACATCTATATGAGTGGTCACTAGCAATATCAAGCTATCATGGATCTTTTGCGTACGGTGACCATTCGCGTGGCGAGGTACGAGCTCCCACCGAATGACCCGCAGCCTATATCGTAACGGTTCACTTCAACGAGTCGTACCGTCAATGAAGGTCGTACAATATCTGTAATTCCTCCTAGGCCGACACGAACTCGGCGCCCCGAGATCGCTCGAGAAATTTTGCCCTTGCGCACAAGTTATCCAATGACCCTGCAAGACTCAACTCGATCTATCAAGTCCTTCCTTATTCATGACCATGCTTTCCAACTTTCTATTGAGACTCCCAAGTAGCGGGACCGATCTCGCGATGATTCCTTATCGAGACTCCCAAGTAGCGGGACCGATCTCATGGACGAGACTTATCGAGACTTATCGAGACTCCCAAGTAGCGGGAACGATCTCGTGTGCTTCCTTATCGAGACTTATCGAGACTCCTAAGTAGCGAAAACGATCTCGGCGATAACCAGTCGCGTGGACTCCCTTTGTCCGTGGCATGCTTTTCACTAAACCGACCATGGCTCGTGCCATTGACAAACCTTGTTCTCTAGGCGACGCTACCGCTCAAGTCATATACTTTATATGACGAGCGTTGTTCTCGTGGGACTAAGTGACTTGGCAACCGCAGAAAACAGGGAACAGTGCTAGAAATGACTTAGATCGACCGGTATAACTTTGTCTAACTTAATCGTGCAATGACTTGACGAGCAAAGGCTGCGTCGAGCTTCGCTTCGAGAGAACGTGCCGTGCACGCGTTCGACTTGAACAAACAAGTTCTTGGGTGCCTAGACTTAAGCCACAAGTCGTGCAATACGAATTTAACCCACGGGACGGACGAAGGCTATGCCAAGCCTTGGAGGATGGGACCGTGCAAGCTTTATCAAGCATTCACGCGGGCGACGCCTATGACTTAGGCTAATTCGAGCGTTGTGGCAACTTAGCAACTTAGGCCAACTTTCTTCTCCTAAGTCACGAGACGAAGGATCGAGTGTCATTTTGAAAGCACGCTGAGCCGACTTCTAAGCAGACCATGGGACCTTTTTTCATGTTCTAACACATTCCGACCTGTCGGGATTATTCCCTTAGCTATGTGGATGCGTCTCTTTTATTATCAAGCCTAACTTGTGCAAGTTGAAAACATACAATTTATTATGTGAAGGCTAAGATGAGGCAAGTTTACCGAAACTACTCCACCTGAACGAGGATTCGCCTTGACCGAGCGAGTCTTTGAGCAGCCGTTGCGAGGCTAAGTCCGAACGCTGTCGGCGTTTCGATTCCTCCGATTGACTTAGCGGGACGGGGCACTACAACCACCACCCCCACCTCCACCGCCGGACCCCTTTTGCTGCCCTACCCTCCACCGCCGATCTCCAACACCCCCACCCCGAAACCCTCCTCCGCTGCCCAATCCCCCGCTGCCCTACCCCCCCGCACGATGTAATATCCCGCTCCGGGCGAGGCATTTGGTTGGCTTGTTAGATGGGATCAGAATTTTGGACCATGAATTATGTTGGGAATCAAGAGAGTTGAGACTGATGCAGTCTTTCTGAGCTGGCTAGACGGTTTAAGTGTTGGAACGTGGCTCGCTGGTGGAGCTACGCTTAGGGGGAATGTGTGTAACCAGAATAAGAAGACCCTTTTATGCATGCAAGTGGAACTGTCCTCCTTCCTCCTTATTCCTGCATAAATAATAAATAGAATAATATGATGCTATGAATATGTCCCTAATATCTCTTACCTTGAATGTTGAATAATTGTGATGTGATGCTTTAGTTGCTAAATCGATAGAGATGCATATGCTGGAAATCATTGAATGAATAACACATGAACTATTGAACTGCTGATTGAATCACACTCGAACTACTAATGTAACATGATGCCTGAGAATGAATCGATAATGTCCCTTATGCTTAATGTTGATTAAATTGTTGAATCACTTTAATAATGAGATGTTGTGTGAATGATACATGAGAAAAGAATTGAATATGCTATTGTTCCTATGAAATGAATGAAATGCTACAGGTCCCTTCGAAATGAATGAATGCTGTCGTTCCTCCTTAGAAGGAACATAATGAGAAATATTGCAATAGAACAAACAATAAGAATTGATGAGGCTTGGGATCGTTGAGATCACCAAATGAAATGATGGTAATGATGGGAATGAATAAGTCATTGAACATGACTTGAATGAGATGAATGATGATGCACTGTTGTCTTTATTTCAATATTTCACCATGTATTTTATGTTCACGATTGAGTCGGACACGCATTCGCATGGTCATAGGACAACTTATGCATAAGAGATGGGGATATGTTTTCTCGGACGGTACCCCGGGACGTTAGGACGACCGATCCGGCCAAGGAGAAAACATTGGCGTGCCAGTAGGGGCACGGGTTTTGCGAGGCATCCTTTGGGGCTAGCTACCTTCTCTGGAGTCATCGCATTACCAATGAAGACCTATATGGCAACGTCCGTATAGTTAAACACCAGTGACCATGTAGTCCGGATGCATGCTAATGAATGTCTTGTACAGAAAGAGTAAGTACGTCTGTTAACCTGTATTTGATGCATGTACGAGGGAGTGGCTACTGGTAAAAAATTACTTAAATGTGATATACTCAATATATGTGTTGGTTTAACTTGCGTGCTTAATGTGCCAAGTAAATGATACCATGCGTAGTCTTTCAATATGAGAACCTGCTTAACATGTTAAATTCAGTATGCTAGAAAGATGTCTTGCTATGAATATTGCTCAAACATAACATACATGCTAAGTGATGCTTGAAGTGAGAACTGTCATAACATGTTTAAGCTGATAATGTTAACGATGTCTCAATGATGCCTTTGCATGATAACACCAAGAATGCTATAATGATATGTCCATATGAATATCGCTAAGAATATGTTTACATGCTTCATTATGATGATTGCCCATAAATTGTAAACTGATGCTAGGCCCCAAGTAGAAAGACCATTCTATTAAATGCTTGCTAAAATCGACCAGTTAGTGTTGGTTTAGGCGAGTGGGTTGGATTCTGCTCGCCAGTACATAGATGATGTGCTGACCCACGTTTTGTGGGCAGGTGCTCGTGCTTGGGATATTCTATACACGAAGATTGGCTTGATTGGTCCCGCGGTATCGAAGATTTGTTGGGCATACAAAGCTTTCCTTGTACAAGATGATGTCTTCTGTTTATAAAGGGCATAATGTATGGAACATTGTAATCAGTTGTACCAGTGAGTTGTAAGCCAAGTCAGTATATTGAGTTATAATCCATTGTATCCAAGTATCAAATGTAAGCTTGTAGCATTGTTCATTTGGCTTTCAATGTAAAGTGAGATGTGTTGTAAGCATTGTACTTCAATACAAGTCTTGTACACTTATTCAATTATCAATAAAGAGAATAAAGTTCTATATATATCTCTGTGTGACTTCAAGTTATCCTTTTATCTCCGCTGCCATAAAGAAGTGATGTACTTCTATTTAATGAGAAAGATTGTCCTCATTAATTTCAATTTGTCTGCTTCTGCCGCTGCAATGTGTTCCTATTTGAAGATTATCACCTATGTACCATCTTTGCCTTGTACAAGTGCAATACCAGACTTGTACGGCATCACGCCCAAGCGAGGACGATTGATTCCAAGAGATAAAATATATCAATAAATGACTCTACGAATCGGGGCGTGACACGCGACCCCCACCCCCACCATCGTCGACCTCCACCACCCCCACCCCGAAACCCCCCTCCGCTTCTCTACCCCCCCAGCGACCTCCACCCCCACCACCGCGACCCCCATCCCCACCACCGTCGACCCCTACCCCCACCACCGCCGGCCCCCGCTGTAACACCCACTTTTCTAAAATAAGGGTAATTTTGAACTTTTTTAAAAGTTTATTATTTAATAATAGAATTTATGATTTATGGGAATTTTTAATTAATTTAATACTATTTAAAATTGGTGAATTATAATTTTGATGTGTTAGCTAGTGAACCCTGGAACTGATGAGCCTAGAGATTAACCATGACCATGGAGACCTAACCATGTGATTATAATAACTATTTACAACTTTTTAGGCTAAGGGTATTTTCGTCATTTTGTGACTTTTGAATTATTTAGGATTTTGATTAATTGGTGAATTTTAGATTATTTTAATAATATTTAAATTGATGTATTATGATTTTGGTCATTTTTTATATTTTAATATTTTGGGGAAATTTTAAATTTTTAATATTGTTTTTATTGGATTTGTTTAGTCGGGTTTGAGTTTCGTCTCGTTCCGACTTGTATTGTGACCCGGGTAGCTTAAACTCTAGATGTGACCCAATATTAAGTTAAGCATGGCCCACAAAATCCAACATTTAAGTTAGTTAATTAAACTAATTTTTATCATGTTAGAATGGTTAAGTTAGAGACTCAAAACTAGATCATTTTGACCCCAAACTTGAACCTAGTCTAGACTTAACCATATGAGACTAGAGAGAGGCAATTAGGACATTTTTCATTAGCCCTAATGGACTCTTCATGGCAGCCACCTTTAGGAGAGAATGATTCATTTCATTCATTACAATCTTGCCTCTTGTATTTTCCTTTTGTTCTTCCCTAATTTTAGAGAGCCTTCCCATTGATTTGATCTCCAAATCAAATCATTCCTTCACCAAACCTTTCCTCAATCATTCTCATTCTCCAAGGAAAGGGTGCTACCAAGGATTGGAAGAGAAGTGCAAGGAGGAGTGTCCACTTTGAGGGATCTTCGTATCGAAGCCGTGTCCTAAAGGATTTCATTGGGATTCCACTCCCAATAGGTAAAACCCATCATCTAAATCGATTTCCTTTGCATATAAATTAGTTTTGAATTCGTAGGATCCATCCTCATGCATGTGTCCCATTTAGATTCAAATTTGAGGCAATTTAGAGCTTTCTTGAGGATTTTAGATATGTGTCTTGTGTCCTACTTGATAGATCCCAAATTAGGACACCCCATGTGTATGTATGTATGATAATAGTTTAAATAGATATTTAAATTCAGTTTTTATCACCCTCATTTCTCGTATTTCCCGTATTTCGTATTTATACTCGTATCTGAATTTTTGGCATGTATTTTTATTTTTATTTTTCTCAGCTTGTGAAATTTTGGTATTTCCCGTATTTTGGGTTTTGGCATGGTTCGGTTTTATTGGGGATGGTTCGGTTTGGTTTGGTTTTATGCATTGGATCATCATTAGCCTACTCTCCACCCTCAAAACACCACAACACCCTCTTTATAACTCCACCAACCTCTTCTCTCTCTTCATAACCACCATTAATTTCTTCTTCTTCTTCTTCTTCCTCCACACAACTCCCCAACCCCTAGGCAAGTGCATCTTGCCACTACATGAGGACCCTCTTTTCTTTGTCCATTTGCTAGTTTAGGACATGGAGATCAACATTAGTTCTTGGGTTTTTATGATTTGGAGTCTCTGTTGATGTAGATCTAAGTTATTTCTATTTTTGGATTTTGTATGGTTTGAGCTATTTATGTTGGTTTTCTATAAGTTTTGATATTTCTATATGGAAGAGCTTTCAGTTTCACTCCAGTTGGAGCCTTGGAAATCCGAATTTGGAGTTCGGATGGCCAAGTTATGAACTTTTGAAGTTTTGGTTTCAGCCATGTGTTCTTGCTGTTTGGAGAAGACAGTGAGCAGTGTGCAGAGCTGTTTAGCTACGCACACTGAGCTACGTGCGCTCTTTAGCGCTGCGTACGCAGGCTTGAGTGCGCTTCCTGTTGGAAGCCTGCTCCCTTGAGCGTGCGTGACTTTTCACGCAGCTGCTCCCTTGAGCGTGCGTGACTTTTCACGTAGCTGCTCTCTTGAGCGTGCGTGACTTTTTACGCACCCTGCTCCCTTGAGAGTGCGTGACTTTTCACGCAGCTGCTCCCTTGAGCGTGCGTGACTTTTCACGTAGCTGCTCTCTTGAGCGTGCGTGACTTTTCACGCAGCTGCTCCCTTGAGCGTTCGTGACTTTTCACGCAGCTGCCTCTTGAGCGTGCATGACTTTTCACGCAGCTGCTCCCTTGAGCGTTCGTGACTTTTCACGCAGCTGCTCCCTTCAGCGTGCGTGACTTTTTACGCACAATGCTCTGTAGCGCGCGTGACTTTCACGAACGCGGCTCTTTCAGCGTGCGTGACTTTTGTACGCTGCTGCCCTGACCCCTTGTTTAACCCTTGACCCTTGGAGTTTTGGTTTTATTTCCTTAAGCTTGGCTTTTCTATGACCCTGTATATTGATATTTTATTAGATATTTTATGCCCATTTTATATCCTTACGCCTTTTGTCATGAACTTGATTTTACTTAATATGTTTGGAATGACTATTGTACATGGCACGGTATGACAAGGAACTAGCATAACACGACAGTGACCCGTAGTGGTGTACTTCTGACATGACCAACATGACTTGATAGTGGCCCGTGGCGGCGCACTCCTGACTTGACATGACTTGATAACTTAACTTGACCTGTCTTGACACCGTGGGTGGTTCTTTCTTGCTTGCTTGCTAAATCCACTTGTCCTGTCTTGCATCATGTCTAGGATGGGACTCCTGAGTACCACGGTCAGGAGTACCTACTAAAATGAATTAAGGTTAATAACTAGAATAACACAGTAGTCATGAAGAGATGACACAGCTACAGGCAATCCCGTTACCTGGGCGCTCTTGGGATCTGTAGCCTGCCGTCGAGTAGGGCACATTTCCAGCGCACCGTCGAGTGTTGCACCCTCTAAGTCACCTAAGGGTACATTTGTCTCCCGGGCGATGTACCCACCTGAATTCAACCCTAATCTTTCGTTCTGGGTAGCCTGGATGGTCTGCAGGGCTTGTGGCTGTGGAGCAATCTCACTGTATCTTGTTAGTAATTAGGCCTGTGATAATCCTAGTTAGTTAAAGTAGTAAGCCGTAGTATCTGCTTGGCCGTGATTGATTGAATGAGGTGTAACCAGCTTAGCCATGTCTTGATCCAGTACAAGATTGCTTCCTGTCTTGATTTCTTGCATTATTATCTTGCCGATAAATGGTGGAAAACCAAGCTCTGTTCAGATGAAGGGTTACAACCCCGGTCCTTGTTTGGTTTACGGGTTGTAACCTGGCTATCGGAATAGTTCCATGGTTATCTCGTCGTATATCATCCTGACATATTTTCGTAAGTTTTACCTTTAATATTAGATTTTCTTGTGCTGATTGCTGGCTTTTGTTCTTATTTCGTGGCCCCCTTGTGGCACTTGCTCTTTCTGGGGTTGACCCAGCTGGTTTTGTGTGGCCAGATTTCGGAGCAGCTCCCGAGGATCTACCAAGCTTCCAGCCCAATGGTGGCGACTAGAAGGAACCCAGGCTACGAGTGGGTTTTCTATTTTGTTTCGCTCACTCTATTGTAAATTTATTCTTTTGAGGCGTTTAGCCGACGAGCACCTGTTAGCTCGATGCACTTTTACTTTCTGTCTGCCTACGGGCTGTAAACATGATTAACAAATCCTAGGGTTGATCATGTATGACTTAAACTCTTGCTAGTCCTAACATTTTGTACGACTAGTTTCATGATCAGCTGATATGTAATATTTGGGACGCCTTTTTTTGTATATTTAATGATCATACATCTTGTAATTATATTACTTGCTTGAGATTGAGACAATAGGCTTGACCTTAAGAGACTGTTGGCTTGTAGTAAACCCTCATATCTAGACAGCCGTGACCGTATAGTTGAGATGTATTCTATTTCAATATACGTAGCTGGCTATGTCTGCCCCCGCTCTCCAGTATTCTGGTTCTGGGGCGTGACATGGTTTAAGTGGTGGCCCATGCAGGTCTTGTCAATCAAGAAATGTGAGGGTTTACCGAATAGATGTCTCAATCAGTATTCGCCCTTGATCTCCACCAATATTTTCAAATTCCTGAAATTCTTGACCTGATTACATGCTTGTATCGTTGATCTGTCCTGGTCCTTCCTTATTGTTTTCCTGTGTCGTTTTCCTCAGCGGCACTATACCTGACCCTGCCGATCAGCAAGGAAGAGCACCTCCCGTGGACCAGCAGCAACCTGGGGATCAAGCCCAGCATTCCGGGGTAGCCTCCAGAGTGATACCTACTGGAGGAGAGTCACCAGTTCGGCCCGTTCAGCCCGCAGAGCCCGATGATGGTACCTTAGTAGGTCTCATCAGAACCTTGATAGCTTCCCAGGATCGTCGAAGTGACGCCCTGCACCAGACAGTTCAAGATGTTTTGACCCGAGGCGGACATCCAGGGAACCAGGCGGCGAACAGTTTCAAGCGCTTGGACCCTCCTTTCTTCGACGGCACCGAGGATGCGATTGCCGCAGATGCATGGCTTCAGGATACCGAGGTAATTCTGGAAGCAGCTAGGACACCCGAGAATGAGAAGGTGGCGGTGGTACGCCTGCAGTTGTTGGACTTGGCTCGCAGTTGGTGGGCGACACAGGCCATAGGATTAGTGGCACCCATTGCTTGGGCAGTGTTTAGGGAGAGATTCCAGACGAAGTACTTTGATGCTGTGGCTCGGTACGACCTGCAGACCAGATTTACCAACTTGAAGCAAGGAGGCAGATCAGTCGACAGTTATGCATCGGAGTTTTCTAGGCTGAGTAGGTTTGCCTCCACCTTGGTGGCGACCGAGTTTGATAAGGCCCAGCGGTTCCAGCAGGGACTGCATTTAGAGATCTTGTTGGCGGTTGAGCAGTTCGAGCACCAGACGTTCGATGCAGTCTTGAGAGCGGCTAGGAGGCATGAGTACACCTCCCAGAGGATCGTGGATAGGACCGGAGGTAGGAAGCGGTCCCACAGTCAGATGCACCAATCATCAGCTCCAGCCCCGGCAGCTAGAAGTTTGACCATTGGAACTCCGAGGCGGGCGGCCTCAGTTACGTCGGTTCAGCATTCGACCCCGACGTACCCGCAGCAGCAGAAGCAGAAGCAGACTTCCGCGATGGGATGTTCTCATTGCGGGAAGCCAGGCCATGTAGTGGCAGACTGCCGCAGGGCGCAGGGATTGTGCCTGGCTTGTGGAGCAGCAGATCACAGGATAGGGGCTTGCCCGAATAGGGGTGGTTCATCAGCATCCAACCCTTCTAGCTCTTCGATGAGAGGACCGGCCCCAGCACCAGTTCAGCAGCAGCAGTATCAGTCTTCGAGGCCCTTACCGCCTCAGTCTCAGGCATTCCAGCAACAGCACCCCCAGCAGTATGCACAAGCCCAAGCTCAGACCCAGAATAGGCAGAGAGGTTTCCAGCAGAGGGGACCAGCAACCAGAGGACAAGGTCAGACCATGATGATGGCTATGGAAGAAAAAGTTGCACCAGGTGAGGTTGTGGCAGGTACTATTCTCGTCAACTCCTTTCCAGCATCTGTATTGTTTGATTCTGGTGCATCGCATTCATTCATGTCTGCACGATTCGCGACACGGATAGGATTGGAGCCCGAGTCATTATCAGTGAGGCTCAATATACTTACTGGTAATGGTCTTGTGGGAGTAGATCGAGTGTTTTTCTCGTGTCGGATCGTAGTTAGCGGTAGGGAGTTCCCCGCTAGATTCATAGAGTTTCCTATGGCAGACTATGATGTAGTCCTAGGCATGGATTGGTTGAGGAACCAGTATGCTAGGATAGACTGCCACATTGGCAGAGTTGTCTTTAGTATCCCCGGCGAGCCAGAGTTTTCGTTTTCCAGAGGCGCAGTGGAGCCATCTTTCCCAGCATTGCGGATGGCAGTAGCAGCAGTGCAGTTATCCCGGATAGTTGATGAGTTTCCAGATGTCTTTCCAGAGGAGCTTCCAGGGATGCCGCCGGAGCGGGAGATTGAGTTCACTATAGACTTGATTCCCGGGACATCACCAGTGTCAGAGCGAGTCTACAGGATGGCACCTTCAGAATTGGAGATTTTGTACAAGATGATTGAAGAACTGAGGACCAAGGGATTCATTCGTGCAAGTGGATCGCCTTGGGGAGCCCCGATGCTTCTTGTGAAAAAGAAGGATGGTACGTCCAGGCTATGTGTTGATTATCGTACCTTGAATTCGGTGACAATCAAGAACAGATACCCTCTTCCGAGGATAGATGACTTGTTTGATCAGCTCAGAGGGGCTTCAGTGTTCTCGAAGATCGACTTGCGGTCAGGATACCACCAGATCAGAGTCAGAGAGCAGGACATCCCGAAGACAGCGTTTAGATCGAGGTATGGACATTGGAAGTTTCTTGTTATGCCCTTTGGAGCGACCAATGCGCCGACCGTATTCATGGACCTCATGAATCGCATTTTCATGCCTTACTTGGACCCATTTGTGATTGTGTTCCTAGATGACATCCTGGTCTACAGCAAGAGTGAAGCAGAACATGAGCAGCATCTCAGAGTCGTCCTTCAGACGCTTCGGGAGCATCAGTTGTACGCCAAGTTCAGTAAATGCGAGTTCTGGCTCGATCGCATTTCATATTTGGGTCACATCATTACCCGAGGAGGAGTGGAAGTAGATCCCCAGAAGATTGTGGCTATCAAGTCGTGGCCGGTACCCAGCTCAGTGGCAGAGGTTCGTAGCTTCCTTGGATTGGCCGGCTACTACCGGCGGTTCGTTTCAGATTTCGCAAGGATTTCAGCGCCGATGACCCAGTTGACCCGCAAGGATGTGCCATTTGTTTGGACAGGAGAGTGTCAGGAATCTTTTGAGAAGTTGAAGCGAGGTTTGATAACGGCTCCCATTCTCACCCTTCCAGATGGGACCGGAGGATTCACAGTTTATTGCGACGCTTCAGGCAGAGGATTGGGGTGTGTCTTGATGCAGCATGGGAAAGTAATATCTTATGTGTCACGTCAACTACGTGATCATGAGAAGAATTACCCGACCCATGACTTAGAATTGGCGGCGGTAGTGTTTGCTTTGAAGTTGTGGAGACACTACTTGTACGGAGATAGGGTGGAGATCTTTACTGATCATAAGAGCCTGAAGTATGTTTTCACCCAGAAGGACCTTAATATGCGGCAGAGAAGATGGCTCGAGCTATTGGTGGATTATGATGTGGATTTACAGTATCATCCCGGGAAGGCCAACGTTGTAGCAGATGCATTGAGCAGAAGAGCCGGAGTTTATTTCCTGACGGCGCAACCAGAATTATTGGCAGATCTTCAGAAGATGGGAATTGAAGTGGTTCTTCCTACTAGTGTGGCATTGATGGCCAGTCTACAGGTTCAGTCCAGCATAGTTGAGAGGATCCGGATGGCGCAGTCAGCAGATTCCAAGATCCAACGACTCAGAGCAGAGTGTAAAGCAGGAAGAAGGCCAGAGCTATGTATCCATGAAGACGGTACACTTCGGCACGGCACTCGTCTTTGTGTACCCAGTGGAGATATCAGACAGGAAGTCATGGCAGAAGCCCATAGTTCACAGTATTCTATTCATCCGGGTGGTACGAAGATGTACCGTGATATTCGTCAGCATTTTTGGTGGAATGGCATGAAAAGGGAGATAGCCCGGTTTGTCTCTCGGTGTTTGGTTTGCCAACAGGTTAAGGCTGAACATCAGAGGCCCGCTGGACTTCTTCAACCCTTACCGATCCCAGAATGGAAATGGGAGCATATAACCATGGATTTCGTGACCGGATTGCCCAGATCTCCGACCGGCAGAGATGCTATTTGGGTAATTGTGGACAGGCTTACCAAGGTGGCACACTTTCTTCCATTCAGAGTTGGACAGTCGACGGCGCAGCTAGCAGAGATGTACCTCAGGCAGATCGTCAGGCTTCACGGTGTGCCAGTCAGCATCACCTCAGACAGGGATTCAAGATTCACATCGCACTTTTGGCGCAGCTTGCAGAAGAGTTTGGGGACTCACCTTCAGTTCAGTTTAGCATATCATCCGCAGACGGATGGTCAATCAGAGCGCACAATCCAGACCCTTAAAGATATGTTGAGATCCTGTACCCTTGACTTCGGTGGTTCATGGGAGAATCATCTGCACCTGGTAGAATTCTCGTACAACAACAGTTATCAGGCCAGTATCCAGATGGCACCCTTTGAGGCTCTTTATGGCAGGAAGTGCAGATCCCCGCTAGCATGGGACGATGTCGGGGAGAGGCAGATACTCGGACCCGAGTTGATTTCCCAAACGGTTGAAGTGGTCAGGAAGGTCAGAGATCACCTCCGAGTTGCCCAGGACCGCCAGCGCCATTGGGTCGATGCTCATCGGCGTCCCTTAGAATTTGCTGTCGGCGACCATGTATTCCTTAGGATCTCGCCTAACCGCGGCGTCATTCGCTTCGGCATGCAGGGAAAGCTTAGTCCTAGGTATATAGGGCCGTTCGATATTCTAGAGCGAGTAGGAGATGTATCCTATCGTCTCGCTCTTCCGCCGTCGCTAAGTGAGGTACATGATGTATTCCATGTGTCCCAATTATGACGGTATATTCCGGACCCGAGCCACATCCTAGACCATTCGGAATTGGTTGTTGGTACCAACCTTTCGTATGAGGAGAGGCCCGTGTCTATTTTGGACCGAAGGGAAAAGATACTCAAGAACAAGACTATTAAATTAGTCCGTGTTGCTTGGGGTCGTCACTCTCTAGGTGAGTCAACGTGGGAGCGTGAGGACGACATCCGATCGCGGTATCCCTACCTGTTTGACTCGTGAGGTATAATGTCTTTCTTATGCCTTACATTTTCCTTTTCTTGTTTGTATTGTATGATTGTATGATTGAAATGCTTAGTGTAGCTTACCTGTGCTTAGTATAGCTTGTCGTGGCAATCTCTAGCTCCTTGATTAAATTTCGAGGACGGAATTCTTTTAAGGTGGGTAGAGTTGTCACCGTCATTTCTCGTATTTCCCGTATTTCGTATTTATACTCGTATCTGGATTTTTGGCATGTATTTTTATTTTTATTTTTCTCAGCTTGTGGAATTTTGGTATTTCCCGTATTTTGGGTTTTGGCATGGTTCGGTTTTATTGGGGATGGTTCGGTTTGGTTTGGTTTTATGCATTGGATCATCATTAGCCTACTCTCCACCCTCAAAACACCACAACACCCTCTTTATAACTCCACCAACCTCTTCTCTCTCTTCATAACCACCATTAATTTCTTCTTCTTCTTCTTCTTCTTCCTCCACACAACTCCCCAACCCCTAGGCAAGTGCATCTTGCCACTACATGAGGACCCTCTTTTCTTTGTCCATTTGCTAGTTTAGGACATGGAGATCAATATTAGTTCTTGGGTTTTTATGATTTGGAGTCTCTGTTGATGTAGATCTAAGTTATTTCTATTTTTGGATTTTACATGGTTTGAGCTATTTATGTTGGTTTTCTATAAGTTTTGATATTTCTATATCGAAGAGCTTTCAGTTTCACTCCAGTTGGAGCCTTGGAAATCCGAATTTGGAGTTCGGATGGCCAAGTTATGAACTTTTGAAGTTTTGGTTTCAGCCATGTGTTCTTGCTATTTGGAGAAGACAGTGAGCAGTGTGCAGAGCTGTTTAGCTACGCACACTGAGCTACGCGCGCTCTTTAGCGCTGCGTACGCAGGCTTGAGTGCGCTTCCTGTTGGAAGCCTGCTTCCTTGAGCGTGCGTGACTTTTCACGCAGCTGCTCCCTTGAGCGTGCGTGACTTTTCACGTAGCTGCTCTCTTGAGCGTGCGTGACTTTTTACGCACCCTGCTCCCTTGAGCGTGCGTGACTTTTCACGCAGCTGCTCCCTTGAGCGTGCGTGACTTTTCACGTAGCTGCTCTCTTGAGCGTGCGTGACTTTTCACGCAGTTGCTCCCTTGAGCGTTCGTGACTTTTCACGCAGCTGCCTCTTGAGCGTACGTGACTTTTCACGCAGCTGCTCCCTTGAGCGTTCGTGACTTTTCACGCAGCTGCTCCCTTGAGCGTGCGTGACTTTTTACGCACACTGCTCTGTAGCGCGCGTGACTTTCACGAACGCGGCTCTTTCAGCGTGCGTGACTTTTGTACG
Source organism: Iris pallida (assembly GCA_029216955.1). Classification (NCBI taxonomy): domain Eukaryota; kingdom Viridiplantae; phylum Streptophyta; class Magnoliopsida; order Asparagales; family Iridaceae; genus Iris; species Iris pallida. Next base: position 1,413,186 of record JANAVB010035620.1, read on the forward strand.
CTGCTGCCCTGACCCCTTGTTTAACCCTTGACCCTTGGAGTTTTGGTTTTATTTTCTTAAGCTTGGCTTTTCTATGACCCTGTATATTGATATTTTATTAGATATTTTATGCCCATTTTATATCCTTACGCCTTTTGTCATGAACTTGATTTTACTTAATATGTTTGGAATGACTATTGTACATGGCACGGTATGACAAGGAACTAGCATAACACGACAGTGACCCGTAGTGGTGTACTTCTGACATGACCAACATGACTTGATAGTGGCCCGTGGCGGCGCACTCCTGACTTGACATGACTTGATAACTTAACTTGACCTGTCTTGACACCGTGGGTGGTTCTTTCTTGCTTGCTTGCTAAATCCACTTGTCCTGTCTTGCATCATGTCTAGGATGGGACTCCTGAGTACCACGGTCAGGAGTACCTACTAAAATGAATTAAGGTTAATAACTAGAATAACACAGTAGTCATGAAGAGATGACACAGCTACAGGCAATCCCGTTACCTGGGCGCTCTTGGGATCTGTAGCCTGCCGTCGAGTAGGGCACATTTCCAGCGCACCTTCGAGTGTTGCACCCTCTAAGTCACCTAAGGGTACATTTGTCTCCCGGGCGATGTACCCACCTGAATTCAACCCTAATCTTTCGTTCTGGGTAGCCTGGATGGTCTGCAGGGCTTGTGGCTGTGGAGCAATCTCACTGTATCTTGTTAGTAATTAGGCCTGTGATAACCCTAGTTAGTTAAAGTAGTAAGCCGTAGTATCTGCTTGGCCGTGATTGATTGAATGAGGTGTAACCAGCTTAGCCATGTCTTGATCCAGTACAAGATTGCTTCCTGTCTTGATTTCTTGCATTATTATCTTGCCGATAAATGGTGGGAAACCAAGCTCTGTTCAGATGAAGGGTTACAACCCCGGTCCTTGTTTGGTTTACGGGTTGTAACCTGGCTATCGGAATAGTTCCATGGTTATCTCGTCGTATATCATCCTGACATGTTTTCGTAAGTTTTACCTTTAATATTAGATTTTTTTGTGCTGATTGCTGGCTTTTGTTCTTATTTCGTGGCCCCCTTGTGGCACTTGCTCTTTCTGGGGTTGACCCAGCTGGTTTTGTGTGGCCAGATTTCGGAGCAGCTCCCGAGGATCTACCAAGCTTCCAGCCCAATGGTGGCGACTAGAAGGAACCCAGGCTACGAGTGGGTTTTCTATTTTGTTTCGCTCACTCTATTGTAAATTTATTCTTTTGAGGCGTTTAGCCGACGAGCACCTGTTAGCTCGATGCACTTTTACTTTCTGTCTGCCTACGGGCTGTAAACATGATTAAAAAATCCTAGGGTTGATCATGTATGACTTAAACTCTTGCTAGTCCTAACATTTTGTACGACTAGCTTCATGATCAGCTGATATGTAATATTTGGGACGCCTTTTATTGTATATTTAATGATCATACATCTTGTAATTATATTACTTGCTTGAGATTGAGACAATAGGCTTGACCTTAAGAGACTGTTGGCTTGTAGTAAACCCTCATATCTAGACAGCCGTGACCGTATAGTTGAGATGTATTCTATTTCAATATACGTAGCTGGCTATGTCTGCCCCCGCTCTCCAGTATTCTGGTTCTGGGGCGTGACAGTTTTAGAATGGTTAGAGAGTGGATTGATCTTAGTTAGGATAGTTAGAATGAGTTTCATTTGGATACCTATATTTGTATCCAAGTATCTTGGCCTATATGTGTTCTTTTGTCCAAAACAACTCAAATTCGTCATAATATTCATCCACGTTTTTATTAACCAAAGCAACTTAGAAATGTCATAACTTTTAGCTTAGAACTCCGATTTATCTTTCATTTTTTTTAGAAGAACCATATCGAAGTTAGCTTTCCAAATATATATTTTAATAAGCCAAATTCTTTCTGTAACTTTTTGTAGAATTATTTGAGTGTCTGCTGTATGAAAGACGAACGTGTTTCGATATTTTTACGATTTCGGGAGCTTCCGGACACGAAAATGTGATCCGTTTAAAGTTTCGGAAAGCTAACACGAAGGGCTACAACATACTTTAATCCTAGAATTTAGTAGAGGCCCAATTGGTACAGTATTGATTTTAAGTATAAGATTGACTATACGATATATGCATTTTGTGTAACCTATGAGCCTATGTAGTATGGGTATTAAATGAATATAGAGTATGTAATACATGATATATATGTTAGATGAATGAAATGATATATATATGATATATATCCTCTTCATTAATGTATATATATGGTTGAATGCAAGCATGTAGGAATGCAATTAATATAATGTATGTAAGAAAGGCATAAATGTATGAATGAAAGAATGATATACAATGTATGCATAAAAGTCTATAATAAATGCTAGATATGAATGCAAGGTATACATGTAATGATAGATATGAATGCATAATATATAAATAATATAATACAATATATAATGATAGCATGTATGGTAATGTAGAATATATGATGCAAGCATGTATATGTCCGCTGTTTTTTCTTTTCCTTACATTTTTCTTCCCTTCCCTTTCCATTTCAGTTTTTTCTTTTTTTTTTTCTTCTATTTTTACATATTATATACAATGTATATAATGTATAGATGCATGTAAGTATGTAATATGCATGAATGAATGTCATATATGAATGAATGAATCAATCAAAGGTATAAGTAAAATATAATACATTGTAATGAATGTTAACATATATAATGTATAAAAGTATGTATATAAATGTGCATGAATGTATATATCTATGTAACTATGTAAATATGCATGATGTAACATATGTCTATATATATAAATATGTATGTAATGTGGATATGCATGCATGTATGAAGGTATGTATTTATATATATTATCTATTTTATATTATGCATTATTGTGGTTCACATTGTCTTGTGATTGTGTGAGTGCTAGCCTAGGCTTGGTTAGGCCTAGTGAGACTTGTTAGACTTGTTTGGGCTAGGACTTGACCTAGTTGACCTAATTTGACTAGTGTGGTTGACTAGAGTTGACCAAGTGTTGACTTTAGTCTAGTTTTGACCTAGACAGTATGCAGATGCATTGTACATTTCATTTATCATCTCTCGTATACATCTTAACCTGTGTTGCTCTAAATAGGACTCTGTGGCTTCAGTTTGGATCTCTATACCTATCGGCTGTTCAGGTTATCAGGCGAGTACATTCTCTGACCGTTTCATACTTGTCTGGATTTATATTCTTGTTCTAGATTACTGTACTTGATGCTGACACGATTGTTATCACAGATTGGTACTATATGGATCTTCTTTTGAGATGTTATCCCCTTGTATTCACTAAATACATATTGTGATGTGTGTTTCACTTACATATTGTATTTATTGAATACCCTTATCCTTGTATACTCATTGTACATATTGTACTCTCATTATCACATGAGTCCCATGGATAGACCTGTAACGTCCCAGAACCAGAATACTGGAGAGCGGGGGCGTACATAGCCAGTTACGTATATTAAAGTGCAACCCATCTCGTTATACGGTCACGGCTGTCTAGATACATGAGGGTTTAACTACAAGCCAACAGTCTCCTATGGTCATAAACAAGCCTAGTGTCTCAATCTTAAGCAAGCAATAATAGTTACAAGATGTCAGAGCACCAAATATATAATAGCAAGGCGTCCCATACATTACATATTGGATGATCATGAAGCTAGTCGTACAAAATGTTAAGACTGGCAAGAGTTTAGTCATACATGATCAATCCTAGGATTCGTCAATCATGTTATGGCCCGTAGGCAGACAGTAAATAAGGTGCAATACGAGCTAACACGTGCTCGCCGGCTAAAAGTCTCAAAAGAATAATTTTACAAATAAGTGGAAGGACAAAAGAATCCACTCGTTGCCAGGGTTACGCCTGGTGGCCACCATCTGGCTGGAAGGTAGGTAGAATCTCTGGAGCTGCTCCGATATCTGGCCACACAAAACCAGCTGGGTCAGACCCCAGAAAGAGCAAGTACCACAAAGGAGGCTTCACTTAGGAACTAAAATCAACATATCATAATAGAGTATTAAAGATAAATAATAATAAGAAACTGATAATAATAGAGATAACAACAGTAAACTGAGTATGAGGAAACTATTCAAGTAGCCAGGTCACAACCCTTTAACCAAACAAGGACCGGGGTTGCAGCCCTTCACCTGAATAGAAACCCGTCTCAAATACTTTTGTAAGTAAAACATGATTAGTCTTGGCATAGGGTAAAATAAAATAATAAACGAAGAGAGGATAAGGAACTGCTCCGGAAGCCAGGTTACAACTCTTAAACCAAACAAGGACCGGAGTTGTAACCCTTCGCCTGAACAGAACCTTGCCCCTGATCTTTATTGTTAAGGCAATCATAGGTAACCATGTCATGTCATATTCTTGTAAAATAGGACGAGCATGACACGGGAGGTAAATAGGACAACAACGAGGAAAAGACAAAGAACTGTTCCGGGAGCCAGGTTATAACTCTCAAACCAAATAAGGACCGGAGTTGTAACCCTTCGCCTGAACTGAACTGGCTCCTGATCTTTATTAGAAAGGTAAGCATAAATAGTCGTGGTAATAACTCCTGAACAGAACAGAACATGTCATGGGGTTGCAATAAGACAATAACGAAGAGAGGACACAGAACTGCTCCGGGAGCCAGGTTACAACTCTTAAACCAAACAAGGACCGGAGTTGTAACCCTTCGTCTGAACAGAACTGGGCCCCCGATCGTTAATGTCAAGGTAAACATAAATAGTCATGCCATGTCACAATCTAGCATATGATCAGGATAAGACTATGCTGGAATAAACTCCATTCAATCAATCACGGCCAAACAATGAGTACGGCTTGATACTTTTAACTAACTAGGGTTATCACATGCCTAGTTACTAGCAAGATGCAATGAGATTATCCCAACAGCCACAAGCCCTGCAGACCATCCGGTTATTCAGGTCGAATGTCCGTTTCTTAATGGTGCACCACATAACTGTGTGCTGGAAATGTGCCCTACTCGTCGGTAGGCTACAAGTCCACTTAATGCGCCTAGATAACGAGATTGCCTGTAGCTGAGAATCTCCTCATGTCTACTGAATTATTCTAGTTTATTAGCCTTAGTCAATTTCAGTAGGTATCCCTGACCGTGGTACTCAGGGATCCCTATCCTAGACATGATGTAAGACAGTAATTATTTATTTGTACAAACACAATCGTCCACGGTGTCCAGGTCAGTCATTCTTGTCAGGTCGTGTCATGTCATGTTAGCCGTCGTAACAGCAATTCGAGATAATCATGCCAGGTATACTTGTCATACCATACCATGTTCAATTATCATTTCCAAACATATTAGATAAATTCGTGATTATCAAGTTTATGACAAAAAGGCGTAAGGATATAAAATGGACGTAAAATACACACACACACACACACACACACACACACACACACACACACATATATATATATATATATATATATATATATATATATATATATATATATATATATATATATATATATATATATAAAGGTGTACGCCATAGGGACTCAAATTTACGCGTGTACTACTACGCTAGGCCAATTAAACCCGAGCGTAAACAGCACTACACGGGCAAGAGCAAGGTAAGATAGCTTTACGCTAGCAAGGTGCATGCGGGAGGGGTTTTACGCTAGTCGGATTGTACGTGCGTAAAACTCTCTGCAATTGAGATTCCATACGATGAACACTTGAGCATAACTTTTATGCTAGCAAGGGTTGGCTCGGGTCAAGGGTTTACGCTGGCAAGGCTTCACGCTAGCAGGATTTTACGCCGGCGGGAGAGTCCGAGCGTAAAATTCAAGCAGCGTAAAACAGAGCTCGATTTTACGCTAGCTCGATTTTACGCTAGCGGGTAAGCCCCGAGCGTAAAATTCAAGCAGCGTAAAACGAGGTACGCTTGTCACGCGATGCGTGTACGTAAAAGGGAACTACGCTAACACGTTAAGACGTGGGCGTAAAAGCTGAGGAATACGCTGGCACGCAATGCGTGGGCGTAAAACTCTATCTTCTCCACACAGTCAATGCAACCATGCGTAAAAGCTGATAAACTCCATCTCGGCCGGGACTTGGTGAAATCCGGCCATCCCAAGACCAAACTTGTGTAAAATCCTGAGGCCTACTACATGGAACTCTTAGTTTTCGAAAACAAGCTATTTTAGTAGATCAAAACCAAGAAATCCGAAAATAAAATAAACATAGATCTGCATGAAGTGAGCCATGGAATTTGAAAACACTAAGTACTAAAGGGACTTAGAATCGTATGGAGAAGAAAATGAAACAATAAAATGTGAGTTCTTCCATGAAGCAAGTTGCACTTATCGGTGGGGTTAAGTGGAGCTCTACGCTGGGTGGAGGAAGAAGAAGAAGAATAAATGCTGAGTTATGAGGAGAGAAAAAGGTGGTTAGAATATAAATGGGGGTAAGTGGTGGTAGGTAGGGGGTTTTCCTTTGGGTCATGATGAACCAAAAGCAATCCCAAAACTGAACCAAGCCAACCATGGCCAAGGAAATACAACACAAGAAAAAATACATACACGTATTCCAAAAATACGCAATACGAACACAGGCATTACAGACCATTGTACAACTATTGTATAACATTGTACATCTATTGTATAACATTGTACACTATTGTATAAGATAACGTAACTGGAGTGGATCCTTATGTATTGATTGGGAAGGGGGAGTAGAATTGGTTATGTAATCAAATCCTATTGAGCAATATTGTATAACTATTGTATATGTCTATTGTGCACTCACGTACAATGGAGTTACCATTGCATTGTCCTAAACCGTTTACATAACCATATTGTACTCTAAATCAAATATTGCTTACGGTTCTTACTTATCATATATAGATATTTTCTATTATCAAATCTCTGCTGTTTTTCATATACATCTTCTTTCAGCGTTTTCTGTATCTTACTCTATTGCATGCTTTATATTTTCTAACTTGATATGAACTGCGTAAGATATTTTGTGCTCGCTCCTGTCCTGACTGGACCTGTTGATAAATTTTACAGATAGCTTGGAGGTTGCCTGCTAGCCTAGAGGAGACACAATAGAGGTTGTATAGATAGTTATTTTAGTAGTCTTGAGTTGTATTTACTTTATGGATTACTGTATTTGAGATTTGAGATGTTTTCTAGGTTTGTGTATCTTAGACACTTAGACTTCTATCTGCGGTATCTCTTTGTGGAATTTATATTTTATCTATCTTTTATCATGCTCTATCTTAGATGTGATTGAGACTGTATTTGCTATGTCACCTCGATTCGGAGTGTATATACTGTACAGGTACCTTTATATTGTTAGATGTTTGACCTAGGACATCGTTCTACCGCCGACACTGCGGTGTAGGCTGGACGTACCCACTTCTCGTGCCCTTACTCTAGGGTGCGGGTCGTGACATCCGTCGCCCCGACCACCGAGAGAGAGAGATGGGATTACCTGGAGAGAGAGAGAGAGCCATGCGCGCGCCGGAGAGAGAGAGAGAGACGTGAGAAAATTTGGGGGGAGAATGAAAAGCCCCCCCCCCCGTCGGTTAAATTTAAGTTAGGGCTGGACATATAGCGACCGACTAGCGACGGATAGTTGGCCGACGCTAGTCCGTCGCTATATCCCCTTAGATGGCCGACAGAATATCTGTCGCTATGTGGTCGATAAATTTTGTGCCAATTTTTTTTAACATTTTCTGCCAACTTTTGACAACTAAGTGACGGCATAGCGACGGCTTCATGATCCGTCGCTATATCTCGGACGACTTAACGACGGATTGGCGACCTTTGCTCGTCCTTAAAAAAATTGTCAGCTTTTCGACGACAATCAGTCTGTACTTAGTCGGTAGTTCGTCGCTATTAGCGACGGACGTTATCCGTCGCTAATATTTCATCGCCAAATGGCTGTATTTTTGTAGTGAGAGTTGTCTTGGCCGATGTTTTTAAGTTCACGCATAAGAGAAAAGATGGAACCTACATGGACGAGAAGGCAAGCAAGGCTACTTTAGTATTGGAATTTATATTAGAAGTAAGAATAACATTAAATATTAGAATTTATATTATATGTTAGAATATTTGAAACTACATAGATTAATTTTAACATATTAGGATATTAAGCAAGTGCCATTGCACATGCTGTATTCCAGTCTTTATCGACTGAGACAACTACTCTGACCACTCAGGATGGGGTAGCCGAGAGTGTTGCCGAGTCTTCGTCCATAACTATGGCCGCTCCCAAGTCCACTCAAACCAACGACCTTAAAGGCCGCTGGTTGGAGAGGGAAGGGTGGGCGCATCTATGACATCGCTCCTTGGCGATGTAGATATCGGTCGTCTCGAGACCTTCACCGTCAACACCTTCTTCTTCTTCTTCTACTCTGCCTTCGGATGTCGTCATGCAGATGTCGTAGATTATTACGATGATGACCACCTTGCAGGCCAATATGCGGTGATACATGAGTCTATTAGAATCATTCAGGGAGCTATTGGGGTCCCTATGACTGCACGCTATCCCAGAAACTCATGCCGCCATGACGTATGTTCCTTCCGGTACTTCTGCTTCCGTTGCTGCCTCTGCCCAATTCGATGCCCCTGTTATATCTTCTGCTATTTTGTCGAGTCTCCTGAGTTTACTTCTGTCGGAGTCGTTGAATTCAATACCACCTGACACAGTGAGCTCAAATCCTCCGGACATCTTGACTCGCCTACAAGGCTAGATACCACCGCCAGACCAGTGATGTTATTTTTTTAGATTTGCACTGTTGTTGTATATAACAGTGTATGTATTATTGATGTGTTGTGTATGTATTGTGGATATTATTTTTGAGATTTGTATTGACATATTGATTTATGTACTTATAGTACATTGTGATGATGTTTATCTTTAATGGATTATTGTCTTTATTTGAATATGAGCCTTATTTATATTTTATTGTATACTGTGTGGTTCCACCGTGCTTTTTTGTGTCGCTGAAGGTCCGATCAGATGAAAATTCTACTATGGATGCGATGGGTGGGGATATACTGTGATTGTTGTGATTGATAGGTTAAATAGTGCAGATATGCTGTGCGTATTACTTCAAAATATTTTTTCAGTTATGCCAAACGTAGCGACGGCTAAGCGAGGTTTTGGCGACGAAAACGACACCCCGTCGACTCCTAGGTGACGTACTAAGTCATCACTAACTAAGAATTATAGATGGCTGAGAGACATACAATGACGCTCTTGCGACTCATAGGCGATACAGTAATAAATCGCCTAGACATCGTCCAATTGAGTATTAGAAACCAATTTTAATATCGAAAAATAGGGGCCGTCGCCTGTGCGCCGTCAAATAGACGCCAAACGTGACGCTAATTCGTCGCTAAGTAGTCGTTTAATCCACTAAAGGGTTAGTCGCTAGGGCATCGCTAAGATGTCGCCAAACTAGTCCATCACTAGTTTGGCAACAACCGTCGCTACATAGTGCGTCGTCAACTAGTCGCACAGTCATCGAAAGTTGACTGCTTGGCGACGAAAGCATGTTAGCAACGAATCGACTACCGGCGTCCTTAATCTGTCCAATATCCGTCGTCAGGTCGCCACTAATACTTTTTTAGGGGCAACTCGACGATGGATCCATCTGTTCGCTAAAATCATGTATTTTTGTAGTCCACAATTTCATGTTTTAATCGATACAAAGAATTTTTCCACTAGTTAAATTTCCTATAAACCTAATTATAGAATTGGATTAGTTGACTTAAGCCCCAATTCCACCTCAATTAAGTATCAAAGTCCTTGTTTAAGAACCACATGGCATGATAATCTCTTATAAACAACAAACACTAATGTGTCTTATAGGGGTAGTTAACACAATTTGCGTAATTTTTATCAACAAATTATTTTTGAATGTGACCAAATGGCGTGATAATCTCCTATAAATATTTATCAACAAACTCTTTTCTAACGTGAGCAAATAACTTTATAAAGAAAGTATCCATACGCTGATATGCCTCAAAATCAATTCGTTCTCACTCTCTCTCTCTACATTAATTTTCTAATCATGTGGTGAAAGAGAAATTATTCAATGGGACGAACTTACCACGTGGCAGTGGTGAATGATGAGCATATCCAATGATATAATGGCACAAGATAATAATAATAATAAAAAAGTAATCATGTTCAATGGTACCTACGTTGACACATGATAATATTAAAAGCAAAAAAAAAAACACTAATCAAACAGTTACTAAATATCATTATTATAAGCTATTAGAAAATAGTAAACTAATATCATGTGTTATTATACTATTAGACATGTTCACCATTCACTACTAACATATGGTAATTCCGTCTCTTTAAATAATTTCTGGTTCACCACATGATTTCCCTATCCCTTGCTGCCAAATCTTACTATGTACCGAATGGATCACCCCACTCAAGTTCGGTGACAAGCATGCATGAGAATTTGGCAATCTCCCGAGTGAAAAGATGCTTTTGGTTAGGTAATCCCCCACACCACTCTTATGGGAATAATGAGGTGCGCATAGACATGTGTGATGGCCATAAAAAAAAAAATCTACACGCGAGAAAGAGAGAGAAGAGCTAGCCAACAGTCAACACAAAGCAAGGGGGAAAGTAAAAGCATGGCATTCTAAAATGGGCACCACATGTGGGGGGCTCTTAAAAACTATAGCAACCAGCCCCCCCCCCCCCCCCCCCTCACTTTATTCCACTTCAGTTAACATTATATTGTAAGAGAGTGGCATAGATTGGGTGATGATTTGGTTTAGTAACAAATATTAGAGAGACAGAGATGATGAATATGATGATGGAGACGATGATGGGAAGGAAGGTGGGAGCAATGGATTTTTATTGTTTGAATGGACCTCACATGTGTGCACGAGGTGAGCAGTTGGCTTCGCTATAACTACAGGGCGGGCCCACGGAATTGAATTGTCCTATTCAAAGCTAATTTTGGTCGTACCTTGACCCTTATTCTACACCAATTCTGGAGGGTCTTCCGCGATTCAGAATTCTATTAGAATAATGCTAAATCTTGAAGTTGCCTTAAGCAGAAGAGAGTTGTCCAAATCTAAAATCTTATCTGACTTATCTCAGGACTGGCCATGTATTAATCCTTGATCAACACTTGTTGTGGCCACCATACAATCAATCATGCACACTTGTAGGGGCTATTTATTATAAGTGTAAGTGCGATCATCATACTTACTTATAACCATCTCACCTCCCCGTTCCATTCCATCCATTCATATGGTCTAGTAGCTCTTGTGTTCTTCCTGCTCTACTTGAACCACAATTGATATAGATCCCCACATAAGTGAACATATACCAGTACTCCTCTCTCCTCAATTTCTCTCTACCAAGATGCCTTTGATGATGACATTAGTGGCACTACTACTAGTTCCCGCTGCGATCCTCCTGTGTCGAAGCGAGAAGTTCAGAAGATGGAGGCAAGTACGAGCCAGCCTCCCACGCGGCTCCCTCGGCTGGCCACTCATCGGCGAGACGCTCGACTTCATCTCCTGCGCCTTCTCCCTCTGTCCGGAGGACTTCATGAACCGACGCAGGCTCATGTACAGTCAACACGCGTACCTGCAGCATATTATATTATATTATATTGTTGTAGATGATTGTACATGTTCTCCTGTAGTATGACTATGTATGCAATTAGGTACGGCAAGGTGTTCAAGTCGCACCTGTTCGGCTGCCCGACGGTGGTGTCGACGGACGCGGAGTTCAGCAGGCTGGTGCTGCAGAGCGACGCGAGGGCGTTCGTCCCGTGGTACCCGAAGTCGCTGACGGAGCTGATGGGGAAGTCGTCGATACTCCTCATCAACGGCAGCCTCCAGAAGCGCTTCCACGGGCTCATCGGGGCCTTCTTCCGGTCCCCGCACCTCAAGTCCCAGATCACCACGGACATGGAGGCCTACGTGCAGCAGTCGATGGGGGGATGGCAAGATGGTCAGCTCATCCGCATTCAAGACCAAGCCAAACATGTCAGTACTCTACTCGATTCTCTCTCTCTCTCTAGTCAATTTCTCTCTCCTCCACCACACGTGCACACTTCTGACATACCAATTGCTTGATACAAATTGGTGTATTGAAGTATGAGCTAGCTACGGCTATTGGTTTGTAGAGTACGACCGTGTTAATTTGCTTATACAACTTTTTTGCAACTGTCTCGATCGATCGGCACAGATCGTGTTCCAAATACTAGTGAAGGGTCTGATCGGACTGGAGCCGGGAGAGGAAATGCACTTCCTCAAACAGCAGTTTCAAGAATTCATCGCCGGCCTGATGTCCCTCCCAGTGAAGCTCCCCGGCAGCAGGCTGTACCGCTCGCTACAGGCAAGTTTTTTTTTTTTTTTTTAATTACAATCCACACACACCTACACATCCTTACGGTTGGTAGCTCAACCCTGTGAGTCCCGTCGAGTGTCTGTCCACAAATTCTCATTAATTATAATTAATGAATACATATAGGCGAAGAAGAAAATGGTGAGGCTAGTGGAGAAGATCATAAAGGAGAAGAGGAGCGAGAACAAGGGGTGCGCACCGAAGGATGTGATGGATGTGCTCATCAGCGACACGAGCAATCAGCTGACGGACGAACTGATATCGAGCAACATGATCGACCTGATGATACCGGGGGAAGATTCGGTTCCCATCCTTGTCACCCTCGCAATCAAATACCTCAGCGATTGTCCTCTCGCTCTCCAACACTTGGAGGTACGTACGTCACACACTTACTAATTAAAACTATGATTAATTCTTCCTTCCTTCCTTTCTTTTCTCGAGACCCCACAAATCATTACTAGCTAGCTACTTGGGTTCAGCCGCATCAATATGTTAGACGAATATTACAAGGAGAGCATGCCAATTTGGTTTAGTTTAGATCCACACTTTAGTGACACTTGGGCCTACATAAAAAAATATTAACGTATGGTGATTGCTAAGAGCCGTAAGAAGAACGTTACTGGTTCTTGTCCAATTTTGCGAAGGATATTCATCATCATTTGCACCGACGATTGCACAGGAAGAGAACATGCAATTGAAGATGAAGAAGAAGGGTCGACCCGGAGAAAATCTGCATTGGACCGACTACATGTCCCTATCGTTCACACAAGACGTAAGTTCTCAAGCAATTCATTTGATTGCATTACGATTACGATTACATTACAGTATATCAAACGAGACGTTTTACTTGCATGTTGAACAAAATGAAATTGCAACGTCCAGGTGATAACGGAGACGCTGCGACTGGGCAACATCATCAGCGGGATCATGCGGACGGCGGTGAGGGACATCGAGGTGAAGGGGCATTTCATCCCCAAGGGGTGGTGCGTCTTCACCTACTTCCGATCGGTCCACCTCGACGACGCCCACTACGAGGACCCCAACCAGTTCAATCCCTGGAGGTGGAAGGTGAGCTGCGATATACTGAAGACCCGATATGCCTAGATCTCTTTACACAACACACACGCACAAATTTAGCTCATGTTTGGTTCACTGTAATGTAATTGTAATCGCAATATATTTAAATGAAAAAAAAAAACTAGTGTCGGTCATTGCGCGTCAAGTTCATGCAAATTGTGTTGAGCTCGATCAATTTTAACTCCCCAACGAACTCTTGATCTCAGGACAAAGATACGAGCAGCTGTAGCTTTACGCCCTTTGGTGGTGGGCAGAGGCTATGTCCGGGGCTCGATCTGGCCAGGCTGGAGGCCTCCATCTTCCTCCACCACTTGGTCACCAACTTCACGTAAGAATTAACTAACTATTCATTTCGATCGGTCGATCTCCCATTCTCAATTTTATATATGTACACGCACTGTGTTCTGTACTGGTACTGTATCCCCACGTTATCCGTTCGTGGGAGTCGTCACAGTGTACTTTGGTTGAGTTTTCGCGTACGCTGATTCCCCACACGTACAGAGAATATATGTGGGATGAGAGCCACATGATAACGAGCGAACGAATGAATGAATGAATGAATGGGAGCAGTAGTAGATTCTAGCTTAGCAGTGTCGGCAAGGATCACAGGCCATGCACGTGTTCTCCCGTTCTTTTTTTTTTTTTTTTTTTTTTTTTTTTACTTTGACTTTGTGGCGTTGCTATTGCAGGAGAGAGAACTCACGTGAACTCTGTTTTCTTGCCTTTACTATGAAGGGGGGAGAAGGCCAAAGCCTTTTTCCTCTGTGGCCTAGCATTTGGAGCTTGCCTTTGCCTCTTCTGTGCAATCTATTGAGTAGAACATTAGGTGTCTTGTGCTACTGAAGACTTGTGAGAGCAGCGAGTGAATCATGACCTACCACAACACCATGCCCCTATATTTCATCTTGTATTTTGGGCCTTTTCACACTTTTCTATGCCACTTATAGCTCATCTTATCCCTATCTTAATTCCTCGACACCAACCTCAGCTCAGTTGGTGATCAGATCTAGATTTGTTGACTCTTGAATCCTGGGTGGTCCAAGGATAAGTAAGAGACAAGTTTTTTTTTTTTTTTTTTGCTTAGAACAACATTTAGGTTCAGCATGATCTCAATAGCGATCAAGATCGCAAATGACCTTCAAGGATCGACCTACAGTACTAAAGGACAACCAGAACTAGCTTTAGATATGACAATCCAATCTCCTGGACCGATCCTAATCTAAGCCGTAGTCAAGAATGCTAACTCATAGTCGATATAATTACAAATATCAAGTGGGAAACTAGAAATTTGAATTAGAATAGACCTGCTAGGATATGGACTCGCTCGTGTGAAAATAAAATAAAATAAAAATATATGAAAAAAAAAAATTGCTATAGGTTGAAGCCTACCTTAGACTTTAATGTGGTACCGCTCTTGACTACAATTAGGCGGTGAAACCAAAAATTCCAATTGGAGTGGACTGGAATAAGTGAGGGTGTGTCATGACTAATATATTAACGGTTCAAAAAAAATCTGACATTCATATCAAATTTGTATGTATTGTTGTATAATTAAATGTCTTGACAATTATTTTTTGTTTTTTTGGCTGACACTGTAACTACTAAAAATGCAGGTGGGTAGCTGAGAAGGATTACGTAGTGAACTTTCCAACAGTGAGGATGAAAGAAGGGATGCCCATCAGGATCACAAGGAAGAAATAATAGTGGGAGGTGGGGGACGTGGACCATGAATGAAAATGAAATGAATGAATGAATGATCCCCTCCTGTCGTCCTCTACTTCTTCGTGCACACGTGCAATGGAGGAGAAAAAGTAAATGAACAGATGGGTCCAGGCGACGACTCCACTCCAAGCCAACCATGCAGTACCAAACCAAACCAGAGGCCGTAGCCCCTACAATCCCCCTCAGAATGAGAGACCACTTCTCACTTTCATTGCATCTGACGTCACTTCTCCTTCTTTGTACATACAAAA
Source organism: Iris pallida (assembly GCA_029216955.1). NCBI lineage: Eukaryota > Viridiplantae > Streptophyta > Magnoliopsida > Asparagales > Iridaceae > Iris > Iris pallida. Next base: position 1,428,660 of record JANAVB010035620.1, read on the forward strand.
GGAAAAGAAAGAGAGAGAGAGAGCACACTTTCCAATGACATGGAATTAAAGAGGAAAGAGGAAGAGGTCAAACAATATGGCGTTTGGAGAACTTTTGGAGTTTTGACCAAGATATTTTGGACTTGTTGGGTCTTGGAGTTTGGGATAGCAAAGAGGCCTCGAGCTGCACAAACATCTTTTGGAAGTTGCACAATACGAGAGAGAGAGAGAGAGAGAGAGAGAGAGAGAGAGAGGGAGGGGAGGATGGGAAGAGCAAAGCAACATCCAATCCTCCTTTACTTATTATTTGTTTTTTTTTGGACCCATCAAACTTTTGATTCCCAATGTCTTTGCTTTGCGCAGTGTGTACGTGTACATATTATCCTACTATGACTTGGTTTGGTTGGATAGAATCCCTCTAAAATTTCAATTCCAGAAATTGCTAGGTCAGTGAGATTTGTAAATACGGAGCTAAGTGGGACCAAGCTTTTGTAAGCTTGATCTCTACTTCACTAAAATTAATTGAGGTTAATCTCGAGCTCGAGCTTGATAAATTTTTTATTTTAGAACTTGAATTTGGTTCGAACTTATTTATATTAAGTTTGAGTTTGATTTGGTTTGAGCTCGAACTTAAATTGATAAGCAAGTTTGATTCAAACTTAATAAACAAGTTCGATAAGCTCAAAATCAAGCACGTTAAGCTTAATTTCAAGCTCGCTCAATTTTGTTTCGAGCTCATTAAACTTGATTTCTAGCTTAACGAGTTCGATTTCAATTTAATTACGTTTAAATTCAAGTACTTGTTATATTAACAATTTATTTATAAAATTTAATTAAAAAAGTTTCTTAATATCAATTATTAAGGACATAAATATATAATACACACACACACACACACATATATATATATATATATATATATATATATATATATATATATATATATATATATATATATATATATATATATATATATATAGAAACCAGGTAAATTATTTCTTAACCACTAGGCTAGAGGTCATATATATATATATATATATATATATATATATATATATATATATATATATATATATATATATATATATATAGGCTAGAGGTCATATATATATATATATATATATATATATATATATATATATATATATATATGACCTCTAGCCTAGTGGTTAAGAAATAATTTACCTGGTTCCTATATATATATATATATATATATATATATATATATATATATATATATATATATATGACCTCTAGCCTAGTGGTTAAGAAATAATTTACCTGATTACTATATATATATATATATATATATATATATATATATATATATATATATATATATATATATAAAATTGTAAATGACCTCTAGCCTAGTGGTTAAGAGAGATGCATGCGGCCCAAGTGGTCGGGAGTTCGAGCCTCAGTGGAGGCGAGTTCGCAACAAGTACCCATTGCTTCAAAAAATATATATATATAATTCAACAAAGAACAAGCAAGCTCCTAAACGAGCTCTTAAACGAGCTTCTAAATTAGCCAGCTCCCAAGCTCATAAACGAGCCAGCTCGCGAGCTCAAACGAGCCAAGTACTTCTGAGCTTGACCTCAACTTGTTTATAAATAAACGAACCGAGCTCAAACGAGCTTTTATCGAGCTGAGCTTCGAGCAGCTCGTGAACGGCTTGGCTCATTTGCAGCCCTAATTGTGAAGAAGCCGATATAGATGGTGGAATATTAATTAATATTAATAACTAAGTAACATAGATAGTTATATCAAGTAATAGTTCACCGGAAAAAAGAGAGCAGTAACTAGTTCAATTAACTAATATTAACCCTTATTCAAAAAAAAAAAAAAAAACTAATATTAATTAATTTAATATTATTAAATAGCAGTTGAAATATTTAACTAGTATCATACGTAATGATGGAAATTAAAAATAAGATGATAACGATAATTTATTGTTAGAAATGACAAATACAAAATTCTTAATTCATATTATTTTTAATAGTAATTATAGTTAATCAGTCAAATGTTAAGCAACCTATGATTCTAAAATAAGTAAGAAACAAAAAATAGATTAATGTGTAATTAGTAAATTAACTAATATTAAGTAACATATTACTTTTAAGTAATAATTAAAATATTTAATTAATATCAATTACCTTAGAATCTAGTTAAAATTAAAAAATTAAGATAATCAATAATTATAATATAATTAGTCAATAAATCGTAATTTATTTCATTATTTAATCAGTATTATAGTTGCCTACTAGAATATTCTTTATAGCACTAATTAATAAAATTATTGTTCTGATTTGTAGATAAATTCAAATGACGGGTGTCCTTATCTTCACTATAACAACCTTTACCTTATTCCTTCCATATATATATTTCTACAAAGCGAAGACCGAGTGTTACTTCATGCGACTACAAATTATTTTTTCCTCTTCCATTGTTATAACACATTATCAACACATGACTTTAACCAAGAAAGGGCACGACCACAAGAATCGAGTCTTTAACCAAGAAGAAGCTTACCCGCCCACAAGAATTAAGATTTTGCAGTTGTGTCTTGGTACAACCACTAATATATCTCATCCTTTATCTCCTAGCAAGATCAGAATTTTTTGTTTATTCTTGATCTACACATATTAGTTGAATCTTACTTTAGAACGTAATTTGTTGATTAAGCATATATAATATTACAACATTACTATGTGATGTACAGTAGGCCAGTATCTCTTAATATTTACATCTTACCTATGAATATAATTGTTATATATGTTGGTGCTTTCTTTACATGGAGAGAGCTTGCTCTCAACATGCCTTGTAAAATTTTAGTCCCACATCGAAAATGCACCATGAGTTATCTCAACATATATACTTGGTTGTGTTGTTGAGAGATGCACATGGGGTGGTGACCCTAAGGAGGGAACCATGTGGGTGATTTTACTAGGAGGTAAGAATAAGGCTCCAAGGATTAAGCATTGTCACGCCCCAGAACCAGAATACTGGAGAGCGGGAAAATGACTCAGCCAGCTACGTATTACGGGTAGACGTCCCAAACGCTTAGTCAAAATGTTCTTGAGATCTGGCTTTACAAAACATAGCCAGATGATATAGCAACATATACACAATTGTTATCAGCTGCTATCCGACTAACATGTCGGTGCCAAGCGGCAAAATATAAAGTAATTAACAAAACGAGCGGGGAAGTAAGGAACCCACTCGAGTCCTCCTGCGATCATTCCTCTAGTATTGACCATCTTGGAGGTAGAAGTAAGCTGAGTCCTCGGGGACCGGTTCTAAATCTGGCCATGCAAAACCAGAGAGGTTAGACCTCTAATAGCAAGTACCGCAAGGAAGCACGATATGAGGAATTTAAACCAGTGAATAAGCGAATATAATAATAGATCTCTGCTTGCTACTGGGATTCACGTAACATCACGACACTTCGAACCAACTTCCCAACCACACAAGGACAGAAGTTGGCCCCAACTTCCCATCCACACAAGGACAGAAGTTGGCCCGTCATGTCCTGATGCTCTGATCATCTCAGTTAGGTAACAGAGTAGGTACAGTACACAAACAAATCAACTTAAACGGTCATCCAACTCCTACGGCTTACTACTGTGAGCCACAAGTTATCCTGGAATTATGCAATAAGGATTTCTCAGTTCTTACTATGGGCAAGCAAGGCTAGTCTATCCAATCAATCAATTGCGCCAATCATGAATTAGACGAGTCCCAGCGGGACGCCCGTCATCAATATACAATATACAATAATATAAGCAGATACCGCTCCCTGCCCGTGTGGCAGATTTGCAGTATCTGTGGGAACCAGCCGGCCTGTTGGGCACTAATAGTCCCAAAGAGGGCTGCCATGTAAGAACTCGAAAATCCATTCTCTCCATGCAATCATTATTTTATTTAACTTAGTAGCCTCTATGTTAAGTGAAATTCCATGCCGTGGATCATGGTCATTTCAGAATGAGTACTTCCGTACAAAGTACGATATGCTCAACTCTACAACGATACCCGTGCGGTTAGGTTGTAGGTCTTACATAGCGTAATGCAACAATTAAAACTAACCACGGAATAATTATGCCTTGACCATAAAGTACACATGCTGCTTTCGTAAAATAAAAAAATAAATTGTAGCCTGCATGTATCTATATGTCAATATTCGGGATTGGCCAATCGATTTCAATAGTTCATAATTGATATGAACGTGTCTTATTCCATTCAATTCAATAAGACGACTAGCCAGTCTCTTAGTTCCAACTAGGAACGCATGTCAATTATAAATTAAGATAACAATCAATGTTAATTAATGCCAAATTCGGAAAATAAAATCCATCTCATGCGGTTGGGAAATAAAAATCTCATGCGGCTGAGGAATGTGGTTGGAAAATAAATAATCCATGCGGCTGAAAAATGAGATTGGGAAATAAATAATCCATGCGGCTGAGAAATGAGATTGGGAAATAAATAATCCATGCGGCTGAGAAATGAGATTGGAAAATAATTAATCCATGCGGCTGAGAAATGAGATTCTCATGCGGCTGTGAAATGAGATTGGAAAATAAATAATCCATGCGACTGAGAAATGAGATTGGAAAATAATTAATCCATGCGGCTGAGAAATGAGATTCTCATGCGGCTGTGAAATGAGATTGGGAAATAAATAATCCATGCGGCTGAGAAATGAGATTCTCATGCGGCTGTGAAATGAGATTGGGAAATAATTAATCCAAGCGGCTGAGAAATGAGATTCTCATGCGGCTGTGAAATGAGATTGGGAAATAAATAATCCATGCGGCTGAGAAATGAGATTGGGAAATAATTAATCCATGCGGCTGAGAAATGAGATTCTCATGCGGCTGAGAAATGAGATTGGAAAATAATTAATCAATGTGGCTGAGAAATGAAATTCTCATGCGGCTATGAAATGAGATTGGAAAATAAATAATCCATGCGGCTGAGAAATGAGAGACCCATCTTCTCAGAAAACCTGAGAAGGATGGTCATGGAACCCTTGGCTTCCAAGCTCCATAAAACCTTCACCGTAAGTCCAAATTTGGACTTCCATAGGTCAAAATGGGGTAGAACGAAATTCTCTACAACATGGAACCATCAAAACTTGAAAATAACATTGTTAAATAGATCAAAACCGAAGAAATCCAAAAATACTATAAACTTAGATCTAGAAGAATTTAGCCATAGAAATTGAAAATGCCAAGCACTAAAGTGTCTTAGAATATTGAGAGGAAGACAATGGAACAACAAAAATGGAGATCCATCAAGAAGCAAGTTGGCACTTGCCTATCTCTTCTAGGTTGGTGGGAGAGTTATGAGGAAGAAGAAGAGTAATGAAGAGAGAGAAATGGTTTGGGGCTTTAAATGGGTGGTGGTAGGAGGGGGTTTATTTCGGTTCATGATGAACCAACATAATTAAACCAATCTGAGCCGAACCCATCGTAAAGCTAAAGCAGAGTATAAAAACAGAAAGTAAAGTACAGAAATGAAATTGCAGAAAATTAATTAACATGAAATTAAAAGGATTTAAATACAGAGCAATACATGATAAATATAAAATATTTATATTTAAACAGTATATGCATTCTAAAAATACGTATTCTGGGAATGAGAAGTGACATCTTTACCCTCCTTAGAAAAATTTCGTCCTCGGAATTTCAGATCCAAGCATGATAGAAATATCGAAGCTAAACTAATCTAAGTATAAACAATTGAGTAAGCAATCATTCTACAATGATAATAACAAGTAATGTATCTACATCTAACAATCTACAACATTAAGTAGTTCTACTCATAAGGTGACAAGCATGAGGAGTTAAGACAATCAAGGTATACAGAAGGAAATATACCTTGTGAGTCAAACAGGTGCGGATACCGTGATCGGATATCATCCTCACGTTCCCACGTTGACTCTCCTAAAGAGTGATGACTCCAAGCAACCCGGACAAGGTTAATTGTTCGGTTCTTGAGTACCTTCTCTCTTCGGTCCAAAATAGACACAGGCTGTTCCTCGTAAGACATGTTGGTACCAACAACCAGTTCAGAATGATCAAGGACATGGCTTGGGTCCGATACATACCATCGTAACTGAGATACATGAAACACGTCATGCACCTCTCGTAACGAAGGTGGAAGGGATAATCGATAAGCAACATCGCCTATCCTATCAAGGATAACAAATGGGCCCACGTACCGCGGACTCAACTTCCCGCGAACGCCAAACCTAATGACCCCACGGGTAGGTGAGATCTGCAAGAAAACGTGGTCCCCAACAGAAAACTCTAGAGGCCTACGATGCTGGTCCGCCCAATGACGATGTCGATCCTGTGCAACTCGAAGTCGCTCTCTAATTCCCTTAACCACTTCAACGGTCTGGATAATCATTTCTGGACCTAGCATCTTTCTCTCCCCGATATCGTCCCACGCTAGCGGCGACCTACACTTCTTACCATATAGTGCTTCGAATGGTGCCATCTGGATGCTAGCTTGATAGCTGTTGTTGTACGAGAATTCGACTAAGTGCAGGTGGCTCTCCCAAGACCCTCTAAAATCCAGCGTGCAAGCTCGTAACATATCTTCTAAAGTCTGAATTGTTCTTTCTGATTGTCCGTCCGTCTGTGGATGGTAAGCCGTGCTAAATCTTAACTTGGTACCCAAGCTATGATGTAAGCTCTTCCAAAAATGTGATGTAAAACGGGCATCTCTGTCTGAAATAATACTGACTGGGACCCCATGCTGCCTGACTATCTGCTGCATATATAATTCTGCCAACTTCTCCGTAGATTGGCCTACTCTAAAAGGAAGAAAATGGGCCACCTTCGTAAGCCGATCTACGATTACCCAAATAGCATCCTTACCACTTGGTGATCTCGGTAAACCGGTCACAAAGTCTATTGTAATATGTTCCCACTTCCATTCCGGGATAGGAAGCGGTTGCGATAACCCAGCTGGCCTCTGCTGTTCTGCCTTCACTTGCTGACATACCAAGCAACGGAAAACAAATCTAGCTATCTCCCTCTTCATCCCGTTCCACCAGAAGTGCTGCTTGATATCTTGGTACATTTTGGTCCCTCTAGGGTGTACAGAATACTGAGAACTGTGAGCTTCTGTCATAACCTCCTGTCTGATATCTCCACTAGGCACACATAGACGCGATCCAAACCTAAGTGTACCATCCTCATGAATCTGCATCTCCTTCCTGAGTCCTGACTCACATTCTGTCCTAAGCTTCTGAATCCTTGGATCTTGTGCCTGAGCTGCCTTGATCCTGTCTACCAAGTCGGATTGAACTTGTAGACTCGCCAGAACTCCTACATCACTAGGAAGTATAACCTCGATGCCCATCTCCTGAAGGTCTTCTAAAATGTGCTTTTGTGTTGTCAACATAAATGCGCCGCCTCTCCTGCTGAGAGCATCTGCTACCACATTAGCTTTGCCTGGATGATACTGAAGCTCCACGTCGTAATCCTTTATCAACTCTAACCATCTTCTCTGTCTCATGTTCAGTTCCTTCTGGGTAAAGATGTACTTCAGACTTTTATGGTCTGTGTACATGTCCACTCGATCACCATATAAGTAATGCCTCCATAGCTTCAAAGCAAATACTACTGCTGCCAACTCCAAGTCATGAGTCGGATAATTCTTCTCGTGGTCTCGAAGCTGCCTAGATGCATACGCTATCACCTTCCCATGCTGCATGATGACACATCCAAGTCCTTTACCTGACGCATCACAATAAACGGTAAAACCTCCGGGTCCAACTGGCAATGTAAGAATAGGCGCTGATATCAACTTCTGCTTCAAATTCTCAAATGATGCCTGGCATTCTGCCGACCAGACGAATGGCACGTCCTTCCGTGTCAAGCGGGTCATGGGTGCTGAAAGTCTTGCAAAATCTGATACAAACCTTCTGTAATATCCTGCTAATCCCAAGAAACTCTGCACATCTGCTACGATCTTGGGTACTGGCCAACTTTCTACTACTTCTACCTTCTTGGGATCCACTGCTACTCTAGCTCCTGATATGATATGACCCAAAAATGAAATGTGATCCGACCAAAACTCACACTTGCTGAGCTTGGCATACAACTGGTTCTCTCTCAGAACCTGTAACACCTTCCGGAGGTGATCTTCATGCTCCTCTTCACTAGTTGAATATACAAGAATGTCGTCGAGAAACACAACGACAAATTGATCCAAGTACGGCATAAAGATGCGATTCATTAAATCCATAAAGATTGCTGGAGCATTGGTCAAACCAAACGGCATTACTAAGAATTCATAATGCCCATACTTCGACCTGAATGCTGTCTTGGGAATGTCTTCCTTCCGAACCCTCACTTGATGATATCCTGAACGAAGATCTATCTTGGAGAAAACTCTAGCTTTGCTCAACTGGTCAAATAAGTCGTCGATCCTGGGTAGTGGGTACTTGTTCTTCACTGTTGTCGCGTTAAGCTTCCTGTAATCGATGCACAATCTGGATGACCCATCCTTCTTTCCCACAAGTACCACTGGTGCTGCCCATGGTGATATGCTAGCTTGGATGAACTTCTTCTCCTTCAGTTCCTTTATGTGCTGATATACCTTGGCCTGCTCTGAGTCTGCCATTCTATAAACTCGATCTGATATCGATTTAGTTCCAGGTGCCAATTCTATACTGAACTCAATATCTCTAACCGGTGGTAGACCTGGAAGTTCTTCAGGAAATACGTCTAGAAATTCTTCAACTACCTTCGGGACTTGAACTTCTTCCATTGCCATCACTACTCCCTGCTCTTGTTGAGTTGCCACTGATCTGACTAAGGTGAACCGCTTTATGCCTGGGATGTCAAAAGACACACTTCCTCTATGACAATCTATTGTCACATGACTGTCTTTCAGCCAGTCCATGCCTAAGATAATGTCGAAATTTCCAACTGGAAATTCTATCAACCTGGCGGGTTAGGAATGCCCGCAAACTACAACGCTACATGCTAGAATAACTCTACTAACTCCTACGAGCCCATTACCAGTGAGTATATTTAACCTCCCTGGCAATGCCTCGAACTCCATTCCTAGTCGTGTGGCAAATTATGCAGATATAAATGAGTGTGATGCTCCCGAATCAAACAATGCTACTGCGGGATAAGAGGCGACGAGAATTTTACCTGCCACAACATCTCCCGATGCTAATGCCTCTTCCAAAGACAGAGTGAATGCCTGCGCTCGACCTCCTTGTTGGTTTCCATGCTGCGGCCTAGCCTGGTGCTGCTGCTGGCCCCTGCCTCGATGGTGCTGGGGTGGTCTATGCTGGTGTTGCTGTATCGGCGGTCCCTGCTGCCGAAATATCTGAGCTTGCGTCATGAACGGGCGCTGTGCCAACGGCCTCACTGCTACCGCTGGTCCTCGATATTGTCTTGCCCCTGGTGCTGGCAGAGCAGGAAACTGTTGTACTGGTCCTCCTGACCTCGAATTCATGGGATATGTGGTAACCCGATGATCTGGGTTTTCACATATCAAACACTGCCCGTTCAATGTCCGACACACATCTCTAGTGTGTCCTACCTTCCCACAATAAGTGCAGCCCGCTGGGGGTTGCTGGTTCTTCCTCTGTTGCTGTTGCTGCTGCCTGACTGGTGGTGCTGGCCCTCGCACTGCTACATCATGAATGCGAATGCCAGGGGACGGTACTGTTGCTCGGGGCGATGCTCCCCCTCCTCCTTCAATCTGACTGTGGGATCTCTTCCGACCTCCAGTCCTTGCCGTAATCCTTTGAACGGTTATCTCATGCCTTCGAGTCGCCGTCAATACTTCATCAAAAGTCTGGTAATTGTGCCCCTCTATCAATTGTAAGAGCTCAAGATGAAACCCTTGCTGGAACCTCATAGCCCTCTGGCTCTCTGTTGCTACCATCTCTGGGGCGAACCTACTCAATCTGCAGAACTCCGCTGCATAAGCATCTACCGTCTTGCCGGCCTGCCTGAGGTTGATAAACTTCTGTTGTAGCTCAAACTGCGCCACAACTCCATAGTACTTTGTCTTGAATCTTGCTGTAAAATCGTCCAAAGCCACAGGACGTCTGATGCCTACCTCCTCTGATTCCCACCAATCACGTGCGAGATCCTGAAGTAACAACTTCACCTGATCCACACGTTCTTCTGCCGGCACCTTAGCGGCTGTCAAAATGGCCTCAATATCCTTAAGCCATGCATCTGCTGAGATGGCATCCTCCGTGCCTTCGAAACGACAGGGGTTGTACTTGCAAAACCTGGCTGACGCTCCTGAATCTGTTCTCACTCCTCTTTCCAAAGCTGTCTGCAATCCTTGGTGAAGTAGTACATTCTGCTCTTGTAACTGAGCGTGCATACGTTGTTAGGCTAACATCTGATGTTGCTGAGTAGCCATCATCCCTCTCATGATCTCCAGAAGGGCTGGTGTGTCTACTTCCACAGGGGTAGGTGGAACTGTTGGTGGTGGTGGAACATCCGGATACTACTTCTTCTTGGATGGTCTCTTGAGTTAGTACCGGCCCTTGTTGCTGACCAACATGGTCAGGTTGTCCGTTTTGCCCTTGTTTTTGTTGTCCAGTCCTGACAGATGCGGACGAGGTGCCCCTAAGAAAAGGGACAAGAGAACAATCAAACGATCGGACTGGAAAGATCAATGAAGTCAAAGGATACCGAAATGTCAAGCTAGAGTCGAGAGTAACGAATCATGAGATCAAGAGAAAACATGTGTGATTGAGACATCCTATAAATTAAAACACCCCACAAGTCTGAAACCAGACCTGCATGGGCCACCACTAAAACCTTGTCACGCCCTAGAACCAGAATACTGGAGAGCGGGGGAATGACTCAGCCAGCTACGTATTACGGGTAGACGAATACCGTATAATACGATCAATGCTGTATAAAAGACAAGGGGGTGCATACTACATGAAAGTCTCGCTATGGTCACTTCACATCTATTGTCTCAATCATTCAAACAAGAAGCAATAACAGAGAACATTTAAGATAAAGCAATAAGGCGTCCCAAACACTTAGTCAAAATGTTCTTGAGATCTGGCTTTACAAAACATAGCCAGATGATATAGCAACATATACACAATTGTTATCAGCCGCAGTCTGACTTAATTATAATTATGTAAAAGTAAGTGCAAGACTATCCGACTAACATGTCGGTGCCAAGAGGCAAAATGTAAAGTAATTAACAAAACGAACGGGGAAGTAAGGAACCCACTCGAGTCCTCCTGCGATCATTCCTCTAGTATTGACCATCTTGGAGGTAGAAGTAAGCTGAGTCCTCGGGGACCGGCTCTAAATCTGGCCATGCAAAACCAGAGAGGTTAGACCTCTAATAGCAAGTACCGCAAGGAAGCACGATATGAGGAATTTAAACCAGTGAATAAGCGAATATAATAATAGATCTCTGCTTGCTACTGGGATTCACGTAACATCACGACACTTCGAACCAACTTCCCAACCACACAAGGACAGAAGTTGGCCCGTCATGTCCTGATGCTCTGATCATCTCAGTTAGGTAACAGAGTAGGTACAGTACACAAACAAATCAACTTAAACGGTCATCCAACTCCTACGGCTTACTACTGTGAGTCCCAAGTTATCCTGGAATTATGCAATAAGGATTTCTCAGTTCTTACTATGGGCAAGCAAGGCTAGTCTATCCAATCAATCAATTGCGCCAATCATGAATTAGAGGAGTCCAAGCGGGACGCCCGTCATCAATATACAATATACAATAATATAAGCAGATACCGTTCCCTGCCTGTGTGGCAGATTTACAGTATCTGTAGGAACCAGCCGGCCTGTTGGGCACTAATAGTCCCAAAGAGGGCTGCCATGTAAGAACTCGGGAATCCATTCTCTCCATGCAATCATTATTTTATTTAAATTAGTAGCCTCTATGTTAAGTGAAATCCCATGCCGTGGATCATGGTCATTTCAGAATGAGTACTTCCGTACAAAGTACGATATGCTCAACTCTACAACGATACCCGTGCGGTTAGGTTGTAGGTCTTACATAGCGTAATACAACAATTAAAACTAACCACGGAATAATTATACCTTGACCATAAAGTACACATGCTGCTTTCGTAAAATAAATAAATAAATTATAGCCTGCATGTATCTATATGTCAATATTCGGGATTGGCCAATCGATTTCAATAGTTCATAATTGATATGAACGTGTCTTATTCCATTCAATTCAATAAGACGACTAGCCAGTCTCTTAGTTCCAACTAGGAACGCATGTCAATTATAAATTAAGATAACAATCAATGTTAATTAATACCAAATTCGGGAAATAAAATCCATCTCATGCGGTTGGGAAATAAAAATCTCATGCGGCTGAGGAATGTGGTTGGAAAATAAATAATCCATGCGGCTGAGAAATGAGATTGGAAAATAAATAATCCATGCAGCTAAGAAATGAGATTGGAAAATAAATAATCCATGCGGCTGAAAAATGAGATTGGGAAATAATTAATCCATGCGGCTGAAAAATGAGATTCTCATGCGGCTGTGAAATGAGATTGGGAAATAAATAATCCATGCGGCTGAGAAATGAGATTGGGAAATAATTAATCCATGCGGCTGAGAAATGAGATTCTCATGCGGCTGTAAAATGAGATTGGGAAATAAATAATCCATGCGGCTGAGAAATGAGATTCTCATGCGGCTGTGAAATGAGATTGGAAAATAATTAATCCATGCGGCTGAGAAATGAGATTCTCATGCGGCTGTGAAATGAGATTGGGAAATAAATAATCCATGCGGCTAAGAAATGAGATTGGGAAATAATTAATCCATGCGGCTGAGAAATGAGATTCTCATGCGGCTGAGAAATGAGATTGGGAAATAATTAATCCATGCGGCTGAGAAATGAGATTGGGAAATAATTAATCCATGCGGCTGAGAAATGAGATTCTCATGCGGCTGTGAAATGAGATTGGGAAATAAATAATCCATGCGGCTGAGAAATGAGAGACCAATATTCTCAGAAAACCTGAGAAGGATGGCCATGGAACCCTTGGCTTCCAAGCTCCATAAAACTTTCACCGTAAGTCCAAATTTGAACTTCCATAGGTCAAAATGGGGTAGAACGAAATTCTCTACAACATGGAACCATCAAAACTTGGAAATAACAATGTTAAATAGATCAAAACCCAAGAAATCTAAAAATACTATAAACTTAGATCTAGAAGAATTTAGCCATAGAAATTGAAAATGCCAAGCACTAAAGTGTCTTAGAATATTGAGAGGAAGACAACGGAACAACAAAAATGGAGATCCATCAAGAAGCAAGTTGGCACTTGCCTATCTCTTCTAGGTTGGTGGGAGAGTTATAAGGAAGAAGAAAAGTAATGAAGAGAGAGAAAGGGTTTGGGGCTTTAAATGGGATGGTGGTAGGTGGGGGTTTATTTCGGTTCATGATGAACCAACATAATTAAACCAATCTAAGCCGAACACATAGCAAAGCTAAAGCAGAGTATAAAAGCAGAAAGTAAAGTACAGAAATGAAATTGCAGGAAATTAATTAACATAAAATTAAAGGGATTTAAATACAGAGCAATACATGATAAATATAAAATATTTATATTTAAACAGTACATGCATTCTAAAAATACGTATTCTAGGAATGGGAAGTGACAAACATTAATGCTTTTGTCATTCTCTTGGATTAATTCCATTTGGAGCTAAGCCCCAAAGGGGCTTAGCGACTCGGACTCGGACTCGGGCTCATGAGGCGTAATGTGGCGTTTTGTTGGCGCACTTTGTACTTAGCACATCAGCAGTCATGCGGCTCATGCGGTCCATGCGGCTCATGTGGTCCATGTGGTCCATGCGGCTCATGCGGTCCATGCGGTCCATGCGGCCATGAGGCTCATGCGGCCAGGCTGCTGCTGCCGCATGGAGGGTTCCGCTGACCGTGCAGACTATAAGTCAGTTATGGAAAGACTGATTTAATGCGATTAATTCAGATCCTATCTTTGTGGGATTTGAATTAATTTCGTTGCTATCTTTGTGGGATTTGAATTAATCTCGTTGCTATCTTTTTGGGATTTGATTCAATTTTTCCATAACTGAAGAGGCGGCTAGGGTTTCCACCCTCTTTCTATTTATACTCTCTTCTGGCCTCCTTTGTGGAAACTACGAAAATTATAAGTCAGAAAAAGAGAGAGAGAGGTGCTGTTGCCGCCATTGCAAGTCCATCCGAGGAGTCAAAACAGAGGTGACTTCGAGCGTTCCACAAGTTCTTCAACTTGCTGGTTTCTGGAAGCAATTCGTGTGGGGCGAATCTTGCTTTGAGCAACGGTGTTTTGACACCCCAGCATTTTCTTCTTCTCATCTTCCTCTAGATTTTTGTAACTCGTTCTGTCCCAATTGCAACACGTTTGCAAGGAAGTACGAGAGATCTTCTCTTCTCTATTTCCCTTCTCCATATTGTAATCGGGTTATTTAGTTTTTGTATCATCGTAGATCTCTGTTGCATATGTTTTACCATCTTTGATCAAGCCCCGGGACTAACAATCTCAAAGCAAGATCCTTATAGATGGAAAACATTAATGCTTCGCTCGTCCAATCAGACTACTGCAAGTTGGAAAAGTTCGATGGAGAGCATTATCAAGTCTGGAAGAGAAAGGTTTATCTAACTCTTCAACTAAAAGACGTTGATCATGTTCTGTTGGAGGAAGAACCCTCTGTTCCAGACACTGGATCTACTGCCGCAATCAATGCGGCTACCAAACTCCAGGCCAAATGGAGAAGGGAAAATAGCATCTGCAGGCTTCTCATCCTGAATGCTATGGAGGACTCCCTGGCAGAATCCTACTCGAAGAAGGAACTTGCCAGAGACATATGGGAGTCTGTGAAAAAACTGTATGAAGAAGACAGGAACAGGAGCAAAATGTTTGTGGTTGAAAAATATCATAAATTGCTCTTTGAGGACGAGAAGTCCATGTTGCCACAAGTGAAGGAATTTCTGAAGCTACGTCAGAAACTGGAAGACGAAGAGATCCCCCTTCCCGACAAGTTTGTCGTTGGAGGGATCATCTCAAAACTTCCTGCTGGATGGAGTACCTTCTATGCAAGGATGCACAGAAAGAAGCTAGACATTAGCTTGGGAGATCTACTTTAAGAGATCCATGTTGAGGACGAGATGCGTTCCCAACAGAAGGTGGACACTCTATCCAAACAGTTGGCTAAAGCCAATCTAGTGCAGACGAGAGATCCCAAGGAGAAGTAGGCGGCTTCTCATCCTAAGAAGAAGGACTTCACTAATCTAAAAGTGAAGGGTCCTTCATTCAAGCAACAGAAGACTAAGTCCTACGTGACTTGTTACAATTGTGGCAAGAAAGGCCACTACAAGAGTGAATGCAGATCCAAGCCTAATCAATCAGAGAAAGGTGAGCCTAATAAGGTTTCATTGGTTTCTAACATTGTTGCTATGATCGAACAGGTCACAACTGTGGGGGTTGACTCTGACTGGTGGATAGACACTGGTGCGACTTGCCATGTCTGTTCTGGCAAGGAATGGTTCGTCACGTACCAACCGATATCTAAGAAGGTTGTCATGGCGAACCAGGCCCAAGCTGAAGTTCTGGGGATCGGGACTGTGGAGCTGAAACTCACTTCTGGGAACACTCTGACGCTTCAAGGTGTTAAGCATGTTCCGGCGATTGCCAAGAACCTGATCTCTGGGAGCCTGTTCTGCAACACAGGCTTGAAGATGGACATCAATGCTGGTCAGATGGTGATGTCCAAGAAGGGAACATACTTTGGGATGGCTTATCAAACCGAAAGAATGTTTAAAATTCAGCTTGTCAACCAGTTTGATGACATTAATGCAGTTGTATTTTCTGATTATTCTCTTGAGTTGTGGCATAATAGACTAGGACATGTTCATTGTAAAAGAATTAACAAAATGTCTAGTCTAGGACTTATCTCTAAATGTGGGGGTAAGGTGGAGAAGTGTGAAGTGTGTGCTCAGACGAAGATCACAAGGAAACCCTTTCATCGGGTCAATCGAAGCACAGATCTTCTGGAGTTGGTGCACTCTGATATCTGTGACTTCAAACATTTCTCCACGAAGGTCGGGATAAAGTATTTCATAACCTTCATCGACGAATTCTCAAAATACGCATTCGTCTACTTGCTCAAGTCTAAAGATGAAGCTTTCGAGAAGTTCAGAGAGTTCAGGGCCGAAGCTGAACGGCAGACTGGACAACAACTCAAGAGGTTGAAAAGTGATCGAGGTGGGGAAGTATTTCATAACCTTCATCGACGAATTCTCAAAATACGTATTCGTCTACTTGCTCAAGTCTCATGAATTTGCATCGTTCTGTAAAGAACATGAAATCATATGCGAGACTACTGCTCCATATTCTCCTCAATCCAACGGAGTAGCAGAGAGGAAGAACCGAACATTAACAGAAATGATGAATTCTATGCTGCTTACTGCAGGCCTTCCAAAATGCTACTGGAAAGAAGCTACATTAACGGCCACTTTCATTCTGAATAGAGTGCCATATGCAACTTCGGACGTAACTCCTCATCAACTCTGGTTCAAAGTCAGACCAAACTTGAATGTCATTCGAGTGTGGGGGTGTCTGGCGTATGTGAAGCTCCCAGATCTGAAGATTCAGAAGCTAGGGACAAGGACTACGAAGGCGATCTTCTTGGAGTATGCCGAGAAGAGTGATGCTAGGAGATTTCTTGATATTAAGTCAAATCATATCATCGAATCTCGCGATGCTGAATACTTTGAAGACAAGTTTGCAAAAGACAAAAACATTATTCTTTCGGACATTCCGAAAAATGATGTAGGTGCAAATAAGACTGAAATCTCATATGGGCCAGTAGTCCAAGAAGAAGCTGTTGTTGATGAAACAACTGTTGTACCAGAACTCGCAGAGCCGTCAGCTAAGCGAGCGAGGAGACCGAAAGACTTCGGAAAAGACTTTGTCACCTATCATGTGGAAGCAGATCCGCTTACCTATGATGAGGCGATGAAGACCAGAGATGCTATCTTCTGGAAGGAGGCAGTGAATGACGAGTTTGACTCTATCACCTCCAATAACACATGGGTGTTGGTAGATCTACCTGAAGGAGAAAAGCCCATCGGATGTAAATGGATCTTCAAGAAGAAGATGAAGGCAGAGGAACTATTGACAAGTTCAAGGCCAGGCTGGTAGCCAAGGGATTTTCTCAGAAATAGGGGATAGACTACTTTGACATGTACGCTCCAGTAGCTCGGATGACCACCATCAGGATGTTAATCGTTCTAGCAGCTATACATAAGTTGGTGATACATCAGATGGATGTAAAGACATCATTCCTGAATGGAGAGCTGACCGAAGAGATTTACATACAACAACCAGATAGATTTGTCGTCAAAGGTCTTGAAGACAAAGTCTGCAAGTTGGTAAAATCATTATATGGTTTGAAGCAAGCTCCCAAGATATGGCATGAGAAGTTTGACAAAGTTATTAGGTCAAACGGCTACAGAGTCAGCGAGACGGACAAATGTGTTTACTCAAAGTTCGCTGAGGGAAGAGGAGTCATCGTTTGTCTGTACGTGGACGACATGCTTGTCCTAGGCATGGACATAGGCTGTGTCACAGAGACAAAGAAGTTCCTCTCAACCAAGTTCAGTATGAAGGACTTGGAGGATGCAGATGTCATCTTGGGCAAAAAGATCATCCGGACAGACACTGGAGTAGCGCTGTCACAATCTCACTACATTGAGAAGATGCTCACACGCTATGGGTATAAGGTTCTTTCAGGGATCGATACGCCATACAGGTGTGATCAGAAGCTGAAGCCAAACTCGAGGAAAACCGTCAGGCAGCTAGAGTATTCTAGCATTATCGGAAGTTTAATGTACGCAACAACTGCCACAAGGCCTGGCGTAGCTTTCGCCGTGGGAATGCTGAGTCGGTTCACAAGCAACCCAGGGTTTGAGCACTGGAAAGTTATGAAGCGGGTGATGAGATATCTCAAGAAGACTCAGATATATGCACTGCACTACAACGAATATCCGACAGTGGTGGAAGGCTTCAGTGATGCTAGCTGGTATTCAGAGGTGGAAAGCGAGAGATCCACAGGTGAATATGTCTTTTCCTTGGATGGAGCTGCTATATCGTGGAAGTCGAAGAAGCAGACTATACTCTCTCGTTCCTCCATGGAATCTGAATTCTATGCACTTGAAACTGCAGCAGATGAAGCAGAATAGCTTTGGGAGCTCATGTATGATCTTCCAGTGGTTGGGCTCAGATACCGGCGATACCGATATACTGTGACAACCAGGCGACTGCGGCGGTGGCATCAAATGACCTCTTCAACGGGAAGAAGAGGACTGTGCGGTTGAAGCACAGAGCAGTACACGATCTTATCAAAAGAGGTGTAATTGCAGTGGTTGATGTTCGGAGTCAGGAGAACCTGGCAGATCCGTTCACAAAGGACCTCAAGCGCCAGTTGGTCGATGACACAGCTTGTAAAATGGGCTTGAAGGCATTCTGATAGTGTGTCTTTGTAATCCCACCATAAAGTTTTATGCTATTAGTTCAAAGAGAAATCTACTAGGCATCTAACTTTTGGTTCAAAGGAGGATCACTGACTGGGAAACTATCACGTAACAGTGGGTACTTGTTCTCTGGAACATGGAAGGGATACGGATCCATAACCACTGTTGTCTACTATGTGTTTTTTGCGGAAAAAAATAGATCCTGTAGAAGGTTGGCTTAAACACCTTAATGAGTTCTCAGGCAGAGTGAATGCTTGGTGTGCTTTACAGGAAGCACGGTAGAGCAGCACTACAAGGAGTGAAACTCCATGCTACAGTGGGGTGACTCCACCATGAGGTTCCCAGGTCTGGGGTAATGCCTCGGCTTTGCAAGCCAAGTCATAGCGGCGTAGTACCGCAAATGGGCAGGTAGCCTAATACTGTATGACGTAATTAAAGAGTTGTAGACAGCACTACGAAGGGGAGGATGGCTCCATGTTACAGTGGCATGACACCACGATGAGGTACCCAGGTAGGGGTAAAGCCTCGGCCTTGCAAGCTATGTCGTTGCGGCGTAACACCGCAAGGAAGCCTTAGGCTTCATGCTGAGTAGATTAGCACTACAAAGAGGCTGAGACCTCATGCTACAGTAGTATGACACTACGATGAGGTTTCCAGGTAGGGGTAATGCCTCGGCTTCAGGCCATGTCATAGCAGCGTAGCACCGCAAGGAAGCGCAAGGCTTCACGCCATATCTCTTTAATAAAGAACTCACCTATAGTGTATGGAAATAGATATCATGCCGTCTCTTGAGGGTAAACTTGTAGACGCCCAAAATTATACACTGAAACCAGGCTGGCACAGGGCCTTTAATGTGCAGCCAGAAGCACACATAACAACACTTTGTGAGTGGAAAGAATTACAATTATGGTACAGAATTCAAGGCGTAGTCCATTCTTGTATCACATTGTTATTTAACCCATACGAGAAGATTCAAGTCGTCAACGACATCTATCCTAATGCAAAATGGACAGTTACTATGAGAAACGCTCAACCCTGGACACATATATATATGTTGTGATATGTGGGGGATTGTTGTGCTTTCTTTACATGGAGAGAGCTTGCTCTCAATATGCCTTGTAAAATTTTAGTCCCACATCGAAAATGCACCATGAGTTATCTTAATATATATACTTGGTTGTGTTGTTGAGAGATGCACATGGGGTGGTGACCCTAAAGAGGGAACCATGTGGGTGATTTTACTAGGAGGTAAGAATAAGGCTCCAAGGATTAAGCATTAATGCTTTTGTCATTCTCTTGGATTAATTCCATTTGGAGCTAAGCCCCAAAGGGGCTTAGCGATTCGGACTCTGTCACGCCCCGCTGCCGTAGGAGCGATCGTCCTCGCTAAGGCGTGATGCCGCACGAGCCTAGATTGCGCTCGTGCAAGGCGGGTTCCATAACGGCCGATTTCAGCGGCTGCGACGGGGTCGTCGCACAGAAGTCCCGTGCAGAGACATTGATTTATAGCAGCAGAATTAGAACCAAACACATGAACACAAGTCATTCAAAAGAATCTCTTTATTGATATTGAATACAAGATTACATTTGTGGGCGCAAGGCCAAATTACAATGTCTCTCGTGCTCACTTTTCTCTCATTTACAAGTCACTCTGCTCTCTCTCATCTCTCGATACAATACTTGATCCAGCGGAAGCTTCGAAAGGCGATGTCCATACATTATGTCCTGTATAAGTCTTTAATCCACGCGTCCGCCCGCTCCGAATTGCCAAGGAACTCCGTGCCTCGACGCATCCAAGCGAGCTCCGCGCCACGAGCTTCTACCTGTGCCTGCACATGAAACACTGTGTGGGTGTCAGTACCACTGTACTGGTGGAGTGAGCTCCTCGCCCACCCATACAAAACCTACACATTTTATTTACTTTGTGCAACATAAACCCGTTTTCGATTGTCTTTCTATTCTTGCCTTAGGATCAGTTTTAGGACCGGCGCCTTAGCGCAACTCGTGTGTCAGAACCATCCCGTGCTTGTAATGTCAACGTTAACTCATACTTGTCACTAGACCACTCCTCGTGCCAACAACGTAACCTATCAAGTCGTGTTTGCCTTACGGCCAAAATCAGGGACGCAACTACACGATAGACTTCATTTCCGTGTGACCGTGCTATCGTACTGATAACATCCTTATCTTTAAGTTTCGAAACCTTGTCGTTTTCTTACAATGTCAACATATCGACTCAGACTTGTCTTGTGACAACGCGGCCGTGCCTCGTATTTTGAGGTCGTGCCCAGCAACTCGACATAACTTTCAACCAACTTGTCCTACGGCCCTTCTCGACTTTACACTCGACGCCACAACTCGTGCCGAAACACGACGCCTATGTTGATACCAAATCTTAGGTCCAACATTATGCTTTTAACTTTGTACACACGCCTTCAACTCGACTCCTTGATATAGCACACTCAATACCCGACTAAATCCAAAGGCACACTCGCGGATTGTTGCCGCCATGCCAACATCTATATGAACTTGGTCACTAGCATGACAAGCTATATTGGACCTCCATTGGATATTAGGGTACGTTCGTATATAACGAGGCGCGAAATCGCCGAATTTCCCCTAATACCCGCTCTACGGCGCACCCCTTGGGTAGGTCGCACCCCGTCCAAGGGTCCCGTAGGCACGTGTTCCTCCTAGGCCAGATCAGTCCCGTGGCCGCGGCAACTGTCTGAGGAACAAAATCAAAACCCTTGTGCACCGGTACACAAGTTGTCCAATGACCATGCAGACTCGACCCACTTCCTCATTTCTGGACCGTTTCATACTTCTCAACGTGGATAGGAACGCGAGACTCCCGACCGAGGGACCGTCTCGAACTACTTAACGTGGATAGGAACGCGAGACTCCCAACCGAGGGGCCGCCTCGAACTTCTTTGAACTCGAGGGAACGACTACTACGTAGCCTTCCAACTTAACTTAAACCAAACGTGTTCCTTAAATGCCATAGACCGTGGCTAACTTTCCAATAAACCAACTGTGGCTTATGCCTCTAAACCGACTCGTGTTCTACGCAACGCTATCGCCCAAGTCATACTTCATATGATGGGCCATGGGGTCGTGGGACTATTTATCTTGACAACCGCAGAATGAGCGAGACAGCACGTAGAATAACTTAGGTCGACCGGCATCAAGCCTACAACATAACCCAAGGGACGAGCAAAGGCTATGCCAAGCCTTGCGGGACAGGACCGTACATGCTTTAACAAGCATTTGTGCAGACGACGCCTATGACTTAGGCTAACTCTCCGCTTTTGCACCGAAGACCAACTTTCCTTCTCCCAAGCCACGGGACGAAGGACCGAGTGTCATTTTCAAAGCACGCCGTGCACCAACTCTAAGCCGACCGTGGGACGTTTTCCATGTTCTAACTCGATTCAAACCGTCGGGATTATTCCCTTAGCTATGTGGATGCGTAGCTTTTATTTATCAAGCCTAACTTGTGCAAGTTGAAAACACGATTTGTTATGTGAAGGCAAAGATGAGGAGAGTTCACCGAAACTACCCCACCTGAGCGATGTCTTCGAGCAAGCCATTGCAAGGCTAAGTCCGAACGCCGTCGGCGTTTCGATTCCTCCGATTGATTTGCGGGACGGGGCACTACATCATACACCACTCAGAACAAGTCTCGTCCTCGAGACTTTCCTGAAGGCAAGTCATCCTATCATTTCTATGGCCAAGACTTAATCGTACGCACACTGCCTACGCGTTTCTTCGATTGCGAGCCACGCTCGCACGACTATCAATCTTTCCTTTAACACGGTTTCAAGATCTCGACACACTCCCATCTTTCAAGCCTTGCTTGAACTCGTCGTATCACTTGGCTGGATCGTGCACGTATTCCAAGCGTCCCTAAAATACATGTATTCAACCAAGCCGCATGATAGAAAATTTGTCATTCTCACTCGAGTCGTGTCGTGCACATACCCAAGCGTCCCTGAAATATATGCATGTCAGCCGAATCTCGTGAGCAGGGTTTCCTACATTCGTGATTCACGCTATCCATCCATGCCAATCCTCGAGATCAATCATTCCGATTGCTAACACTTGAAACAGGGCGTCTCGCCTAACCGCTAGGCTATTTCTTTTCGAGGCTAAGTCAATGTCAGGATTGGAATCATAGTTCCCAAACAATAATGCCAACACTGACCCCAATCCTAGGGTCAAACCAAAGTCGATCATACGGGGTCTTCTACCCAAGCTCGCGTCACTCAGATTTCTAAACATCGAGCACGATCACCTAATTCGCATTACGGCACGCATTGCGTATATTCAAATCCCTTCAATTCACCAATTCTAACCAATTCATGTATTCGATCACGGGGTCGTCTCGCTCGACAATACGTTGTGCCCCAATCTCACACGAGTCTGATAATCCGCGGTGGTTCATGAATCACCATGCAACGCTCCCGCGGAATAATCATTCTCATCGGGGCGTAACTCTTGTTTGAGTTTAGACTCATTCGTTCTCGATACGCGGATTGGACCTACTCAATCCTCAAGTTCAATCGACAAGCACACCAATTCAATCTCGAGTCTATCTTCGCGTCAAACCACAAGTCGAAGCACAAATTGTCGCACCGTGCAAGTTCGACCACTCCCGCTGTATGAATCACCATACCAGCGCTCACGCAGAGTGATCGCCCTAATTGGCGTGACCCATGTGCGAGGCTGAAGTAGCGCTCACATAAGACAAGAACGTCAACGTTGTGGTTATCGACCAGGCAAATCCAAACATTCCAGTTTTCATCCAAGTCAAGTTCGATCGTCATTCATTCAACTTAGAAAATCCTCGAGCCAAGTCTATCTTTTCCTCGACACCTTTTAACATCTCGATTATAACATCCATCGGAACAATGATATTTGCACGATCATCATTTGCCGAGTCAGAGTACCCCCGAGTTATCGCATATCGATCTTTGATACGCCTCAATACCATTGACGATATGCGTAACCTGACGATCTTCCTTGCAACCAATTTCGAGTCGTGCATTAATGCTGTCGTCCGAACTGGATATTCCTTAATTTTCTCGATACTCAAGATCAAGTTCAGTAGCTTTTCCTCAAGCTCGTTTCAAGATCGTTATTCAAAACTCAAGTCACATTTCAGTTGCATCAATCCGATATCGCACGCGCGATCCTCTATGTTTCCTCGATCAAGACCATTTATTTTCATCCATCGTTCTGAATCGTTTTCTAACTCGCGTTGCTCATTCATAAGTTGTCCGAACGAGATGCTCGTTCGGGATATTCGAGGTCACGACCAACTAAGCGTGACGCGTTCTAGGGCTTTGCGCGATCGCATCGCCTCACCGACATACTCGTAATCCTCAATATTCACTCGAACAATTTCCAAGACGAACCATACACCACTCGGATTCGAGCCACTCGACTAGTCGTCGACACTCATTCTTATTCTTCTCCGAACCTATCACATACACCACTCGGATTCAAGCCATACGATCCAGTCCTCAATCACATCCGCGTCATTCGCTAAGACATCCTTCAGATTCGTTCGACGAATCGCTAGCGTAGTCGCTCGCGTCGTATCGACGCACTAACTCGTTCGCACTATTTCCTCGAAATCCAAATCAATCTTCCGTGTACGCCTAAGCGTTAGTCCGATAGCGTTCCTATCGATAGACACTCTAAGTATATCTTCTTTCCCGACCAAGCGATACTTGATATCGCTCGCGACTCATTTGCACCAAGGGTCGAGGTGCGCGATGCGCAACACAACTTAGCCAAAAGGCCGTGTGCATAGCCATCCCGTGCGGACTATATTTCAAGTTTGCACGCTCAATTGCTAAGGTCGACGTAGGGCTACTCGGGCACGCACGCGACATGTCAACTTAGCAAGTGTTTTCTATCGAGTCAAGTTCGACACCGTTCGGCACAAAGGCCTACGATGCATCCGGCGATAGCCTACCGATACGTTCGAATGAACGCTTGTACGAGCTTTTGAAAATATTTAGACTTATTGTATGGACATGCCGAGGGACATTTGAGAGAGAGCGCACCAACGATATCAACTTGCGGAAGCAACAGAGTTTTGCGGAAACATCGAAGTTAAAGAATTCAATCGACGGTCCACGGACGTAAAGCCGTGCTCTGATACCACTATGTCACGCCCCGCTCCCGTAGGAGCGATCGTCCTCGCTAAGGCATGATGCCGCACGAGCCTAGATTGCGCTCGTGCAAGGCGGGTTCCATAACGGCCGATTTCAGCGGCTGCGACGGGGTCGTCGCACAGAAGTCCCGTGCAGAGACATTGATTTATAGCAGCAGAATTAGAACCAAACACATGAACACAAGTCATTCAAAAGAATCTCTTTATTGATATTGAATACAAGATTACATTTGTGGGCGCAAGGCCAAATTACAATGTCTCTCGTGCTCACTTTTCTCTCATTTACAAGTCACTCTGCTCTCTCTCATCTCTCGATACAATACTTGATCCAGCGGAAGCTTCGAAAGGCGATGTCCATACATTATGTCCTGTATAAGTCTTTAATCCACACGTCCGCCCGCTCCGAATTGCCAAGGAACTCCGTGCCTCGACGCATCCAAGCGAGCTCCGCGCCACGAGCTTCTACCTGTGCCTGCACATGAAACACTGTGTGGGTGTCAGTACCACTGTACTGGTGGAGTGAGCTCCTCGCCCACCCATACAAAACCTACACGTTTTATTTACTTTGTGCAACATAAACCCGTTTTCGATTGTCTTTCTATTCTTGCCTTAGGATCAGTTTTAGGACCGGCGTCTTAGCGCAACTCGTGTGTCAGAACCATCCCGTGCTTGTAATGTCAACGTTAACTCATACTTGTCACTAGACCACTCCTCGTGCCAACAACGTAACCTATCAAGTCGTGTTTGCCTTAAGGCCAAAATCAGGGACGCAACTACACGATAGACTTCATTTCCGTGTGACCGTGCTATCGTACTGATAACATCCTTATCTTTAAGTCTCGAAACCTTGTCGTTTTCTTACAATGTCAACATATCGACTCAGACTTGTCTTGTGACAACGCGGCCGTGCCTCGTATTTTGAGGTCGTGCCCAGCAACTCGACATAACTTTCAACCAACTTGCCCTACGGCCCTTCTCGACTTTACACTCGACGCCACAACTCGTGCCGAAACACGACGCCTACGTTGATACCAAATCTTAGGTCCAACATTATGCTTTTAACTTTGTACACACGCCTTCAACTCGACTCCTTGATATAGCACACTCAATACCCGACTAAATCCAAAGGCACACTCGCGGATTGTTGCCGCCATGCCAACATCAATATGAACTTGGTCACTAGCACGACAAGCTATATTGGACCTCCATTGGATATTAGGGTACGTTCGTATATAACGAGGCGCGAAATCGCCGAATTTCCCCTAATACCCGCTCTACGGCGCACCCCTTGGGTAGGTCGCACCCCGTCCAAGGGTCCCGTAGGCACGTGTTCCTCCTAGGCCAGATCAGTCCCGTGGCCGCGGCAACTGTCTGAGGAACAAAATCAAAACCCTTGTGCACCGGTACACAAGTTGTCCAATGACCATGCAGACTCGACCCACTTCCTCATTTCTGGACCGTTTCATACTTCTCAACGTGGATAGGAACGCGAGACTCCCGACCGAGGGACCGCCTCGAACTACTTAACGTGGATAGGAACGCGAGACTCCCAACCGAGGGGCCGCCTCGAACTTCTTTGAACTCGAGGAAACGACTACTACGTAGCCTTCCAACTTAACTTAAACCATTCCTTAAATGCCATAGACCGTGGCTAACTTTCCAATAAACCAACCGTGGCTCATGCCTCTAAACCGACTCGTGTTCTACGCAACGCTATCGCCCAAGTCATACTTCATATGATGGGCCTTGGGGTCGTGGGACTATTTATCTTGACAACCGCAGAATGAGCGAGACAGCACGTTGAATAACTTAGGTCGACCGGCATCAAGCCTACAACATAACCCAAGGGACGAGCAAAGGCTATGCCAAGCCTTGCGGGACAGGACCGTGCATGCTTTAACAAGCATTTGTGCAGGCGACGCCTATGACTTAGGCTAACTCTCCGCTTTTGCACCGAAGACCAACTTTCCTTCTCCCAAGCCACGGGACGAAGGACCGAGTGTCATTTTCAAAGCACGTCGTGCACCAACTCTAAGCCGACCGTGGGACGTTTTCCATGTTCTAACTCGATTCAAACCGTCGGGATTATTCCCTTAGCTATGTGGATGCGTAGCTTTTATTTATCAAGCCTAACTTGTGCAAGTTGAAAACACGATTTATTATGTGAAGGCAAAGATGAGGAGAGTTCACCGAAACTACCCCACCTGAGCGATGTCTTCGAGCAAGCCATTGTAAGGCTAAGTCCGAACGCCGTCGGCGTTTCGATTCCTCCGATTGACTTTGCGGGACGGGGCACTACAGACTCAGACTCGGGCTCATAAGGCATAATGTGACATTTTGTTGGCGCACTTTGCACTTAGTACGTCAGCAGTCATGCGGCTCATATGCGGCCATGCGGTCGTATGCGGCATGCGGCTCATATGCGGCCTCACGCGGCTCATGCGGCCATGCGGCTCATGTGGTCCATGCGGTCCATGCAGCTCATGCGGCCATACGGTCCATGCGGCTCATGCGGCCATGCGGTCCATGCGGTCCATGCGGCTCATGCGGCTCATGCGGTCCATGCGGTCCATGCGGCTCATGCGGCTCATGTGGTCCATGCGGCCCATACGGTACATGCGGCCATGAGGCTCATGCGGCCAGGCTGCTGCTGCCGCATGGAGGGTTCCGCTGACTGAGCAGACTACAAGTCAGTTATGGAAAGACTGATTCAATACGATTAATTCAGATCCTATCTTTGTGGGATTTGAATTAATTTCGTTGCTATCTTTGTGGGAGTTGAATTAATCTCGTTGCTATCTTTTTGGGATTTGATTCAATCTTTCCATAACTGAAGAGGCGGCTAGGGTTTCCACCATCTCTCTATTTATACTCTCTTCTGGCCTCCTTTGTGGGAACTACGAAAATTATAAGTCAGAAAAGGGGAGAGAGAGAGGTGCTGTTGCCGCCATTGCAAGTCCATCCGAGGAGTCAGAACAGAGGTGACTTCGAGCGTTCCACAAGTTCTTTAACTTGCTGGTTCCTGGAAGCAATTCGTGTGGGTGGAATCTTGCTTTGAGCAACGGTGTTTTGACACCCCAGCATTTTCTTCTTCTCATCTTCCTCTAGATTTTTGTAACTCGTTCTGTCCCAATTGCAACACGTTTGCAAGGGAGTATGAGAGATCTTCTCTTCTCTATTTCCCTCCTCCATATTGTAATCGAATTATTTGGTTTTTGTATCATCGTAGATCTCTGTTGCATCTGTTTTACCATCTTTGATCAAGCCCCGGGACTAACAATATATGCCCAATGTTTTATGCATGGTTAATATTCACATAAACGAATATGTTTAAATATTTGGAAGCTGTATAAATTTAGACAGAGAAAAAATGTTGCATACATTTCAAACTAGAAAATTTTAAAATTGGTAGCATAATGTTGTTCTACTTATATAGCGTATACGGATGTCTGATTGTCCTACCAACTATCATAGACTTGAAGTTCTATGTCAAAATTACTTAGAATCATATTTAAGAAATATATGACAGAAAAGTAAAATTATCAACATGCTTGGGTCTCTGTATAGCTTAAAGCAAGTTTGTAAACAATGACATCATAAGTTAGATAATGTTTTTTTGGAATATATGTTTTTCTTATAAACGAAAGTTATATGTGGGTGTATTCCAAGGAAGTAGATAAAAGGTATGCAAATTTATGCTTATATGTGGATGGACATTAATACTATATAAATACCATTGAGGATCTTTTTCTCGACAATAGTGCTAGTTCGAACGTAGTATCCATGTTACCTGGTCTTGCTCATATTATTGAAGGCTCCGTTAGAGCACATTTATTTTAACCAAGCCAACAAACACATAATGTCTCATACTCTCATAATCCAAATTTTTTTTACTTAGTATATAAGAGTAAATGGGTATCATATAATTAAAATTATGAGCGAGTGAAATAAGTAATATCTTTGTGTAACCTCTAGTCTAAAAAACCAAAAATTCGTCTAGAAAGATTCTCCAACTATTCACTACGGATATACATCACTCACATTAGATATGTCAAGTCACATACGTACTACCATGAGCCAGAAGCTCAACATTAAGGATCCATTGTAAGCCAGAAGCTGAATGATCCCATAACTGATAAACTATAACATGATCCACCAAGACACCAATGACAATAATGATGAGAATAATCATAGCAAATTCTTGTGGTCCTCCCTTTGCAAATTGTAGCATACCTAATGGTCAACTCTATGTCCTCAAAGATAAGTTTGTTTGAAGATTGTATCTGAATTATAAGTAGCTTAGTTACAGTTATTGCATTATTTTTATATTTTTATGGTTTACGTTGGTATTGTTGAAACCGTATTTTGGCATTTATGTTTTGTAAACAATCTTTTAGGTTTTTTGACATGAGATATCTTAAAACAAGATTCCTGCCGTTAGAGGGAGATAAAAGAAAAATAGAAGGAAGAAAAATATCTTGTTCCACATGAACCTCGTAAATCATCATTCTAGAAGAACGTCGTGAATGATTGTTCCAGATGAACGTTATGAATTATCGTAGCATACTTTCATTTAATCTCATCTCAACTAAACTAGGAGAATTAACCCTTGTAATTTATTACAAATAATTAATCGATACACACTGGATGCATTTTGCAAATAGCTATATTACATATACCAATTGTCAATATACCTTCTAAAATAGAAGTAAATACCAAAAGAACCAAATAAAGAAGCAAATGAATTAATTCTACATTAATAACGTATAATACCTAAATGTTGTAAAGATTCAGCTCTACAGAAAAAAGAGGCTGAATAATATAATATACCTTAAAGCTATTGAAAAAGCATCTCATGAAGAAAAATTTCATGACGATCCATAAGATGTCGTGAACCAAGGATCCAATTTTTCTAAAATAAGCATATCGCTCCGGTCAATGTTTTACCTCATATTCCAGAAGAGACTGAGAAAATGATATCGATTCCCAAGAAATCTATGTTTTACACATACCCAGAAGAAATTTGGAATAAAAAATATTTGTCATAGCTGACATTAACAAATGAGAATAAAAATAGTGATGAAAATAAGGATCACACGAAACCACGAATAATTTTTGAATGTTGAAAAGGATAACACTAGTCAAAAATGAAAAAAAAAATGTGACACAAGAAGACCTAGATTCTCTCGCAAAACGTGGATTGTGCGGTCCTGTCTACAAAACCCAAAAGGAATATAATGATAGGTTTTAAATGGGTGTTTGTAAGAAATAAAGATGTTCAAAAGTATATAGCAATGTATTAGTTAGGGGCGAGCATTTGGTTAATTCGATTTAAACCGAACCGAATAACCCAAAATCAAATTGGACCGAAACCGAATAAGAAAAACTGAAATCGAACCGAATTGGCACAAAATCGAATCAAACCGAACTGAATAAAATTAGTTCGGTTTATTCGATTTTTTTTTATTTTTTGGCGCTTTTTTTGTTAATATATATAGTAACTAAATATACCTAGACATATTTAGTATACTTATGGTATATACCTATATATATTTAGTATATACACCCCCCTCACACACACACACATATAATAATAATAATAATAATAATAATAATAATAATAATAATAATAATAATAATAATAATAATAATTAAATTTTTTTATTCAGTTTTCGGTTTTGGACCAAAACCGAAACGGAAACCGAATAATTTTTTTTAGTATTTTCAAAACCGAAATCGAAACCGAACCAAATTTTTTAAAACCGAACCGAACCTCTTATTCGGTTCAGCCCGGTTCGATTTTCGGTCCAAAACCGAATAATGCTCACCCCTAGTATTAGTTGCTTAAGGATCTCGAAATGATCGAATATAATATGAAGACACATACTCCAATCATGATAACCTAGACTATAAGATATACATGTCCGAAGGATTGCAAAACAAGCCGTATATTAAAACCATCTGGAAGAATTTGATATTATAGGCTCATTGAGTATTTGTCTTGGAAAGGATAATGATAATCCTAAGTATCCAAGTATATTATAATAAAGAAATTTACTAAATTGATTCATCAAAGCGGCTGTCTACATACATGACAATATCTCCTAAAGGGATTGGAAATACCTCATAAATAGAAGATCTCTTCAAGAGAAAAAATTTCGAAGAGACAATCTCCTGAAGAGATAATTCTTCCGAAGATAAAAATCTCTAGAAGAGATAAATCTCCCAGAGAGAAAATCTCTAGAAGATATCTACAGAAGAGATATCCAGAAGAGAAAATGTCACGCCCCAGTACCAAAATACGGAGACGGACTAGGCCAGCTACTCCATATGAGGTATTCAAACGTCATACGGCGATCGTGGATGTCAAGAGACAAGAGGGTGTATGCTACATTCAAGTCACCTATGGTCACACAGAACATCTACGTCTCAATCATTCAAAGCAAGAAAACATCAATTAATGAACATATAAGATAAAGCAGTAAGGCGTCCCTGACGCTTCATCAAAATGGTCATGGGGTTCTAGCTTTATAAGGTAGCCAGCCTAGAGAGTCAAAGATACATAATTGTATTCAGCTGCAGTCTGAATTAATTACAATTGTGCAAAAGACGAAATGTCTAGATTAGCCGGCTAAACAGGTGCCGGTGGCTAACGCCAGGACATAAATAAAGATACAAGAGTGGTGGAGAAAAAACCCACTCGAGTCCCCCACCAGTCATGCTCCTAGTATGCACTATTGACGTCAGGGAAGAAAGTCGGATCCTCAGGCTCTGCTACGCGATCTGGCCAAACAAAACCAGCCGGGTCAGCCCCGAAATATCAAGTACCACAAGGGAGCACAAAAGAGTGAGATAATGTCACGACCCGCACCCGGATATACGGGTACAAATACGTGGGCCACGCCCAGCCTACGCCGCGGTATCGGCGGTAGAACGCTGTCAAGTATACTATACTAACTACAACTTCTAAGAATCCATAACTAGAAATGTACCCATGTCACATCACGAAACTAAGGAAGATAAGACAAGAATTAATAACAATATCACTAGAACAACTATAATCTACAAGGATCATAAGACAGAAAAATAAAGAATGAACAACAAAACTAACTAAGGATAACTACCAGGCAACTCACATAGAAGAATAGTGAGATCCACCTCAGCTAGCAACATCATGAAGTCCAAATACTGAGGGCACAACTACTCCTAAAATTTTGTCAACATATCCAGTCAGGATGGAAAGAGCACAAATCTCAAAAAACAGTTCTAATTATACGATATTGAAAATATAGCAGTAAATAGAGAGAATATACAAGAAATCATGAAATGTACATGTGAGTATCATGGCAAGGTAAGCTGTAAATCTAGAGCTAGAACAAGGCAAGTAAAACTGATCATGACATGTACAAGAATCAATAATCATCTGTCTAAGTGTGTGAGTACTAGTTTCAACATGTGGCCGGCTTGGGTCTGCACAAGGTTATGATCAGCCAATCCCACGTGGAGTGTAGGATTGGTAGCATTCAAGGTCTACAAGAATAAATAAGGTAGATAATGACCACACATCTACACTAATACTCTCCGTCCCCGACTAGTATAGTGGATCCAACCATGACACATCATGACATGCGATTCTCCGAGAGGGTAGCTAGCCTTCGCAGGAATCGTGTCTATACAATGCACAAAGAACAAGAAAGACTTGCACAAGATATACCAAGGAAGCGAAGAATAATATCTCATGACGGGATCCAGGGAAATACCAATCCGTGTGAACAATGTGTCAAGAGAACAAGGGTATCTACACTAAATACAAGAAACATAAACGATATCATAAAACAGAAATATTATCAGAGAATGTACTCGCCTGGGGTCCTGCTGTCAATATGAATCAGGGTTCAGAGTAAAGCCACAGACCTAAAGATGAAATAATACAAGAGCTGATCAGGGTCAAAAGATATACTAACATCTAGGTCAAACTAAGACAAACTGGGTCAAGGTTGACGTACAGTTGACTTTGGTCAACTGGTCAACTCTGGTCACCCCTAAGTCTAATCTAGGTTAAATAGGTCAATGGTTGACCTACAGTTGACTTTGGTCAAAAAGTCAACGTTGGTCAAGTCTGATCAACCTAGGTCAACTGTTGACTCTACTTCGACGTCTAGTCAAAGTAGTCAACCATGGTCAAGCTAGTCTCTATAAACCTCTACAAGGTCAACTTATGAATTTTAGTGATTTAGAAATCACTGAAATCGACGGGTCTCTAAAATAACCAAAAGGAGAAAATATTATAATAATAGGGTGACACAAAAAGGGAAGAAAATATACAGATGTTGTCGGATGATAAAACTAACATCACCAACGTGTTCAGAATGGTCAAATCAGCTAGGATAGCCTGTCCAAAAGTCCAATTTGGACACAGGGACAAAACGGTAATTTTGGGCCAAAATGATGTCCGCCGTTGGACACACTTTGCACCAAAAACGTGCCAAAATAAAAGTGCACAAAACCTAACAAATTATATGTCCATGAATCCAGAATGACGATACGAACCCAACGGTAGATCCAGAATTGGATTCCGTTGACCCGATCTCAAATTGGTCCGTTGACCCGGACATTGGAAACCGATTTGCATGGAAAAGCGTGTCGGAGCCAATGTTCTCAAAACTCAGCAAATTATATGTCAACGAGTCCAGAATGACGATACGAACTCAACGGTATATTCGGAATTGGATTCCGATGAGCCGAACTCAAAATGACACGTTGACCCGGATATTGGTATCCGACTTGCACTGAAATGCATGCCGGAATCAATGTCCACTAAAACCTAGCAAATTATATGTCAACGAGTCCAGAATGACGATACGAACTCAACGGTATATCCAGAATTGGATTCCAATGAGTCGGCATCAAAAAGTTCCGTTGACTCAGAAAGTGGGACCCACTTTGCACCGAAATGCGTGCCAGGACCCACGTTCTCCAAATCAAGCAAACTTTATATAAAAACATAGCAGAACGACGCCACGAGTCTACTGGTGGTGTCAGAAATTGAATCCGGAGTCCCGGGTTCAAAAATAGAATTTTACAAGTGCAACACTAAGAATTCGAACGACCAACTTTGGCGTCGAATTCGACCGACCTAACAAGCTCAAACTGAAATGAAATCTAAAGGGGGCAGGAAGAGGGTTATACCAGCTGTGCACTGGAACTGGTGGTGCACAAAACGGAGCTGCGACGACGAAGATACGAATCCGCGAAGTTGGCATCACGAAACTGTCCAAAAATATTTCAATTTTAAACGTCAACTTGGTGGCCGGTTTTGATGTATCAAACGACGAAATTAACGGTTCAAATTTGAGAGGAGTGAAGGTGGATATACTGAGATTGAGACGGAGCGAAGAAATCGCCGATCCAACGGTCGGATTGTCCAGAAAATCAGCACGAAGTCGCTGCAACGGAGCGCGTATTCTGGAATTCTCCGCGCGCGCGTCGACGAGATTTCGACGTAAATGCACGAATCGCCTATTTGGCTCGTCGTGGAAGGTGGCGATGGACTCGGGGTGTTCGTTGGAGGCTCACGCCCGATGGGGGGTCAGCCACGGTGGTGCGGCCGGCCACGAAGTGGCGCACGGCGGCGGCAGCGCGCGTTTGCGCACGCGCATGCGTATGGCTGCTGCTGCCGCAGTTGCTGCTATGCTGCTGCCTGCTACTGCGCTGCTGGGGGCACGCGGCGGAGGTAACCCAGCGACGGTCACCGACGGGGTTACGGAGTGGTGGTGGTGTGTGGTGGCGTGAAGAAGGAGGAAGAAGAAGAAAAACGTGAAGAAGAAGAAGAAGTGAGAAGGAGAGAGAGATGATGATGATGATGTAAAGAAGAAAAATGGGGGGGGGGGGGGGGCTGTACCAGTACGGGAGTGAGAGAGGGATGATGTGAGAGGGGGGGTGAGAGTAAGAGAGTTGGGTGTAAGTATATATATAACATATATATATAAAAAGAGATGGTGAGAATAGAGTGAGAGAGAAAGATATTTAGAGTGAGAGAGAAAGTAGAGAGAGAGGGTGATGTCGGTTGAGAGGGGGGGTGAGCTGGTGATGGGGGTGTGTGTGTGCTTGGGTGAGGAGAGAGAAAGGAGAGAGAGTGTGAGTGTATATACATATGTATATATACACATATACATATATACATATATAATATACAGGGGATAAAATGAGATTAAATAAGTAGAGAGATAGAGGGATATTTTAGAGTAGGGGAAAAAGATAGGAAAATTTTGCGGGTTATTTGGGTAGTCATGATGGAACAACGTGAAGCTCGGGGTTGGGTTCAGTTAAACCGGTTCGGGTCAAAGTCGGACCAGGTACAATAAATGAATTATTATGGGTATTTAAAATCATGGGCAAATAAATAACATGCGGGGACTCAAATAAATGGGACACAAGTGTCAAGCGGGTAGTAGGCTTCGTGTGGACCATGTCCGTATTTGGGGTCGACTAGGTTGGGTCGATGTCGGGTCCAGAAATTAAATTGGAATTAAATCAGGTTTTACGGTAGATAATTAATTGGCCTAAATTGAACCGAAAGTTGTGCGAAGGAAATGGAGCACAAAATGGAGTGTCTGAGTGGGACACGAAGGTCATGGGTAAAGAGCGTCTCGAGTAGATCAGGCATGACAAGTTGGTTTCGAGAAAATGACTAGTCTGGTGCTCCTAAATTAAAAGTCACGATAACGCGCTTATGAGGATCAAGGAAAAGAGTGGGAATTCAATTAATAATTAAATGGTCTAATATTGACCCGAACTTGCGCGAAGCAAAAAAGAGCACAAGGGAACGAGTTCAAGTGGGACATGATATATCAAAATGAAGATAATCTCGTCTACTACAAACTCCAAGAAAGAAGTTTCCAGAGACTGGCATCCCTGATGCTCTAGAATTCCAAGTCACGGTAAAGAGCATTAAATTAAATAATAATCAAAAAATAATGTTTATTCAAAATAATCGATTTATAAAAAATAAAAAAAATAATAAGCCCTAAATTCAGGGGCTTACAATTCTACCCACCTTATAAAAATTTCATCCTCGAAATTAAAGGTTGGTAGTGGGGTTAAAACATGATAGAAGATTTAGGCAATAATTTAGGCACGATCCAAGAATGACGAGTTTTGCACGATCAAGATAATCGATTCACAACTGTTCAGGCACGAAGAGGGATTTGGCACGATAGAATCATGATATGAACAAAATTATGGTTATCAGGGCATAATCAAGGATAGTATGAAGCCTAATCGTGATTGGAATAGAATTTAGTCATTTGCCGGAATTGAATCCAAAGTTTAAAGCACGAGTGATGATAGCATTGTCCAATCACGATAAAAATAAATAGTTTAGTCTCAGCACGATTTAAATTGATCAAATTTCGAGTAAATCAGAATTTGGGCAAGAGGAGAACAAAATCAACGAAGTTTGGACACGAGCATCTAAGAAGGAAATCATCATGCGATGAGGAAGAGAGAAAAAAATGATAAACAAGAAATAATGGTAGAAATTATCTTGCTCAATTGGTAAAAGAAGTGAATCAACTTAAGATATGACCTGATAACCATACACGTCTATCCAAAATCATGTTGCCAGAATTTACGCCACGCCAGTAAGCATAGCGGTAATAAACAATGAAGTCCATAACTATGGTATACACCCTATAATCATGTCATCTAGATTCCTTACCACGCCAACCGGTATGGCTGCAAGAGAATCTAAATGACATAACTAGGATAGTATATCCAAATCAGGCTCCATGTCCTTGTCTCGCTAGCTAATATGACTGTGATGAATTTCAAACTCCATAAATAAAGTAGACACTTACCGTTCTCATCGTCCTCATCCAAAATATGTTTATCAGGATATCTTAACTCAATTCTTAAAAAAATTATCCAAAAGAAAATTAAAGGTCAACAACGAATATTAAGATTTAAAATTCAACAACAAGTCAAGGGTAAGTTAATAGAAACAACGGAAACAACTTCCGAGATAGGGTTCAGAGGAAATCTTAGGGAAAGTCCCGAGGGTACTACCTAGGTCAAGATAGAAAATGGTGGAATATAATCTAAAACAAACCTCGACCATGATACGAGGTTGGTAAATCATATTCTCTCCCCAACCTAGATGATATACAAGTCCAACTTATACCTTCCCTCTGGGGTCCACAAACTCATCCCGAGAAGGAATAAAGTTTGATACAGACAGATATTTTAGAAATCAGGACGGACATGAATGAATGGGAAAAGTTTTGAAAAGTTCGAAATAAGATTCCCAGGGATCATCTCTGGAATCTACCAGGAGTTCCTAATATGTGACTGAGTACCAAAATCCTATAATGTTCCATTACTCAACCTTAATCCTAGGGCAGGCTCGCAGTAGTACAGATAAGCTCAAGTACTACCACGACTTCGCATTAATTGCAAAGACTGACCTGCATGGGCCACCACTAAAAACGTGTCACGACCCGCACCCGGATATACGGGTACGAATACGTAGGCTACGCCCAGCCTACGCCGCGGTATCGACGGTAGAACGCTGTCAAGTATACTATACTAACTACAACTTCTAAGAATCCATAACTAGAAATGTACTCATGTCACATCACGAAACTAAGGAAGATAAGACAAGAATTAATAACAATATCACTAGAACAACTATAATCTACAAGGATCATAAGACAGGAAAATAAAGAATGAATAACAAAACTAACTAAGGATAACTACCAGGCAACTCACATAGAAGAATAGTGAGATCCACCTCAGCTAGCAACATCATGAAGTCCAAATACTGAGGGCACAACTACTCCTAAAATTTTGTCAACATATCCAGTCAGGATGGAACGAGCTCAAATCTCAAATAACAGTTCTAATTATACGATATTGAAAATGTAGCAGTAAATAGAGAGAATATACAAGAAATCATGAAATGTACATGTGAGTATCATGGCAAGGTAAACTGTAAATCTAGAGCTAGAACAAGGCAAGTAAAACTGATCATGGCATGTACAAGAATCAATAATCATCTGTCTAAGTGTGTGAGTACTAGTTTCAACATGTGGCCGGCTTGGGTCTGCACAAGGTTATGATCAGCCAATCCCACGTGGAGTGTAGGATTGGTAGCATTCAAGGTCTACAAGAATAAACAAGGTGGATAATGACCACACATCTACACTAATACTCCCCGTCCCCGACTAGTATAGTGGATCCAACCATGACACATCATGACATGCGATTCTCCGAGAGGGTATCTAGCCTTCGCAGGAATCGTGTCTATACAATGCACAAGGAACAAGAAAGACTTGCACAAGATATACCAAGGAAGCGAGGAATAATATCTCATGACGGGATCCAGGGAAATACCAATCCGTGTGAACAATGTGTCAAGAGAACAAGGGTATCTACACTAAATACAAGAAACATAAACGATATCATAAAACAGAAATATTATCAGAGAATGTACTCGCCTGGGGTCCTGCTGTCAATATGAATCAGGGTTCAGAGTAAAGCCACAGACCTAAAGATGAAATAATACAAGAGCTGATCAGGGTCAAAAGATATACTAACATCTAGGTCAAACTAAGACAAACTGGGTCAAGGTTGACGTACAGTTGACTTTGGTCAACTGGTCAACTCTGGTCACCCCTAAGTCTAATCTAGGTTAAATAGGTCAATGGTTGACCTACAGTTGACTTTGGTCAAAAAGTCAACGTTGGTCAAGTCTGATCAACCTAGGTCAACTGTTGACTCTACTTCGACGTCTAGTCAAAGTAGTCAACCATGGTCAGGTTAGTCTCTATAAACCTCTACAAGGTCAACTTATGAATTTCAGTGATTTAGAAATCACTGAAATCGACGGGTCTCTAAAACAACCAAAAGAAAAAAATATTATAATAATAGGGTGACACAAAAAGGGAAGAAAATATACAGATGTTGTCGGATTATGAAACTAACATCACCAACGTGTCCAGAATGGTCAAATCAGCTAGGATAGCCTTTCCAAAAGTCCAATTTGGACACAGGGGCAAAACGGTAATTTTGGGCCAAAATGATGTCCGCCGTTGGACACACTTTGCACCGAAAAACGTGCCAAAATAAAAGTGCACAAAATCTAACAAATTATATTTTCACGAATCCAGAATGACGATACGAACCCAACGGTATATCCAGAATTGGATTCCGTTGACCCGATCTCAAATTGGTCCGTTGACCCGGACATTGGAAACCGATTTGCATGGAAAAACGTGTCGGAGCCAATGTCCTCAAAACTCAACAAATTATATGTCAACGAGTCCAGAATGACGATACGAACTCAACGGTATATCCGGAATTGGATTCCGATGAGCCGAACTCAAAATGACACGTTGACCCGGATATTGGTATCCGACTTGCACCGAAATGCGTGCCGGAACCAATGTCCACTAAAACTTAGCAAATTATATGTCAACGAGTCCAGAATGACGATACGAACTCAACGGTATATCCAGAATTGGATTCCGATGAGTCGGCGTCAAAAAGTCCCGTTGACTAAGAAAGTGGGATCCGTTTTGCATCGAAATGCGTGCCAGGGCCCACGTTCTCCAAATCAAGCAAACTTTTTATGAAAACATACCAGAACGACGCCACGAGTCTACTGGTGGTGTCAGAAATTGAATCCGGAGTCCCGGGTTCAAAAATAGAATTTTACAAGTGCAATACTAAGAATTCGAATGGCCAACTTTGGCGTCGAATTCGACCGACCTAATAAGCTCAAACTGAAATGAAATATAAAGGGGGCAGGAAGAGGGTTATACCAGCTGTGCACCGAAACTAGTGGCACGCAAAACGGAGTTGCGACGATGAAGATACGAACTCGCGAAGTTGGCGTCACGAAACTGTCCAAAAATATTTCAATTCTAAACGTCAACTTGGTGCCCGGTTTTGATGTATCAAACGACGAAATTAACGGTTCAAATTTGAGAGGAGTGAAGTTGGATATACCAAAATTGAGACGGAGCAAAGAAATCATCGATCCAACGGTCGGATTATCCAGCAAATCAGCACGAAGTCGCTGCGATGGAGCATGAATTCTGGAATTCTCCGCGCGCGCGTCGACGGAATTTCGACGTAAATGCACGAATCGCCTATTTGGCTCATCGTGGAAGGTGGCGGTGGACTCGGGGTATTCGCCGGAGGCTCACGCCCGATGGGGGGTCAGCCACGGTGGTACGGCCGGCCACGAAGTGGCGCACGACGGCGGCAGCGCGCATTTATGCGCGCGCATGCGTATGGCTGCTGCTGTCGCAGTTGCTGCTACGCTGCTGCCTGCTGCTGCGCTGCTGGGGGCGCACGGCGGAGGCAGCCCAGCGACGGTCGCTGGCAGGGTTACGGAGTGGTGGTGGTGTGTGGTGGCGTGAAGAAGGAGGAAGAAGAAGAAAAATGTGAAGAAGAAGAAGAAGTGAGAAGGAGAGAGAGATGATGATGATGATGTAAAGAAGAAAAATGGGGGGGGGGGGCTGTACCAGTACGGAAGTGAGAGAGGGATGATGTGAGAGGGGGGGTGAGAGTAAGAGAGTTGGGTGTAAGTATATATATAACATATATATATAAAAAGAGATGGTGAGAATAGAGTGAGAGAAAGATATTTAGAGTGAGAGAGAAAGTAGAGAGAGAGGGTGATGTCGGTTGAGAGGGGGGGTGAGCTGGTGATGGGGGTGTGTGTGTGCTTGGGTGAGGAGAGAGAAAGGAGAGAGAGTGTGAGTGTATATACATATGTATATATACACATATACATATATACATATATAATATACAAGGGATAAAATGAGATTAAATAAGTAGAGAGATAGAGGGATATTTTAGAATAGGGGAAAAAGATAGAGAAATTTCGCGGGTTATTTGGGTAGTCATGATGGAACAACGTGAAGCTCGGGTTTGGGTTCAGTTAAACCGGTTCGGGTCAAAGTCGGACCAGGTGCAATAAATGAATTATTATGGGTATTTAAAATCATGGGCAAATAAATAACATGCGGGGACTCAAATAAATGGGACACAAGTGTCAGGCGGGTAGTAGGCTTCGTGTGGGCCATGTCCCTATTTAGGGTCGACTAGGTTGGGTCGATGTCGGGTCCAGAAATTAAATTGGAATTAAATCAGGTTTCACGGTAGATAATTAATCGGCCTAAATTGAACCGAAAGTTGTGCGAAGGAAATGGAGCACAAAATGGAGTGTCTGAGTGGGACACGAAGGTCGTGGGTGAAGAGCGTCTCGAGTAGATCAGGCATGACAAGTTGGTTTCGAGAAAATGACTAGTCTGGTGCTCCTAAATTAAAAGTCACGGTAACGCGCTTATGGGGATCAAGGAAAAGAGTGGGAATTCAATTAATAATTAAATGGTCTAATATTGATCCGAACTTGCACGAAGCAAAAAGAGCACAAGGGAACGAGTTCAAGTGGGACAGGATATATCAAAATGAAGATAATCTCGTCTACTACAAACTCGAAGAAGGAAGTTTCCAGAGACTGGCATCCCTGATGCTCTAGAATTCCAAGTCACGGTAAAGAGCATTAAATTAAATAATAATCAAAAAATAATGTTTATTCAAAATAATCGATTTATAAAAATAATAAAAAAATAATAAGCCCTAAATTCAGGGGCTTACAAATAAAATCCAGTCATAAAAATAATAATAATAGTAAGCTTCCGGTCGTAACCGTGGTCCACAGCCTGTCCTAGCACGATAGACCAACCCAACAACCAAATAAGGACATGGGTTGGACCACGCACCATGACAGTCCGTGTCCCTCGGCTACTAGCGGAAGGCCCAAGCACAATCAAGTCATTTTTTAAGCGGCCATTCATTCCAGCGGCTTTCTATATTTGGCGGAGTTATCCCCGTTATACTGATTAAAAGGAATCCTCAGATCGTGTCAACCCAGCAGGGCTTGCCAAACCATAAGACTTATAACACTTTGATGATGTACCAGTCCCCCGAAGGGCTATCGCGCTGAAACGTTTAACACATAGCTCGTAGGAGTCGGATATAGCTATTCGCTATAGGCGAATGAAACCATATCCGTAGCGGCCAACCCGGCACGACAGGACGGGACCTGGGGTGGCTAGTATGGCACGATCTCGGAATTCTTCCCACCCAATGCATCTACTAAGTTAGTTGCCTAGTTAATCCCTAGGTTATCCTCAGAGTTCACATGTCGTGGTCACATGTTCACTCCCTTAGATGTCGTACATTGTACGAGTACCCCAAGAAGGAACCCGTACTGGCTCAAGGATTCATACGTATGTTTTCCCTTCTTGGTGTAATGCGACACACAACACATACCACGTCATTGTTACCTGATACTTCATTATGTAAACACTGGACTCTTGGATATACTGGCAGGTATCACGTAGGAACACTTAGCGCGTAGGATAGCACCTCGGTGCTCACATAGGTTGTACCTTAGTACACACACAGGTTATCCAGCACTCGCATAGGAAGTCAGATAGAATGAGGACCGAACACATCATGCGGCCAAGGTTTATGTGGCAAAACATACAGCTCTCAAGACTGCATACGGCCAGGGAAGTCCAGGTGACTAGCTGCACTCCACCAAGGCTCATACGGCTAGACTGCTTGATACAGACCGCATGCGGCCAGGGCGAAGAGGGGGCGCATGCGGCTCGCGGAAGCGGCTTATGCGGTCGGGATGTGGAGTAGCCTATGCGGCTCGGATAAGCAGGGCGTATGCGGCTCGAAAGTAATTGGATCTCATGCGGCCAGAGAATGGAACTAGCTCATGCGGCTGAGAATCAAATCTTCATGCGGCTGGGAAGTTAAGTCCCTGCAGCATAGTCCATGCGGCCAGGTAATGCCGCCAGGCTTATGCGGCCAGGAAGGGAACTTGTCGCATGTAGGCTATGCGGCTAAGTTCATGCGGCTATGACCTGTTCTTCTTCTCCATCTTTCCGAAAAGAAGAACCCTTCAAGCCATGGCTCCCAAGCTCCATGAATCTTTCATCCAGAGTCCAAAAACCGAACTTCCATAGGTCAAAATTGTCACGTCCCGATCCGGGAAATCGCTCGTCTTCGCTAGATTTTACCCGAATCATCGCGTGAACCAAATTTCGTTTACACAATTCTTCGTACCTACTCAACTCGTTCCGAAGAAGTCGTCATACTAACTCAACATAAGTTCGACCGGGTCGGCTGTTTCCTCAACGTGACATTCCTTCGCTATGCTCAACTTATCGTTCGACTTACACTTAACGAATCCTTATCCGACATATCATCCATAGGTACAATGTCACGCATAATCGCTCAACTCAATTCATCAAGGCATACTTGCATCGACTTCTCTCAAGTCATTCTCATTCAAGTCTCGGTATTACTCCGTCCGTTGAGGACAAACATATCGCAATAACATAATCGTCTCGACGAAATCTATCGTAAGTCACCCAGCGGCTTAACATAGGTATCGCTAAGTGGTATTCCATATACCACTCATAAATCGAGCCTATCGTCACCGATGCATTACTTCGCTATACTGATTGCATACTTGGTATTGCACATACCACTTCTATACCACTTGAAATTGAGTCATTACTCGACATCACATTCCGCATAGGTCCGACATCTCTTTCTCAATCAACTATCCCGTATGGCGATCTTTCCGATCCCAGCTCTAGCATTCTTCTTACTCGAGTTGGCCCAACAACTGAACCAACATGCCCTATCATTCGCTCAAATTTGATATTCATTCAAATCTAATCGTGCCTTAGCGATCATTTCGATCACATACACAACATTCACTTATATTCAAATCTCAACGCAACGTACGGCCAACATAAGCGTTCGCCTACTCAACTCGACTTAGCGACCAACTCGACTCGTTACTATCGCATCCGCGATCTTCCAATCTCACTCATTGCAACTCGTGCAACAATTCACTCTCGACACTTAAGGTCATTGCTCAATCTCGTGTAACATAACGCTATCCATCCGCATAGCCATGCAACACGTATCCTACCATGCCGACTCATTGCACTGATGCAACGAACGATTCACGACTTGCTGCACTCCGTACAACCAACGACACATAACCATTTGCATAGCCACATAATACGCATCGCCTCACATATCGACCCGTTGTACTTCGTACAACCAACAACATATGTCTTCTCGCACCCCGTGCGACCGATAACACATAACTCCTCGTACTTCGTGCGACCGACAACACATAACTTCTCGCACTTCGTGTGACCAACCATACGCATATCATTGCACTTCGTGCAACCAACGACACATAACCATTCGTATAGCCACATATATGCATCGCCTCACATATCGACCCGTTGCACATCGTGCAACCAACAACACATGTCTTCTCGCACCCCGTACGGCCGATAACACATAACTCCTCGCACTTCGTGCGACCGACAACACATAACTTCTCGCACTTCGTGCGACCAACCATACGCATATCATTGCACTTCGTGTAACCAACATCACCATATTCGTTGCACTTCGTGCGACCGACGACTCGCAGCTTCCTTGCATTTCGGGAAACCATAATCTTATAACCCGTTGCACTTCGTGCAACCAACACTCTCCGATGGCACCCAGAGATAGCGTGATAGTCACGACATACTTGTGGCAGACGTACTCACTTAATATAGACTTATTGTATGGAACATCCAATGTAGTGTCGAGCAGATCCATGAGCCATGTCACGCCCCGCTCCCGCACGAGCGATCGTCCTCGCTAAGGCGTGATGCCGTACGGGCCTAGGTTGCGCCCGTGCAAGGCCAAGTCCAGAAACGGTCGAT
The DNA here is from genome assembly GCA_029216955.1 of Iris pallida. Classification (NCBI taxonomy): domain Eukaryota; kingdom Viridiplantae; phylum Streptophyta; class Magnoliopsida; order Asparagales; family Iridaceae; genus Iris; species Iris pallida. The sequence continues at coordinate 1,473,225 of JANAVB010035620.1, forward strand.
TTGAGCTAGGCCACAGAGTCGCACAGAGTGTCCCCATTTGCAGCGGAAAGTAAATGAACGCAAGTGGAAGCGAATTCAAACTCTTTATTGATTTTCAAGAAGTTTACAAGCGGCGCTAGGCCGATATTACAAATCTCTCAAACTCTCTCTTCCTGAAACCTAAAAGGCGTGCCAAGTGGCTTACAAGATGGAATGATTCATGGTGATGTTCCGATATATTATGTCCTGTATATGGTGCTCCAGCTCCTTGCAACGCTCCAAGGCTCCAGAGATAGCTCCGCGCCTTAGCACGTTCGAGGAAAGCTTCGCACCCGCCGATGATACCTGCATCCTGCAAGTAGACTGTGGGGTTATCAGTACATTGTTATGCACTGGTGGGGAGGCTAGCTCGCCCACAATGCTATCATTACCAAACACGTTCCATTTACTTTTGTGCATCTCTATCATTCATTGTCTTTCTAATCTTGCCTTAGGATCGTTTTCATGGCATATTTCATAACCTATCCCGTGTTGCCAAATTCAAGTGTCGCATGGAAATACATGCACGACTTACCCATACTTACCGTCCGGCCTTCCCTGTTCAATGTAAACCAAGTTAGCCAACAATTCATATGAAATAACTTAACATAATTCAAGTAAACTTTCAATGTCAAGGGTGTGTCCCTGCCTCGGGTTCTAGCACGTCGTAAGCATGTTATCTAACTCACTTGTATGAATTTCTCCTTATCATTTGGTGTGTTACATTTCAAGCATATTCATAAGGTACTTCATTTATTTAACTTAGACTACTTTGATTTCAATGCAAGGACTTGCACGTGGATTGCCACCAGCAAAGCCCACTTAACTCTATATGCACCGGTCGCTGGCATCACAAGCCATTTTGGACATCCAAGCCGTTGTATTTCTCAACCAACGTAGGGTACGGGCTGGCACACACCCCGTTAGTCTCTTGAAAATACTGCTGCATTTACGTCCCCTGGATGGCCAAGTCCACACCCAGGCAGCCCGTAAGCCATTTTGATTCCGCCTAGGCCGGCAGATCCCCCCTTTGATCATGCCGCGGAATCCCTTTTTCTCTACGGTCACAGCATTCGCCACCCCTCGCTCGTGCCGTTTGTCCACGACCATTTCGTATCAACTTGTCATAGGCTAACCCATAGCCACAATGCGTTATCGACCAGGTTGGCGTCCTTACAGCGCGGGTAGCGAGCCCCGTTGTACGTGTCCGTCACACCTGTCGCTAACCATTCCTTTCCTTCTTATCTTTTATTCATTTCTTCATTTCATTCTTTCACTTGTCCATTCGTTCATTGATTCAATTTCGTATTCATCCTTTCGTTGATTCATTTATTCACTTGTTTATTCGTTCATTCTTCATTTATACATTATGCAACTTCCCGTGCGGGAGTCGCCTTGGCGACCCATCGGTCCTATAGCCTTTCAATGTTGCTAAACTCTACTTGGGGCGACTATGTTGATAGTCTTCCCATTTTATTGTTGTAAACCATTCATTGTTTCATTGTTGAACGCATAAGGGACTTGAACGTAAGCTTGTGCCTTAGCACGAGCGTGGAGCACGGTACGAGAGTTCTCGTATTTTCCAGGTTTCTTTCCATATTCTATACAAGCATACAAGATGGGATTAATCCCTTAGCTAGGTGCGTTGGCTCATTTATTACCATGCGCAGTGTTATCGCCTAGCGATTTCAGTGATAGTGTTCGTATTATTATGTGTCTAGGCTAAGCACAGACGGGTTCATCGGAGCCACCCACCTTAGCGATGTTCGTATCGGCTGAGCGATACTCCGAGCGCACCTTTGAAAGTCTAAGTCTGGATTCATCTTGACGGGCCAATGTAAGCCTTGCATCGATTATTTATCAGGTCGATGCCAACTCTTCGGGTCTACGGCTCGTTTGAGTCGTTGTACTTGCCGTTTGAATCGGTGTTCCGTTAAGGCGGAGCGGGGCATTACATAATACACCCCTCAAAACAAGTCTCGTCCTCGAGACTTCCTGAGTGCAGGTCATCCTACCATTCCTTTAACTCGTGTCATCGTGTTTCTTAGAGAATTCTATCGAACGGCTCTATCGTTCGATGACATCGAACCATGCTCGATACCCTCCAAGTTCTGTGTCGTATACGTTTGGTCGATTTTTATTGAATCACTTTTCATTTATTTTAGAGTTGATGGCACTTATTCAATTCAAGTGTCTCTTCGACTCGGTTGCTACTTTGACGTATCATAGGACTGAAACGGTCGCACGAGGTGCGTTGTAGTTCGTCAAATATGAGAAACGTAAGCTGAGGCAAACTCACTCAATCGTTCATGCGCATCTCAATACCCACTTGCAGCTGCATTCGAGTTCATCATATCGCTGAGTTTGGATCGTACACGCATTCAAGGTGTCTTCCGAATACATACATTTCAACCAAGCTTAGTGACTAGCGAAGTCGGACAAGCTACTCGTGATAGTTTCAATTTGCCGATCGTTTTGCTAACTTCGATTTAAAACTGAACTCATGTGTGTATCACATATCGTTTATCTCGGTCCTCGAGACGATTCGATCCGCTTCTCAAGCGTTATTGTCCACGAAATCAGTATGATTTCTTTTAGCGGGGTCGACCAAGTCTAAGTAATTTTCGTCCGATTCAAAACCAAGTATTGCACCATCATCAAGTATTTCTTCCTATCAATGATTCAATTCGTTATTCCAACATTTACTTGCGCATCATCCATCCATATCATTTCCTTCGTTTGGGGACAATCTTATCGTCGTTCACGTACACTCCCTGTTCCCCGTCCTACTCTAAGTCTTGTTGTCCCAAGTCTATCGTCCGTCCAGACGATATTGTAAATGACATCGCACAGGTTCAATCACTCGGCATAGGGTCGTCCGCCTATTCGCTAGGTCAGCTCATAGGGTCATAGTTACAAGACAAGTCTGTGGCTCATCGTGTAAAGTCGTTACACGATGCTCGTCCCAAATCCTATGGTCAAACCATTTGCTCGCTTGTACGGGAATTTCTACCCAAGTATGTTTCACTCAAATTTCTAAACATCGAGCATGATCACCTAATTCGCATCGAGACTTACGTTGCACATACTCAATTCCGTTCAATCACCAGTTCTAACCAATTCATGTATTCGATCACGAGGTCATCCAGCTCGACAATACATTGTGCCCCAATCTCACGCGATCCCGATTATCTACGGCGGTTCATGAATCACCATACAACGCTCCCGTAGAATAATCATTCTCATCGGGGCGTAACTCTTGTTTGAGTTTTAGACTAACCCATTCTCGATACGTGGATTGGACCTACTCAATCCTCAAGTTCAATCTTTCAAGCACATAAATTCATTCTCGAGTCCACCTTCGCGTCAAACCACAAGTCGAAGCAATCAGATTGCCACACCATCCAAGTTCAATCACTCCTGCTGTATGAATCACCATATCAGCGCTCACGCGGAGTGATCGTCATAATCCGACGCGACGCATGTACGAGGCTGGAGTTACGCTCGCATAAGACAAGAACGTCAACGTTGTGGTTGTCAACGAAGCAAATCCAAGCATTCACATTTTCATCCAAGCCAAATCAATTTGATAGTCTAACCGTCATGCGTTCAACTAGAAAATCCTCGAGCCAAGTCTATCTTTTCCTCGACACATTTTTAACATCCCAAGTATAGCATCCAATGGAACAATGACATTTGCACGACCGTCATTTGCCGAGTCAGAGTGCCCCCGAGTTATCGTATATCGATCTTTGATACGCCTCAATACCATCGACGATATGCGTAACCTGACGATCTTCCTTTGCAACCAATTTCGAGTCGTACGACTAATGCTATTGTCCGAGTTGGATATTCCACAATTTCCTTGGTATTCAAGATCAAGTTCGATCGCTATTCCTCAAGCTCGTTTCAAGATCGTTGTTCAAAACTCAAGTCACATTTCATTTGAATCAATCCCAAATCGTACGCGCGATCCTCTAAGTTTCCTCGATCAAGACTATTCACTTTCTAACTCGCGTTGCCCATTGACAAGTTGTCCAAACGACATCTCGTTCGGGACATTCAAGGTCACGACCAACTAAGCGTGACGCGTTCTAAGGCTTTGTGCGATCGCATCGCCTCGCCGACATACTCGTTCTATCCGTAAATCCTTTAGTCTCGCTAGAAAAATTTCTATGTCGTCCATACACCACTCAGGGTTTGAGCCACTCGACTAATCTTCGACACTCATTCTTATTCTTCCTCGAACCTATCACATACACCACTCGGATTCAAGCCATACGATCTAGTCCTCAATCACGTTCGCGTCATGCGCTAAGACATCCTTCAGATTCGTTCGACAAATCTCTAGCGTAATCGCTCACGTCGCCTCGATGTACTAAGTCGTTTGCACTAATCCTCAAAATCCAAGCCAATCTTTTTGGTACGCTTAAGCGTTAACTCGATAGCATTCCTATCGATATACACTCTAAGTGTAGCTTCATTCCCGACCGAGCGGTACTTGATATCGCTCGCAACTCGATTGCACCCAAAGTCGAGGTGCGCGACACGCGGACTAAGTTGTGCCGCATAACTATCCCGTACGGACTATATTCATGTTTGCACGCTAACTTGCTAGGTCGACGCAAGACAAATCAGGCACGCACGCGACATGTTAACTTAGCATTTGTTCTCTATCGAGTCAAGTTTAACATCGTTCGGCACAAAGGCCGTCGCCTATCGATCCCGTTTAACCGAGCACTCGTAAAAGCTTTTGAAAGTATTAGACTTATTGTATGGAACATCCCAAGGCACAACGAGAGAGAGCGCATACTTCTTTTGTATCCAACGAACTTTCAAAACTGAGAAAATTGAAATGAAGTCCAAGGACGTGAAGCCGTGCTCTGATACCAATCTGTCATGTCCCGCTCCCGCATGAGAGATCGTCCTCGCTAAGGCGTGATGCCGCACGGGCCTAGGTTACGCCCGTGCAAGGCCAAGTCCAGAAACGGCCAATTTGAGCTAGGCTACAGAGTCGCACAGAGTGTCCCTATTTGCAGAGAAAAGTAAATGAACACAAGTGGAAGCGAATTTAAACTCTTTATTAATTTTCAAGAATTTTACAAGCAGCGCTAGGCCGATATTACAAATCTCCCAAACTCTCTCTCCCTGAAACCTAAAAGGCGTGCCAAGTGGCTTACAAGATGGAATGATTCATGGTGATGTTCCGATACATTATGTCCTGTATATGGTGCTCCAGCTCCTTGCAACGCTCCAAGGCTCCAGAGATAGCTCCGCGCCTTAGCACGTTCGAGGAAAGCTCCGTACCCGCCGACGATACCTGCATCCTGCAAGTAGACTGTGGGGTTATCAGTACATTGTTATGCACTGGTGGGGAGGCTAGCTCGCCCACAATGCTATCATTATCAAACACGTTCCATTTACTTTTGTGCATCTCTATCATTCATTGTCTTTCTAATCTTGCCTTAGGATCGTTTTCATGGCATATTTCATAACCTATCCCGTGTTGCCAAATTCAAGTGTCACATGGAAATACATTGTAATGCCTGTGGTTCGTATTACGTATCTTGGTATACGTGTACGAATTCTTGACTCGTATTGCGTATTTTTCTGCATGGTTATTTTGGCATGTCATTGGTTGTGGCTTAGCTTGGTTCGGCTTAGCTTGGTTTGGTTTGCATTTGGGTTCATCATGAACCAAAAGAAAACCCTTACCTACCACCGCCACTACCCTTTATTAACCCATTCCCCTTTCTTTCTCTTCATTTATTCTTCTTCTTCCCTATCATAACTTCTTCAACCACCAGGAGAAAGAGAGAGAGAGAGAGAGAGAGAGAGAGAGCTTAGGCAAGTGCAAACTTGCTTCATGATGGATCTCAAGTTTTATTGTTCCATTCTCTTCCTTACTTGATTCTAAGCCTCTTTAGAACTTGACATTTTTGGATTTGATGGATGGATTCTTATAGATCTAAGTTTGTAAACTTTTCGGTTTTTCTTGGTTTTGATCTTTAAAACTTGGTTATTTTCGAAAACTAGTATTTCTATGTTGTAGAGAATTCAATTTCATGCAGTTTTGGCTTTTGTTTTACTTGATTTCGGCTTCGGATGAGGAAGTTATGGCTAAAACAATTTTTGGTCATTTCTAGGTTCATCTGCAGCATAATCAGCATGTCGCAGAAGGCGCATGTCGCAGAAGGCGCATGTTGCAATGAAGCGCATGTCGCGGTAGCCGCATATCATGTCGCAGAAGGCGCATGTCGCAGAAGGCGCATGTTGCAATGAAGCGCATGTCGCGGTAGCCGCATATCATGTCGCAGAAGGCGCATGTCGCAGAAGGTGCATGTTCACTACCAAAATACATGGATTTACCGACGGCCATATCCGTCGGTAGTCCGTCGCCAAAAATAAATACCGACGGATTACCGACGGATAATTTGGTAAAACAGCCGTCGGGAATAACCTCGTCGCTAAAACATATCCGTCGCTACTCCGTCGCTCAGTGACGACTTAGCGACGGAATACCGTCGGCGTATTTAAATATATATAGCGACGGATTACCGACTAGCTTTCGCCGAAACATATATCAGGATATAGGGTTAGCGACGGAAACCTCCGTCGCTAAAGAGTCGGCAAAACCGTATCAGTGATTTTCTGATACCCAATATCCGTCGCTAATCCGTCGTAAATTTGTCGGTAAAAGCGTATCAGAGATTTTTCCATACGGCAGGTCGTCGTTATGCCGTCGCTAATCCGCCGAGGTGTACGACGGATTAGCGTCGTATTAGCGACAAAACATCCGTCGCTAACTGCAAAATTTATGGACATCAAACAGAACCATGTCGACGGATATTCCGTCGCTAACTGAAAATTCTCCAGGTAGCGACGGATATTCCGTCGGGACTTTGTCGCCAGTCCGCCGTAAGTTAGTCCCCAATCCGTCGCTAACTGCAAAATTTATGGACATCAAAACAGAACCAGGTCGACGGACATTCCGTCGCTAAACCGTCGCTCAAGGTAAAATTCTCCAGGTAGCGACGGGTATTCCGTCGCCAATCCGTCGAAAAATTGAATTCCTACAGTTAGCGACGGATAATCGGTCGGGACTTTGTCGCCAGTCCGCCGTAAGTTAGTCGCCAATCCGTCGCTAACTGCAAAATTTATTGATATCAAACAGAACCAGGTTGACGGATATTCCGTCGCTAAACCGTCGCTCAATGTAAAATTTTCCAGTTAGCGACGGTTTTTACGTCGCCAATCCGTCGCTAACCTCAGTTTCTCCAGTTAGCGACGGGCTATCCGTCGCTGTGGGGTCGCCTGTCCGTCGCTAAATTCTAATTTTTGAAAAAAAATACTGCAAACAGACTCTTTCCTGTTTATACAACACATCCAACACAATATCAAACATGCCAAATATCCATATACAACACCATATATCCATATCCAACACGAATATCCAACGTAGCCAATATCGAACACCATATATTCATATGCAAAATATCCATATCCGACACCAATATCCAACGTATCCAATATCCAACAAAATATTACCAACACAATACATCCAATATCCAACATTAAATTATCCAAACATAAAAAAAATATCCGATCATACAATGTATCCAAATGTCTGCAAAACCAACAACATAAACAAAATCAAACCCCGTCCGTCGGATCGTCTCGTGCTCGTGCCGCCGCATCCGCTTTGCGTATGTACTCCTCCACCGTGTGTGCCGGCACTTGGGACAAGACATGGTCTGGAAGCGCGCGTAGCTGCTGTGGCGACAACATGTCAAAGAACGTCAAGATGGTATTATCCGATACGATGCGGGCGTCCGCAGAGCGGTTAAACGAAAGCCGTCCGGGGGAAGAAGGACCAGGTCAATCCGAAGCACCGGTAGCAGCAGTAGACGGACCGGGAGCAGACGGACCGGGGGCAGACGGATAGTGCCCCAACACTATCGCCCGTAAATCTGACACCGCGGAGGTCAGAGTCGCAAGCTGCGCCCTCACATCGTCAACCGGGGGCGCTGGGGGAGGCGGAGGCGGTGGATATCTCGGGGACGGCTGCAACGAGGGCGCCATGGAACCTAAGCCGTAGACGCGCCCTTTCCTAACGCCGCCGACGGATTCTACGAACACGTCGTCGTAGCGAGCGGCCATAGAAGAGTGCGTCTGGGTGGGCGTCGTTTATCCGACATTCTCGGAAGGGGGCTCGATCTCAAGCCGACTAAGTGCCTCACGATACGCAGCCTATCCAATGAATGTGTTTGTACTATAAGTTTTCCTAAGTTATAATATAAATCCTATGTTTCCCTAAGTTATAGTCTGAATCCTAAGTTTATCTAATTAACTTAACAATAATTATATTTCTAACATAAATCTCATAAACGTAAGTACTTACATCAGTCTCCTCGGCCCTCGCGTCGACGAAGCTCCCGTCCTTCCGCCTCTTGTGCGTATGCACGAATACATCGTGAGCGGTGACCGTCTCCGCCTCTTTCCCCTGCTTCACCGCCTGTCGGACCTGCATACGTAGAATTTAATTAACTTCGTATATTAACAGTACGAAATTAAATAATAGAATGAATTTGAATTTGCGCTATCTCACCAAATCTGCACGCGTCGATGCGTGGGGCCTTGATCCCCCCGTATGCAGACCCGCGCCCTGTCGATTAGCCTTAGCTTTCTCCGATTTCAGCTTGAATTGCGGAGTATCCATCTTCTCCAACATCTGCTCATAGTACTCCGCCCGGATCCAGTCCTTTCTCGTATGCACCGTACGAAGGTCGTACACCGCATCCCGTATCTTCTTCCCGGCGGCGACTTTGTAGGTCCTGCGGATCGCCTCCTCGCGATAGGGGGGCCACCAGAACGTCCTCTGACATACAAATTCAAATATCATGTAATAAAAAATTTAATAATTTAAAGAATAATTAATAATTCACCGACGGATTTATACCCTCATCTCGTCGAGCCAGACGTACTTCATGTCCTGAGGCACCTCAGAAAAATTGATGTAGGGGCCATGGTAGTTATCCCGGATAATGCGCCCTAGAATCCGGGCAGCATCCCACGGGAAAAACCTATAAAGAAGCAACGACTGGATTATTAACTTGAATAAATGAAACAAATTTAATAAATTAACTTAAATTTACTTACGATTCACCAGCGGGCCATAGCTCTCGTCGGAACTCGCCCACCAGCCTCTCTGGTGGCGTCGGGGGATCCGCGGGTCCGAGAATGTACTCCCCGGTATCAGGATGAAACTGAATCCCGGGGTACTCCGAGGCCCACCCTGCAGTAACTGCTGGGCCCCCTGCTGTATCTGCTGCTACATCCGCTGGTACATCCGGTGGCGGAATGGATCCGCTAGCGGATGGAGTCACAGGCCTCGACGACGATGTCGGTGGCACCGAGGAAGAATGACGGCGGAAAGAGCCTGTGATCGGGCTCTCCAAGTCGGGCTCGGAGGTCACATCCGGGGAATGCGGCTGGCGACCACGACCGCTACCACCACGCCCACGCCCACGCCCACGACCACGACCACCACCGCCGTCGCCGCCGCCACCGCCACGACCACGGCCAGCACCACCAGTACGGGTGCTCACAACCATGCCCTGTAAATAGAACACATAAACAAAATACCGACAACATAGATTTATAAATGAATATAAACCTAAACATATCCATACCAGCAGCAGGGCGATGAGTGCCGCCCAGACGAGTAGGCCTAGGAGTGCCATCTGCAAAAAGAAACTCATACAATAATACGCAAATATCCCAAACTGAAATAAATATTACAATCAGAAGTGAAGTACGAATAAAAGCTAGATACACAAAATCTGATAAAATCATGCACCAATACAACAAAGTACAATTCTTGTAACTTTTGATGAAAGGGCATCTTGTGTTCCACTAGATATTGGGTGCTTCAAGATACAACTGAAATATAGCGATATTTAATCATCGTCATCGTCCTCTTCCTCGGCCTCATCATCATCATCATCATCCTCATCGTCGAATTCATCTGTATCCTCATCCTCATCCTCATCCTCATAAAGTTCTTCTTCTTCTTCTTCTTCTTCTTCTTCTTCTTCTTCAGTCTCAATACTTGGGACAAGATGCCTCTTTCTCCCCTGGTTGACATCTAAGTCTTGTATATCAACCTCTTCCTCCCCTCTATTTTCATCAGCAAGAGGTATATCAACCTCTAAATCAACATCCATGTCACAAGACTGTTGTCCCAAATATTGGGGCTTTTCGATCTGGTCCTCTTGGTATGCTGGGTCCCCAACGTTGAATGTATTTCTAGATTTAATCTTGCATACTGCCCACCAGTCAAAGCGATCTCTACGACGCCTTGGGTAGCTTGTATAGTAGACTTGAACAGCCTGACTTGCTATCGCAAACGTGTCGGACCCTCTATACCTCCTGCGATGATTTATATCGACGAATCCAAATTGTTTATCGATTCTCCAACCGATATTTGGTGTCGTATCGAACCACTCACATTTGAACGTAACAATATGCATATCAAATGGGGCACTATATTGTAATTCTACAATATCCCGAAGCACTCCATAATAGTCAAAGTCCGGCTCGTCGTCATAGATTGTGCCTCTTATGCAAACACCAGAATGCTTCGTACTGAAGTCGTCATTGAGAAATTCTGCATTTATAGGATGTTGAGTTGTCTTAAACTTGAAGCCATTAACGACATAGCCGGGCCAAGTCTTTGCATGCTTCTTCGGTCCCAATGACAAATAACGGATGCTCTCATTTGTGAGTGTACTTGGTTCAGCTAATAAAACCTGTAAACTTTAAATGTATTAGTGGCATATATATATTTAAATGGTAGCCGCATAACATATTATCTCAGTTACTTACGTAATCTCGAAACCATGACGGAAAGGTAAAATCAACCTCTCTTTGAAGTCCCTCATCGGTAATATCGGGTGTCCTTATTTTGACTTCATCTCTAAATACACTGTTAGAGAGAATAAAAATTAGTGTAGTCACTTACCTCACCAAATTAGAGATTATAACGAGGTGTAGTCACTTACTTCTCCAAATCTCTCACTTCTTGTATGTCACAATTTAACAAGACATATCGGTGAGCGGCATCATACTCATCGTCACTCAACTACCGTTTCTTACTAGCCCCAATAGGCTTGCCCCTTAAATTGAATATACCTCCTTCCTCAACGTCTTCGTCATTCCTTTGAGGTCTATTTCGATTTGTCTCAACATGAGTATCGAAATAAATGGAGCAAAAGTTTGACACCTCCTCGATAAGATATGCTTCGCATATCGAAGCCTCTATATGAGCCTTGTTGGCAACTTTCTTCTTTAGATGATGTAGATACCTAGAGAGACAAATTATCTTGAGAATTAACAATGAATTGTAAAATCCACTTAAATTATATCGATTTTTATTTACCTTTCAAAGGGGTACATCCATCGATAATGAACAGATGCACCGACACGGGCTTCGTATACTAGATGAATCGGTAGATGCTCCATACTGTCGAAGAAACCCGATGGAAATATTTTCTCTAACTTGCAAATTGTTAAGACAATCTTCTCCTCAAGTTGTATCATATGTTGCACCGTGAGCTTAGTTGAACAGATATCCCTGAAGAATGTAGACAGCTCGGCCAACGGAACCCATACAGCAGAAGGCAACAACTCTCTCAACGCAATGGGCAGTAATCTTTCCATAAACACGTGGCAGTCGTGACTCTTCATTCCTGTTAGCTTGCGTTCATTGAGATCAACGCATCTAGACAAATTCGACACATAGCCGTCGGGAAATCTTAAAGTAGATATCCACTTGCAGATTATTAATCTATCTTCCTTGCTCAATGCGTATGGCGCTATCGGCTTAGTTACTTGTCCACCAGCTCCCCTTTGTATCAAGTTTAGATTATGACGTTTGCATATCTCGGCCATGTCTTGTCTTGCTTTTGGATTGTCCTTCGTCTTTCCTTTAATATCCATAACGGTATTGAAGACATTATCGAACACATTCTTTTCGATATGCATGACATCAAGATTATGCCTAATAAGATTATCTTTCCAATAAGGCAAGTCCCAGAAGATACTCCGTTTGGTCCAGTTATGGCTTTGTCCGAACCCCTCGACACGATTGTTCGATGGATCTTCGATTGCGGTAGGCAATTCCTTTACATCTTCCCAAATATCGTATCCCGACAATCTGGCAGGAGGTTCAGAAAATTCTTGTTTTTTATATCTGAACGCGTCCTTGTTCTTTCGCCAAGGATGTCTCGTTGGCAAAAATTGACGGTGACAGTCAAAGAAAGAAGTTTTTCCTCCATGTCTAAGGCGGAACGCTTTACTATTTTTCATACATATCGGACAAGACATGTTGCCGTGCGTACTCCATCCCGACAGCATACCGTATGCTAGAAAATCATTGATTGTCCACATGAGTGAAGCTCTCATCTGAAAGTTTTGTTTTCTGGAAATATCATAGGTCGTGACGCCGATCTCCCACAACTGTTTCAGCTCATCCACCAACGGCTGTAAATATATATCGATGTTCTTTGTCGGATTTTTGGGACCGGGTATGATAGCTGTCAAGAACATATAAGGAGTCTTCATACACATCCATGGCGGCAGATTGTAAGGGGTAAGAATGACCGGCCAGCATGAGTATTAAGATCCCGACTGTCCGAAAGGGGCGAAGCCATCAGAACATAGCGCCAGGCGTACATTTCTAGGCTCTGCAGCAAAATCTGGATGACACAAATTAAAATATTTCCACGCCTCCCCATCCGAAGGATGTGACAATTCTCCTTCGTCCTTTATGCGATCTTCACTGTGCCACGTCATGTGTTATGCTATATTCAGAGACATATACATCCTCTGTAAGCGCTTCGTGATCGACAAGTAATGCATATACTTGTAAGGACGTCGTTTTCTAGTTGACTTTCCTTTTCCCTGTACTGTCTTGTAACGATCCGCATTACAGAACCAACAACTTTCTAATACGCAATTCTCTTTGTAATACAACATGCATCCGTTGCGACAGCAATCTATCTTCTCGTACCCCAGTCCCAGTTGTCGGACCATCATCTTTGACTTGTAGAAGTTTCTTGGGAGCTCTTTTGATTCCTTCGGTAACACCTCATTAGTTAATTGTGTGATCCGATCATACCAAGCTTGTGGCAAGTAAAAATCAGACTTTATGTTCAACAACCGCATCGTCACTGACAGTGCGGAATGAGTCTCACAACCAGGATATAGAGGAGTATCTGCGTCCTTAAACATATCATAGAACTCCTTTGCCTCGGGATTAGGATCCTCCGGATCAAAATTAGGCCCTGCCGCAGCATAAACCATATCTCGTGCAAGGTTCTGCATGTCTCCATAATCCACAGAGCATCCGTCATCTTCGAGGACATCCGTTGCAGCATTATCATCAAAAGCATAAGTACCAGCTTCTGCAGCCTGTCTTTCTGAATATAATTTACCTTGCGATGACCACAGGCCGTAATCACGTACGAAACCCTTACGGGTCAAATGATCTCTCACAGTCATCACTTCTTCGAAACGTCTATTGTGACAATTAACACATGGACACTTGATTTTGTTATCGTCCATGTACTGAGTTTTGCTCATGGCATACTTAAGAAATACTTCCACACCTGCCTGAAAATCGTCACTCACACCAATTCTGCTCTCGTGTTGTTGTTTGTACATCCATGTACGATCAACAAAGTAACGATTCATGCTCGATTTGATGTGAATATCTGTATCGTAAGACAAACTAAACATAAGAATTAATAGCCCGATACCGATACTCATATCGTAAGAAAAACTAAACTTGTGGATAACACGCTAGGCCTACGACGAGGCTACTTAGTATCACAATCTAACATAATTAGTATATAATCATGTAACTGGTGGATCCGCTAGCTAGTAAGCGGATGTACTTAATATCAGAGAGTATCAGATTAGTATCAGAGAGTATCAGATTAGTATAAGTATATATGGTCGATACTGATAGCGATAGTCCGATACCGATAGCGATAGTTCGATACCGATAGCGATAGTCCGATACAGATACACATGGACCTACATATCTATATATCACTAGTAGCCATACTCCTCTACATACTACTCTACACTAGGATCTAGTAACCATATACTACTCTACACACTAGCTACGTAGTCATACTCTAAAATAAGGTAAACTAATTATGCCTATATATAGATATATATATAGGCATAATTAGTTTACCATAATTAGTTTTCCTTATATATATATAATGTAAACTAATTAAGCATCTTAAAATTATGCCTATATATATATATATATATATATATATATATATATATATATATATATATATATATATATATATATATATATATATATATATATATGTCTGTGTGTGTGTATCCGTGTGTCTGTGTCCGTGTGTGTGTGTGTGTGTGTGTCTGTGTGTCCGTGTGTCCGTGTGTGTGTGTGTCCGGCCAGCCCCCCTCCACACATACCCCCCCCCCCCGCACCCCGCGGCCAGCACCCGCCCCCATCGTACCCCCCCCAACGCTGCCCGCCCCCTCGATCCCACCGCCCCCTCCACACCCCCCGCCCCCCGCGCACGGCCAGCCCCCCTCCGCAACCCCCCGCACCCCGCGGCCAGCCCCCGCGCGCCCCCATCCCTCCAACGCTTCCCGCCCCTCCCACCGCCCCCTCCACACCTCCCGCCACCGCCGCCACCGCCGCCCCCCGCAGTCGACGCCGCCCCCGCAGCCCCCGACGCCCCCGGCCCGCTGCACCCACGACCACCGCGCGCGCGCACGAGAGAGAGAGAGCGAGAAAGAGAGAGAGAGAGAGAGAGAGAGAGAGGGAGAGGGGATTACCTTTGGGAGAGAGAGAGGAGAGGGGGTCGCCGATCACCGCCGCAGGAGAGAGAGGAGAGGGGGTCGCCGATCGATCACCGCGGGAGAGAGAGAGAGAGAGAGAGGAAAGAGAGTGAAATTTGGAGGGAATGAAAAAGTTTCCCCGTCGTTTCAATTTAAGTCTGGAACGTAAATTTAGCGACGGAGTAGCGACGGATTATTCCGTCGCTAATGCGTCAGTAAATCTCGCGCGAGTAGCGACGGATTATTCCGTCGCTAAGTCGTCAGTAAATCTCGCGCCAATATTTTAGGCTTTTGCCGCCAAAATATGCGACGTTCTAGCGACGGATATAAAACCGACGCTACATGGCCGACTACCTATCGACGGCATAGCAACGGATATGGACATAAAAAAATAAAAAAAATTGTCCACTGCTTTCCATCGGTATTCCGTCACAAATCCGTCGGGGATCCGACGGTGATAGCGACGGAAAATTTCCGTCGCTAAATGGCCGTCGCTAAAGTACTGTAATTTGGTAGTGGTTGCAATGAAGCGCATGTCGCGGTAGCCGCATATCATGTCGCAGAAGGCGCATGTCGTAGAAGGCGCATGTTGCAATGAAGCGCATGTCGCGGTAGCCGTATATCATGTCGCAGAAGGCGCATGTCGCAGAAGGCGTATGTTGCAATGAAGCGCATGTCGCGGTAGCCGCATATCATGTTGCAGAAGGCGCATGTCGCAGTAGGCGCATGTTGCAATGAGGCGCATGTCGCGGTTGGCGCATATCATGTCGCAGTTGAGCCACATGAGGTGCATGTCGCGATAGGCGCATATCATGTCGCGCATGAGCCGCATTAAGGCGCATGTCGCAGTAGGCGCATATGGTGTCGCAGTTGCATGCATGTCGCAGAATATGCCGCATAATGTATATTTTGACTATTACTAACTGTTATATGTCCTAATTGATTGAATTATTGCTCGAATTTCTCCCAACTCCCAACATGAAAGTTGTAGATCTTTTCCTTGGCTTCAAGAATAAGTCACTAATTATTTTATGCAAGTTCTCTCACTCATGATAATGTAAGAATAGAACACGATAGTGGCTCGCTGTGGTGCACACTTGACAAGTAAACTGGCATGATATGTCTCGACATGCTGTTATGACAGCTAGCCTGACATGACAAGTGTGAATGACCTGGACACCGTGGGCGATTGTGTTTATATAAATAAACTGGTACTGTCTTGCATCATGTCTAGGATGGGGATCCCTGAGTACCACGGTCAGGGTTACCTACTGAAATTGACTAAGGCTAATTAACTAGAACGATTCAGTAGTCATGAAGAGATTCCCAGCTACAGGCAATCCCGTTATCTGGGCGCATTAAGTGGACTTGTAGCCTACCGACAAGTAGGGCACATTTCCAGCACACAGTCATGTGGTGCACCCTTCATAAATGGACATTCGACCCGGATAACCGGATGGTCTGCAGGGCTTGTGGCTGTCGGAATAATCTCATTGCATCTTGCTAGTAACTAGGCCTGTGATAACCCTAGTTAGTTAAAAGTATTAAGCCGTACTCTTGATTGGCCGTGATTGATTGGATGAAGTTTATTCCAGCTTAGTCTTATCCTGATCCTGTACAAGATTGTATCAGGACATGATTTCTTGTATCGATAAATGATGGGATACCAAGTTCTGTTCAGGTGAAGGGTTACAATCCCGGTCCTTGTTTGGTTTAAGGGTTGTAACTTGGCTATCTGAATAGTTCCATGGTTATCCTATCATATATCGTCCTGCTTATTGTGCCTGCCTTAACAATAACGACCGGGGGTCCAGTTCTGTTCAGGCGAAGGGTTACAACCCCGGTCCTTGTTTGGTTTAAGGGTTGTAACCTGGCTCCCGGAGCAGTTCTGTGTCCTCTCCTCGTTTATTGTCTTATTGTAACCCCGTGCCATACTCGTCATGTTTTACCTTACTTCAAGCATGATTAATTATTTATACCGGCATTAACAATAAAGATCAGGGGTCCAGTTCTGTTCAGGCGAAGGGTTACAACCCCGGTCCTTGTTTGGTTTAAGGGTTGTAACCTGGCTCCCGGAGCAGTTCTGTGTCCTCTCTTCATTTATTGTCGTGTTACCTTACCAATAGTAATTGAGACGGGTTTCTATTCAGGCGAAGGATTACAACCCCGGTCCTTGTTTGGTTTAAGGGTTGCAGTCTGGCTACTTGAATGGTTTCTCCGTGCTCAATACATTATTGTTATCTCTATTATTGTCAGTTCTATATTTATTTATTATCTTTAATATTCTATTGTGATATGCTGGTTTTAGTTCCTAAGTGAAGCCTCCTTTGTGGCACTTGCTCTTTCTGGGGTCTGACCCAGCTGGTTTTGTGTGGCCAGATATCGGAGCAGCAACAGAGGATCCACCTGTCTTCCAGCCCGATGGTGACCACCAGGCGTAACCAGGACAACGAGTGGGTTTCTTTTGTCCTCCCACTCTATTTGTAAAATTATTCTTTTGAGTCATTTAGCCGGCGAGCACGTGTTAGCTCGTATTGCACCTTTATTTACTGTCTGCCTACGGGCTGTAACATGATTGACAAATCCTAGGGTTGATCATGTATTGACTAAAACTCTTGCTAGTCCTGACATTTTGTACGACTAGCTTCATGATCATCCAATATGTAATGTATGGGACGCCTTACTATTGTATATTTGGTGCTCTGACATCTTGTAACTGTTACTACTTGCTTGTGATTGAGACAATAGGCTTGTTCTTGACCATAGGAGACTGATGGATTGTATATCTAGACAGCCGTGACCGTATAGTGACGTGGATTCCATTTCATTATACGTAGCTGGCTATGTCTGCCCCCGCTCTCCAGTATTCTGGTTCTGGGGCGTGACATGGTTTTAGTGGTGGCCCATGCAGGTCTTGTAAATCAAGATATGTGAGGGTTTACCGAATAGATGTCTCAATCAGTACTCGCCCTTGATCTCTACTCGTATCCTCTTGATCCCTAAAAATCTTGACCTGATCACATGCTTGTATCGTTGATCTGTCCTGGTCCTTCCTTATTGTTCCCTATGTCGTCTTCTTCAGCGGCATTGTTTCTGGACCTACCGATCAGCAAGGCGGAGCACCTCCCGCGGACCAGCAACAACCTGGAGATCAAGCCCAGCATTCAGGAGTAGCCTCCAGAGTCATGCCTACTGAAGGAGAGCCACCAGTTCAGTCCGTCCAGCCTACAGAACCTGAGGATGGCACTTTGGTGGGACTCATCAGGTCCCTATTAGTTTCCCAGGATCGTCGCGGAGATGCCTTGCACCAGGCGGTAGCAGACGCTTTGACCAGAGGAGGTCATCAGGGTAATAGCGCGGCCAACAGCTTCAAGCGCTTGAACCCTCCCTTCTTCGATGGCAGTGAAGATGCGATCGCTGCAGATGCATGGCTTCAGGACACAGAGGTGATTCTAGAAGCAGCCAGGACTCCAGAGAACGAAAAGGTGGCCGTGGTGCGCCTGCAGTTACTAGATCTTGCTCGCAGCTGGTGGGCAGTGCAGGCCGATGGATTAGTGGCCCCTATTTCATGGGCAGTATTCAGGGAGAGATTCCAGACCAAGTATTTTGATGCTGTAGCCTGGTATGATCTACAGACGAGGTTCACCAATCTGAAGCAGATGGGCAGGACGGTCGATGGATATGCGACCGAGTTCTCCAGGCTTAGTCGGTTTGCTCCCACCTTGGTGGCGACCGAGTTCGATAGAGCTCAGCGGTTCCAGCAGGGGCTTCATCTGGAGATTTTATTAGCGGTGGAGCAGTTTGAGCATCAGACTTTTGATGCAGTACTGAGAGCAGCCCGGAGGCATGAGTACACCTCCCAGAGGATCGTGGATAGGACCGGAGGTCGGAAGCGATTCACGGTCAGATGAATTAGTCATCAGCACCAGCCCCGGCAGCCAGGGCTTTGACCATTGGAGCTCCGAGGCGGGCGGCCTCAGTGACGTCGGTTCAGCATTCTACCCCGATGCACCCTCAGCAGCAGAAGCAGAAGCAGTCTTCCGCAGTGGGATGTTCACACTGCGGGAAGCCAGGGCATGTGGTATCAGAATGTCGCAGAGCACAGGGTTTGTGCTTGGTTTGTGGTGTCCCGGACCACAGGGTTGGGAACTGTCCGAACAGGGAGAGTTCATCCACTTTTTCTAGTCCTTCAGTTAGAGGACCAGCATCAGTCCAGCAGCAGCAGCTGCAGTACCCATTCCTGAGGCCATTGCCGACGCAGGCCCAGGCATTCCAGCAGCAGAGACCGCAACAGTATGCCCAAGCCCAAGCCCTGATCCAAAGCAGGCAGAGGAATTTTCAGCAGAGGGGACCCGCACCCCGAGGACATGGTCAAGTGCTGGCTTTGACCATGGGAGAAGAAGGAATAGCACCAGGTGAGGTGGTGGCAGGTACTATTCTCGTCAACACCTTTCCAGCTTCAGTATTATTTGATTCTGGTGCCTCGCATTCATTTATGTCTGCACGATTTGCGACACGGGTAGGATTGGAGCCCGAGTCATTATCAGTAAGGCTCAATATACTTACTGGTAACGGACTTGTGGGAGTAGATAGAGTGTTTTCCTCGTGTCGGATCGTAGTTAGCGGTAAAGAATTCTCCGCTAGATTGATAGAGTTTCCGATGGCCGATTATGATGTGATCTTAGGGATGGATTGGTTGAGGGACCAGTATGCTAGGATAGACTGCCACATTGGCAGGGTTATTTTTAGCATTCCCGGAGCGCCAGAGTTTTCTTTCTCCCGAGGCGAAGTTGAACCTTCTCCTCCAGTATTGCAGATGGCAGTAGCAGCAGTGCAGTTGCCTCGGATAGTCGAAGAGTTTCCAGATGTTTTCCCAGAAGAGCTTCCAGGGATGCCGCCAGAGCGAGAGATCGAGTTTACCATCGACTTGATTCCCGGAACAGCCCCAGTATCAGAGAGAGTCTACAGGATGGCACCGTCTGAGCTAAAGATATTGTACAAGATGATTGAAGAACTCAGAACCAAGGGATTCATTCGTGCTAGTGGATCACCTTGGGGAGCCCCGATGCTTCTTGTGAAAAAGAAGGATGGTACGTCCAGATTGCGTGTTGACTATCGTACCTTGAACTCAGTGACAATCAAGAACAGATACCCTCTCCCGAGGATAGATGACTTGTTTGATCAACTCAAATGGGCGTCAGTATTTTCGAAGATTGACTTGCGGTCAGGATACCATCAGATCAGAGTCAGAGAGCGGGACATCCCGAAGACAGCGTTTAGATCGAGATATGGGCATTGGGAGTTCCTTGTGATGCCATTTGGAGCAACCAATGCGCCGGCAGTATTCATGGATCTCATGAATCGTATCTTCATGCCTTATTTGGATCAGTTCGTGATTGTGTTCCTAGACGACATCCTGGTCTACAGCAAGAGTGAAGCGGAGCATGAGCATCACCTCAGAGTTGTTCTTCAGATTCTCAGAGAGCACCAGTTGTATGCCAAGTTCAGTAAATGCGAGTTCTGGCTCGATCGCATTTCGTACTTGGGTCATATCATCACCCGAGGAGGAGTTGAAGTGGATCCCCAGAAGATCGTGGCCATTGAAACATGGCCGGTACCTAGCACAGTGGCAGAAGTCCGTAGTTTTCTTGGATTGGCCGGTTACTACCGGCGATTTATTTCAGACTTTGCTCGAATTTCAGCGCTATTGACCCAGTTGACCCGCAAGGATGTGCAGTTTGCTTGGACAACAGAGTGCCAGAATTCTTTTGAGAGATTGAAGCGAGGCTTGATGACGGCTCCTATTCTCACACTTCCAGATGGAACTGGAGGATTCTCAGTGTATTGTGATGCTTCGGGTAGAGGTTTAGGATGTGTTCTGATGCAGCATAGGAAGGTAATAGCTTATGCGTCACGACAACTTTGTGATCATGAGAGGAATTACCCAACCCATGACTTGGAGCTGGCAGCAGTAGTGTTTGCACTTAAGTTGTGGAGGCACTACTTGTTCGGAGATAGGGTGGAAATTTTCATCGACCACAAGAGCCTGAAGTATGTTTTCACCCAGAAGGATCTTAACATGCGTCAGAGAAGATGGCTAGAGCTGCTTGTGGATTATGATGTCAACTTGCAGTATCACCCAGGGAAGGCCAACGTTGTTGCAGATGCATTGAGCAGGAGGGCAGGAGTTTATTTTCTGACAGTGCAACCAGAACTGTTAGCCAATCTTCAGAAGATGGGTATAGAAGTTGTCCTCCCTTCCAGTATGGCATTGATGGCCAGCATGCAAGTTCAGTCCACTATAGTCGAGAGGATCCGGATGGCGCAGTCGGCAGATTCCAAGCTTCAGCAACTCAGAGCAGAGTGTGAGGCAGGACAAAGACCAGAGTTATGCATTCATGAAGACGGTACACTTCGACATGGTAAGCG
This sequence comes from Iris pallida, assembly GCA_029216955.1. Taxonomy (NCBI): domain Eukaryota; kingdom Viridiplantae; phylum Streptophyta; class Magnoliopsida; order Asparagales; family Iridaceae; genus Iris; species Iris pallida. Next base: position 1,494,567 of record JANAVB010035620.1, read on the forward strand.
TCTTTGTGTACCCAGTGGAGATATCAGACAGGAGATCATGGCAGAGGCCTACAGTTCGCAGTATTCCATTCATCCTGGTGGCACGAAGATGTACCGTGATATCCGCCACCACTTTTGGTGGAATGGCATGAAGAGGGAGATAGCCCGGTTTGTCTCTCGTTGTTTAGTCTGCCAACAAGTTAAGGCTGAACATCAGAGACCAGCTGGACTACTTCAACCATTGCCGATTCCCGAGTGGAAATAGGAGCATGTAACCATGGATTTTGTGACTGGATTGCCTAGATCCCCGGCGGGCAGAGACGCTATTTGGGTTGTCATAGACAGGCTCACGAAGGTGGCTCACTTTCTCCCGTTCAGAGTTGGTCAGTCGACGGCTCAGCTAGCGGAGATGTATCTCCGGTAGATTGTCAGGTTGCACGGTGTACCAGTCAGTATCACTTTAGATAGAGATTCAAGATTTACGTCGCACTTTTGGCGTAGCTTGCAAGAAAGTTTGGGAACTCACCTCCAGTTCAGTTCAGCTTATCACCCACAGACAGATGGCCAGTCGGAGCGTACGATCCAGACTCTTGAAGATATGTTGCGGTCATGTACACTCGACTTTGGTGGTTCGTGGGAAGATCATGTGCACCTGGTGGAGTTCTCGTACAATAATAGTTTCCAGGCCAGTATCCAGATGGCACCGTTCGAGGCACTGTATGGTAGGAAGTGTCGATCCCCGCTAGCCTGGGACGATGTCGGAGAGAGGCAGATGCTTGGTCCGGAAATGATTGCTCAGACCGTTGAAGTGGTCAGAAGAGTCAGAGATCATCTTCGAGTTGCCCAAGTTCGCCAGCGTCATTGGGCCGATTCTCATCGGCGCCCTCTTGAGTTTTCAGTCGGCGACCATGTATTCCTGAGGATTTCGCCTAACCGTGGCGTCATTCGTTTCGACGTACGAGGAAAGCTTAGGTATATAGGGCCGTTCGACATTCTGGAGCGAGTAGGAGATGTATCCTATCGTCTCGCTCTTCCACCATCGCTACATGTGGTGCATGACGTATTCCATGTATCCCAACTGCGACGGTATATCCCGGACCCGAGCCACATCCTGGATCATTCGGAATTGGTTGTTGGTACCAACCTTTCGTATGAGGAGAGGCCCGTGTCTATATTGGACCGAAGAGAGAAGACACTCAAGAACAAGACTATCAAGTTAGTCCGAGTTGCTTGGGGTCATCACTCTTTGGGTGAGTCAACGTGGGAGCGTGAGGATGATATCCGATCACGATATCCCGACCTGTTTGACTCGTAAGGTATAATGTCTTCTTTATGCCTTATGCTTTAAGTTCCTTGCTCGAATAAATGACTGCATGATAGACTGCTTGTTATAGCTTACGATTAGTATAGCTTGTCCTTGCAATTCTAGCCTCTTGATTAAATTTCGAGGACAGAATTCTTTGAAGGTGGGTAGAGTTGTAATGCCTGTGGTTCGTATTACGTATCCTAGTATACGTGTACGAATTCTTGACTCGTATTGCATATTTTTCTGCATGGTTATTTTGGCATGTCATTGGTTGTGGCTTAGCTTGGTTCGGCTTAGCTTGGTTTGGTTTGCTTTTGGGTTCATCATGAACCAAAAGAAAACCCCTACCTACCACCACCACTACCCTTTATTAACCCATTCCCCTTTCTCTCTCTTCATTTATTCTTCTTCTTTCCTATCATAACTTCTTCAACCACCAGGAGAAAGAGAGAGAGAGCTTAGGCAAGTGAAAACTTGCTTCATGATGGATCTCAAGTTTTATTGTTCCATTCTCTTCCTTACTTGATTCTAAGCCTCTTTAGAACTAGACATTTTTGGATTTGATGGATGGATTCTTATAGATCTAAGTTTGTAAACTTTTCGGTTTTTCTTGGTTTTGATCTTTAAAACTTGGTTATTTTCGAAAACTAGTGTTTCTATGTTGTAGAGAATTCAATTTCATGCAGTTTTGGCTTTTGTTTCACTTGATTTCGGCTTCGGATGAGGAAGTTATGGCCAAAACAATTTTTGGTCATTTCTAGGTTCATCTGCAGCATAATCAGCATGTCACAGAAGGCGCATGTCGCAGAAGGCGCATGTTGCAATGAAGCGCATGTCGCGGTAGCCGCATATCATGTCGCAGAAGGCGCATGTCGCAGAAGGCGCATGTTGCAATGAAGCGCATGTCGCGGTAGCCGCATATCATGTCGCAGAAGGCGCATGTCGCAGAAGGCGCATGTTGCAATGAAGCGCATGTCGCGGTAGCCGCATATCATGTCGCAGAAGGCGCATGTCGCAGAAGGCGCATGTTGCAATGAAGCGCATGTCGCGGTAGCCGCATATCATGTCGCAGAAGGTGTATGTCGCAGAAGGCGCATGTTGCAATGAAGCGCATGTCGCGGTAGCCGCATATCATATCGCAGAAGACACATGTCGCAGAAGGCGCATGTTGCAATGAAGCGCATGTCGCGGTAGCCGCATATCATGTCACAGAAGGCGCATGTCGCAGAAGGCGCATGTCGCAGAAGGCGCATGTTGCAATGAGGCGCATGTCGCGGTAGGCGCATATCATGTCGCAGTTGAGCCACATGAGGTGCATGTCGCGATAGGCGCATATCATGTCGCGCATGAGCCACATTAAGGCGCATGTCGCAGTAGGCGCATATGGTGTCGCAGTTGCATGCATGTCGCAGAATAGGCCGCATAATGCATATTTTGACTATTACTAACTGTTATATGTCCTAATTGATTGAATTATTGCTCGAATTTCTCCCAACTCCCAACATAAAAGTTGTAGATCTTTTCCTTGGCTTCAAGAATAGGTCACTAATTATTTTATGCATGTTCTCTCACTCATGATAATGTAAGAATAGAACACGATAGTGGCCCGCTGTGGTGCACTCTTGACAAGTAAACTGGCATGATATGTCTCGACATGCTGTTATGACAGCTAGCCTGACATGACAAGTGTGAATGACTTGGACACCGTGGGCGATTGTGTTTGTATAAATAAACTGGTATTGTCTTGCATCATGTCTAGGATGGAGATCCCTGAGTACCACGGTCAGGGTTACCTACTGAAATTGACTAAGGCTAATTAACTAGAACGATTCAGTAGTCATGAAGAGATTCCCAGCTACAGGCAATCCCGTTATCTGGGCGCATTAAGTGGACTTGTAGCCTACCGACAAGTAGGGCACATTTCCAGCACACAGTCATGTGGTGCACCCTTCATAAACGGACATTCGACCCAGATAACCGGATGGTCTGCAGGGCTTGTGGCTGTCGGGATAATCTTATTGCATCTTGCTAGTAACTAGGCCTGTGATAACCCTAGTTAGTTAAAAGTATTAAGCCGTACTCTTGATTGGCCGTGATTGATTGGATGAAGTTTATTCCAGCTTAGTCTTATCCTGATCCTGTACAAGATTGTATCAGGACATGATTTCTTGTATCGATAAATGATGGGATACCAAGTTCTGTTCAGGTGAAGGGTTACAACCCCGGTCCTTGTTTGGTTTAAGGGTTGTAACTTGGCTATCTGAATAGTTCCATGGTTATCCTATCATATATCGTCCTGCTTATTGTGCCTGTCTTAACAATAACGACCGGGGGTCCAGTTCTGTTCAGGCGAAGGGTTACAACCCCGGTCCTTGTTTGGTTTAAGGGTTGTAACCTGGCTCCCGGAGCAGTTCTGTGTCCTCTCCTCGTTTATTGTCTTATTGCAACCCCGTGCCATGCTCGTCATGTTTTACCTTACTTCAAGCATGATTAATTATTTATACCGGCATTAACAATAAAGATCAGGGGTCCAGTTCTGTTCAGGCGAAGGGTTACAACCCCAGTCCTTGTTTGGTTTAAGGGTTGTAACCTGGCTCCCGGAGCAGTTCTGTGTCCTTTTTTCGTTTATTATCGTGTTACCTTACCAATAGTAATTGAGACGGGTTTCTATTCAGGCGAAGGATTGCAACCCCGGTCCTTTTTTGGTTTAAGGGTTGCAGTCTGGCTACTTGAATGGTTTCTCCGTGCTCAATACATTATTGTTATCTCTATTATTGTCAGTTCTATATTTATTTATTATCTTTAATATTCTATTGTGATATACTGGTTTTAGTTCCTAAGTGAAGCCTCCTTTGTGGCACTTGCTCTTTCTGGGGTCTGACCCAGCTGGTTTTGTGTGGCCAGATATCGGAGCAGCAACAGTGGATCCACCTGTCTTCCAGCCCGATGGTGACCACCAGGCGTAACCAGGGCAACGAGTGGGTTTCTTTTGTCCTCCCACTCTATTTGTAAAATTATTCTTTTGAGGCGTTTAGCCGGCGAGCACGTGTTAGCTCGTATTGCACCTTTATTTACTGTCTGCCTACGGGCTGTAACATGATTGACAAATCCTAGGGTTGATCATGTATTGACTAAAACTCTTGCTAGTCCTGACATTTTGTACGACTAGCTTCATGATCATCCAATATGTAATGTATGGGACGCCTTACTATTGTATATTTGGTGCTCTGACATCTTGTAACTGTTACTACTTGCTTGTGATTGAGACAATAGGCTTGTTCTTGACCATAGGAGACTGATGGATTGTATATCTAGACAGCCGTGACCGTATAGTGACGTGGATTCCATTTCATTATACGTAGCTGGCTATGTCTGCCCCCGCTCTCCAGTATTCTGGTTCTGGGGCGTGACATGGTTTTAGTGGTGGCCTATGCAGGTCTTGTAAATCAAGATATGTGAGGGTTTACCGAATAGATGTCTCAATCAGTACTCGCCCTTGATCTCTACTCGTATCCTCTTGATCCCTGAAAATCTTGACCTGATCACATGCTTGTATCGTTGATCTGTCCTGGTCCTTCCTTATTGTTCCCTATGTCGTCTTCTTCAGCGGCGTTGTTCCTGGACCTACCGATCAGCAAGGCGGAGCACCTTCCGCGGACCAGCAACAACCTGGAGATCAAGCCCAGCATTCAGGAGTAGCCTCCAGAGTCATGCCTACTGAAGAAGAGCCACCAGTTCAGCCCGTCCAGCCTGCAGAACCTGAGGATGGCACTTTGGTGGGACTCATCAGGTCCCTATTAGCTTCCCAGGATCGTCGCGGAGATGCCTTGCACCAAGCGGTAGCAGACGCTTTGACCAGAGGAGGTCATCAGGGTAATAGCGCGGCCAACAGCTTCAAGCGCTTGAACCCTCCCTTCTTCGACGGCAGTGAAGATACGATCGCTACAGATGCATGGCTTCAGGACACAAAGGTGATTCTAGAAGCAGCCAGGACTCCAGAGAACGAGAAGGTGGCCGTGGTGCGCCTGCAGTTACTAGATCTTGCTCGCAGCTGGTGGGCAGCGCAGGTCGATGGATTAGTGGCCCCTATTTCATGGACAGTATTCAGGGAGAGATTCTAGACCAAGTATTTTGATGCTGTAGCCCGGTATGATCTACAGACGAGGTTCACCAATCTGAAGCAGATGGGCAGGACGGTCGATGGATATGCGACCGAGTTCTCCAGGCTTAGTCGGTTTGCTCCCACCTTGGTGGCGACCGAGTTCGATAGAGCCCAGCGGTTCCAGCAGGGGCTTCATCTGGAGATTTTATTAGCGGTGGAGCAGTTTGAGCATCAGACTTTTGATGCAGTGCTGAGAGCAGCCCGGAGGCATGAGTACACCTCCCAGAGGATCGTGGATAGGACCGGAGGTCGGAAGCGATCTCACGGTCAGATGAATCAGTCATCAGCACCAGCCCCGGCAGCCAGGGCTTTGACCATTGGAGCTCCGAGGCGGGCGGCCTCAGTGACGTCGGTTCAGCATTCCACCCCGACGCACCCTCAGCAGCAGAAGCAGAAGCAGTCTTCCGCAGTGGGATGTTCACACTGCGGGAAGCCAGGGCATGTGGTATCAGAATATCGCAGAGCACAGGGTTTGTGCTTGGTTTGTGGTGCCCCGGACCACAGGGTTGGGAACTGCCCGAACAGGGGGAGTTCATCCACTTTTTCAAGTTCTTCAGTTAGAGGACCAGCACCAGTCCAGCAGCAGCAGCTGCAGTACCCATTCCTGAGGCCATTGCCGACGCAGGCCCAAGCATTCCAGCAGCAGAGACAGCAAAATGCATCTACTAAGTTAGTTGCCTAGTTAATCCCTAGGTTATCCTCAGAGTTCACATGTCGTGGTCACATGTTCACTCCCTTAGATGTCGTACATTGTACGAGTACCCCAAGAAGAAACCCGTACTGGCTCAAGGATTCATACGTATGTTTTCCCTTCTTGGTGTAATGCGACACACAACACATACCACGTCATTGTTACCTGATACTTCATTATGTAAACACTAGACTCTTGGATATACTGGCAGGTATCACGTAGGAACACTTAGCGCGTAGGATAGCACCTCGGTGCTCACATAGGTTGTACCTTAGTACACACACAGGTTATCCAGCACTCGCATAGGAAGTCAGATAGAATGAGGACCGAACACATCATGCGGCCAAGGGTCATGTGGCAAAACATGCAGCTCTCAAGACTGCATGCGGCCAGGGAAGTCCAGGTGACTAGCTGCACTCCACCAAGGCTCATGCGGCTAGACTGCTTGAGACAGACCGCATGCGGCCAGGGCGAAGAGGGGGCGCATGCGGCTCGCGAAAGCGGCTTATGCGGTCGGGATGTGGAGTAGCCTATGCGGCTCGAATAAGCAGGGCGCATGCGGCTCGAAAGTAATTGGATCTCATGCGGCCAGAGAATGGAACTAGCTCATGCGGCTGAGAATCAAATCTTCATGCGGCTGGGAAGCTAAGTCCCTGCAGCATAGTCCATGCGGCCAGGTAATGCCGCCAGGCTTATGCGGCCAGGAAGGGAACTTGTCGCATGTAGGCTATGCGGCTAAGTTCATGCGGCTATGAACTGTTCTTCTTCGTCATCTTTCCGGAAAGAAGAACCCTTCAAGCCATGGCTCCCAAGCTCCATGAATCTTTCATCCAGAGTCCAAAAATCGAACTTCCATTGGTCAAAATGGGGTAGAACAAAATTCTCTACAACATATGACCATCCAAAACTCGAAAATAATAAGATTAAATTGATCAAAATCCATAAGATCCGAAACTGCCACAAGCTTAGATCTACTAGAATTCGTCCATCAAATCCGAAAATGCTAAGTACTAAACTTGTTGAGGATGTTAAGAAGAACAAAATGGAACAATAAAATCAAAGAAATATCAAAAGATCACAAATCTCCTCTGTGAGCAAGTTGTACTTGCCTAAGTGGGTTGGTGGTTGAGGAATTGAATGAAGGAGTGAATGAGAAGAGAGAGTGTGGAAGAGATATTAAATAGGGGTTGGCTTGGTTTAAGAAAACCCTAATCCCTAACCACTAATCTCTATCCACTCCACTAATCACAAGCCTAAGAGCTACATGCAACCTTTAATAAATAACCTACAGAAAATACACATGCTAAATACAGATACCGTCTACAGAATTCATAAAGATTACGTATATCGGGATCGGGGAGTGACAGAAAATCTCCTAAAGACATCTCCCGAATTTAATATGAGCATCGATCTTTCATTCACTCAGTACACATGAGTGGTAAAGTCAATGGGTCCTATTTGGCCTAAAGAAGAAAATAACATGTTCTGGGTCCTGAAATACCAATCTACATAAAATAAGTATATTTTTCTTATTTTCATTCTCTTAACACAATTATTTATGTTAACCTGCCGATATGCACCTACACATAGATACTGGAATAACATAAGGCACATATTTAGACAATGAATCATTCTTGATTTAATTCTTATGAATGTGTTGATCTTACGAGATATGCAAATAAAGCACTGTGGCAACCTCGACAAATCATTCTGACACTTAATGAAGCAAATAGGGAAAGCGTATGGCTAAGATTTCACCACTTTAACATACCGGGGGAGTTGAGCTTCCAGGAATCACATTAAGCCTACAACTGTTTATGAGGATATGAGAATAATGCATATAAATGTATAAGAAAATAAAATATTGGTGCGAGATGTAATATTCAAATGTATTATTTGGGGGTTGATTTTTTATTTGAATTGATGTAAGAACTATATATGTAATACTTTTTTGAGGGGATCATCATGTAGATGCAAGCATCCTGAAGATGCTAACGAAGATATCTTGAAACACGTCTTTGTGCATTGTATTCTTTTTCTTCGATGATATTTTCTCCACTGGATTTTTTCTTCGAAAGCATTTTAATGAGGCAGTCTAAGTCGTATCCACATTGATTTCTGAAGAATCATATTTTTGAAGAATATTATTGTGTACTTTTCTATTAGTATGAATTTTCTTCTTAAAAAATGAAATTTTTCTTAGAATTTTTTTTGATGAGACAATAATTAAAATTGGCATCTACGGAAGAGTGTTACAATTTGTGGATAAATTCAAATGATGGATGTCCTTATCTTTAACTATAACAACCATTATCATGTTCTCTCTCTATATATTCCTAATAAAGAGAAGCTAAGTGCTATTCCATGCGGCTACAAATATTTTTCTTCTTTCATTTTTATAACAATACACAATTGTTAATAATAATTATTTATTTAGTTAGTTAGAGTATTAACTACTTTGATTAATATTATAATGTATTATATCACTTTCTCAATTCTTCATGCTTTTTTTTCCAAGCACGCTGTTTTGGAAGAAGAGAAAAAAAAAATTGCATGAAACTCCATACTTATGTACAACATATAAACTTTGCATTTTTTCCAACTCCCTCTCGCTTCCAATATCCAAACTGGCCCTTATGTAACTCACTGGAGATTTGAAAAAACAAATGTGTACAAGCTTCATTTAATTTTGAAACTCAAAGTCGTCATAAGCCAATGTATGAATAGAAAATGGTTTCAATTTACTAGTTCCAATCAATCGATACCGACGAAGTTTCTCCAAGATATTTCTATTCTGACTGACTCGGTCTAGTCTCCAGTCACACAACGTACCATCAGAAACGGGACACTACAAGAGATATCCCACCGCACAAGCAGTTTATATCGGTATCACGCCATCTTTGCTTTGCTGTTCGATTTCTAACATCATCAAGAAACTCCTGTCGAACTCAAAGAAATGATTGTTAATGGGAGAATGATTGATCAATCCGTTGGCAAGCACAAATTTATACCTATTGTATGTGTTGTCCACTTCTTTGTGCTCAAATTTGTATACTTGTTGTGGTTTGTTGTCCACTTCTTTGTGCTCCTACGTGATTGTAGCATAATGGTTGTTGTATATGCGTAATCCTTATTTGGTTGGAAGAATTTCCTCACATGAAGGGTCATTCAAATATAGCTTTCCCTTGTCCCAGTTGGCGTCACATTTTTCGGCTGGATCAGTGAAAATCTCTATACAAATGGCAATGATTCCATTTTCCAGGGTTTCCTTCGACATTTCTACTAATGCGAATCCAAAGCTTGCGCGAATAAGTCCATTTTTCAAATCAATAATTGTTAGGTGCCCTCCTGTTTGGAAGAATAGCTGTAGATGTGGGTACAAGCTAAAGATGCTGGCAACAAGCCCTACATGTCCTTAATTATTTGATCATATCACTAACTACTACTCGTACTCCTACTACTACTTCTCACCAGAATAATACTTTACGACAATTCCTCAGCACCTATGTGACAAGTGCGCAAGCTCCTATAATTTTCTAGATCCCTTTCTTGCTGATACCAATTTCATTATGTTTTAGTAGTTTGACAACATCTACTGGTGGTCAAGTATGTTTTCTGAAGCCATATAAGACCATCTCCAATGGTGATTTCTAAAATTGAGTTCTTATCCTACTTGGCATTGTACTTTAAGGAGATTTCTATCCTAGTTGGAAGAGTTTCTACATAGAAATTGTACACATACAAAAAATGTTCTCCAATGGTTCTCCATTTCTATCCTATGTGTCACATAGTAAAAGGACTAATTTAATAGTGTGGGGCCCAATACTAATTGTCATGAGAGATAGGAGAATTTCTATGAGAGTTTCTACATGTAGAAACCCTCCTAAAAAGTTTCCATCCTACATCATTGCCACCTAGGATAGAAATGGTGATAGAAATCACCATTGGAAGAATTTTTTTCTAAAATGGATTTCTTCCATATAAATAGGGAAGATAGAAACCCCCATTGGAGATGGTCTAAGTATCACCGCTGCTTCTCGGACCTCCAGGGAAACCGTCACGTGTCATGTATCGGTTTTCCATTGGCCGGAGTTAGCAGAGGAGGGGCATAAGTGTTTTTATTTTTATCTTCATCCAATAATGTGCTGACACGTGTTGCATGATTTGTTTTTTGGGTCCAGACTTTTGGACTGGCAAGACTTCTTGTATAAGTATCTAGAGCTGTGCACTCACTGTATCATAGACGCAGACGCCAAGCATTTAGGCATACCATGGAAGTTTTAACTCAATTAAAGGAGTTCTAGAGTGAGGGTCATGTAGACCCTCAAGGTTGAATGCCCACTATATTGTGCGTTGAGAGCTAAATTTCTAAAGAAACCTTATAGTGACGAAGAAAACAAGACACAATCTAAAAAAAACAAAAAAATAACAAAAAAAATACTGCAACACGGTTCGACAAAAATCGACCTACATCCACGAGACAATAGGAAAATACTTTTCAGAATCAAAAGAAAAATCTTATAAGAGTTTGCACAAATAAATACCGTATTGCGAAAACTCTCTTAAGAGATCTTCAACGAGCTCTCCCATTCTTCTCTCTAGGTTCCCCACTCTAGCAAGAAAAGGCACATTCCAGTTTTTATTGGCCTCCGTAATTTATTGACATCACCAAGATATCCTGGAGGGTCGACTTCCAATTGACTAGATAAACTGGCAGTGTATATACATAGCTCGTATGACTTATCTAAGACACGAACATAATTTCTATTCACATATCCATGCTAACTCGATTTATATTCTGACTTATGAAACAATAAATTGTTATCCTTAATACCTTTTAGATACCGAAGTATCCACTTTACTGCTTCCCAATAAGGACTTCATAGATTTGACATGTACTTGCTTACCAAATTGTTTGCATGCGACAATTCGAAAAAAGTGCATATATAATATAGAATACATAAACAATACCGGACTCAAATACGAAACTCAAGACATTTTTTCCTTCTCCTCCACTGATTTCGTACACTCCTTTAATGATAACTTGAAATGACCAACGATAAGTTACTCACATGTCTTGTACCCTTCATGTTGAATCATTGTAGCACATTTTAAACATAATTCCTCGAGCATAACCATAGACTATGAGCCTTTTGTCGCGATATATTTCTATCCCAAGGGTTTTCTGTGCCTCGCCCAATTCTTTTATGTCAAATTCCACACTCGATGAAGCTTTGCGCACCCTTATTTCTCTTATACTCCTAGAACAGAGAGCATATATAATGACGAACCATCCTTGAGCCGCTTCAAGTACACGCAATTGTCATAGTCACATTGAGAAAAATTAATCTTCAACATAAACGAGTCAAAGCACTTATATCACTGCACGGGAGACTTCTTCAACCCATAAAAGAGACCGCTTTATTTTACATACGTGATCCACCTAGCTTGTAGGGTTTCATGAAACCTTTGGGCTCCCTCATGGAGATATTATCTTCCAAATTCCCGTGTTGAAAATCCGTTTTCATATTTATTTGCTCTAACTCCAATCCTAACCACTACTAGTGCCAACAAAACTTGAATACACGTACATTTGACCAAATGCGAGCTAGAAAGCCTCATTGTAGTCCATCCTCTCCTTCTGTGCATAATCCTTCTAAACTAATCGTGCCTTATATTATCCATTATCATTTTTCCTAAATACCCACTTGCAGTCAATAATAATTTTTTCCTTCGGTAGCTCAACCAAGTTTCACATGCCATTCTTTCAGAGTGAATACATCTTCTTTGTCATGGAAACCATCCAATGGTTCATGTCATCTTGCCCAGTGACATGTTTATAATTGTTTGGATCTCTTGTTTTCGTGAATAAAATGAAACCATGTCTTGGAAACCAAACCTTAATCGGTGCCTTATGTGTATGCAATGATCTCCTTAATGATATTGTCTATGTGTCATGCTCCTTTTGTCCTTACTGCGAAATGATCTTATACAACCCTTATTTAACAATGACTGCCTTTACCCTTCTCTACCACATCAAGAAATTTTTCTTACCATTAAACTTCTCCATCTCGAACTTGGTACTATTAACCTTGTTAATTTAATTTCATCCCTAATCTAAAGCAGAGAACTCAATCTTAGGACTTTTATGAGCCAAAAATTTCATGAATCGAGATCTAAGAAGATAAGGAGCAGACCTTTGTCGTTACCTACCATTGACCTTGATCAAAAAAATTGAAAATCTTTTGGTTTCCTTACACTCTGGTACGAATCTTCTTATGATGAGGAATAAAACAATGCATAATCCTAGAAATAAGAATAAGAATAAGCATACAATGTAACATGGTTCACCAAAATCTGCCTACGTCCATGGGAAAAAAGAAGAATACTTTATTGAATCAAATGAAAAATCTTACAAGAGTTACACAAACAAATAACGTATTGGAAAAATTCTTCCTTACGAGAGCTTTGACGAGCTGTCTCCTACTTCTCTCTCTAGATTCCCTAAGGGCTTCCAAGCACTTTAGCAAACAAAGCTACATTCCAATCTTATTGACCTCAAGCACTCGTAATTTCTCATGCCTTAAAAACATCTATACAAAGGGTTAGGAAACTCTAAAATAGACTCTCCTAACGATATTTTAATTAGGGGCAAATCATAGTCATCGAAAATACATCCAAAACTAAATCCGAATATGACTTTTCTTATTTGAACACTAGCTATAATACAACAACATAACACAATGGCATAATTTCTTTCTTAAAATGGTGCAAGGTTTTAATCCGGATGCCTCTGGCACTATATTAAAGTTCATGCAGCCGCTACACCATAGTTTGCATTTTTTTTACTTGGGGTATTCAAATACACATATACTTTTACTCAGAGCAGAAATCTATTGGTCGAACATAACTAACGCATACTAACTTCCCGTGTTCGACATGAATCTTAAATTAGTATCTAAATACTACCTAAGGCCTCGTTTGGTTCGCAGGATGAAAGGGAAAGGAAATCAATTCCTTGACTTTCCTTTGGAAAATTACAATTTTCATTGATTTTTCTTTTCAGTGTTTGGAAATGCCAATCAATTTAGAAAAGAAAGTGAATACTTCAATGTGGGAAAGTAATTCCTTGCTTGGATGGATGTAATCATTTTCTTTTCTAATTTTTCTTCCATTGCGATCCTTTCCTCCTCAATTCCTTTGGCATCCAAACATAGAAAGTAATCACTTTCCTTTCCCAATCCGATGATTTCGCGAAACAAATGAGACCTAAGAGTATAATATTAAATTGTTTAAATAATATAAATATTTAACCCTCACGTAACATCATAATTCCGGTATAGTAATAGAAACTTAAACTTTGTATTAATAAACGGATTAAAAAAAATTATACCTCTGTCTGAATCCAGTTCTCGGCCCATAAAATTGATCTTCAACCTGCAGAGGCATGGCGGAATAATTTGCAATTATCTTCTTCAAGAACCGAGAGGTACCTGAGGATAGTTAGCTTTCCGAAACGCATTAACAACAAGAATTTATTTTCTGCATTCTGGCTAAAGAAGAGAAAAAGGTAGGGGGGAGGGGGATGGACATGGACATGGTGGTCCAATGTAATGGTCACTGGAACCTAACTGAACCATGGGCATGCACCCAAAAGCAGGGGCTAGTAGTTCAGAATTCAGATCAAGTGGGAACTGCTGCTGCTGCAGGGATCTCAGCCGTAGGTTGGACCCCCACATAAAAATTATGCCCACACTTCACTTGATCAAATCAATGAAAGGCAGGGCGTGTACCTTTTGGGGGTGAGCATCTGCTGCTTTTGCTACTGATAAGGGTGGTCCATTCCCACACTATTTTCTTCATTCACTCCTCTCATTCACATCTCTCCCAACTCTTTCAACGGAAAGCTAACGAACTTTAAGCATGTGCAATCCATCATCTAAATCGAGATTTCTTTGGTAAATTCTAAAGTCACTCCATATTTTACTCCAGGACAGTCCAGTCCTACTAACATAAAGTAAGACTGTCCTCCTTAATATTAGGATTGGCAGTCCTAATCGGTTGTTCTGGAATAAAATATGGAGTGCCTTTAGAATTTATCATTTCTTTTTCTTTCTTTCTTCTCTCATTAGCTAAAGATCACTGAAAGAAAAGGTTATGTAAGAATGTTTATTTTAAGCTGATACGGATAACATCGTTGCGACTAACCTTGAGAGAAGCCATTTTCTGTAAGATCTTCGATTTTCGTTATGATCCTCTAGTGATTTCAATAGAGAGTGACATACCGCTGTTTCGTAAAGTAAAGGTTGCTTGCACGAACTAATTGTAGACAAGAAACTATTGTATGTTGCAAAACTTGCTGTAGTTGAGCAAATTAAAACTGTGCTTCAAACTATGAGTTATTAATAATTAGTTGGTTGTTCTTTCAACTGCTTATTCTTGAACCTCAAAGCACAATAGTTGGTTGTGTTTATTCTGCGAGTGCTGATCTATGAGAAATTCCAACAATTTTGGCGCGATCTCTGGGTAACAAGATTTAGGGTACGTGCCGAATACAGATATTGACACAGATACAGCCCTCTACACGAGCATCTTTGCAACATACTGTAGCAACATATGGGCAGATGGGAACTTTACTGGAGAGGAAGAAATTTCAATATTCTCATAGAACTAGCGCGTGTAAATGGATACAATTAGAAGACAGAAATGCGAATTCTTCTATGTTTCTGCTACGAAGATCAGAAGGAGACGGACTATTATAGGGCATTAGTGAATTGATACAGTAGCCCAATGAGAAATAAGGCCTGCAAATGTTGAGGGCTATGGACTTCTCTAGTGCTTGGATTGTTTAGACCTAGAAGTGCATCTCCAGTGCCCCACATTTTTGGTTATTTTTCAAGGTTCCTACCTAGTGTTTTCAATTTCTTCTTTATCCCCTAATTTCTTTACAAAACATAAGAGTATATTGGGACATTAAATAAGGAATATGAAAAGAGAGATAATCCTCTCCAAGTATCCAGATATTCTTTTGTCTTTGTCAAAGATTGATGGGTATAGTTGCAAGCTTGGATCCTTGCAATTCTTGATCATGAGTGCAAAAGAATTAGTAGTGGGCATTTCTTGAGCAAGATGTCACGTCCAAAAGTTTGCATCACATCGAGACGGACTTGCATAACTCTCAACGGACTAGGATTATGCTGGAAGCTTCTGGAACTCCCTAAAAGATAGTGGAATCCTCTTGAAGACTCAAAGTCCTTCTAGAAGATGGTGGACTCATCTGGAAGACTCAGGATCTTTCATGAAGACTCATGATCTTTCTATATGTTCCAGAAGTCTCCTTGTAAATATCTAGGTTCTATAGTTTTCTAGAATAATTTATAGAATATTTCGTTTTCAGGAGTTTCTTGTAAGTCCTTTGAGGCCTTATAAATATGTAAGAGGCTAATTTGTTACTCACCACCCAAAGTTGTAATCTCTATCTAGTAAAGTGAATTTTTAATCTTCCAATTTCTCTCTTTTGCTCCATATTATTTTCATTTACGTCTTAGCGATCTAGCTAAACGTTTGGGGAAGGCTGGCACGAGATTTCGAATAGGAAGCTTGTGTGCCGTATGGATCGAAGTGTAGCCTAAAACATTAAGTCCGTGACAAAGAGCTGAGAAGATTGAAGGAGCCTAATTGCTAAACTTGTAGTCAAATATTTGTCTTTCCGTTATACTGAAACATAATCAAGTATTTGTAGAGTGAACCTCAACAAGAGTCATCAAGCAGGCAGGGAAAAATAGCCTCAGCGCTTTTAAGGTTGGAGAGAGTGAAAGGAGGAGGATCACTAATGTGTAAACACATTCATAAGTCAAGCTGGTACTACTTGGTTGTAAGTAGGTAAGCAATTTAAAGGTCACTATATCGGAAACTGGGACAAAATGGAGGACCCAAGAAAGTCTATAGATTTAAGTCTAAAGAGATCCGATAATCTAAATCTCTCCTCTTCTCGCTCTCCTTTTCTTTCTCTTAATTCATTTGTTGTTGCTCAATACCCAACCACAAACCAAAAAAAAACTTCTAAGAAAATCTTAGGTCTATGTAAATAGAATCTCTTGGATCCCAATTTGGGAACCTGGCCTAAAACATGATCAACTTCCCATTGGGTCCCGACCAAATCTTGGGTCCATTGATCCCGAAATTCCAACAACATCTATGTCTTTGATATGAACCTTGGGAGAACTCATCCTAAAATTTAGCTGCTAAGAGGAACATCCGAGGTTATATCAACCCACATTAAGTTTTTCATATAATCGATGGAGGGAATTAAATGATCGTAACTTTCCACTAAGTAACTTCTAATTTCGGACGAATACTGCCATATATGTCTGCGTCACCACCTTCACCGTACGATTGCAACTGGAAGACATACTGTAGGGAGAAAGGACCAATTGCGGAGAACTCACCTCCACTGGGGCTCGAACTCCGACCACTTGGGCCGCATGCATCTCCCTTAACCACTGGGCTAGAGGTCATTTATATATATATATATATATATATATATATATATATATATATATATATATGACTATATATATATATATTTTTTATATATAGCAAATGACTATCTATATATATATATATATATATATATATATATATATATATATATATATATATATATATATATATATATATATATAGCAAATGACTATATATATATATATATATATATATATATATATATATATATATATATATATATATATCATTTGCTATATATAAATATATATATATATATATATATATATATATATATATATATATATATATATATATGTTAGTCCCGGGGCTTGATCAAAGATGGTAAAACAAATGCAACAGAGATCTACGATGATGCAAAAAACCAAATAACCCGATTACAATATAGAGGAGGGAAATAGAGAAGAGAAGATCTCTCGTTCTTCCTTGCAAACGTGTTGCAATTGGGACAGTACGAGTTACAATAATCTAGAGAAAGATGAGAAAAAGAAAAATGCTGGGGTGTCAAAACACCGTTGCTCAAAGCAAGATTCGCCCCACACGAATTGCTTCCAGGAACCAGCAAGTTTGAAGAACTTGTGGAACGCTCGAAGTCACCACTGTTCTGACTCATCGGATGGACTTGCAATGGCGGTAGCAGCTCTCTCTCTCTTTCTCCTTTTCTGACTTATATTTTTCGTAGTCTCCACAAAGGAGGCCAGAAGAGAGTATATATAGAGAGAGGGTGGAAACCCTAGCCGTCTCTTCAATTATGGAAAGATTGAATCAAATTCCAAAAAAATAGCAACGAGATTAATTCAAATCCCACAAAGATAGCAACAAAATTAATTCAAATCCCACAAAAAGTGGATCTAAATTAATCGCATTGAATCAGTCTTTCCATAACTGACTTGTAGTCTGCACAGTCAGCGGAGCCCTCCATGCGGCAGCAGCAGCAGCAGCCTGGCCACATGAGCCTCATGGCCGCATGGACCGCATGAGCCGCATGAACCGCATGAACCGCATGAGCCGCATGGACCGCATGGACCGCATGGACATGCTAAGTGCGCCAACAAAATGCCACATTACGCCTCATGAGCCCATGAGCCCTAGTCTGAGTCCGAGTCCGAGTCGCTAAGCCCCTTTGGGGCTTAGCTCCAAATGGAATTAATCCAAGAGAATGACAAAAGCATTAATGCTTAATCCTTGGTGCCTTATTCTTACCTCCTAGTAAAATCACCCACATGGTTCCCTCCTTAGGGTCACCACCCCATGTGCATCTCTCAACAACACAACCAAGTATATATGTTGAGATAACTCATGGTGCATTTCCGATGTGGGACTAAAATTTTACAAGGCATGTTGAGAGCAAGCTCTCTCCATGTAAAGAAAGCACCAACAATATATATCCTCCTAATTCAATTATACTTGATTGTACTCCAGACATAAATCATCAAGATCAAATGACTCTCATAATACGATGTGTTAATATTTCATCAGCTCCAATAAAAAATAGAGTATTTTTTGAATTTATAAATGTAGAGTTACAACAGGAAAATGACTTTTTGATGAACTTTTTAAATACTTTAGAAACAATTAAATTAAATATTGATGATATTCGAGGACAAGGATATGGCAATAAATCAAATACGAAAGGTAAAAAAATAAGGTGTTCAAAAATGATTGTCAAATATAAAGCCTAGAAGATTTTATACACCATGTGGATGTCATAGTCTTAATTTAATAATTTCAGACATGGCAAATTTGTGCTCAAAAGTTGTCGCATTTTTTGGATCGATACAATTAATATATTGTCTATTTTCTTCATCACTAAAGAGATGATCAATTTTATTGAATTACGTAAAAGATTTAACTGTTAAATCATTTTCACAAACACGTTGGAAAAGTCATGTTAATAGTATTAAAGCTATACGGGATCAAGCACCACAAATAAGACCTGTAATTATAGTAACATGGATCCAAAATCAAAAGTTGAAGCTCGAATCTTGA
This sequence comes from Iris pallida, assembly GCA_029216955.1. Classification (NCBI taxonomy): domain Eukaryota; kingdom Viridiplantae; phylum Streptophyta; class Magnoliopsida; order Asparagales; family Iridaceae; genus Iris; species Iris pallida. The sequence continues at coordinate 1,513,218 of JANAVB010035620.1, forward strand.
CCATTAGTGGTTTAGAAAATTATGAGTCTTTATAAGGCATGGTAATTTGTTTGGTTGCCTGTTCTCAAACCGGCTTGCTTTGATCGGTTGGACGGATCCTGCGCTTCCTTGGAAGATGCCGCTTTCAGATATATATATATATATATATATATATATATATATATATATATATATATATATATATATATGTCCTCCTTATTCAATTATACTTGATTGTACTCCAGACATAAATCATCAAGATCAAATGACTCTCATAATACGATGTGTTAATATTTCATCAGCTCCAATAAAAAATAGAGTATTTTTTGAATTTATAAATGTAGAGTTACAATAGGAAAATGACTTTTTGATGAACTTTTTAAATACTTTAGAAACACTTAAATTAAATATTGATGATATTCGAGGACAAGGATATGGAATAAATCAAATACGAAAGGTAAAAAAATTAAGGTGTTCAAAAATGATTGTCAAATATAAAGCCTAGAAGATTTTATACACCATGTGGATGTCATAGTCTTAATTTAATAATTTCAGACATGGCAAATTTGTGCTCAAAAGTTGTCTCATTTTTTGGATCGATACAATTAATATATTGTCTATTTTCTTCATCACTAAAGAGATAATCAATTTTATTGAATTACGTAAAAGATTTAACTGTTAAATCATTTTCACAAACACGTTGGAAAAGTCATGTTAATAGTATTAAAGCTATACGGGATCAAGCACCACAAATAAGACATGTAATTATAGTAACATGGATCCAAAATCAAAAGTTGAAGCTCGAATCTTGTAGTGCCCCGTCCCGCAAAGTCAATCGGAGGAATCGAAACGCCGACGGCGTTCGGACTTAGCCTTGCAACGGCTGCTTGAAGGCCCGCTCGGTCGAGGCGACTCCTCGCTCAGGTGGGGTAGTTTCGGTGAACTTGCCTCATCTTAGCCTTCACTTAATAACTCACATGGTTTTCAACTTGCACAAGTAGGCTAAACTAAAAGCTACGAACGCACATAGCTAAGGGAGTAATCCCGACGGGTCGAAATATGCTAGAACTTGGAAAAGGTCCCACGGCCGCCTTAGAAGTTTGCTCAGCGTGTTTTGAAAATGACAATCGATCCTTCGTCCCGTGGCTTGGGAGAAGGAAGCTTGCCGAAGTTGCTAAGTTGCCCCGACACTCGAATAAGCCTAAGTCAGAGACGTTGCCTGCTTGAATGCTTGATAAAGCATGCACTGTCCCGTCATTTTGCCCCAACGCTTGTATTAGCCTAAGTCATAGGCGTCGCCCGCGTGAATGCATAAAAATGCATGCACGGTCCCGTCATCCAAGGCTTGGCATAGCCTTCGTACGTCCCATGAGTTAAGTCGTGTTGCACGACGTTGGCTTAAGTCTAGGCACCCAAGAGTTGGTTGTTGAAGTCGAACGCGTGCACGGCACGTTCCCTCGATACGAAGCTCGGCGTAGCCTTTGCTCGTCGAGTCGTTGCCCGAGAATAAGTTAGACAAGAGTTGTGTTGGGCTATCGAAGCCATTTCTAGCACTGTTCTGCTCTATCTGCGGTTGTCAAGTCGCGTAGTCCCTTGATAACAAGGCTCATCGTATAAAGTATATGACTTGAGCGTTAGCATCGCCTAGAGAACCAGGTCTGTTTAAGACACGAGCTACGATCGATTTAGTAAAAAGCATGCCACGATCAAAGGAAGTCCCCGCGACTGGTTGTCGTCGAGATCGGTCCCGCTACTTGGGAGTCTCGCTTAGTCTTGATAAGTCCCACACACGAGATCGGTCCCGCTAATTGGGAGTCTCGCTATGTATTGAAAGGAAACACACGAGATCGGTCCCGCGGCTTGGGAGTCTCGATAGAAAGAGGAAAAATATAGTCATAAATAAGGAAGGATTTGATAGATCGGGTTGAGTCTTGCATGGTCATTAGACAACTTGTCGACAAGGTGTAGTCTTCTCGAATGATTGCCGGGGCGCCGGGATCATTCGCCCGGGGGAAGCGCATTGCGGCTCAAAGCAGGATGCCGAATAACCGCCGGGGCGCCGAGCCGTGTCCAAAATAGCTTGACATTTCTAGTGACCACTCATGTAGATGTGTCGGCAAGAGCGGCAATCCGTATGTTAGCCTTTGGATAGCGTCGAGTACTAGCACAGCGTCGGTCGAATCATGAGACAGTCTAGCATGACATGTATCAAGTTAGCAAGATACGTGCTTCGGCACAAACCAAGGCTTCCGCGTATCAAGTATTGGCATTCGCGTATTGGCTTTCGCGTATCAAGTATCGGCATTCACGTATTGGCTTTCGCGTATTAGTATTGGCATTCGCGTAGTGGCTTTCGCGTATCGGCATTGTTGGCCTGAGTTGCATAAGTTAAGTCGAGTGCCATCGCTTTAAGTCGAAAATGATCGTAATGTATAAGTTGGCTAAGTCAGGGAGTCGTTAGGTACGACCTCATCTTGAAGCATGGACAAGTCTAAGCAAAGTCTAAGGGCACGCCCTGCACGAGTCAACCCCTTGATGCAATGGCACGGCCGAGCTCGTATAAGTTGCTCATCGGCGAATCACTGTCTCGAATATTTTAAGTTACGAATAGAATACGGCACGACCCTGTCGTCCCGAGTTGAAGTTTGGTCAAGTACCTAGGCGATGAGACACTGCCTCGATCGAAATACACGTTAACATGATAGCACGACTATGTCGTCGCATAACGAGTTGGTTAGACGTCAAGTCTTAAAATTGATCCTAAGACAAGACCAGAAAGACAATCGTAAAGGGACTTGTAAGCTGCATAAAGTAAATGAATGTGTCGGTTTTGTATGGGTGGGCGAGGAGCTCACTCCACCAGTACAGTTGAGTACTGACACCCACACAGTGTTCATGTGCAGGCACATGTAGAAGCTCATGGCGCGGAGCTCGCTTGGATGCATCGAGGCACGGAGTTCCTTGACGATTCGAAGCATGCGGTCGAGTGGATTGAAGACTTATACAGGACATAACTCGCTTGGATGCATCGAGGCACGGAGTTCCTTGACGATTCGAAGCATGCGGTCGAGTGGATTGAAGACTTATACAGGACATAATGTATGGACATCGCCTTCCGAAGCTTCCGTTGGCTCAAGTATTGTAATCGAGAGATGAGAGAGAGCAGAGTGACTTGTAAATGAGAGAAAAGTGAGCACGAGAGACTTGTAATTTATCCTTGCGCCCACAAATGTAATCTTGTATTCAATATCAATAAAGATCTTCTTTTGAATGACTTGTGTTCATGTGTGCTTGTTCTAAATTTCCGCTGCATGTTTCAATATTTCTGTTTGGGACTTCTGTGCGACGATCCTGTCGCCGTCGATGTAATCGGCCGTTATGAAACTGCCTTGTACGAGCATAATCTAGGCTCGTGCGGCATCACGTCTTAGCGAGGACGATCACTCCTACGGGAGCGGGGCGTGACATAATGGTATCAGAGCATGGCTTTACGTCCTTGGACTTCAAGTCGAATTTCTCAGTTTTGAAAGCTCGTCGTTGGAAAGAAAAAAAAAGTGTGCGCTCTCTCTCGAATGTCCCTCGGCATGTCCATACAATAAGTCTAAATATTTTCAAAAGCTCGTACAAGCGTTCATTCGAACGTATCGGTAGGCAAAGGCCTTTGTGCCGAACGGTGTCAACTTGTCTTGATAAGAAAACAAAGTGCTAAAGTTAGCAAAGTCGCGTGCGTGCCTGAATAATCCTATGTTGACCTTAGCAAGTGAGCGTGTAAACTCGAAGTATAGTCCGTACGCGATGGTTATGCGGCACAACTTAGTCCGTGTGTCGCGTACCTCGACCTTTTGGTGCAAACGAGTTACGAGCGATATCAAGTATCACTCGTGTAGTGCCCCATCCCTACATCGTGCCCCGTACTCTGTCCACGGGGTACGCGAGAAAGGAACACTGTCGCTATCGATTCGGTCGGGACCGATAGGTCAGGATCGGCCGAGTCGATCGAACGGAAACGGTTGAATTAAGATCCATTCCTCGTTATGGAATGTCTTCTTCGGAACCAAGTCCCATATTCAGCGGATTGCGCCTCGAGGATTGACTCTGCGGCTGAGTCGGGAGAGACCTCCCGTTGCTCTGCTTTTCACGCCGCTTGTGTTGGTTTTGGCTTTGTTTCCTGAATGCGTTTTCGTGAATGATTTTGATGGTTTTCATGGCTTGCATTTCGAACTCGTATTTTCTATCGAACTCCTTGAATAATGTAGTGTTCTAATCGGTTGCTTGAGCGATTTCAGGTAATCGTGTAGGCGACGTCTAACGCGACCAACAAGTTCTCTCGCCGAAGTAAACTCAAGGTGAATGGCTGACCCTTCTCTTCTCGACCCCCTTCTTAAGTAAATCGATAGTGTTGTTACGAATGAAAGAATAAAAGCAAGGGCACGGATACGGTAAAATAATCAAGTTTCAAAAGAGAGAAAGTAGGCTAGGCCTTAATAACTAAATGTTGTCTTAACTCGGTCATTGGACAACTTGTCGACAAGGAGAGAGTTTCCTCGAGCGACTACCCGGGGCCACGGGACCGACTCGGCCTAGGAGGAAACACGGTATAGCTGTGCTGGATGATAGCACGGGTTAAGCGGGGACTTGCAGCGGGGCTCGCTACTTGCGCTGCAAGGGCCCCGGCTAACAAAGCTATAGTCCAGGATGGCTTGTGATGTCAGTGACCAACACACGAAACAATTGCACTTGGTATGGAAATGATAACAATTGACAGGGAAGAACATGGCAAGTTTCATAAGGCACGACGCGGACCGCCGTCGGTAAGTTTCAACGTAAATTTTACTATGCTTGTCATATGCTTGTTTGAAATTCATTAGGATGGTTAGAAACATTCATACTCTAAGTCATATAAACTCTTCAACCAAATGAGAGCTTGGAACTTAAATAGCCACGCACCAGTACAAAGTGTAATGTACTGATCCTCGCTCTCCACGCAGGTACCCCGAACTACGAAGGGCGTGCCACTTGAAAGCTCAAGGCGAAGTAAACCCTTTTGAAGCCTCGTCCGAGTGTAAAGGCTTCTTACTGGATTCCTTTTGAAGAAGACCCGCACTCAGTCCAAAAGAAGATGACGACTCGACTCGCCTCGATAGCATGTGGAAATGTGTAATGGTTTTTGTTTGTAAAAAGGGATGTAATGTATGGAATGACTATCTCATCGGCGTTCATTTTGTAAGTCGAGTCATATTGTAGCCCGCGCGGCAATGATTGTAAAGGAGTCTATGTAAAGTTTTATTATCATCAATGAAAAAGTCTATTTCTATTTCAAATGTGTCATTCAATTTCTCTGCGTACTCTAACTTGATGTTGTGTTTCGGATAACCTTATGACTATGCCTTGTGCGATCGTAACTTAGGTTCGTACGGCATCACGCCCGGGGGACGACTATCGATTCTACGAAATCGGGGCATGACATAATGGTATCAGAGTACGGCTTTACATCCTTTGACCTCGTATCGATGAGATAAGTTGTTCCATACAATGAGTCCGTAATATTTTGTGACTGATGCGTTTGCCTTCGTATCGCAGAAGTGACGGAACCCACGGCCGAGCAAGAACAGAGCACATCAAGCGGCTCTAGTAGTTCGCATCGTCCGCGGGCCGGACCTTCTAACGATACCATCGAAAGGATGCTGCGTATGATGGAGGCGTAGCGAAACCAGTCCGAGAACCGACATCAACAAGTAGAGGAATGACAGGCCCAGTTCGAAGCTCGCTTTGATGCACATGCCAAACTTCAGCAAAAGCAGCTAGATACCCTGCAGCAGATCGTCCAGACAATGGCGGCCAATGGGAATTCTACGACTATGCCTACCATCATCGTGCCGGCGATCCAACCCATTGATGTCGACACGGAGGATCTCGAGCGTCAATCAGCGGCACCAAAAAAATACAACTTTGAAGTGTCTGAATTCAAGAAGGCGTGCCGCACTTCCTTCAGCGGTACCGAAGGCCCTTCTATAGCGATCGACTGATTGGAAGAGCTGGAAGATCACTTCGAGCTTCTCGACATTGAAGAATCGAAGCAAGTCGCCTGCGCACAACTTCAACTCCGGTTGAACGCGCACGACTGGTGGGCCGTGCGCAAGCGAGCGATCCGACCGGACAATAACACCGCGCCGATCTCTTGGGCCACGTTCCGTAAAGCTTTCGAAGTCCAGTACCTTCCGTCAGCCGTTCGTCAAGCGAAGGAGAATGAATTCATGCAGTTGAAGTAAGAAAGCCGGACAGTGGAACAGTACGCCGCAGTATTCAACAAGTTGTCTAAGTTTGCTGGCCAGTTTCTGCCTACTGAAGAGTGCCATGTGCGACGGTTCGAAGTGGGTCTGCGACCCTCTATCGGTGCGTATGTCGGGGTCCCGGAGTACAAGACCATGGGCGAGGCTCTGAATTACGCACTCCGCCTTGAGAACCTGCATCCTTCCGGTGCTGACGACGTTGTGCGCCACTCCAATCACAAACGTCCTAGCTATACGGGAGGCAACAATCACACTTCAAAGCGTCCGAACCACGACGGTTAACAGGGACGAACCCTACCATTTTCTTGTGCCAAATGTCAAAACTTCGGTTACCATGCAATGATTGCCATGTCCTCGAAGGAGGGTGCTTCAACTGCGGAGCAAGGAACCACCAAAAACGAGATTGCCCCCGGATTTAGAATCGTAACGCCCCGCCACAACAACACCGTCAAGAGAATCGAGGACAGGCGCCTCGACCTCCTCCGCCCATTCAACCCGCACCGTAAAATGGCCGAGATCGTCGTCCCCACACTCAGGGCCGCGTCTACGCCATGACTCTAGACGAAGCGCTGGCGTCAGATACCGTAGTGTCAGGTATACTAAAATTCAATAATGTGCCTGCTCGTGTGTTATTTGATTCAGGCGTTTCACATAGTTTTATATCGGCGGACTTTGCCGCTGAGCACAAATTTCCTGTAATATCATTAGATCTCGACCTTAGCGTAAGCACGCCTTTGGGCACACCAATTCTCACAAACTTAGCTTGCGCCGGCGGAATTATCTGTATCGGCGGTCAAAAGATCGGTCTGGATGTGATAGTCCTAGACATGAAGGACTTTGACATCATTCTGGGAATGGATTGGCTCGGGCCGTGCAACGCAACCATAGACTGCGCTGAAAAGAAGGTCACATTTTGTATGCCTGGAGTGCCTGAATTCTGCTACTCGTGTGGTGAGGCGTCGCCGACCTGCATGGTGATCTCCAAAATATCTGCTCGACGGATGCTGCATTCCAGGTGCGAAGGCTATCTAGCTTCCGTTCGAGACATACGACAGGATGGTACAAACGCGGGTCAGACCAACGTTGTGGCAGAATTCCCCGACGTGTTCCCGGACGAGCTACCCGGCATGCCGCCCGATCGAGAAATAGAGTTCACCATCGACACATTCCCCGACACCTGGTCGATCTCGAAGGCTCCGTACAGAATGGCCCTTGCAGAATTGAAAGAATTGAAGGCACAACTTCAGGAATTGCTCGAAGAGGGTTTATCCGTCCGAGTGTCTCGCCGTGGGGTGCGCCCGTGCTGTTCGTGAAGAAGAAGGATGGATCGATGCGACTCTGTATCGACTATCGAGAATTGAATAAAGCCACCGTCCGAAACAAATACCCCCTGCCCCGTATCGACAACTTGTTCGACCAGCTCCAGGGTGCAACGGTGTTTTCAAAGATTGATCTACGATCGGGTTATCACCAACTCAAAGTCAAGCCAGATGACGTGCCGAAGTCTGCCTTCCGCACTCGTTATGGCCACTACGAGTTTTTGGTAATGCCGTTCGGTCTGACAAACGCCCCTACCGTCTTCATGGATCTAATGAATCGGGTGTTCCGTCCGTTCGTTGACAAGTTCGTAGTAGTCTTCATCGACGACATCCTCGTCTACTCGAAGGATCGAGCGCAACATACAGAGCATCTGCGGACGGTACTCCAAACCCTTTGAGAGAATCAGTTGTACATGAAGATGAGCAAGTGCGAGTTCTGGCTGAATAGCGTCTCATTCCTTGGGCACATCATCTCCGCCGCGGGCATCGCAGTCGATCCAAAAAAAGTCGAGGCAGTTGCTGATTGGAAACGGCCCGCATCAGTTAGCGAAATTCGAAGCTTCCTAGGCTTGGCGGGATACTATCGACGCTTCGTGAAGGACTTCGCAAATATTGCATCGCCGTTGACTCGCCTCATCCAGAAAGGAGTCGCATTCAAGTGGTCAGGCGACTGTGAAGCTTCCTTCCAGGAGCTCAAACAACGGCTCGTTTCGGCCCCGATACTTGCTCTTCCTGAAGGGACAGAGGGATTTCAAATCTTCAGCGATGCTTCTGGCCAGGGCTTGGGGTGTGTGCTCATGCAGCGGGATAAGGTAATATCTTTTGCTTCCCGGTGTTGAAGCCGCACGAGAAGAACTACCCCACGTACGACCTAGAACTAGCGGCAATTGTGTTCGCGTTGAAGCTGTGGCGTCACTATCTCTATGACGTGGCGTGCAGGATTTATATGGACCACAAAAGCCTCAAGTATCTCTTCACCCAGAAAGAACTGAATTTGCGGCAGAGGCGATGGCTCGAACTAATCAAAGACTATGACTTATCAATCGACTACACGTCGGGCAAGAGAAATGTGGTAGCAGATGTGCTGAGCCGGAAGTACTTGGCTTTATTATGTATCAACGACCGACTGCTGCGTGACTTGGAAGGAATGGGCATCGAGCTCCGAGTTCGTTTCAGAGACGTAAAACTGGCACAACTGCGGGTGGAATCGAGCCTACTGGAGAGGATCAAGTCTGCACAGAAGGACGACCCCTACCTGGAAAAGATGCGGAAGCTGATATCGACAGAGAAAGCGTCTGACTTTGCAGAGGACGAGTCGGAAGTGTTGCGCGTGAAGGGACGACTATGCGTACCGGACGACGTAGAACTTAGAAAGGAGATGATGACGGAGGCGCACTATGCCAAATATTTCTTACATCCTAGCAGTACCAAGATGTATAAGGACCTCCGCGTTGTCTTTTGGTGGTACGGCATGAAGAGGGACGTAGCGCTCTTTGTGTCAAAATATATGGCCTGTCAGCAAGTCAAAGCCGAGCACCAGCGACCGGGCGGGGAGATGCAGAACCTCGCCATTCCAGAGTGGAAGTGGGATCACACCACTATGGACTTCGTTGTTGGCTTGCCGAGGACGCCGCGGGGAAATAACGCCATCTGGGTCATCGTCGATCGACTAACCAAGTCAGCGCACTTTATTGCCATCAAAGTTACTTGGAGCGTCGACCGCCTTGCTCAGATATACCTTGATGAAATAGTTCGGCTGTACGGGGTCCCAGTTTCTATCATCTCTGATCGGGATGGACGGTTCGTAGCACACTTCTGGAGTAGTCTACATTCAGCATTGGGGACTAAGTTGAAGTTCAGCTCAGCTTATCATCCTCAGACTGACGGACAAACAGAGCGGGTGAACTAAATTATCGAAGACATGTTACGACTCTGTGCGATCGACTTGAAGTCAAGTTGGGACGTCCATCTACCGCTGGCCGAGTTTGCATACAACAACAGCTATCAGTCCAGCATCCAAATGGCGTCGTATGAAGCTTTGTACGGCCGGAAGTGTAGATCGCCCATTTACTGGGATGAAGTCGGGAAACGGCAGATACTTGGTCCGGAGCTGGTAGAGCAGACTGTGCAGAAGGTCAAGTTGATACGAGAAAGATTGAAGATAGCACAAAATCGGCAGAAAAGCTATGCCGACACGCACCGACTCCCCCTCGAGTTCTCGGAAGGCGACCATGTATTCCTGAAGGTGATGCCTATGCGTGGAGTTTTTAGGTTCGGTACGAAAGGGAAATTGAGCCCAAGATTTGTTGGCCCGTTCGAAATATTAAAGCGAGTCGCCCCGGTAGCTTACCAAATCGCCTTGCCGCCTGCATTGTCAGAGGTACATGACGTCTTCTACGTATCGTAATTGAGGAAGTACGTGCATGATCCGAACCATGTTGTGGATTTGGGTAAGCTGGACCTGAAGGCGGACTTGTCATATGTCGAAGAGCCGGTGCAAATCTTGGAGCGCAAGGATAAACTTCTCCGTAACCATGCTATTCCTCTAGTCCGCGTCCTCTGGAGAAACCATTCGGTCGAGGAGTCGACGTGGGAGCTTGAGTCAGAAATGAAGGAGAAGTTCCCTTAATTGTTCTCGTATAGGTAGGTTCTATTTTAAGTTTCGAGGACGAAACTTTTTCTTAGTTGGTTATGGTGTAGTGCCCCGTCCCTACATCGTGCCCCGTACTCTGTCTACGGGGTGCGCGAGAAAGGAACACTGTCGCTATCGATTCGGTCGGGACCGATAGGTCGGGATCGGCCGAGTCGATCGAACGGGAACGGTTGAATTAAGATCCATTCCTCGTTATGGAATGTCTTCTTCGGAACCAAGTCCCATATTCAGCGGGTTGCGCCTCGAGGATTGACTCTGCGGCTGAGTCGGGAGAGACCTCCCGTTGCTCTGCTTTTCACGTCGCTTGCATTGGTTTTGGCTTTGTTTCCTGAATGCATTTTCGTGAATAATTTCGATGGTTTTTATGGCTTGCGTTTCGAACTCGCATTTCCTATCGAACTCCTTGAATAATGCAGTGTTCTAATCGGTTGCTTGTGCAATTTCAGGTAATCGCGTAGGCGACGTCTAGCGCGACCAACAAGTTCTCTCGCCGAAGTAAACTCAAGGTGAGTGGCTGACCCTTCTCTTCTTGACCCCCTTCTTAAGTAAATCGATAGTGTTGTTGCGGATGAAAGAATAAAAGCAAGGGCACGGATACGATAAAATGATCAAGTTTCAAAAGAGAGAAAGTAGGCTAGGCCTTAATAACTAAATGTTGTCTTAACTCGTTCATTGGATAACTTGTCGACAAGGAGAGAGTTTCCTCGAGCGACTACCCGGGGCCACGGGACCGACTCGGCCTAGGAGGAAATACGGTATAGCTGTGCTGGATGATAGCACGGGTTAAGCGGGGACTTGCAGCGGGGCTCGCTACTTGCACTGCAAGGGCCCCGGCTAACAAAGCTATAGTCCAGGATGGCTTGTGATGTCAGTGACCAACACACGAAATAATTGCACTTGGTATGAAAATGATAACAATTGACAGGGAAGAACATGGTAAGTTTCATAAGGCGCGGCGCGGGCCGCCGTCGGTAAGTTTCAACGTAAATTTTACTATGCTTGTCATATGCTTGTTTGAAATTCATTAGGATGGTTAGAAACATTCATTCTCTAAGACATATAAACTCTTCAACCAAATGAGAGCTTGGAACTTAAATAGCTACGTACCAGTACAAAGTGTAATGTACTGATCCTCGCTCTCCACGCAGGTACCCCGAACTACGAAGGGCGTGCCACTTGAAAGCTCAAGGCAAAGTGAACCCTTTTGAAGCCTCGTCCGCGTGTAAAGGCTTGTTACTGGATTCCTTTTGAAGATGACCCGCATTCAGTCCAAAAGAAGATTACGACTCGACTCGCCTCGATAGCAGGTGGAAATGTGTAATAGTTTTTGCTTGTAAAAAGGGATGTAATGTATGGAACGAATATCTCATCGACGTTTATTTTGTAAGTCGAGTCATGTTGTAGCCCGCGCGACAATGATTGTAAAGGAGTCTATGTAAAGTTTTATTATCATCAATAAAAAAGTCTATTTCTATTTCAAATGTGTCATTCAATTTCTCTGCGTACTCTAACTTGATGTTGTGTTTCGGATAACCTTATGACTATGCCTTGTGCGATCGCAACTTAGGTTCGCACGGCATCACGCCCGAGGGACGACTATCGATTCTACGGAATCGGGGCGTGACAGCTCGGTCGGGAACAAAGCTACACTTAGAGTATCTATCGATAGGAACGCTATCGAGTTAACGCTTAGGCGTACACGGAAGATTGACTTGGATTTTGAGGAAATAGTGCGAACAACTTAGTACGTCGAGACGACATGAGCGATTACGCTAGAGATTCGTCGGACGAATCGGAAGGATGTCTTAGCGAATGATGCGAACGTGATTGAGGCCTAGATCGGATGGCTCGAATCCGAGTGGTATATGGTTTGTCTTAGAAATCATTCGAGCAAATATTGAGGATTTGAGATAACAACGAGTATGTCAGCGAGGCGATGCGATCGCACAAAGCCTTAGAACGCGTCACGCTTAGTTGGTCGTGACTTCGAATGTCCCGAATGAGATGTCGTTCAGATAACTTGTCAATGGGAAACTCGTGTTAGAAAACGGTTCGAAACGATGAATAAAAGTGAATGTCTTGATCGAGGAAACCTAGAGGATCGTGCTTACGATTCGGATTGCGTCAAATGAAATGTGACTTGAGTTTTGGACAACGATTTTGAAACTAGCTTGAGGAATAGCGATCGAACTTGATCTTGAATATCGAGGAGATTGTGGTATATCCAGTTCGGACAATAGCATCAGTCGCACGACTCGAAATTGGTTGTAAAGGAAGATCGTCAGGTTACGCATATCGTCGATGGTATTGAGGCGTATCAAAGATCGATATGCGATAACTCGGGGGTACTCCGACTCGGGGAATGACGATCGTACAAATACCGGTGGATGCTATACTCGGGATGTTGAAATGTATCGAGGAAAAGATAGACGTGGCTCGAGGATTTTCTAGTTAAATGAATGACGGTCGGACTATCGAATTAAAATCTTGACTTGGATGGAAATGAAATGTTTGGATTTACTTCATCGATAACCACAACTTCGACATTCTTGTCTTATGCGAGCGCAACTCCAGCCTCGCACATGCGTCACGCCGATTAGGACGATCACTTCACGTGAGCACTGGTATGGTGATTCATACAGCGGGGGTGATTGAACTAGCATGGCGTGGCAATTTGTGTGCTTCGTCTTGTGGTTTGACATGAAGGTGGACTCGAGAATGACTTAGCGTACGTGACGATTGAACTTGAGGATTGAGTAGGTCCAATCCGTGTATCGAGAATGAATGAGTCAAAACTCAAACAAGAGTTACATCCCGATGAGAATAATTATTCCGCAGGAGCGTTGCATGGTGATTCATGAACCACCGTGGATAATCGGACTCGCGTGAGATTGGGGCACAACATATTGTCAAAGCTAGACGACCTCATGATCGAATACATGAATTGGTTAGAATTGGTGATCTGAATGGATTCGAATACGCGCAACGAATGCATTGAGGCGAATAGGTGATCGTGCTCGATGTTTTAGAAATCTGAGTGACGCGAGATTGGATAGAAAACCCCGTACTACCGACTTTGGTTTGACCCTAGGATTGGGGTCAGTGTTGGCATTATTGTTGGAGAACTATGATTCCAATCCTGACATTGACTTAGCCTTGAAAGAAATGGCCTAGCGGATAGGCGAGACGCCCTGTTTCAAGAGTTATCAATCGAAAGATTGATCTTGAGGATTAGTATGAATGGATAGTGTGAATCACGAATATAGGAATACCCCTCACGAGATTCGGCTGATATGCATATATTTCAGGGACGCCTGAGTATGTGCACGATGCGACTCGAGTGAGAACGATTAATTCTCTTTCATGCGGCTTGGTGAATGCATATATTTTGGGGACGCCTGGAATGCGTACACGATCCAACCAAGTGGTGCGTTGAATTCTAGCAAGACTTGAGGAATAAAAAAGTGTTGAAGATCTTGAAATCATGTTGAAGGAAAGATTGATGATAGCACGATCGTGGCTCGGAATCGAAGAAACGCGTAGGCGCAGCGCGTGCGATAATTGTGGCGAACCCCGCACGACTGTTATAGTTTCGTGTCTAGGCTCGATTAAGTCTTGGCCATAGAATTGGTAGGATGGCTTGCCTTCAGGAAAGTCTCGAGGATGAGACTTATTCTGAGTGGTGTATGATGTAGTGCCCCGTCCCGCAAAGTCAATCGGAGGAATCAAAATGCCAACGATGTTCGGACTTAGCCTTGCAACGGCTGCTTGAAGGCCCGCTCGGTCGAGACGACTTCTCGCTCAGGTGGGGTAGTTTCGGTGAACTTGCCTCATCTTAGCCTTCACTTAATAACTCGCATGGTTTTCAACTTGCACAAGTAGGCTAAACTAAAAGCTACGAACGCACATAGCTAAGGGAGTAATCCCGACGGGTCAAAATATGCTAGAACTTGAAAAAGGTCCCGCGGCCGTTTTAGAAGTTTGCTCAGCGTGTTTTGAAAATGACAATCGATCCTTCATCCCATGGCTTGGGAGAAGGAAGCTTGCCTAAGTTGCTAAGTTGCCCCGACACTCGAATAAGCCTAAGTCATAGGCGTCGCCTGCTTGAATGCTTGATAAAGCATGCACTGTCCCGTCATTTTGCCCCAACGTTTGTATTAGCCTAAGTCATAGGCGTCGCCCGCGTGAATGCGTGAAATGCATGCACGGTCCCGTCATCCAAGGCTTGGCATAGCCTTTGCACGTCCCGTGAGTTAAGTCGTGTTGCACGACGTTGGCTTAAGTCTAGGCACCCAAGAGTTGGTTGTTCAAGTCGAACGCGTGCACGGCACGTTCCCTCGATGCGAAGCTCGATGTAGCCTTTGCTCGTCGAGTCATTGCCCGAATAAGTTAGACAAGAGTTGTGTTGGGCTATCGAAGCCATTTCTAGCACTGTTCTGCTCTATCTACGGTTGTCAAGTCGCGTAGTCCCTTGAGAACAAGGTTCGTCGTATAAAATATATGACTTGAGCATTAGCATCGCCTAGAGAACCAGGTCTATCTAAGGCACGAGCTACGGTCGGTTTAGTGAAAAGCATGCCACGATCAAAGGAAGTTCCCACGACTAGTTGTCGCCGAGATCGGTCCCGCTACTTGGGAGTCTCGCTTAGTCTTGATAAGTCCCGCACACGAGATCGGTCCCGCTACTTGGGAGTCTCGCTATGTATTGAAAGGAAACACACGAGATCGATCCCGCGGCTTGGGAGTCTCGATAGAAAGAGGGAAAACATGGTCATGAATAAGGAAGTATTTGATATATCGGGTTAAGTCTTGCTTGGTCATTGGACAACTTGTCGACAAGGTGTAGTCTTCTCGAATGATTGCCGGGGCGCCGGGATCATTCGCCCGGGGGAAGCGCGTTGCGGCTCAAAGCAGGATGCCGGATAACCGCATGGGAGTATCGGCGCTTCCGGGGCTAGCTACCCATTAGAAGGGCAGCCCAATACCCCCGCCGAGCCGTGTCCAAGATAGCTTGACATTTCTAGTGACCATTCATGTAGATGTGTCGGCAAGAGCGGCAATCCGCATGTTTGCCTTTGGATAGCGTCGAGTACTAGCACAGCGTCGGTCGAATCATGAGACAGTCTAGCACGACATGTATCAAGTTAGCAAGATACGTGCTTCGGCACAAACCAAAGCTTCCGCGTATCAAGTATTGGTATTCGCGTATTGGCTTTCGCGTATCAAGTATTGGCATTCGCGTATTGGCTTTCGCGTATCAGTATTGGCATTCGCGTAGTGGCTTTCGCGTATCGGCATTGTTGGCCTGAGTTGCATAAGTTAAGTCGAGTGCCATCGCTTTAAGTCAAAAAGGACCGTAATGTATAAGTTGGCTAAGTCAGGGAGTCGTTAGGCACGACCTCATCTTGAAGCACGGATAAGTCTAAGCAAAGTCTAAGGGCACGCCCTGCACGAGTCAACCCCTTGATGCCTTGGCACGGCCGAGCTCGCATAAGTTGCTCCTCGGCGAATCACTGTCTCGAATATGTTAAGTTACGAATAGAATACGGCATGACCCTGTCATCCCGAGTTGAAGTTTGGTCAAGTATCTAGGCGATGAGGCACTACCTCGATCGAAATACACGTTGACATGATAGCACGACTATGTCGTCGCATAACGAGTTGGTTAGACGTCAAGTCTTAAAATTGATCCTAAGTCAAGACTAGAAAGACAATCGTAAAGGGACTTGTAAGCTGCACAAAGTAAATGAACGTGTCGGTTTTGTATGAGTGGACGAGGAGCTCACTCCACCAGTACAGTTGAGTACTGACACCCACACAGAGTTCATGTGCAGGCACAGGTAGAAGCTCGTGGCGCGGAGCTCGCTTGGATGCGTCGAGGCACGGAGTTCCTTGGCGATTCGAAGCATGCGGCCGCGTGGATTGAAGACTTATACAGGACATAATGTATGGACATCGCCTTCCGAAGCTTCCGCTGGCTCAAGTATTGTAATCGAGAGATGAGAGAGAGCAGAGTGACTTGTAAATGAGAGAAAAGTGAGCACGAGAGACTTGTAATTTGGCCTTGCGCCCACAAATGTAATCTTGTATTCAATATCTATAAAGAGCTTCTTTTGAATGACTTGTGTTCATGTGTGCTTGTTCTAAATTTCTGCTGCATGTTTTAATATTTCTGCTTGGGACTTCTGTGCGACGATCCCGTCGCCGCCGATGTAATCGGCCGTTGTGAAACTTCCTTGCACGAGCGCAATCTAGGCTCGTGCGGCATCACGCCTTAGCGAGGACGATCGCTCCTACGGGAGCGGGACGTGACAAATCTTGGCCATTAGTGGTTTAGAAAATTATGAGTCTTTATAAGGCATGGTAATTTGTTTGGTTGCCTGTTCTCAAACCGGCTTGCTTTGATCGGTTGGACGGATCCTGTGCTTCCTTGGAAGATGCCGCTTTCAGGGTTTTCTTCCTTATATTATAGTTATCTATTAAATGTAGTTAGTAAGAAATTACAATCACAAGATGCGCATATTGACATAACAATCACAAGATACACGTATTGACATAGCAATAGCTTCTACGAAAAGAAGTTTTTCAAAACTAAAATTAATAAAATTCTACTTAAGATCTACTATGTCATAAGATTAAGTGGATTAGCGACTATATCTATCGAAAGTGATATTTTACAAAATATTGACTACAAAAACTTAATTAGTACGTTTGCATCTCAAAAGGCAAGAAAAATTAAAATTTAACTAAATTTTTTATTAAAATAATGGACCCATTTAAATGATTTGCCTAGGGCCTCCAATTGTCTTGAGACATGTATGGTTGGGTGGATTCGACCTCTCGGAGAAGTGGATTATTTCGTACAATTAATGGTGAGAATTAAAAAAAGCTTAATTAAGTAAGGATAAAAAAAAATGTAAATTACACATCGCCCGATTAATAATTACACAATTCTAATTACTATAAATATAAACAATCTCAAAAATAAATTTACTTGAAAATATTTTTTACTCTTTCAGAATGTGTTTCTCATAGAAAAAAGTGAGAAAAAAATATAGATTATAGACACGTACTTGATTCTAATTTAATTAAAACCTTTTTGACATTCTTGTCATACAATATTAAGATGTTCACTGAGGCATCTTAACTCTCCTAATATTTTTAAACTGCAAATTTTCTTGGGTTGGAGATTTTACTTGGCCACTAGAAAGTTTAGTCCCACATTGGAAAAAAAAACTCCCAGTGTGTATCTCAATATATAGCTATGCTTAGTATTGGCATATGCACATGGGGTGTGGTGGTCCATGTGGTTGCCATCATAGAATACTTTTCTAGAGGACTACGTTTAAATCCTCAAAGAAAATATTTACATTTTTTGCCACACTCTATGGGAAAATTCTTTAGTAGCTAAGCCACGTAGGGACTTTTAGTGACTCAGATCCGAGCTCCGACGGAGGGCACCTCTTTGATGGCGGACTCGGGCGCGGTTATGTGCACGGTTGTTGAGCAAGTGTGCTGATTGCGTGTAGATTATGCTGAGTGGGCGGATTTAGTGGATGATCAGCTTGAACCACTCCTTATCTTTTGAGTTTCTGTTTTAAGCTGTATAATCTACAGTGACTGTAATGGGGTTAGGGTTTCCCCATCTTCCTATATATAATCTCTCTCTCTCTCTCTCTCTCTCTCTCTCTCTATATATATATATATATATATATATATATATATATATATATAGAGAGAGAGAGAGAGAGAGAGAGAGAGAGATTTTCTGCTAACTTCAGGAATCGCAGCCACTGCCCATATGTCCACAAAGTATGTCTAAGGAGTTCATCGGTTCGAGTTCATCACAGAGGTGGTATGAGCATTACAGAAGTTCTACTACATTTATAACTTATTGGTTTCTGGAAGCAGATCATCTGAAAGAGGACAATTCTTACCTTGAGTAATGGTGGTCTTCCTCACCCCAACAAAATTTTTGTTCTACATCTTCTTCTACTAGATTTTGTAACACTTCTATAACATTGTATAAACTGTGATTGAAAAGAGATGAACTGATTTAATTTTTATAGCTTTCTAGCTTGCAAGAATCAAATCTGTTCGTAATCATCTATTTTGATAGCATCATTAGAGCCAGGTTCAAACTTTGATTTTCAATATCTCACAGTTTTGAGTCCATTTTTGTAACCTTGGCAATAACACCTTGTGATATATAGACATATTGGAATAAAAATATCATGGACAAAGACTACACCTAATTATATCATGTAGTTACATGGGTGATCAAAGATCATCTAGGAAACAAGACCGAACCGAACCGAACCGAACCGAACCGAATAAGAGATTCGGTTCGGTTTCGGTTTTGAAAATACTAAATTTTCTTATTCGGTTTCGGTTTCGGTTTCGGTTTTGGGTTTCGGTTTCGGTCCAAAACCGAAAACCGAATAAGAAAATTTAGTTTCGGTTTTGGATTTCGGTTTCGGTCCAAAACCGAAAACCGAATAAGAAAATTTAGCTTATATATATATATATATATATATATATATATATATATATATATATATATATATATATATATGTATATTTAGTTATTATATATATTAACAAAAAAAAACACAAATAAACCCAAAAATCGAATAAACCGAACCTATTTAATTTGGTTCGGTTCGGTTCGGTTATTGACCAATTCGGTTCGGTTTCAGTTTTGCTTATTCGGTTTCGGTCCAATTCGGTTTTCGGTTATTCGATTCGGTTGAAACCGAATAAACCGAATACTCACCCCTAGAAACAACTCTTTTCCTTGTTGATTGGGAATAAGTTATCCATGTACATAGTTTTTTCTTCTTCTTCTTCTTCTTCTTTTTTGCGATGTCCGGCATAATGTACGGAACTTTGTGCACACTGTGTTGCATGCAATTTGGGCCCACTTTTCGCAATTTTCACACACACACCCGTCTCCTCCGCGGTTCGATTCCGAGACCGTCTGCCGCCTAGCCAAGGAAGTTATACCTCTCCTCATTGACCACAAGAGCCAATTGAGTTTAGTTATCCATGTACGTAGTTGGTGGTAGTTCTTTCAACTCAACTACTCCCTTAATGTGGCATGTCGAGGAAGCTGCCCACATCTTCCGCTTTAGCTCATGTTGGTTCAAAACATTGGTTCAATATACCCTTCATTATAGATGAAAACTTGATAGAGCCATAACATTAGCAGGTAACACTGAAATTCCTGACTGGCACCTTAGTATGTCCTTTGCTTTCGGCAAATAAACAAGTGATATACAGTCCATAATAAGAACCCATAATCAATGTATCAAATTACTATATGTGTGTACATCACTTTAGTTATGCGACAATTAGTTATAGATAGAACCCATTCCCTTTATTCTGGTGATGTGTATACACAAGTACCCATTAATTATTGTCAGGACAATATTGCTTTGTTAATTTTAAAGTATGTACTTGTTTACATCAACTCAACCTTTTGAAGAATATGAGGGTCTTGTTTCCGAGAGATGGAACAAGCAGGTCTTCTGATTATCAAATGCATGCCTGCTGCCACCTTGACTAGTTTTAATTTGAACTTAAAACTCCCAAGTAGGGATGGTTAGCCACAATGTACAATCACAAAAGGTTATGTGGTGGCAAACAAGAATCTGCAAATACTCGAGACTAGTTAAGTAGGTGGTTGTGTTCGACTCTTCCTCTTGGCCAGCTTATATGCATTGTGGACTATATATATACTTATGTCATACTTAGGTTTATATGCATTGTGGACTATATATTAATTGGGTACTTGATTGGAGTAGTATAGATGTCAAAGTTTATCTATCAACTGTAACTAATTTGTATGTCTATCTATTATCAGATATAGAAGAGTGATTGGATCCCGCTATTATTAAACATCTCCGAATATTTTCAAAATAGCATCCGTTTGGATTTTTTTTTTTTGGACCGTACAAATTAGTTCAAAATATCGTGAGAAACTGGATATATATAAATTAAGGAGATACTATGTACGGTCTAGAAAGATATATCCAACGACTACTATATCGAAAACATTCAGAAATACTTAATAGCGGATATCCTGATCCCTAGGTCATGCTTACATAGTGCTTGTAGTTTGTACCATATATACTTATGTCATACTTGGAGGTTTATATGCATTGTGGATTATACATTTGGGTCAAAGTTTATCCATCAACTGTAAATAATTTGTATGTTTGTTGGAAACCAAACCATGACCAAGGAGTGCAACTTTAAATACATTGGATATAGCTCGACTCCCTAGTGACATGGTTCGGGAATTATGGCCCAACACAAGCCCAAGTTGATTATGCGCCAGGTGCATTAGGTATAGAAAGCCTCGTCATATATATAAAGCCTCGTCATATTAAGATACAAATATCGCAACTTTATGCTACAATACCTAACATTGAAAAGGGAATTAGAGTATTGCAAGTAGTAGTAGTTCTTGGGGAATTCACTATAGTCCACTAATTTGTTCGTGATGGCAAGGAAATCTGATCATGGGACAGTTAATTTGTTGTTTTGAATCAAATTAAGATACAATTCCTTCTGTTACTAGTTATTATCATGCAACTATTATGCTCAATGTAGAACATTGAAAAAGTAAAGTATGTTGCAATGCGATCAACAACCATGCAACAATGATGTAGAAATCTCAAGCTAAAGCATGAAAAAAGAAATAATAATAATAAAAGAATATATATTTGCTTATATCGGATCTCCTCATATATATATATATTTTTTTTGGGGTAAGGTAACAGCTTTATAAAGAATAAAAGAATGTTTTGAGGGATACAAAATGCTCAGGACCCTCCACCATCAAATAAGCAACAACACTGACAGAAATCCAAGCAACACATCTAAAAGACTCCACAACTCCTCAACAGAGCCTACGAATCACGAACCAGGATGGCCAAGTCCGTCTCAATGCACCGAACCATACCAGCCACCGACGTCTGGATGGCCTCGTACACTCTCCGGTTCCTCTCTCGCCAGATGTGCCACACCGCGCACGACAGGCGAAGCCTCGCCCTCAGGAACCACTGGGGATTCAGATCTTTAAGCATGTCCAGGTCTCCAAGAGCCTCCTCGATGCTTCCAGTGATTTTCGAACTCATGCCTAGCGCTCGCCGCTGCTCATTCCAAACCCTGCTGCTGACCCCACATTGGAAGAATATGTGGGCATGGGATTCTTGCTCCAAGCTACAGAGGGGACACAAATAAGAATCGAGTTGTAAACCAAACCTGCGCAGCCTATCTCTGGTAAGGAGCCTTCCGAGTGTAGCCTTGTAAAGACAGTAGCTAAACTTGGGGCTAGCCTCCCTAATCCAAATGAACCCTGTCCATTTAGATAAGGGGCCTTTATCCCTGTATCTCTCATACGCGCTCTTCAGTTTGAAATTCCCATTAACCGATCCCTCCCACCTCCAATGATCCTTACCAGGGCTGCTCTCTATCCGGATCCCTGTGATCTTCGTGGCCCAACGACATAGCCTCGACCCTTGCATAATCTTCCAAGAGCCTTGGTGGATCAAGGAGCTAACCTTCTCAGCTCTCATCCTGCTGCTATGGAGATCTAGCTCGGCCATATCAGAGATACTTTGATGGTCTATCCAGGGGTCAAGCCACAGGTTGGTGTCATCCCCATCATGAATAACCCTTTGGATGCAGGACTTTAACCTAGTCCTCTGCTGCAGGATACTTTTAAACCCTACAGAGAAGTTAGAGTTATTCTTCATCACCCAAAAATTATCCTTCTTGACATACCTGTTGTTCATCCATGAAGACCAAGTGGACTTCCCATCTACCAAATTCCAAGCCATTTTCAGCGCAGCCATCTCCTTGATAGTGTGCAGCGATCTGAGTCCGACCCCACCTTCCTTTTTGGGACGGCACAGGTCCTTCCACGCAATAGATTGAACTCCACCTCATATATATATATATATATATATATATATATATATATATATATATATATATATATATATATATATATATATATATATATATATATATATATGTGTGTGTGTGTGTGTGTGTGTGTAAAAAAATATATATATATATATTTTGGAATCAGGTAAATTATTTCTGGAATCGCTTCCACTGGAATTCGAACTCCTGACCACTCGGGCCGCATGCATCTCTCTTAACCACTAGGCTAGAGATATATATAAGTCCGGCGGTCCTAGCTCTATTGGTTAGGACGGGTGGCTCCCAGTGGGGAGGTCGCGAGTTCGAGCCCCTTTGCGGGTTTGTGCTCCCACTCACTCCACTCGGGGTGGCTCGGCGGCCATTTGGCCGCGGCCTCGAGGGGGGACGCTGGACAGGGCAATGATGAATTGGCCTGTGTGATGCGGGGCATCCGCAACGTCGGAGGCATGTCGACATAGTGCCACGAACTGAGCCCGAAAAAAAAAAAAAAAAAAAAAAAAAAAAAAAAAAAAAAATATATATATATATATATATATATATATATATATATATATATATATAAGGAGATCCGATATAAGCAAATAAAAATATATATATATATATTTGAGGAGATCCGATATAAGCAACATAAATTGTTGCATGTGACTTTTGTTGCATGTGACTACCCTGGGTTCTTCCAAGTTCCAACAAGAAGGAAAGGCTCGGGTCACAATCGAAAACATGAGGGAGTTTCGGAATATTGCAAAGGTGGATCACAAGAACGTCGACTTTCATTATTGTGGAGAGAGGAGCTATTATAGGCGGGACTGCAAGAAGTTTAAAGATGAGAAGACCAAAGACATGGACAATCAGAAAATTCTTTCGGCAATGCCAGATCTCATCATTGTAGTGACTGAAGCAACGAAATCGTGTTGCACGTGTTACGACGACGATTGAGTCTTGGACATGAGGGCATCTTAACACGACACAGTACAGAGGATGATCTTTTTAACGTATGGAAATGGTAGATTCAGGCATGTGAAGATGGATGATAAGAAGACAACGACATTTGTGGACAATTGTGAACATGTCTCCTAGAGGGTGTCATATTGGACGTCTGTCACGTACCCAGTGAAACTCTGTTGGAAAAGAAACGCGGAAACCTTTCCCCAAACCGGAGAGTACCTGCGAGAGGACCGAGCAATACAACGCACGAACCCAAAAACAATCACACAAAAATAATCCACGCAGACACAGAGAATTTTTGACGTGGAAACCCTTGCGGGAAAAAACCACGGGACGATCGGAGTCCAACCCTGAGAAGCCTCCACTAATGGAATAGAAGAATTACACCCTCTACAAACTCCTCCCGATCCAAATCGGATCTCCACAACACTCAGAGATAAGAACAATGATTACAAGGCTACGAAGAGCGAGAACGACGAGTAGAGATTACCCGAACACGATCTCCTTCGAATAGCGACCTTCAATCCTCCGTCTTCCTCTCCGAAGTTGTAATGGCACTCTTGCCTCCTTCTCTCTCAAACTTGTGTTGTCCAATGCGTTGCAATTATGAATTAGGGTTGAGAAATCTCAATATAACTCCCTAATCCCGCAACCAACCTGAACCGTTGGATTAGATCCAATGATGAAAACTCATCCAGAAATCCGCTTCAGCCCCCGACGACACAGAGTTCGGCCAGAACTCTGTGTCGAGCATCCAGAACCTCACGCCACAATGCTGGAGTGGCCAGACCGAGTTCGGCCCGAACTCGCCATGGGACCGAGTTCGGCCCGAACTCGGATCCCCTGTTCCAGAACCTCCCATGGAGCAGCAGCAGCAGCAACTCTGACTTTCCGAGCTTCTCCGACATCGGACGGCGCTCGTCGCACTCCGGGGTCTTCTCCACATAGGTTGGGAACCCCACCCACTCCAAATCTCCCCCTTCACAACTATGGGGAGGATGTCGTCATCCCGACGACCTGCCTGCAGTACTCAAACTTCCTCCTTGGTAGAATCTTCGTGAATATATCAGCTCTGTTGTCATCTGTATGAACCTTCTCAAGCTCCGCGTCCTTCTTCTCAACCACATCCCGTATCTAATGATACCGAGTCTCGATGTGCTTGGACCGGCTATGAAACGTCTGATTCTTTATAAGGTGGATAGCACTCTGACTGTCGCAAAGCAAAGTATACTGCTCTTGCTTCAGTCCCATTTCCTGCAGCAGCTTCTTCATCCACAACAGCTCCTTGCAAGCCTCCGTCGCCGCAATGTATTCCTCCTCCGTCGTCGACAAGGCAACACACTTCTACAACCGCAACTGCCATGACACCGCTCCTCCCGCAAACATCATCACGTAGCCCAAAGTCGATCGCCTCGTGTCTACATCTCCAGCCATATCAGCGTCGGTATATCCAACCAACTTCGGCTCGTCACCACCAAAGGAAAGTCTCCAACCAGCAGTGCCCTGAAGATATCGTAGAATCCACTTGACCGCACTCCAATGTACCCTTCCAGGATTTGAAAGATACCTGCTAACCGTACCAACTGCATGAGCAATATCTGGCCTCGTACACACCATAGCATATATAAGGCTCCCCACAGCTGAGGCATATGGAACCCGCTCCATATCTTTCTTTTCGTCCTCGGTAGATGGACACTGTTCCTCAGTGAGCTTAAAGTGATCCGCAAGGGGGGAACTCACTTTCTTCGACCCGTCCATCCCGAAACGCTGAAGTACCCGGTGAATGTACTTCTTTTGGGACAAGTGTAGCAGCTTGGACTCTCTCTCTCGGCTGATTTCCATCCCAAGAATAGTCTTCGCTGCGCCCAAATCCTTCATAAAGAAGGCCGCGCCCAGTTGGCGCTTCAACTCCGCTATCCTAGTGGCATTCCGACCCACTAATAGCATATCATCAACATAGAACAACAAAATGATGAAATCATCATCGACAAAATACCTCACAAATGCACAATGATCCGACGTCGTCCGTGCATAACCATGCTCCCCCATAAACGACTCGAACTTCCTGTACCACTGCCTCGGAG
This sequence comes from Iris pallida, assembly GCA_029216955.1. Classification (NCBI taxonomy): domain Eukaryota; kingdom Viridiplantae; phylum Streptophyta; class Magnoliopsida; order Asparagales; family Iridaceae; genus Iris; species Iris pallida. The sequence goes on from JANAVB010035620.1 coordinate 1,538,446, forward strand.
CCTGTTTAAGACCATACAAGCTCTTCCTCAACCGGCAGACCAAATGTGACTTGCCCTTCTCACAGAATCCCTCTGGCTGCTCCATGTACAACTCCTCCTCAAGATCACCGTGGAGGAATGCCGTCTTCACGTCCATCTGCTCGACCTCCAAGTCGAAACTGGCTGCTAATGCTAGCACCACCCGAATAGACGAATGCTTGACGACAGGCAAAAAGATCTCATCATAATCCACGCCTTTCCGCTGACCGTAGCCTTTGACTACCAGCCTCGCTTTGTATCGAGGGCGAGTAGCATCTTCTGTCTGCTTCACTCTGAACACCTATCAATTCTTCAAAGCCTTCTTGTCCTTTGGCAACCGTACCAGATCATAAGTAGAATTGGTGTGCAAGGAACTCATCTCCTCCTGTATAGCCTCCATCCACTCCTGCCTGTGTTCGTCTTCCATAGCCTCTGCAAAACTTTCGGGCTCTCCTCCGTCAGTCAATAGCACATACTCATCTGGTGAGTATCTCGTAGATGGTCGACGATCCCTGTCACTCCTCCTCAAAGGAACCACTGGTGCTGGCTGTATACCGACAGCCTCCTCCCCTTCAGGAACTACCTCTCCGGCATGCTCATCCTCCTGAGGGATACCCTGACCACCATCAGCAGGCTGATGATCAAGGTTGGGAGCAACTCCATGTACCGGCTCCTCCATAACTGGATCCTCTGCGATGTCCTCTGGAAACTGCTCGAAGCGAAATGACTCTAACTCAGGCAATTCCTCAGCCTCAGAAGGCGTCTCGGAATCCTGAGTGTTGGTCATGGTCTGATCCTCGACGAACACCACGTCCCTGCTTCTGTAGAGCTTTCCTTCCACTGGGTCGTAGAGTCTATAGCCAAACTCATCCCGACCATAGCCGACAAAGACGTATCGCCTCGTCTTCGGCTCAAGTTTGGTCCTCTCGTCCTTCGGTACATGCACGAAGGCCTTACAACCAAACGCCCGCAGGTGACTGTATGACGGCTCTTTGCCGTACCATACTTTGTCAGGCACATCACCCTGCAAAGGAGCACTAGGAGACAAATTAATAATATAAGCAGCTGTGAGAAGAGCCTCACCCCAATAACTGCCCGGCAAGTTTGTTTCTGACAGCAAACACCGCACCCTCTCTATCAGTGTCCTGTTCATGCGCTCCGCTACACCATTTGTAGTGCCCCGACCCGCAAGATGCCTTATGTTGGATGGTTGGTTCGATGAAGCCTTGTTGGACTTGGGATTATGCGAAGAATCGCTTGGAAGGCTATGCGATCGTGGCAGGAATCGTTCTATAAATGTGAGTAGTGTTGAACCCTTCAAAGATCTTTTAGCTTCACGCTTAAAATAAGGATGAGTATGCTATGTTTCTTATTATGTTGTTCAATAACACCTTGTATGGAATTTGGAAAGATAATAAAAGATAATAACCACCTGAACGTAAACTGTTGTGGCTAGATGAATTGTATGCTTGTACACTGTTGCGATGAATTACATGACAGGTGAAGGCAAAGCCCCAAATACTTGGGCAGGTGAGTATATTGAGCTTTGGCTCAATGAATAGATGGCAAAACAGATGTTAAGACCCAAAGAACTGGGCAGTGAGTATGCTTGAATTGTATTCAAATGAATGAATGCTAAACAGATGCTAAGTCCCAGAAATTGGGCGGTGAGTACACTGAGTCTGGTTGGAAAGATGTTTGGTATCAAAGATGTGGCAAGGCATTGGGTAACAACATTCTATTATCCTGTCACCGATGTAGAATGTTGATTACGCCAAGACCCTGGATTGGGCAGATGATAATGTGAGCATTGGCTCAAGGCAAGATGGCTAGATGGCAAGATGGCAATATGAATGAGAATGGTGGCTGAATTACTTAGTTTTCCTTATCATGCATTATATGTTTTCTTCTTAGATAAGTTGCATATAGTTGCATGGTCATGGACAACTTGTCGACAAGGTGGTTTCTCGAACGGTATTCTTGGGCCATGGAACCCGGTTCGTCCTAGGGAAAACCAATGCCGAAGTAGTGGCAGTGCTGAAGTAGTAGCACGGTATACAGGACTTGCAGTGGGGCTAGCTACCTGTACTGGCAAGGGCGCTGTATACCTGTAAGACGGTCCAGGATGGCGTGTCGCCAGTGACCTTCATATAGATAGGTCAGGTGCTAATGATGTCTTATGCAGGCAGAGTAAGTTATTACTCAAATACAGGAAAGGATATCGGCTGTTGGTAAGAATCACCCGAACGGTGATATTCATATTGAATCATGATATTGTTCCTAACAATATCTTGTGCAGGCAGAGTAAGTATTATAATTGTACAGGGATGGCTACACGACCGTGGGTAAGAATCACCAAAGGGTGATAACTGCATACTTTAAATTATGTTGGCTATGAGATTTGCATGCTTTACTTCTTGTCGGCTATAACATGAAATTGACCCTAAGGTAACAAGAAAGACCACTGTTAATAATGTTCTGTAACATGATTACTTAGTGTTGTCTTCTTAGGTGAGTTGGGTCAGCACCGCTCGCCAGTACATTGATGATGTACTGACCCACGTTGTGGGCAATATTACAGGTGTTTGCTTGGGGGAAATCCTGTGAATCAGTGCTTGGCATCGATGAATCGGATGGGTGTGCAGAAGCTCTTCTTGCAAGACGATGTCTTCTGCTATACGGGACATAATGTATGGAACATGGGAACTCAGTTGTACCAGTGAGATTGTAGCCATATTGGCAAGTTCATTGTAAAGAAGTCGGTATATTCAGTTGTAGCCTAAAGGGAAAGTGTATACATTCAGTTGGCTATTCAAAAGTCTTATAAACAGTTGTAATCTCTGTATTCCGCTGCGAGTCTTGTAAACAGTTGTAATCTCTGTATTCTGCTGCAAGTCTTGTAATCCATTTTGATTATCAATAAAGAGATACATTTCTATATAAATTGTGTGACATCAATTTATCTGCTTGGTTCTGCTGCATTGTCGATGTTTTCTGAGAATTACCAGGAACTGTAATGGTTTTGCCTTGTACAAGTGCAATCTAGACTTGTACGGCATCACGTCCAGTGGCTAGTTTTCGATCCTCCGGGATCGGGGCGTGACATAATGGTATCAGAGCACGGCTTTACGTCCTTGGATTCCTATTCGACTTGTTTCGAATCAATGTTGCTACTAAGATGATTCTAAGCTGCTTCCGCGATGATTCAAAGATTGCTTCCGCAATTATTCAAAGTTGCTTCCACGGTGAATCAAAGTTGCTTCCGCGAATACTCAAAGTTGCTTCCGCGATGAAATCAAAGTTGCCTCTATGATGACTCATAGTGCTTCTGCGATTATTCTGTGTTGCTTCCAAACTATTCTATGTTGTACCCTTGACTGAAAGTCCGTTGATCATTCTAACCTCTTACTGGGTGTTCCATACAATAAGTCTAAATATGTGGGCTGTAATATGTGTGCTTTGTTGAATTTCTAAAAGATACCAAAAAGAATAACAATGATGCGATGCATAAGTTTGTGATGTATGCTGGATAACGTATGTGTGGGATTCTTTGAATCGATTGTTATGCAGCAATCGACAGTGGGTGATGGCATGGTACGTTGGAACAGTATGTGCATGAATTTCAGTGAATGGGAATCGACGAATTTTGAGTCGGTATTTGTGGTCAGCATAACCACTGCAGGATGGATAGTCCATGTGGGATGTCGGTTTGATGCGAAGGAATATTGTGTTTGGAATGGCTTGAGCTCTGGGTGGTATATTGCATATACCCTTGTTGTGATAAGATGTCCCTTGACCCTTGATGTGTCTATGATTTTGTGATTGCTTTACCTATTAAGGTATTGGGTGGTATCGAATCGTAGCTGAGCTTACGATTGATACATGTTGGCTAGGCGTGTTCCTTGATGATTAAGTTGGGTAATAAGAGAATTGAGAATATGAAATGATGCCTTGGTTGGGAAAGAAAAGAATTTTAGATTCAGGCGAGTACTTGAATCAGTTGGGTAGAAGGATTGTAGGCTTGGTAACGGTAGTATGGTGTTGCTACCGAATGATTTTGCGGGAATAACTATGGACCGAATATTGAACGATGTTGGAATTGAGTTAAAGAAATTGCATGTTGGATATCGATAGAACTGATGGTAATGTTAGACGCTTATCGGGATGTTGCGAATGATTTAGAAGATGCAGAGAGTTGCATCGACGACCGAAAAGTTAGAGAATGGGCTTGTGGAATAGATGACTTAGCACGTGGTGCAGTGTGCTTGAGGAAATTAACGTCCCGAATTAACAAGTTATGACCCTTGACTATTTTGAGGCATAGAGAATGAGTACTTGTCCCTTGATGCACGAAGGAGTAGATGTTCCTTACGAGAGTCGAATGGCTGGAACACAAATAAGTATCGAGGTACAGCGATATGTAATAGACCCTGTCGGTAGATGATGTTGTCACATGAATAACAAGTTGGGTGGAATATAGAATTGTTGGATTATGACTTAGCCGATGAGTTATGTCATGTCCACTAAGATGACCGATATATGATGCGAGATGATTGGTGCTATAGAGATTGGATTGGTGCATGAATAGTAAATCTTCTTATGGAATCAGAAGGAGATGATACAAAACTAATATTGATGGTTAACGTGAATTGCTAAGAGATGACCGTGTTGGTGCTAGAAAATTTATAAATGATGCCTCGGAAGAAATATGATTATAGTTGCCTGATTTTTGTTGGTTAAAAGAGTACGGACCGTATCGATGATCTAAGAATGTGGGAAACGAATATGTCGCAAAGAGACCGTAGGAAAGAGATCATAAGTGATAAAGTATTAAAATAACAATGTCGGATGATGATTCGGAAGAGTTGACCCGATTGAATAGACAATTTGAGTACGATATGAGGATACAAGTTGGATCGAACAGATGCTATGTCTATGCAAATGGAAATTGAAAGTTGAATATTCTATTGAGGAGTTTTATATGATAGCTTCGAGATTGACCCATAGATTGTTGGATAGAATTGTCGGATAGATTTGGTCGGTTGCGGGTAAGTCTAGAATGAGACTTCGTTGGGTATGACTCGAGTATGAGTACAGGTAGAAAGACTTGACCCTAGATTGTTGGCTAGTTGTCTAGATTGTCGGTTGGTTGCCTAGATTGTTGGCTGGTTGCCTAGAGTGTCAGTTTGTTGCCTAGATTGTTGGTTGCTTGCTTAAGTCTCAGATTGGTTGGCTATGTTCTTCAGTTGTCCGTGTTGGGTATAAGTTCATAAGATTGGGATGGCGTCCCATGTCCCTAAGTTGGTCAGACCATAGAGTTGCCCTATGTTGAGAATTGGTTGCCTCTAAGATAAGAGATAAGTATGTCCCTGATAGCTACTCATCTCATATGGGTTAGCTGAATGTCTGGTTTAGCTTAGATTAGCTGACCGTAGAGACTTGATTGTATGCTAAGTTGACTATTGGAAAACCGTAGGATGTCCCTATTGGTGTTGCGTGAGTATAGTTGGAATGAATAAGATGTGTTGGAAGGTAAGCTTTGGAATGGAATAGATATTTGGGAAATTTTGATGTTATAATGTTGGATGGGATGACAGATCATGTTGATTTCGGAAATTGAGTTGCCTTGGTTGGAATGTTGGAAATTGTTAGAACTGGTTGGATTGGTTGATTGATATTGAGCTGCGGAAATTGTTGGTAGTGCTTTGAGATAGTTGGAATAATTTCATTGACCGGATCAAGATTGAGGATAAGTGTAATGACGGAATTGGATAGTGCATGTAGCCGAGATCGGCGAATGTGAATATGAATGACCCTCAGAATTAATGTTGCTGGAATATGATAGTTGCCTATACGAGAGGATAAATATGTTGGCTTGATCAATACGAGAAAATGTTGGAGGACAGCAAGAAATATTACTAGAGTGGGATGATGGTACAATTTGATGGATGAATCAGGATCGAGAGAATTTATGAGTTGCAAACAATGTGTATGGATGCGAACGATGATGAGTATAAGATTTGACCGATGAGAATCGGGGTATCGAAATAAAATGTTGCTATGGGATTTATCAACTTTGGTGGCATGGATGACAATGAACTTGAAAGGAATACTTGATACATCTAAGTCCGAATACTTTGGAAATGTTGGATCGCTTGAGGAAAATGTCTTGATTTGAATTAGCAACATCTATTGTGTTATCAATTGGTTAGAGTATCGAATAAACAAAGTGGGATTATACGAGATGCTCAAAAAGAATTACTGATGTTCGAAAAGGAAGGTACACCGTAGCTCGTCCGTTTTCTCTATCACTGAACTTGGCTGAAGTGCATGTATTTCGGGGACGCCTAAAATATGTGTATGATTCCGACTAAGTGGTATGCTGAATTCAAACGAAGCCACGGAAAGGATTATCATGTGCTAAGGATTTGCACGAGTGTCGGAGGAAAGATCAAAGATGGTAAACTATGTTGAATCAATTGGGATGTTGTAACGAAATGGTACATTACTTGAAATCAATCGAGAGATTGCGGAGAAATATTAGATGGTGCAAAGTTGATCGTTGAGAAGTTTCATGAAAGCTTGGTAGAAGTTTTGGGGATGAGTTTTGTTTTAAGTTTCGAGGACGAAACTTTTTCTGGGTGGTATATATTGTAGTGCCCCGACCCGCAAGATGCCTTATGTTGGATGGTTGGTTCGATGAAGCCTTGTTGGACTTGGGATTATGCGAAGAATCGCTTGGAAGGCTATGCGATCGTGGCGGGAATCGTTCTATAAATGTGAGTAGTGTTGAACCCTTCAAAGATCCTTTAGCTTCACGCTTAAAATAAGGATGAGTATGCTATGTTTCTTATTATGTTGTTCAATAACACCTTGCATGGAATTTGGAAAGATAATAAAAGATAATAACCACCTGAACGTAAACTGTTGTGGCTAGATGAATTGTATGCTTGTACACTGTTGCGATGAATTACATGACAGGTGAAGGCAAAGCCCCAAATACTTGGGCAGGTGAGTATATTGAGCTTTGGCTCAATGAATAGATGGTAAAACAGATGTTAAGACCCAAAGAACTGGGCAGTGAGTATGCTTGAATTGTATTCAAATGAATGAATGCTAAACAGATGCTAAGTCCCAGGAATTGGGCGGTGAGTACACTGAGTGTCACGACCCGTTACCCAAATTGTTGGGCCGGGCCGAGCCATGTCCAGCCTACGCTTAAGATAAAGCGCAGTAAGCTGTTCTAGACAGTCAGGTAATAATGATAAATGTGCTAATAATTAAGATAGTTTAAGAATGATCACAACACAGCTTCTATATAGATGAAAAACTACTAAGTTTGATAATAATACAAACCAAAATATAAGACTGGAGACAAGGTCCAGTTTAAAGGTACAAAACAGCGTCTGTGATAATAACCAAACACTAAGTCAAACTAAGCAGCTAAGCAGGATTCCCTGCTGGAATATCCTCAACTGGAGCTCCATAGTACGGGTCACAAAGCATTTCTTCCTCGGTCAAAATACCTACAACGTTATCCTGTCAGGACGGGAGCAAGTACAACCTCTACTACTAAAGTACTGAATGTATAATGCAAGAGATGTACAACAGGAACATGGTATGATAAGACAAAAAAATAGACATACTGGAATCAGGGTAAATCATATAAAGCAGAAATCATGGTATATCTTGATTATCATTTTAAGACACTCTTGTCAATTGTGGCATGTGTACATTATGTATTAAAACTGGGGCATGTATGAGATCGGTCAATAGGTGCTATGCTAGTTTACTGCAATGTACGTATGTACATTCCACAAGTCCAGAAACTACATTGTTAGTTTACTGCAATGTACGTAAGTACATTCCACAAGTCCAGAAACTACATTCTTAGTTTACTGCAATGTACGTATGTACATTCCACAAGTCCAGAAACCGCACTGCTAGTTTACTGCAATGTACGAGAGTACATTCCACGAGTCCAGAAACTACACAATTAGCATACTGCAATGTAAGTGAGTACATTCCACGAGTCCAGTAACTATACTATCAACTCTCTCATAACCCAGTAATCATCATGTAAAAGATACGGGAAATAGTGTAAAGCATGGTGGGAACTGACAATAGTATGAAACATGTTATGATTTGACTTGCTACTCCAAGGATCAGCATTCACATGGGTTGATTAACATTCTTTTATCAAATAACAGTATTTTTAACATGTTCAATTAACAAAAGATTTACAACTGGATTAATGGTAATTTAACAAGGTTGTCACATGTACTTAACATTAAAAGACAGTAAATGAGTTTGTAGATGTACTTGCCTCTAGCAAAACAAGCTACGATAAAAGTGCTATGGATGTCTGGTAACTCGTCACTGTAGAAATACATACAATAACTTAGCTTTACACTAAGCTAAAATACTAGGACACTAATCTGGTGCGACACGACTTGTGATTGGGCACTTAGCCAAAATAATGACTTGGCCTAGGAGACCAATGTGGGGTGACACACTATGTTAACTAACTTTCTAGGGTCTTTACACTAGTGAGGGGTGGGGTTCAACACGACTAAAACTCCAAATAACACAAAAAGCTATAAGTCATAATTAATCAATAAATAAATCAGAAGATCATTGTGTTCCAACAATTTTTAAAGTAGACAAAAAGCCTAGTTTTGCATAAAACAAAGTACCAAAACGATCCTTGCTAACTATAGAAATTTATTATAATTTTTCTGGGATTTATTACCCAACAGAAATATTTTAGAAAAATCAGTTTTCATAAATATACAGAAAGTGAGTTCTGGTTTCATATGCCAAACTAGGGGCAAAACAGTAATTTAAATACTACAAAAATTATACTAAATTAGCTAACTTAACAAAGTATCTAAAAACTATTTTTCCATAATTTTGGCAACACTCTAAGTATTTTTAGAAAATCAAAAACAGCTATGTACAATAATAATTAATTATCTGCGTATTTTGTCCATGTATATAATTTGAACCAAAGTTCAAATACAGGACCCAAGGCCATGAATCAAGTCCAATATGACTTGTACAGGTCTTGAATGTGTGAAAACACATTTGAGCCCAAATACCCATGCTAGGCTTGGATATCAAATGGTTGCAGTAATTTAAATACAATAAAATACAGTTTGGTAAAAGTACAAAATAATTATTAATATTTTAATAGGGCAAGGTTATGCATAGTGAAAAATATAATTACATGTGTTTAAAAGTACATATATATTTGTAAGGAAAATACTTAATTATAAAAGTACATATATATACATATACTAATATTGTATATATATATATATACATAGTATAAATATATATATACATATGAAGATATATACATATATACATATATGTATATAAATAAATATATAAGATTTTATTAAGCATAAAAATATATACATATATAAAATACTGCTAAAATACAGTATATATACATATATATATATATACTAATATATATATATACACATATATATAAATATATATATAAAACTGAAAAAGAAAAAGAAAAAGAAAAGAAAAAAAAAGAAACTGAAAAGGGGGGGGCTCGATCCTGAGCCAGCGGGGGGGGGGGTTTAGACGGGGATGGGCTGGCCAAGGGGTCAGCCCATCAGTTGTGTTAGGGAATGGGTTTTAGTTAGTTTTGTTTCTGATTAGGTTAGATTAATAAATAAAAAAATATAAAACACAGTCATGTGTCCTGACAGTTAGGGACACAGGAGTCTGTGTCTCAGGCTTGGCACGACACGCACGAGTCCTAGCTCGCGTGTCCAAGTACAGGGCTGGGGTCGTCGTGTCCTGGCGAACAGCATACTCGAAAACGAGACACGTACGATACGAAATGGGGACTGCTACGTACGTGTCCGACGAACTCGAGCGTGGAAGAGTGGGCGATCGGCGGCTGGGGGCGTCGGCGTCGTGGCGGAGCGGTGGCGCTGGACGCGGCTCGACGAGGCGGTCCTGATGGTGGTGGTTGGGGACGACGACGTCGAGCGGTGGTGGTCGAACGGGGGTCGCCGGAGATGGGTGGTGGTTAGATCTGGAAGTGGGGATTGGGGGCGGAGCTGGGGCTGTGGGCGGTCGGTTAGGGTTTAGGTCTGGTCGAGGAGGGAGAGGGGAGTTTAAATAGGGTTTGAGGTCGGTCTTATGGCGGTTGGGCAGCCGGAAATGGCGGAGAGGGCAGCGTCGGTGAGTCGGTCGGGCAGCCGAGCGAGTCAGAGGAGAGAGGGTGTCGGTCGGGGGGGGGGGGTTGAGGGTTTTGCACTTAAGTCCCCTTAGGATTAGGATTTACATAATAGGTCTAAACAGTAGTAAATGCAAATTATAATTTGCATAACAGAATTTAAACAATTTCTAAATTGCAAACTACTATAAAATACAATTTAACAAATTGCATATTGATATTAAAATAATTCTAAAAATTACAAAGTGATATTAAAACAATTCAGCAAATTGCAAAATGATATTAAAACATTTAAAAAAAATTACAAATCAATATTTTTGTATTAAAAACTCATTTAAAAATCATTTAAAAATTCTAGAAAAATTTATAAAAATCCTAATAATTATTTTAAGGCTAAAATTAACATTAATAATTAATTAACACTAATTTAAAAAAATTTGAAAATCAGGGGCTTACAAGTCTTCCCTCCTTGAAAAATTTCGTCCTCGAAATTTACAAGAACTGAAGATACGCGAGGCAACTAACGCTTTAAAATAATTACAGCGATGACTAAGGCTATCTTCTAATGATGGAACGTCTATGAAACAGGTCTACTGGTCAATGGCTTATCTTATGAGTGCAGCTACTAAATGATGGTTTGGTAAAGGTCTAATGATAGGTAACTTAATGAGGCACTAGAATCAAGCAGTCATATGCAAATAAATCCAACCTGTGGCACCGTCTGTCAAGTATTCTGGCTCTGGCTCTGGGCCCTGCACTGGTACTGCTGCCTGGATGGCTAAAGGGTATGCTCTCCCTGAAGGTCCTCTGGTAAATGGCTTCGCCTTCGGGCACTCCCGAATCATATGGGTGGAAGACCCGCAAGCAAGACACTGGCTCAATTTCTTCCTACAGATGGAGACATCGTGTCCTGGCTTTTTGCAGAAGGCACAAGAGACCCACTTCTGCTGCTGTTGCCCCGGATCTCGGGCAAATGATAACTGATGCTGAGGATGAGCTGGTGGAGAATAGGCCTGCTGGTGCTGGGTAGTCGTCCTCTGCTGGAAAGTCTGGCGCTTGGACGGCCCGTCATGATGTGTGGTAGCTGGCCTCTTGCAAGACAAAAGACGCTCCTCGATACCTCGGGCTCTCTCCAGTAGCTGGTAGTAGTCTGTGATCCCGTTGGCCACTAGTAAGATGCTAATGTCCGGGACAAGACCATGGCAGAATCTGCGAGCCATCTCCTCCGGGTCGGCTACTAAGCTCGGGGCAAAACGACTGAGTCTGCTAAACTCACCTGCGTACTCATCGACTGTACGGCTCCCCTGTTGCAGGTTCTGGAATTGCAATCCCATGGCAACTCTAGCGGTGGTGGAGAAGAACTTCCTCTTGAACTGGATCTTGAATTGCTCCCAGTTTCCTCTGCCGCCAATGAACATCGTCTCATTTCTGAACCAGACCCCTGCCAGGTCTGCTAACAAAAATCCTGCTGCCTCGACCCAAAGATCGTCAGGTAATCTAGCCCCTATGAGCTTCCTCTCTACGGAATCTAACCAGTCATCAGCTACAACTATGCCTTCCGTTCCAAAAAACTCCTTCGGTTTTAGGTTCATAAAACTCTTGATACTACCTAGCCTCAATTGATGTTCTATAGGTTGCGAGACGGGGGTATGCTGAGTATTCAGGAGCCCCTGGATCAAAGCCAGTAATTGGGTTCCGTCGAGGGAAACAACAGTCTGGGGAGGTATGATAGGAGGTGGGGGTGGAGGCATCTGGGTCTGCGGGGTAGGAGGTGGTGGAGGTATACCGTCACCTGAGGTGGCGGAATCGGGAGAGTGTGTAGGGTCCATCTATTTATAAAAGACAAAGGAATTATAAGAATAAAGCAAGCAGTCATAAGCAAACAATTTAGTTACACTACCGGTCCTATGCTGTGATGAGTTTTCCTATGTTGCAATCCTAAAATCCTCTAGGTGTTCTAGATGTTGTTCCTAGTGTTATCTAGTTATCCTTAATTTCTGCAGGCGTGCTTGGTACAGTAACGTAACCAAACAACTTTAGTCAGGACCTTGCATGGGCCGCCAAAAAAAAACATGTCACGACCCGTTACCCAAATTGTTGGGCCGGGCCGAGCCATGTCCAGCCTACGCTTAAGATAAAGCGCAGTAAGCTGTTCTAGACAGTCAGGTAATAATGATAAATGTGCTAATAATTAAGATAGTTTAAGAATGATCACAACACAGCTTCTATATAGATGAAAAACCACTAAGTTTGATAATAATACAAACCAAAATGTAAGACTGGAGACAAGGTCCAGTTTAAAGGTACAAAACAGCGTCTGTGATAATAACCAAACACTAAGTCAAACTAAGCAGCTAAGCAGGATTCCCTGCTGGAATATCCTCAACTGGAGCTCCATAGTACGGGTCACAAAGCATTTCTTCCTCGGTCAAAATACCTACAACGTTATCCTGTCAGGACGGGAGCAAGTACAACCTCTACTACTAAAGTACTGAATGTATAATGCAAGAGATGTACAACAGGAACATGGTATGATAAGACAAAAAAATAGACATACTGGAATCAGGGTAAATCATATAAAGCGGAAATCATGGTATATCTTGATTATCATTTTAAGACACTCTTGTCAATTGTGGCATGTGTACATTATGTATTAAAACTGGGGCATGTATGAGATCGGTCAATAGGTGCTATGCTAGTTTACTGCAATGTACGTATGTACATTCCACAAGTCCAGAAACTACATTGTTAGTTTACTGCAATGTACGTAAGTACATTCCATAAGTCCAGAAACTACATTCTTAGTTTACTGCAATGTACGTATGTACATTCCACAAGTCCAGAAACCGCACTGCTAGTTTACTGCAATGTACGAGAGTACATTCCACGAGTCCAGAAACTACACAATTAGCATACTGCAATGTAAGTGAGTACATTCCACGAGTCCAGTAACTATACTATCAACTCTCTCATAACCCAGTAACCATCATGAAAAAGATACGGGAAATAGTGTAAAGCATGGTGGGAACTGACAATAGTATGAAACATGTTATGATTTGACTTGCTACTCCAAGGATCAGCATTCACATGGGTTGATTAACATTCTTTTATCAAATAACAGTGTTTTTAACATGTTCAATTAACAAAAGATTTACAACTGGATTAATGGTAATTTAACAAGGTTGTCACATGTACTTAACATTAAAAGACAGTAAATGAGTTTGTAGATGTACTTGCCTCTAGCAAAACAAGCTGCGATAAAAGTGCTATGGATGTCTGGTAACTCGTCACTGTAGAAATACATACAATAACTTAGCTTTACAATAAGCTAAAACACTAGGACACTAATCTGGTGCGACACGACTTGTGATTGGGCACTTAGCCAAAATAATGACTTGGCCTAGGAGACCAATGTGGGGTGACACACTATGTTAACTAACTTTCTAGGGTCTTTACACTAGTGAGGGGTGGGGTTCAACACGACTAAAACTCCAAATAACACAAAAAGCTACAAGTCGTAATTAATCAATAAATAAATCAGAAGATCATTGTGTTCCAACAATTTTTAAAGTAGACAAAAAGCCTAGTTTTGCATAAAACAAAGTACCAAAACGATCCTTGCTAACTATAGAAATTTATTATAATTTTTCTGGGATTTATTACCCAACAGAAATATTTTAGAAAAATCAGTTTTCATAAATATACAGAAAGTGAGTTCTGGTTTCATATGCCAAACTAGGGGCAAAACAGTAATTTAAATACTACAAAAATTATACTAAATTAGCTAACTTAACAAAGTATCTAAAAACTATTTTTCCATAATTTTGGCAACACTCTAAGTATTTTTAGAAAATCAAAAACAGCTATGTACAATAATAATTAATTATCTGCGTATTTTGTCCATGTATATAATTTGAACCAAAGTTCAAATACAGGACCCAAGGCCATGAATCAAGTCCAATATGACTTGTACAGGTCTTGAATGTGTGAAAACACATTTGAGCCCAAATACCCATGCTAGGCTTGGACATCAAATGGTTGCAGTAATTTAAATACAATAAAATACAGTTTGGTAAAAGTACAAAATAATTATTAATATTTCAATAGGGCAAGGTTATGCATAGTGAAAAATATAATTACATGTGTTTAAAAGTACATATATATTTGTAAGGAAAATACTTAATTATAAAAGTACATATATATACATATACTAATATTGTATATATATATACATAGTATAAATATATATACATATGAAGATATATACATATATACATATATGTATATAAATAAATATATAAGATTTTATTAAGCATAAAAATATATACATATATAAAATACTGCTAAAATACAGTATATATACATATATATATACTAATATATATATATACACATATATATAAATATATATATAAAACTGAAAAAGAAAAAGAAAAAGAAAAGAAAAAAAGAAACTGAAAAGGGGGGGGGCTCGATCCTGAGCCAGCGGGGGGGGGGGGGGGGGGGGGGGGGGGTTTAGACGGGGATGGGCTGGCCAGGGGGTCAGCCCATCAGTTGTGTTAGGGAATGGGTTTTAGTTAGTTTTGTTTCTGATTATGTTAGATTAATAAATAAAAAAATATAAAACACAGTCCTGTGTCCTGACAGTTAGGGACACAGGAGTCTGTGTCTCAGGCTTGGCACGACACGCACGAGTCCTAGCTCGCGTGTCCAAGTACAGGGCTGGGGTCGTCGTATCCTGGCGAACAGCATACTCGAAAACGAGACACGTACGATACGAAATGGGGACTGCTATGTACGTGTCCGGCGAACTCGAGCGTGGAAGAGTGGGCGATCGGCGGCTGGGGGCGTCGGCGTCGTGGCGGAGCGGTGGCGCTGGACGCGGCTCGACGAGGCGGTCCTGATGGTGGTGGTTGGGGACGACGACGTCGAACGGTGGTGGTCGAACGGGGGTCGCCGGAGATGGGTGGTGGTTAGATCTGGAAGTGGGGATTGGGGGCGGAGCTGGGGCTGTGGGCGGTCGGTTAGGGTTTAGGTCTGGTCGAGGAGGGAGAGGGGAGTTTAAATAGGGTTTGAGGTCGGTCTTATGGCGGTTGGGCAGCCGGAAATGGCGGAGAGGGCAGCGTCGGTGAGTCGGTCGGGCAGCCGAGCGAGTCAGAGGAGAGAGGGTGTCGGTCGGGGGGGGGGGGGGTTGAGGGTTTTGCACTTAAGTCCCCTTAGGATTAGGATTTACATAATAGGTCTAAACAGTAGTAAATGCAAATTATAATTTGCATAACAGAATTTAAACAATTTCTAAATTGCAAACTACTATAAAATACAATTTAACAAATTGCATATTGATATTAAAATAATTCTAAAAATTACAAAGTGATATTAAAACAATTCAGCAAATTGCAAAATGATATTAAAACATTTAAAAAAATTACAAATCAATATTTTTGTATTAAAAACTCATTTAAAAATCATTTAAAAATTCTAGAAAAATTTATAAAAATCCTAATAATTATTTTAAGGCTAAAATTAACATTAATAATTAATTAACACTAATTTAAAAAAATTTGAAAATCAGGGGCTTACACTGAGTCTGGTTGGAAAGATGTTTGGTATCAAAGATGTGGCAAGGCATTGGGTAACAACATTCTATTATCCTGTCACCGATGTAGAATGTTGATTACGCCAAGACCCTGGATTGGGCAGATGATAATGTGAGCATTGGCTCAAGGCAAGATGGCTAGATGGCAAGATGGCAATATGAATGAGAATGGTGGCTGAATTACTTAGTTTTCCTTATCATGCATTATATGTTTTCTTCTTAGATAAGTTGTATATAGTTGCATGGTCATGGACAACTTGTCGACAAGGTGGTTTCTCGAACGGTATTCCTGGGCTATGGAACCCGGTTCGTCCTAGGGAAAACCAATGCCGAAGTAGTGGCAGTGCTGAAGTAGTAGCACGGTATACAGGACTTGCAGTGGGGCTAGCTACCTGCACTGGCAAGGGCGCTGTATACCTGTAAGACGGTCCAGGATGGCGTGTCGCCAGTGACCTTCATATAGATAGGTCAGGTGCTAATGATGTCATATGCAGGCAGAGTAAGTTATTACTCAAATACAGGGAAGGATATCGGCTGTTGGTAAGAATCACCCGAACGGTGATATTCATATTGAATCATGATATTGTTCCTAACAATGTCTTGTGCAGGCAGAGTAAGTATTATAATTGTACAGGGATGGCTACACGACCGTGGGTAAGAATCACCAAAGGGTGATAACTGCATACTTTAAATTATGTTGGCTATGAGATTTGCATGCTTTACTTCTTGTCGGCTATAACATGAAATTGACCCTAAGGCAACAAGAAAGACCACTGTTAATAATGTTCTGTAACATGATTACTTAGTGTTGTCTTCTTAGGTGAGTTGGGCCAGCACCGCTCGCCAGTACATTGATGATGTACTGACCCACGTTGTGGGCAATATTACAGGTGTTTGCTTGGGGGAAATCCTGTGAATCAGTGCTTGGCATCGATGAATCGGATGGGTGTGTAGAAGCTCTTCTTGCAAGACGATGTCTTCTGCTATACGGGACATAATGTATGGAACATGGAAACTCAGTTGTACCAGTGAGATTGTAGCCATATTGGCAAGTTCATTGTAAAGAAGTCGGTATATTCAGTTGTAGCCTAAAGGGCAAGTGTATACATTCAGTTGGCTATTCAAAAGTCTTGTAAACAGTTGTAATCTCTGTATTCCGCTGCGAGTCTTGTAAACAGTTGTAATCTCTGTATTCTGCTGCAAGTCTTGTAATCCATTTTGATTATCAATAAAGAGATACATTTCTATATAAATTGTGTGACATCAATTTATCTGCTTGGTTCCGCTGCATTGTCGATGTTTTCTGAGAATTACCAGGAACTGTAATGGTTTTGCCTTGTACAAGTGCAATCTAGACTTGTACGGCATCACGCCCAGTGGCTAGTTTTCGATCCTCCGGGATCGGGGCGTGACACCATTGAGCTGAGGTGTCTTTGGCGGAGTCTTCTGGTGTCGTATCCCTTGCTCTCTGCAATACGCATCAAAGGGACTGATGTATTCGCCGCCATTGTCGGACCGAACACACAACAACTTCTTGCCCGTCTCCCTTTCAACAGAGGCCTGAAACTCCTTGAAAGTAGGCAGCACCTGATCCTTGGTCTTTAAGGCATAGACCCAAACCTTCCTGGAACAGTCATCAATAAAAGTCACAAAGTAAGAAGCACCACCAAGAGATTTTACCTTCATAGGACCGCAGACATCCGAGTGAATCAACTCGAGCAACGCCGGCTTCCTCGAACTTGGGTGACTTTGGAAAGACACCCTATTTTGCTTTCCAGCTAAACAGTGCGTGCACTTCTCCAACTTTGTAGACTTGAGCCCCGAAATTACTTTTCTGTTCACTAAGTAGCTCATCCCCTTCTCGCTGATATGGCCGAGCCGCCTGTGCCACAACTCGGTAGACGCATCACTGACTGCGTTCACCTCCTGTGCCTCCTCTGCTCTCCCCTCCATATAGTAGAGACCGGACTTCTTGCTTCCTCTGGCAATCACCATCGAACCTCTGGAAAGCTTCCACTGACTGTTCCCGAAAAGACTGAAGAATCCCTCGTCATCCAACCTTCCAACCGACACCAGGTTGAAACGGATATCAGGGACATGACGAACATCCTTGAGAACAAGAATCGCACCCGTCTTCGTTCTCAAATGTACATCTCCAACGGCAACCGCCTTCGACACATCTCCATTGCCCATCTTCAACACGCCACAGTCGCCTGTCGTGTAAGTGGCAAACAGTGCCCTATTGTGAGATACATGTGCTGAAACCCCTGAGTCCACCAGCCAAGAATTATCATCGCAGGCGAGGTTAGTAATGACCTCATCACCTACGACGATCACATCGCCTCCATGCACCGAGGCCGCCGCTGTAGTGTTCTCTTCTTGTTTTCCCTTGTCGCCCTTCTTCTCTCTCTTCCAAGCGAAACAATTTCGCTTGATATGGCCCTTCTTACCGCAATGGTAACACTCTGAGTCCTCGTAACGACCCTTGGACTTTCCCCTGCTCTTGTCTCTGCCACCACCTGGACCCCTGCTTTTGCCCCTTCCGCGGCTCTCTGAAACAAGTGCCTCTGAGTGGTGGGATGTGGATGAAGTGCCCTGAGAACGTCTCCGCATCTCTTCATTCAACACCCCACTCTTGGCAAACTCCAGACTGACCACGCCCTCTGGAGCAGAAGCGATCATAGATACTCGTACGGTCTCCCACGAGTCTGGCAATGTACACAGCAGCCATAGTCCCTGAACTTCGTCGTCGAACTTGACTCCCATAGAAGATAGCTGGTCAACCATGCCCTGGAACTCACTCAAGTGATCCAAAATAGACGCCCCATCCTTGTACCGCAGACCCATCATCGTTCGGATCAGGAACAACTTGTTTACCCCGGTCTTCTTCGCATACAAGGATTCCAGCTTATCCCACAACGTCTTCGCGTGCTCAATATTGGCAACGTGATTGTACACATTCTCATCAACAAACTGCCTTATGTACCCACACACCTGTATGTGCTCGAATGTCCAGTCCTCCTCGGATTTATCACTGGGCCTCTCGGATGCAAACACGGGTAGATGCAGCTTCTTGACAAATAGCAAATCTTTCATCTTGCTCCGCCAATAATGATAGTTTGTGCCATTAAGGTTCACCATGCGCACCGGCTTCGCGTCCATCTCTCCTCTCTGGTTCCTCTGTCAACTCCTGACACCCTTTGAACCCAAAGCTCTGATACCACTCTATTGGAAAAGAAACGCGAAAACCTTTCCCCAAACCGGAGAGTACCTGCGAGAGGACCGAGCAATACAACGCACGAACCCAAAAACAATCACACAAAAACAATCCACGCAGACACAGAGAATTTTTGACGTGGAAACCCTTGCGGGAAAAAACCACGGGACGATCGGAGTCCAACCCTGAGAAGCCTCCACTAATGGAATAGAAGAATTACACCCTCTACAAACTCCTCCCGATCCAAATCGGATCCCCACAACACTCAGAGATAAGAACAATGATTACAAGGCTACGAAGAGCGAGAACGGCGAGTAGAGATTACCCGAACACGATCTCCTTCGAATAGCGACCTTCAATCCTCCGTCTTCCTCTCCGAAGTTGTAATGGCACTCTTGCCTCCTTCCTCTCTCAAACTTGTGTTGTCCAATGCGTTGCAATTATGAATTAGGGTTGAGAAATCTCAATATAACTCCCTAATCCCGCAACCAACCTGGACCGTTGGATTAGATCCAATGATGAAAACTCATCCAGAAATCCGCTTCAGCCCCCGACGACACAGAGTTCGGCCAGAACTCTGTGTCGAGCATCCAGAACCTCACGCCACAATGCTGGAGTGGCCAGACCGAGTTCGGCCTGAACTCGCCACGGGACCGAGTTCGGCCCGAACTCGGATCCCCTGTTCCAGAACCTCCCATGGAGCAGCAGCAGCAGCAACTCCGACTTCCCGAGCTTCTCCGACATCGGACGGCGCTCGTCGCACTCCGGGGTCTTCTCCACATAGGTTGGGAACCCCATCCACTCCAACAAAAATCTCGAAGCCGACGGAAGCATGGGGATTCCCACTGGATATGTGACAGGCATCCAACAGTGGGATGGATCTCCCGTCCTATCTGCACATGACTTCTCTATTCCTAGCTCCCAATTGTAATCTGTAAGTCCTGATGTAGCTGGACACCTGGATGATTCGTTATTCAAACTATTTAGTTGGCTAATTGTAGCAGCTGCTACAAACGGGAAACAAGGTAACCAAATTAGTGTTGGTATGTATTGGCTCTCAAACCCTAATTGAGCACTGGTCCCATCATTTCAGCAAATATGCTTTGTTTTATAATATTCAATTGGAACGAGTTTATATTTAATTCTTCTTACAGAGTTAGAGGAACTACTCATAACCTTTGTCGCTTTGTTATTTCCGTTTGATATTTTAGGTTCAGGCTTCTTAATTATCAGAGAGTGAGGCAACCATATCTCTTCACTTTTGTACTTGCGAGAATTCGGTCCTGATTGTACTCAAGGTTATAAACGGAGCTAGGCAGGTGCGCGATGGAGAAGGTCAGTCTGCCATCTAGGCACCGCCTAGACGTCGCGTATACGGTTGATCTATTTTGGACATTCTTACAATTTTTGCCAATGTTTTTTTGTCATAATATTTATTTTTTGAAGAGGACATATAGTTCCTACTGGTAGTGAACTCTCCCACTGGAGCTCGATCACCCGACCTCCTGGGCGCATGCCTCCTCTATCCAGTACGGTAGAGACTCATTGGTTGCATAATATATATATATATATATATATATATATATATATATATATATATATATATATATAAAAAAATATATATATATATATATATATATATATATATATATATATATATATATATATATATAAGATCCGGAGCTGAGTCCCGCGGGAGCCTCGACGCCCTCGACCATTGAATCGAGCGGACGTGCGCACAGGCCCTCCGATCCGATGGTGAGGAGGGGGCGGAGCTTTTGATCCGCGTCCACACACACTCTACTACTAAAAACGATAGATCCATAATGCTAAAAAAAAAAAAAAAAATACACACACACTACTACTACTAAGAACGATAGATCCATAATGCTTGTTATTTTGCCAAAATATCTAGTTAGGTATTACTCCGTTTAGACGTCCGCCTACGCCGTCTCATGACCTCCGCCTATACCGTCAAACCTCTGCTGCCTACTCGACCGCCTACAGCAAAAGCGTTGCGGAGAAGAACTACCAAGCGCTTAGACGGCTGCCTCGACTGCCACTTAGAATACCGGTTGTACTCAGATTCTTGATTGGTAAAGTAGTCCAGTTGATGTAGAAGAAACGGTATGCACAAGATGTTCTATTAATGTTCTATTATATATCTCATACTGCAAACCTACGTATGTATCACTCAGCTAAAGCATTGGGGGAATTTTGTTCTTAGTAACTATTTCTTGAGCTTTCATTGATCTCTCACTTTGAATCTTGTAACTCAGCTAGACCAAGTTACGATCGAAAGTACATTAAGTGATCAGTCACAGAATTAACAGGCGGAAATAGGAAAGAGTACCGATCAGGAAACTATGGTATCGATCAGCTCAATATGAGTCCACAAGAGAGAGCCATTAGCAAGATGGCGGCGTCCGTTTCATCCTGGGGAAGTACCTGACGGAAAGCTGAGCTCCTACTCAAGCGCACGACTATGTCATTGAAGCAATGCTTTTTGCCGAGATCTGCACCTGACAATATCTTCTTCTTCGTACAAACGCTGTTCCTCGTGATACTTATGGCAGGGATCAGCCCACCGCTCAGCACTGCTGATGCTGCGGCCCTTCTCGCCTTTCTCTGTCTTATTCCGCAAGCATTACAAAGAGACTGCAGAAGAAGAGGATCATTCATTCATATTAGTAAGAGTATTGTAAGTAGAAGCAGCTGTAAATACGTAGTATGCTCTCTCATGCCTTGGGGCCAGAAGGGCCGGTCCTCCACAATGGCGTCGTGGTGGTGTTGCAGTCGGAGCAGACTCGAACAGTGCCAGCAGTACTGTCACCGTTGTTACTCTCTTGCTCCTCTTGATCTAGAAATGACCGTCTATTTCTTCTTCTTGGCTTCTTGATCACATGAGTTCGATCGGGAATATTATTCATCGTCTTCCTCCTTGATCCTTGCTGTTGCTGCTTCCCCTCTCTTGTGAATTGATGACTCGCCGATCCCTCATTAATGTAGCTGTTACTGTCGGTGTGGTTTGGAAGTGCTTGTGGGCAATCACTCGATCCATGTATCTGTGAGTGATCGTTGGGCTGCCACAATCAATATACACGGTGATCATCATCGTATTCGTATACATATAATGCCACAAGATATTGGTACTATTTGTTTATCTACTGTATTTGAACAAACATATATGTAACTGCATGATCAATCGATTTCTATTTCCGTACCTCTAGCTTTCGTTCTTGTCGCAGGTGGCAGTCTGAGCCGCCTTCTCCATAACTTTGCAGGGGATCAAAGAAAATAGGAGGTGAATTAGAAGTCCCAAGTGGTAGAGTGAAGGGAGGAACTGGAGTTTGGTGTTGATCTTCCTCAACAAGAGGGATAGTGAGGAAATGGCTTAGGGATAAGGAAGTCATGGTGTATGTGTGTGTGTGTGTGTGTGTGTGAGAGAGAGAGAGAGAGGGAGAGCTCCTTATGTGAAACAGGAGGTATCAACCCAGTAATGTGTGTGAAGGACATATTTCCCTAATATAAGGATTAATATAAGAGCTCTCTTTTCTTACTCTGTGTCAGAAGTCGAATTGGTCGCATTCGTGGAATTTAGAAACGTTTTGGTAAAACATGAACAAGGAAATTGGATATCACAAGTGAATCTCAGTTTCTACTTTCTGCCCAAATTAAAATGATACATTTGTTCTTTCTAATCACCTCTCCACCTGAATTTAGAAAGTAATCATTCAGTAAAAGTTGGCATACTTGTTTGATATTTGGGAGGCAGTCTTACCAGCATCTCAGATTGCATTTACAGTTCACGCCAACCGAACACATGAATAATGATTCGGAGGACGAATTATTAAACCTAATATGTAGATTTAGAATGTAATTCATCATTCTCGATTAGATGAATCATATCAATTGTACATGTAAATGTTACCTTACTTATATATAATATACATTTAATAATTAGTGCAATATATGAATGCTGATGTTTTATGTTATTGTGAGTATAGTATAACTTAATTATGATTTTATACATAAATGCTAGTCTAATATAAGTTACTGCTAGCTATTCTACCTATACTTTTCTTCTACTTATATGTAATATTAACATAGAATTATATGTAATGTTAACATAGAATATCTTACACAGCTAGTTTTCTGTAATGTGTAAGAGATAAGTACTCATCTTGTAACTTATGTGTGATGGTCCATATATAGGTAACTTTTAGTTAGTATAAGGTAGAAATACTGTTATATTATGCAGTCGTAACCTGAAATTTTAATCGGGATATTGGTTTAGTTTGGTTTAAATGATGATACGTAAGAGGCTGTAGTTTGGCAATACTTGACTGGGACATCTATACAAAGCTCATCAATCACTCCATTTTCTGTGTATAACTAAATGAGGTCTTAATTAAGACTAGTATATATGCTCGTATGTTGCACTTGATGGAAATAAACTTGATTTTGCAATAATATTATGAGCCCAAAAAAATTAATCCACTACCATTGGGTGTCACGTCCCGCTCCCGTAGGAGCGATCGTCCTCGCTAAGGCGTGATGCCGCACGGGCCTAGGTTGCGCCCGTGCAAGGCCAAGTCCAGAAACGGCCGATTTGAGCTAGGCCAAAGAGTCGCACAGAGTGTCCCCATTTGCAGCGGAAAGTAAATGAACACAAGTTGAAGCGAATTCAAACTCTTTATTGATTTTCAAGAAGTTTACAAGCGACGCTAGGCCGATATTACAAATCGCTCAAGCTCTCTCTCTCTGAAACATAAAAAGGGCGTGCCAAGTGGCTTACAAGATGGAATGATTCATGGCGATGTTCCGATACATTATGTCCTGTATAGGGTGCTTCGGCTTCTTGCAACGTCCCAAGGCCCCGGAGTTGGCTCCGCGCCTTAACACGTTCGATGGAAGTTCCGCACCCGTCGGCGTCTCCTGCATCCTGCAAGCAGACTGTGGGGTTATCAGTACATTGTTATGCGCCGGTGGGGAGGCTAGCTCGTCCACAATGCTATCATTACCAAACACATTCCATTTACTTTTGTGCATCTCTATCATTCATTGTCTTTCTAATCTTGCCTTAGGATCAATTTTATGGCATATGTCATAACCTATCCCGTGTTGCCAAATACAAGTGTCGTATGAAAATATATGCACGACTTACTCATACTTACCGTCCGGCCTTCCCTGTCCAAAGTAAACCAAGTTAGTCAAACAATTTATGTGTAATAACATAACGTGATTCTTGAAAACATTCAATATCAAGGGCGTGTCCCTGCCTCAGTTTCTAGCGTGTCGTAGGCGTATTCTCTAACTCATTGTACTAAGTATTCATTATCATTTGGTGTGATACATTTCAAGCCGTTCAGTATGCGATTGTTCATTTAACTTAGACTACTTTGATTTCAATGCAAGGACTTGCACGTTGATAGCCACCAGCAAAGTCTACTTAATCTATATGCACCGGTCGCTGGCTTGACAAGCCATTTTGGACATTCTCCTTGGTATTTCTCAACTTAGCGTAGGGTGATGGCTGGTATACCCCGTTAAGTCTCTTGAAATACCCTGCACTTACGTCTCCCGGTGCCCAAGCCCGCACCCAGGCAGCCCGTAAGCCCCGCTTTTGATTCCGCCTAGGCCGGCCACGGTATACTCCACACAACGCCCGTGCCGCAGAATCACTGCACGGCCACGGTATTCCCCCCCCCCATCGCCCGTGCCGTTTGTCCACGACCATTTCGTATTATCTTGTCATTTTTAACTTAACGGCTATCTCCGAGCCGTAGGCTAACCCTTAGCCATAATGCGTTATCGACCAGGTTGGCGTCCGTGCAGCGCGGGTAGCGATCCCCGTTGCACGTGCCCGTCACACCTGTCGCTAACCATTCCTTTCCCTTCTTATCTTTTATTCATTCCTTCTTTTCTTTCTTTCACTTGTCCATTCGTTCATTGATTCATTTTCGTATTCATTCATTCATTCGTTGATTCATTCATTCAAGCATTACGCAACTCCCAGTGCGGGAGCCGCCTTGGCGACCATCGGTCCCATTGTCTTTCAATGTTGCTAAACTCTACTCGGAACGACTATGTTGATAGTCTTCCCGTTTCATTATTGTAAACTATTCATTGTTTCATTGTTTGAACGCATAAGAAACTTGAACGTAAACTTGTGCCTTTAGCACGAGCGTGGAGCGCAGTGCGAGAGTTCACATTTTCCAAGTTCCTTTCCATATTCTATACAAGCATAAAAGATGGGATTATTCCCTTAGCTAGGTGCGTTGAGTCATTTATTAGCATGCACGGTGTTATCGCCTAGCGATTCTCGTAATAGTGTCCGTATTGTTATGTGTCTAGGCTAAACAAAGACGGGTTCATCGGAGCCACCCACCTTAGCGATGTTCGCATCGGCCGAGCGATACTCCGAGCGCGCCTTTGAAAGTCTAAGTCTGGATTCATCTTGTCGGGCCAATGTAAGCCTTGCATCGATTCTTCATCAGGTCGATGCCAACTCTTCGGGTCGACGGCTCGTTTGAGTCGTTGCACTTGCCGTTTGAATCGACATTCCGCTAGGGCGGAGCGGGTCATTGCATAATACACCACTCAAAATAAGTCTCGTCCTTGAGACTTCCTGAGTGCAGGTCATCCTACCATTCCTTAACTCGTGTCGTCGTGTTTCTTAGACAATCCCTATCGAATGGCTTTACCGCTCGATGGCACCGAACTATACTCGATACCTTTCCAAGTCCCGTGTCTGTATATGTTTTCGTCGATTTTTATTGAATGGTTTTTCATTCATTTAGAGTTGATGGCACTTATTCAATTGTCGTGTTTCTTCGATTCGGTTGCTATTTTGACATGTCATGGGACTGGAATGGTCGCACGAGGCACGTTAAAATTTGTCTAATACGAGGGTCGTAGGCTGAGGCACACTCACTTTCGTTTATCTCGGCCATCGAGATGAATCGATTCGCTTTTCAAGCGTTCTTGTCTACGAAATCAGTATGATTCCTTCTTAGTGGGGTCGACCAAGTCTAAGTAATTTACGTCCGATTCAAGACTAAGTATTGCACTATCGTCGAACATATCTTCCTATCAATGGTTCATTTCGTTATACCAACTTTTACTTTCACGATATCGATTCCATATCATTCGCTTGTTTAGGGCCAAATTTTGGTGTCGTTCACGCACACTCCGCTTACACGTTTCTTCGATTCCGAGCCACGCTCGTACTAGTATCATTCCCTTCTTTTAACACGATCTTAATCTCCGATACTTTCCATTCCTCAAGTCTCGTTTGGACTTCAACGTGTCACTTGGTTGGATCGTGCATGCATTCCAGGCGTCCCCAGAATACATGCATTCGCCAAACCGCGTGATAGAGAATTCATCATTCTCACTCGAGTCGCATCGTGCACATACTTCGACGTCCCTGAAATATATGCATGTCAGCCGAATCTCGTGAGCAGGGTTTCCTATATTCGTGATTCATGCTATCCATCCATGCCAATCCTCAAGATCAATCTTTCGATTGCTAACACTTGAAACAGGGGCGTCTCGCCTAACCGCTAGGCTATTTCTTTTCGAGGCTAAGTCAATGTCAGGATTGGAATCATAGTTCCCCAACAATAATGCCAACACTGACCCCAATCCTAGGGTCAAACCAAAGTCGGTAGTACGGAGGGTTTTCTACCCAAGCTCGCGTCACTCAGATTTCTAAACATCGAGCACGATCACCTATTCGCATCAATGTATTCGTTGCGCATATTCGAATCCATTCAAATCACCAAATCGACATACTTCACATATCCATTCTAACCAATTCATGTATTCGATCACGAGGTCATCCAGCTAGACAATACATTGCATCCCAATCTCACGCGAGTCCGATCATCCACGGTGGTTCATGAATCACCATGCAACGCTCCCGCGGAATAATCATTCTCATCGGGGCGTAACTCTTGTTTGAGTTTAGACTAACTCATTCTCGATACACGGATTGGACCTACTCAATCCTCAAGTTCAATCATCAAACACACTGATTTATTTTTGAGTTTACCTTCGCGTCAAACCACAAGTCGAAGCAATCAAATTGCCACGCCATCCAAGTTTAATCACTCCCGCTGTATGAATCACCATATCAGCGCTCACGTGGAGTGATCGTCCTAATCCGACGTGACGCATATGTGAGGCTGGAGTTGCGCTCGCATAAGACAAGAACGTCAACGTTGTGGTTGTCAACGAAAAAAATCCAAGCATTCTCATTTTTATCCAAGCCAAATCAATTCGACAGTCTAACCGTCATGCGTTCAACTAGAAAATCCTCGAGCTAAGTCTATCTTTTCCTCGAGACATTTTTAACATCCCAAGTATAGCATCCAACGGAACAATGACATTTGCACGATCGTCATTCGCCGAGTCAGAGTATCCCCGAGTTATCGCATATCGATCTTTGATACGCCTCAATACCATCGACGATATGCGTAACCTGACGATCTTCCTTTGCAACCGATTTCGAGTCGTGCATTGATGCTGTTGTCCGAGTTAGATATTCCATAATTTCATTTAATATTCAAGATCAAGTTCAACTGCTATTCCTCAAGCTAGTTTCAAGATCGTTGTTCAAACTCAAGTCACAATTCATTTGAATCAATCCGAAATCGTACGCGCGATTCTCTAAGTTTCCTCGATCAGGACCATTCATTTTCATTCATCGTTCCGAACCATTTTCTAACTCGCGTTGCCCATTGACAAGTTGTCCAGCGACATCTCGTTCGGGACTTTTGAAGTCACGGCCAACTAAGCGTGACACGTTCTAAGGCTTTGCGCGATTGCATCGCTTGCCGACATACTCGTACGATCCGTAAATCCTTTAGTCTCGCTCGAACAATTTCTATGACGTCCATACACCACTCAGGGTTCGAGCCATACAATCTAGTCATCAACACTCATTTTTATTCTTCTCCGAACCTATCACATACACCACTCGGATTCAAGCCATACGATCTAGTCCTCAATCACGTTCGCGTCATGCGCTAAGACATTCTTCAGATTCGTTCGACGAATCTCTAGCGTAATCGCTCACGTCGCCTCGACGTACTAAGTCGTTCGCACTAATCCTCAAAATCCAAGCCAATTTTTTCGGGTACGCCTAAGCGTTAACTCAATAGCGTTCCTATCGATAGACACTCAAAGTGTATCTCCGTTCTCGATCGAGCGATACTTGATATCGTTCGCAACCCGATTGCACCCAAAAGTCGAGGTGCACGACACGCGGACTAAGTTGTGCCGTATAACCATCCCGTGTGGACTATATTCAAGTTTGCACGCTCACTTGCTAGGTCGACGCAAGACTAGTCAGGCACGCACGCGACATGTTAACTTAGCATGTGTTCTCTATCGAGTCAAGTTTAACATCGTTCGACATTGTTAGTGTAAGGTTATTCAAGCACGCCTTGCGTTTGCTAACTTCTAGCATTTTAGTTTTCCTTCGACTCAAGTCTGTCGTGGTTTGGCACAAAGGCCTTCGCCTATCAATCCCGTTCAACCGAGTACTTGTACGAGCTTTTGAAAATATTAGACTTATTGTATGGAACATCCCAAGGCACAACGAGAGAGAGCGTATACTTCTTTATTTCCAACGAGCTTTCAAAACTGAGAAACCGACGTGAAGTCCAAGGACGTAAAGCCGTGCTCTGATACCAATCTGTCACTCCCCGCTCCCGTAGGAGCGATCGTCCTCGCTAAGGCGTGATGCCGCACGGGCCTAGGTTGTGCCCGTGCAAGGCCAAGTCCAGAAACGGTCGATTTGAGCTAGGCCACAGAGTCGCACAGAGTGTCCCCATTTGCAGCGAAAAGTAAATGAACACAAGTTGAAGCGAATTCAAACTCTTTATTGATTTTCAAGAAGTTTACAAGCGGCGCTAGGCCGATATTACAAATCGCTCAAGCTCTCTCTCTCTCTCTGAAACATAAAAAGGGCGTGCCAAGTGGCTTACAAGATGGAATGATTCATGGCGATATTCCGATACATTATGTCCTGTATAGGGTGCTTCAGCTTCTTGCAACGTCCCAAGGCCCCGGAGTTGGCTCCGCGCCTTAACACATTCGATGGAAGTTCCGCACCCTCCGGCGTCTCCTGCATCCTGCAAGCAGACAGTGGGGTTATCAGTACATTGTTATGCACCGGTGGGGAGGCTAGCTCGTCCACAATGCTATTATTACCAAACACGTTCCATTTACTTTTGTGCATCTCTATCATTCATTGTCTTTCTAATCTTGCCTTAGGATCAATTTCATGGCATATGTCATAACCTATCCCGTGTTGCCAAATACAAGTGTCGTATGGAAATATATGCACGACTTACTCATACTTACCGTCCGGCCTTCCCTGTCCAAAGTAAACCAAGTTAGTCAAACAATTCATGTGTAATAACATAACATGATTCTTGGAAACATTCAATATCAAGGGCGTGTCCCTGCCTCAGTTTCTAGCACGTCGTAGGCATATTCTCTAACTCATTGTACGAAGTATTCATTATCATTTGGTGTGATACATTTCAAGCCGTTCAGTAGGCGATTGTTCATTTAACTTAGACTACTTTGATTTCAATTGTCACGCCCCAGAACCAGAATACTGGAGAGCGGGGGAATGACTCAGCCAGCTATGTATTACGGGTAGATGAATACCGTATAATACGATTAATGCTGTCTAACAAGACGAGGGGGTGTATACTACATGAAAGTCTCCCTATGGTCACTTCACATCTATTGTCTCAATCATTCAAACAAGAAACAGAAAATAGAGAACATATAAGATAAAGCAGTAAGGCGTCCCAAACGCTCAGTCCAAATATTCTTGATATCTGGCTTTACAAAACATAGCCAGATGAGGCAGTAAAGTATACACAATTGTTTATCAACTGCAGCCTGACTTTAGTTACAATTATGCAAAAGTGAGTACAAGACGATCCGACTAACATTCGGTGCCAAACGGTAAAGTATAAAGTAGATAACAAAACGAGCGG
The DNA here is from genome assembly GCA_029216955.1 of Iris pallida. Lineage (NCBI taxonomy): Eukaryota > Viridiplantae > Streptophyta > Magnoliopsida > Asparagales > Iridaceae > Iris > Iris pallida. Next base: position 1,568,511 of record JANAVB010035620.1, read on the forward strand.
GGAAGTAAGAAACCCACTCGAGTCCTTCTGCGATCATCTCTCTAGTATTGACCATCTTGGAGGTGGAAGTAAGCTGAGTCCTCGGGAACCGGCTCTAAATCTGGCCATGCAAAACCAGAGAGGTTAGACCTCTAATAGCAAGTACCGCAAGGAAGCACGATGTGAGGAATTAAAACCAGTAATAAGAGAATATGATAAGTAGATCTCTGCTTGCCACTGGGATTCACATAACATCACGACACTTCGAACCGACCTCCCAACCAAACAAGGACAGAAGTTGGTCCGCCATGTCCTGACATTCTGATCATCTCAGTTAGGTAACATAGTAGGTACAGTACACAGACAAATCAATTTTAAACGGCCATACAACTACTACGGCTTGCTACTGTGAGTTCCAAGTTATCCTGGAAGTATGCAATAAGGATTCCTCAGTTCTTACTATGTGCAAGCAAGGCTAGTTTATCCAGTCGATCAATTGTGCCAATCATGAATTAGACGAGTCCCAGCGGAACGTCCGTCATCAATATACAATAAATAATAAAAGCAGATACCGCTCCCTGCCCGTGTGGCAGATTTGCAGTATCTGTGGGGACCAGTCGGCCTGTCGGGCACTAATAGTCCCCAAGAGGGCTGCCATGTAAGAACTCGAGAATCCATCCTCTCCATACAATCATTATTTTATTTAACTTAGTAGCCTCTATGTTAAGTGAAATCCCATGCCGTGGGTCATGGTCATTCAGAAATGAGTACTTCCTACAAAGTACGATATACCCAACTCTATAACGATTACCCGTACGGTTAGGTTGTAGGTCTTACATATCGTAATGCAACAATCAAAACTAACCACGGAATAATCATGCCTTGACCATAAAGTACACATGCTGCTTTGTAAAAATAAATAAATAAATTGAAGCCTGCATGTGTGCATGTATGTCAATATTCGGGATCGGCCAATCGATTATAATATTTCATAGTTAATATGAACGTGTCTCATTCATTCAATTCAATAAGACGACTAGCCAGTCTCTTAGTTCCAACTAGGAACGCATAATCAATTATTAGTCGAAGTAACAGTCGGGTCACTTCGTGACAAGGCATGAAAGTCAAACTAGTATTAAGCATGGTCGAGTCTATAACTAGCATAAAATAGTTGGAAACATATTCTTGAAGCCAAGGAAAAGATCTACAACTTTCATGTTGGGAGTTAGAAGAAATTCTAACAATAATTCAGTCAAAATAGGACATATAACAGTCAGAAACAACCAAAATAGGCATTATGCGGCCTATTCTGTGACATGCATGCGGACCAACTGCGACATGCGGCTCATGCGGCATATGCGGCCCAACTGTGACACCATATGCGGCTCAACTGCGACATGCGGCCTATGCGGCCCAACCGCGACACCATATGCGGCCTACTGTGACATGCGGCCTATGCGGCCCAACCGCGACACTATATGCGGCTCAACTGCGATATGCGACTCATGCGGCCCAACCGCGACATCTATGCGGCCTACTGTGACATGCGGCCTATACGGCCCAACCGCGACACCATATGCGGCTCAACTGCGACATGTGCCTCATGCGGCCCAACCGCGACATCTATGCGGCTCAACTGCGACATGTGCCTCATGCAGCCCAACCGCGATATCTATGCGGCTCAACTGCGACATGTACCTCATGCTGCAGATGAACATAGAAGTTTGACCAAAATTATTTTGGCCATAACTTCCTCAAAATAAATCGGAATCTAACTTTTCAAAAGCCAAACTTTGGTAGAATTAAATTCTCTACAACATGGAACCACTTATTTTCGAAAACAACAAAGTTTGATAGATCAAAACCATAAAATCCATATGAAAACCAAAACTTAAAACTTAGATCTACACCCAACCATCCATGGAAATCAAGAACTTCAAGACCTAAACTTGTAGAGGATGAGAAGATGAACAACATAGACTAAAAATAAATGGAGATGCATGAAATCCCTCATGGTGTGCAAGATGTACTTGCCTCTCCAAATGGGTGGGTGGGAGAGTAATGGAGGAAGAAGAAGAGTAATGGTGAAGTGAATGAAGAGAGAGAAAGGGGGTGAGCTTTAAATGAAGGGGTAGTGGTAGGTGAGGGTTTATTTCGGTTCATGATGAACCAACATAATTAAACCAATCCAAGCCGAACCCAAAGCAAGTATAAAAGCAGAAATAAAATTGCAGGAAATTAATTAACATGAAATTAAAAGAATTTGAATACAGAATAATACATGATAAATATTAAATAAATACGTATTCTGGGAACGGAAAGTGACATCTCTACCCTCCTTAGAAAAAATTCCGTCTTCGAAATTTCAAATCCAAGCAAGATGAGAACATCAAAGCTAAACTAATCTAAGCATAAGCAATTGGAGCAAGCAACCATTCTACAATGTTAACAGTAAGTAACATATCTATGTTGAACATTCTACGATACCAAGCAATTCTACTCGTAAGGTGACAAGCATGAGGAGTTAAGACAATCAAGGTATACAGAAAAAGATATACCTTGTGAGTCAAACAGGTGCGGATACCGTGATCGGATATCATCCTCACGTTCCCACGTTGACTCCCCTAAAGAGTGATGACCCCAAGCAACTCGGACAAGGCTAATTGTTCGGTTCTTGAGTATCTTCTCTCTTCGGTCCAAAATGGACACAGGCTGTTCCTCGTAAGACAGATTGGTACCAACAACCAGCTCAGAATGATCAAGGATATGGCTTGGGTCCGATACATACCTTCGCAACTGAGATACATGAAATATGTCATGCACCTCTCGTAACGAAGGTGGAAGGGATAAACGATAAGCAACATCGCCTATCCTATTAAGGATAACAAATGGGCCCACGTACCGCGGACTCAATTTTCCACGAACGCCAAACCTAATGACCCCACGGGTAGGTGAGATCCGCAAGAACACGTGGTCCCCAACAGAAAACTCTAGCGGCCTACGATGCTGGTCCGCCCAATGACGATGCCGATCCTGCGTAACTCGAAGTCGCTCTCTAATTTCCTTAATCACTTCAACGGTCTGGACAATCATTTCTGGGCCTAGCATCTTCCTCTCCCCGATATCATCCCATGCTAGTGGCGACCTATTCTTCTTACCATATAGAGCTTCAAATGGCGCCATCTGGATACTGGCTTGATAACTGTTGTTGTATGAGAACTCAACTAAGTGCAGGTGGCTCTCCCAAGATCCTCAAAAATCCAGAGTGCAAGCCCGCAACATGTCTTCCAAAGTCTGAATTGTTCTTTCTGATTGCCCGTCTGTCTGGGGATGGTAAGCCATGCTAAATCTTAACTTGGTACCCAGACTATGATGTAAGCTCTTCCAGAAATGTGATGTAAAACGGGTATCTCTATCTGACACAATGCTGACAGGGACTCCATGCTGCCTGACTATCTGTTGCATATACAACTCTGCCAACTTTTCTGTAGATTGCCCTACTCTGAAAGGAAGAAAGTGTGCTACCTTTGTAAGTCGGTCCACTATCACCCAAATAGCATCTTTACCACTTGGTGATCCCGGTAAACCGGTCACAAAGTCTATTGTGATGTGTTCCCACTTCCATTCCGGGATAGGAAACGGTTATAATAACCCAGCTGGCCTCTGCTGTTCTGCCTTTACTTGCTGACATACCAAGCAACGGGAAACGAATCTAGCTATCTCCCTCTTCATCCCGTTCTACCGGAAGTGCTGCTTGATATCTTGGTACATCTTGGTCCCTCCAGGGTGTACAGAATACTGGGAACTGTGAGCTTCTGTCATAACCTCCTGTCTGATATCTCCACTAGGCACACATAGGCGTGATCCAAACCTAAGGGTACCATCTTCACGAATTTTCAACTCCTTTCTGAGTCCTGACTCACATTCTGCCCTAAGCTTCTGAATCCTTGGGTCCTGCGCCTGAGCTGCCTTGATCCTGTCTACCAAGTCGGATTGAACTCGTAGACTCGCCAGAATTCTTACATCACTAGGAAGTATAACTTCGATGCCCATCTCCTGTAGGTCTTCTAAAATGTGCTTCTGGTTTGTCAACATAAATGCGCCGCCTCTCCTGCTAAGAGCGTCTGCTACTACATTAGCCTTGCCTGGATGATACTGAAGCTCCACGTCGTAATCCTTGATCAACTCCAACCATCTTCTCTGTCTCATGTTCAGCTCCTTCTGAGTAAAGATGTACTTCAGACTTTTATGGTCTGTGTACATGTCCACTCGGTCACCATATAAGTAATGCCTCCATAGCTTCAAAGCAAAGACTACTGCTGCCAACTCCAAGTCATGAGTTGGATAATTCTTCTCATGGTCTCGAAGTTGCCTAGATGCGTATGCTATCACCTTCCCATGTTGCATGAGGACGCACCCAAATCCTTTTCCTGACGCATCATAATATACTGTAAAACCTCCGAGTCCAACTGACAATGTAAGAATAGGCGCTGATATCAACTTCTGTTTCAGATTCTCAAATAATGTCTGACATTCTGCCAACCAGACGAATGGTACATCCTTCCGTGTCAAGCGGGTCATGGGTGCTGAAAGCCTTGCCAAGTCTGATACGAACCTTCTGTAATATCCTGCCAATCCCAAGAAACTCCGCACATCAGCTACGGTCTTGGGTACTGGCCAACTCTCTACTGCTTCTACCTTCTTGGGATCCACTGCTACTCCAGTTCCTGATATGATATGACCCAAAAATGAAATATGATCCGACCAAAACTCACACTTGCTGAGCTTGGCATACAACTGGTTCTCTCTCAGAACCTGTAACACTTTCCTGAGGTGGTCTTCATGCTCCTCTTCATTAGTAGAGTATACAAGAATGTCGTCGAGAAATACCACGACAAACTGATCTAAGTACGACATAAAGATGTGGTTCATCAAATCCATGAATATTACTGGAGCATTGGTCAAACCAAACGGCATTACCAAGAATTCATAATGCCCATACTTCGACCTGAACGCTGTCTTGGAAATATCCTCCTTCCGAACCCTCACTTAATGATACCCTGAAAAAAGACCTATCTTGGAGAAAACTCTAGCCCTACTCAACTGATCAAATAAGTCGTCGATCCTGGGTAATGGGTACTTGTTCTTTACTGTTGCCGCGTTAAGCTTCCTGTAGTCAATGCACAATCTGGATGACCCATCCTTCTTCCCCACAAGTACCACTGGTGCTGCCTACGGTGATACGCTAGCTTGGATGAACTTCTTCTCCTTCAGTTCCTCTATGTGCTGGTATACCTTGGCCTGCTCTGAATCCGCCATTCTATAAACTCGATCTGATATTGGTTTAGTTCCAGGTGCCAATTCTATACTGAACTCAATATCTCTAATCGGTGGTAGACCTGGAAGTTCTTCAGAAAATACGTCTAAAAACTCTTCAACTACCTTCGGAACTTGAACTTCTTCCATTGCCGTTATTACTCCCTGCTCTTGCTGAGTTGCCACGGATCTGACTAAGGTGAATCTCTTTATGCCTGGAATATCAAAAGATACACTCCTACTACGACAATCTATTGTCGCATGACTGTCTTTCAGCCAGTCCATGCCTAAGATAACGTCGAAATTTCCAACAGGAAATTCTATCAACTGGGCGGGTAAGGAATGCCCGCAAACTACAACGCTACACGCTAGAATAACTCTACTAACTCCTACGAGCCCATTGCCAGTGAGTATATTCAACCTCCCTGGCAATGCCTCGAACTCCATTCCTAGCCGTGTCGCAAATTGTGCAGATATAAATAAGTGTGATGCTCCTGAATCAAATAATGCTACTGCGGGATATGAGGCGACGAGAATGTTACCTGCCACAACATCTCCCGATGCTAACGCCTCCTCCAAGGACAGAGTGAATGCCTGTCCTCGACCTTCTTGTTGGTTCCCATGCTGCGACCTAGCCTGGTGCTGCTGCTGGCCCCTTCCCTGATGATGCTGGGGTGGTCTATGCTGGTGCTGCTGCATCGGCGGTCCCTGCTGCCGAAACATCTGAGCCTGCGGCATCAGTGGACGCTGGGCCAATGATCTCACTGCCACCGCTGGTCCTCGATACTGACCTGCCCCTGGTGCTGGCAGAGCAGGAAACTGCTGCACTGGTCCTCCTGACCTCGAATTTATGGGACAGGTGGTAACCCGATGATCTGGATTTCCACATATCAAACACAGCCCGTTCAATGTCCGACACACATCTCTAGTGTGTCCTACCTTCCCACAATAAGTATAGCCCGCTGGGGGTTGCTGATTCTTTCTCTGTTGCTGCTGCTGCTGCCTGGGTGGTGGTGCTGGCCCTCGTATTGCCATATCGTGAATGCGAACGCCAAGGGATGGTGCGGTTGTTCGGGGCGCTACTCCTCCTCCTCCTTCAATCTGACTGTGGGATCTCTTCTGACCCCCGGTCCTTGCATTGATCCTCTGAATGGTGATCTCATGCCTTCGGGTTGCCGTCAATACCTCATCAAAAGTCTGGTAATTATGCCCCTCTATCAATTGCAAGAGCTCAAGATGAAACCCTTGCTGAAATCTCATAGCCCTCTGGCTCTCTGTCGCTACCATCTCTGGGGCGAACCTACTCAATCTGCAGAACTCTGCTGCATAAGCATCTACTGTCTTGCCAGCCTGCTCGAGGTTGATAAATTTCTGTTGTAGCTCGAACTGCGCCACAACTCCATAGTACTTTGTCTTGAACCTTGCAATAAAATCGTCCCAAGCAACAGGACATTTGATGCCTACTTCTTCTGATTCCCACCAATCACGTGCGAGATCCTGAAGTAACAACTTCACTTGATCCACACGTTCTTCTGTCGGCACCTTAGCTGCTGTCAGAATAGCCTCAATATCCTTAAGCCACGCATCTGCTGAGATGGCATCTTCCGTGCCCTCGAAACGACGGGGGTTGTACTTACAAAACCTGGCTGATGCTCCTGAATCTGGCCTCGCCTCTCTTTCCAATGCCATCTGCAACCCTTGGTTGAGTAGTACGTTCTGCTCTTGTAACTGAGCGTGCATGCGTTGCTGGGCTAACATCTGATGTTGCTGAGTAGCCATCATTCCTCTCATGATCTCCAGAAGGGCTGGTGTGTCTACTTCCACAGGGGTAGGTGGAACTGTTGGTGGTGGTGAAACATCCGGATACTGCGGTCCAGCTGCTGCTTCCACTATTACTTCTTCTTAGATGGTCTCTTGAGTTAGTACCGGCCCTTGTTGCTGACCAACATGGTCAGGTTGTCCGTGTTGCCCTTGTTGTTGTTGCCCAGTCCTGACAGATGCGGACGAGGTGCCCCTAAGAAAAGGGACAAGAGAACAATCAAACGATCGGACAGGAAAGATCAATGAAGTCAAAGGACACCGGAATGTCAAGCTAGAGTCGAGAGTAACGAATCATGAGATCAAGGAGGAACATGTATGATTGAGACATCCTATAAATTAAAACACCCCACAAGTCTGAAATCAGACCTGCATGGGCCACCACTAAAACCTTGTCACGTCCCAGAACCAGAATACTGGAGAGCGGGGGAATGACTCAGCCAGCTACGTATTACGGGTAGATGAATACCGTATAATATGATCAATGATGTCTAACAAGACGAGGGGGTGCATACTATATGAAAGTCTCCCTATGGTCACTTCACATCTATTGTCTCAATCATTCAAACAAGAAACAGAAAATAGAGAACATGTAAGATAAAGCAGTAAGACGTCCCAAACGCTCAGTCCAAATATTCTTGATATCTGGCTTTACAAAATATAGCCAGATGAGGCAGTAAAGTATACACAATTGTTTATCAGCTGCAGCCTGACGTTAGTTACAATTATACAAAAGTGAGTACAAGACGATCCGACTAACATGTCGGTGCCAAACGGCAAAGTATAAAGTAGATAACAAAATGAGCGGAGAAGTAAGAAACCCACTCGAGTCCTTCTGCGATCATCCCTCTAGTATTGACCATCTTGGAGGTGGAAGTAAGCTGAGTCCTCGGGAACGGGCTCTAAATCTGGCCATGCAAAACCAGAGAGGTTAGACCTCTAATAGCAAGTACCGCAAGGAAGCACGATGTGAGGAATTAAAACCAGTAATAAGAGAATATGATAAGTAGATCTCTGCTTGCCACTGGAATTCACATAACATCACGACACTTCGAACCAACCTCCCAACCAAACAAGGACAGAAGTTGTCCCGTCATGCCCTGACATTCTGATCATCTCAGTTAGGTAACATAGTAGGTACAGTACACAGACAAATCAATTTTAAACGGCCATGCAACTACTACGGCTTGCTACTGTGAGTTCCAAGTTATCTTAGAATTATGCAATAAGGATTCCTCAGTTCTTACTATGTGCAAGCAAGGCTAGTTTACCCAGTCGATCAATTGCGCCAATCATGAATTAGACGAGTCCCAGCGGGACGTCCGTCATCAATATATAATAAATAATAAAAGCAGATACCGCTCCCTGCCCGTGTGGCAGATTTGCAGTATCTGTGGGGACCAGCCGGCCTGTCGGACACTAATAGTTCCCAAGAGGGCTGCCATGTAAGAACTCGGGAATCCATCCTCTCCATGCAATCATTATTTTATTTAACTTAGTAGCCTCTATGTTAAGTGAAATCCCATGTCGTGGGTCATGGTCATTCAGAAATGAGTACTTTCGTACAAAGTACGATATGTCCAACTCTACAACGATTACCCGTGCGGTTAGGTTGTAGGTCTTACATATCGTAATACAACAATCAAAACTAACCACGGAATAATCATGCCTTGACCATAAAGTACACATGCTACTTTGTAAAAATAAATAAATAAATTGAAGCCTGCATGTGTGCATGTATGTCAATATTCGGGATCGGCCAATCGATTATAATAGTTCATAGTTAATATGAACGTGTCTCATTCATTCAATTCAATAAGACGACTAGCCAGTCTCTTAGTTCCAACTAGGAACGCATGATCAGTTATTAGTCGAAGTAACAGTCGGGGTCACTTTGTGACAAGGCATGAAAGTCAAACTAGTATTAAGCATGGTCGAGTCTATAACTAGCATAAAATAGTTGGGAACATATTCTTGAAGCCAAGAAAAAGATCTACAACTTTCATGTTGGGAGTTAGAAGAAATTCTAGCCATAATTCAGTCAAAATAGGACATATAACAGTCAGAAACAACCAAAATAGGCATTATGCGGCCTATTCTGCGACATGCATGCGGACCAACTGCGACATGCGGCTCATGCGGCATATGCGGCCCAACTGCGATACCATATGCGGCTCAACTGCGACATGCGGCCTATGCGGCCCAACCGCGACACCATATGCGGCCTACTGCGACATGCGACCTATGCGGCCCAACCGCGACACCATATGCGGCTCAACTGCGACATGCGACTCATGCGGCCCAACCGCGACATCTATGCGGCCTACTGCGACATGCGGCCTATGCGGCCCAACCGCGACACCATATGCGGCTCAACTGCGACATATGCCTCATGCGGCCCAACCGCGACATCTATGCGGCTCAACTGCGACATGTGCCTCATGCGGCCCAACCGCGACATCTATGCGGCTCAACTGCGACATGTGCCTCATGCGGCCCAACCGCGACATCTATGCGGCTCAACTGCGACATGTGCCTCATGCTGCAGATGAACATAGAAGTTTGACCAAAATTGTTTTGGCCATAACTTCCTCAAAATAAATCGAAATCTAACTTTTCAAAAGCCAAACTTTGGTAGAATTAAATTCTCTACAATATGGAACCACTTATTTTTGAAAACAACAAAGTTTGATAGATCAAAACCATAAAATCCATATGAAAACCAAAACTTAAAACTTAGATCTACACCCAACCATCCATGGAAATCAATAACTTCAAGACATAAACTTGTAGAGGATGAGAAGATGAACAACATAGACTAAAAATAAATAGGGATGCATGAAATCTCTCATGGTGTGCAAGATGTACTTGCCTCTCCAAATGGGTGGGTGGGAGAGTAATGGAGGAAGAAGAAGAGTAATGGTGAAGTGAATGAAGAGAGAGAAAGGGGATGAGCTTTAAATGAAGGGGTAGTGGTAGGTGAGGGTTTATTTCAGTTCATGATGAACCAACATAATTAAACCAATCCAAGCCGAACCCAAAGCAAGTATAAAAGCAGAAATAAAATTGCAGAAAATTAATTAACATGAAATTAAAAGAATTTGAATACAGAATAATACATGATAAATATTAAACAAATACGTATTCTGGGAATGGGAAGTGACATCAATGCAAGGACTTGCACGTGGATAGCCACCAGCAAAGTCCACTTAATCTATATGCACCGGTCGCTGGCTTGACAGGCCATTTTGGACATTCTCCTTGGTATTTCTCAACTTAGCGTAGGGTGATGGCTGGTACACCCCGTTAAGTCTCTTGAAATACCCTGCACTTACGTCTCCCGGTGCCGAAGCCCGCACCCAGGCAGCCCGTAAGCCCCGCTTTTGATTTCGCCTAGGCCGGCCACGGTATACTCCACACAACACCCGTGTCGCAGAATCACTGCACGGCCACGGTATTCCCCCCCATCGCCCGTGCCGTTTGTCCACGACCATTTCGTATTATCTTATCATTTTTAACTTAACGGCTATCTTCGAGCCGTAGGCTAACCCTTAGCCATAATGCGTTATCGACCAGGTTGGCGTCCGTGCAGCGCGGGTAGCGAGCCCCGTTGCACGTGCCCGTCACACCTGTCGCTAACCATTCATTTCCCTTCTTATCTTTTATTCATTCCTTCTTTTCTTTCTTTCACTTGTCCATTCGTTCATTGATTTATTTCCGTATTCATTCATTCATTCATTCGTTGATTCATTCATTCAAGCATTACGCAACTCCCAGTACGGGAGCCGCCTTGGCGACCCATCGGTCCCATAGTCTTTCAATGTTGCTAAACTCTACTCGGAACGACTATGTTGATAGTCTTCCCGTTTCATTGTTGTAAACCATTCATTGTTTCATTGTTTGAACGCATAAGGGACTTGAACGTAAACTTGTGCCTTTAGCACGAGCGTGGAGCGCAGTACGAGAGTTCACATTTTCCAAGTTCCTTTCCATATTCTATACAAGCATACAAGATGGGATTATTCCCTTAGCTAGGTGCGTTGAGTCATTTATTTGCATGCACGGTGTTATCGCCTAGCGATTCTCGTAATAGTGTCTGTATTGTTATGCGTCTAGGCTAAGCAAAGACGGGTTCATCGGAGCCACCCAGCTTAGCGATGTTCGCATCGGTCGAGCGATACTCCGAGCGCGCCTTTGAAAGTTTAAGTCTGGATTCATCTTGTCGGGCCAATGTAAGCCTTGCATCGATTCTTCATCAGGTCGATGCCAACTCTTCGGGTCGACGGCTCGTTTGAGTCGTTGCACTTGCCGTTTGAATCGGCATTCCGCTAGGGCGGAGCGGGTCATTACATTGGGCTTTGTCCATTAGGCCCATTTTAGTTTTGAGTTTAGTCCATGTTCTAGGAACTTCTTTACCTAGAAAGTTCATGAAAAATATATATGTTCATGAAAAATATCTATGTTCTAGAGATATCTTAATATTAATTGTAAAAGAGTCTAGAATGATTCCATATTATATTTAATAAGTGTGTAGACTCTTCCAAGAGTCCTATAAAAATGGGTGCTCTCCCCTCATTTTGTACAACAACAAAAGTTAATAAGCTTAGTGCTATTATAAAATTTCTTCTCTTACATTCTTCTCTTCCACCAAATCTTCTCTATAATTTTCTCCCACTCCAAATTTGCTCCTCCTAGCTAGTTGGTCCACCACAATTCCAACAAAGTGGTATCAGAGCGAGGCGGTTCGAGGTCGAAGATGGCAAGCGAGATGACTCCCTTCCAAGTTCACGTCCTCAACAAGAGCAATTATGCCAGTTGGAGCATCAAGATGAAGGCTTTGCTAGGAGCACAAGATGCATGGGAGGTCGTCGAAAAAGGTTATAATGGGCCACAAGATGAGCCTTCATTATCGCAAGCTCAAAAGGAGTTGTTGAAATATTCAAGAAAGAGGGACAAGAAAGCTCTCTTTCTTATCTACCAAGTCGTGGATGATGATGCATTCGAGTTGATTTCAAGTGCAACAACCTCCAAAGATGCATGGAAGAAACTTCAAATTTCTTGCAAAGGAGAGGAGAAAGTAATGAAGGTATGCCTCTAAACTCTAAGAGGTGAATTTGAAGTTTTACATATGAAAGAGTCTGAAACTATTTCGGACTACTTTGCTAGAGTTTTAGCCATTGTTAATCAAATGAAAGGAAATGGTGAAAGTATGACCAACACTCGAGTGATGGAGAAAATTCTTCGCTCTTTGCTTCCACAATTTGAACATATCGTAGTAACTATTGAAGAAACTAAAGACTTGGAGACCATGACTATTGAGCAACTTAAGGGCTCACTACAACCTATGAAGAAAGGAAAAAGAAAAAGCAAGAGACATTGGAGCAAGTCCTTCAAACAAAGCTCACCTTCAAGGAGAAAGAAGAAAGCTTCACCAATCAAAGAAGTTAAAGAGGTCGCGGTCGAGGTCGTGGTCGTGGAAGAGAGGAAAGAACTCATTACAAGACTTCATCAATGGAGAAAGAGGCAAAACTTATCCCACAAGAGGACGTGGAAGAGGAAGCTTCACAAGAAAAGATGCAAGCCAAAGGTATGATAAATCTCAAGTTGAATGCTATAATTGTCATAAACTTGGACATTATGCATCGGATTGTAGAAACACAACTAAAAATGTTGAAAGGAAAGCTCACTATGTTGAAGAAGAAATACGAGAGAACTCAATTCTATTGTTTGCACACAAAGAAGAAGAAGAAGAAGAAGAAGAAGAAGAAGAAGAAGAAGAAGAAGAAGAAGATATAAACACATGGTACCTTCACATGAAGGAAAACAACCATATGTGTGGAAGCATAAACATCTTTATGGATCTTGATGAGTTCTTTGATAATTATATCACTTTTGAAGATGATCTAGAAACACGGGTGAAAGGAAAAAAGAGTGAAGAAGAAATCATTCAAGAAAGTGATACTAGTGGAGACATTGTGTCTAATGAAGAAAGCTCGCCACAACGGATGTCCAAGAATCAAGTTATGACTCGGTTTCTCTCATGGAAGAAAAAGATAAAGTGCAAACACGTGAAGAAGTAGAGTCTGTTACTCCGCTCGTGACATCAATACCATCTCGAGAAGATTCTCCACCTTCATCCTTGGATGAGAGAAGTGCTCCAAACTTGAAAAGCTTGCAAGAGGAGATTGAGGTAACCAATAATCAAAACAATCTGACTTTTTTTTTTTTTTGCCTTTTTGCCGATTGTGAACCAATAGGTTTCGAAGAAGCGACACAAAACAAGAAATGGAGAGACGCAATGGATGAAGAAATCAAGAATATCACGAAGGACGACACTTGGGAGCTAAAGACACTTTCAAAGTGGCAAAATGAAATTGGATTTAAAAATATCTACAAGCCAATGAACAATGTTCAAGATGAAGTCAAGAGGTACAAGCATAGACTACTTACAAAAGGCTACTGCTATGATGAAAAACAAGTTCATCCACCCAAAGATATGCATCATAAGAAAGCAAGTGCAAAGGAACTGCGCTACCGAGATCTTCACCAAGCAAATCAAGAAAAAAGCACTATTCAAGGCAAGAAGTTCACTTGGAATCGCAAAGTCAAGTTTAAGGGGGAGTGTTGGAAATAAACTTGATTTTTCAATAATATTTGAGCCCAAAAAAATTAATCCACTACCATTGGGCTTTGTCCATTAGGCCCATTTTAGTTTTGAGTTTAGTCCATGTTCTAGGTACTTCTTTACCTAGAAAGTTCATGAAAAATATCTATGTTCATGAAAAATATCTATGTTCTAGAGATATCTTAATATTAATTGTAAAAGAGTCTAGAATGATTCCATACTATATCTAATAAGTGTGTAGACTCTTCCAAGAGTCCTATAAAAAGGGGTGCTCTCCCCTCATTTTGTACAACAACAAAAGTTAAGAAGCTTAGTGCTATTATAAAATTTATTCTCTTCCATTCTTCTCTTTCACCAAATCTTCTCTCTATAATTTTCTCCCACTCCAAATTTGCTCCTCCTAGATAGTTGGTCCACCACAATTCCAACAGCACTTACGTAGAATATTATTTGGAAGACTAAAAAATAACTACTAGAATTATTCTAATCGTTATTAAGATTCTTTAGGAAGACTAAAAGACAATTCCCTTAATTATTCTAAATTTATTACTATATATTATCATATTATTATATATATTATTTTATATATACTTGTCGGCAAGACTATTTAGGAAGACCAAATTAAGAGCAGCTTCCGTAATTACCTAGTTGCCTCAGAATATATTTGGAAAGAAAAAAAAAAATTACGGTGAAGCTGAAATTTTCTCTAAGCTAGGGTTTAGGGCAAAAATTTATACCAAATGTAATTCTAGTTGAACTTTTTTTCTTCCATCAATATGAAAAAGGCTTATGATAGCTTTCGTAAGCTTAGCTGCTTGCCATAATATGTCGCAATAAGCAGCCGAACAGTTGTGTTTGGTACATATATACTGCATTAGGTGCTGAAATTATTGAACATAACTAAATTAAAAAATGATGTATAATCTACTTTATTTTAGAATGACAAAAAGGAGAGAGAATAGCAGTTTTGCAAAAAAAAAACACAAATAAGTTGTATCCGCTTTTGAGAACATCTTTCTTTTTTATCAAAAAAACAATCGTTAGGACAACAACAAATTTGAAAAGTTGGCTTCATTTTTTTATTATGAAACACATTTATGTGGGTTGTTTTGTTTTTCCTTTTAAACAAGCACCAGCATAATAAAACCCAGACATGATAGAGACGCTACAGAACACAAAAGTTCATTGACTAGTACCTAAAAGAGAGGGGAGTGTCTACTGATGTCTGATGATAGTAGAACTTTTCCCAATACATAAACTAGCAAACGATAATTGCTTCCTAGAGGATTGTAGGGGTGGCGATTGCTATGCACTATTGCATATATAGCTCATACATTTTCTATCTAGATTCACTTCTTGTCAAGAAACAGAAGTGCTCCCTTTTTCATTCTGCAGTTTGACCATTGTTGACAGAAGCAACTTGCCTCTGTGTATATATTATATTATATAGTACCAAAAGATAAGTTAGGCTTCACCGTAAAAATTTTTAGGGTCCGACTATTGACACCCCACCCATTTCTAAGTACACCAAAAAAAAAAAAAAAAAAAAAAAAAAAAAAAAAAACGTAAAAGTCCTATTCTACCCCCCATTGCTGAGTACACCCCACTCTCCTCCCTCCCCCCTCCTCCTCCTCCTCCGCCGACGACGACCCTCCCCAGTCCCCCTCCTCCTCCGCGCCGCCTCTCCTCCCCCTCCGCCGCATCTCCTCCGACCCCCCCCACATCCCGACCCGCCACCTCCTCCTCCTCCTCCTCCTCCGACCCTCCCCCCCCCCCCCCCCGGCTCCTCCTCCTCCGTTCGACCCCCCCTCATCCCGACCCGCCTCCTCCTCCCCCTCCTCCTCTTCCCCCTCTCCGATCCCCGACGACCGCGACCCAAAAAAAAAATTAAAAAAAAATTTGGAGGCGCATTCGACCTGTACTGGTCGAACGGAGGAGGCGCGTTCGACCTGTACTGGTCGAACGGAGGAGGAGGAGCCGGGAGGGGGGGGGGGGGGGGGGGGGGGGGGAGGGTCGGAGGAGGCGGCGGGTCGGGATGAGGGGGGGTCGGAGGAGATGCGGCGGAGGGGGAGGAGAGGCGGCGGGGAGGAGGAGGGGGACTGGTCGGAGGAGGAGGAGAGGCGGCGGGGAGGAGGAGGAGGGGGAAGGGAGGAGAGTGGGGTGTACTCAGCGGGGGGTAGAATAGGACTTTTAGGTTTTTTTTTTTTTTTTTTTTTTTTTTTTTTTTGGGTGTACTTAAAAATGGGTGGGGTGCCAATAGTCGGACCCAAATTTTTATTCCACAAATATCCTCACATATTTGTTCCAATACAAAAAATAATATATTATACTAAGGATAGGTAGGTACTTACAAGATATGTCTTTTGGTATTCCAATAGATTACTTTATTATTTAATAAATATGATTCTTTTTGCTCTTTTCAACTACATATAAAATTAATTAGAAGACAATTAAAATACGTGCAACGCACGTACATATATACTAGTGTAATATAATATCGATTCGGGCAAGTTGGTTGTTGTTCGTGATCCTTCTTGAGTTTTGAATCATAAAAAAAAATTGTTCAAAATCTTTGTTCTCGGCTATCTAAAAAAAAAAACTATTTCAAAATCCTGAACCAGATCCTGTACAAATGCTAAAAAATGTTCTTATTTTAATCACTCAGAAAAAATAACCTTTTTTTTTCTTACATTCTAAGGAACATATTGTTGGTATTGTTACTTGTGTAGCAACACACATGTGATTCAAGAAAGTGCTCCTTTCTTTTAGTCCCACATTGGAAAGGAGAAAATGTTTCTCCTTTGTATATAATGTTTTATCCTCCTTAGTAGGTAAGTGGATTGTGGAAAATGGACTATATCTCATCCAACCTGTGAGCGATATGCAATTTAATGCATGTTTTTGACGCATTTTTGATTAATGCATATTTTTGACGCGTTTTTGATCGTATTACTTACTTCAGTTTCAAAAAAAGGGAGAGAAATAAATATAAAAATAGAGATTTCATATTAGTAATAATATAGAACTTTCCAGTTTTTGGGACATTGTACAATAGCATAACTTGTGCATCCTCAGAAACGGCCTTGGATCCAAGTCTTTGCTCCTCACTCACGGTCGGACAGATAAAGAATGAATCTAATTACTTTCATCATCCACCAGGCAGATTTACCTTAAAAAAAAAAAAGATGGAAAAACAAGTATCCTCTAGTCTTGAAATGACAGCGACACTAGATCAAAGAGTAATGCTACAGTTACAACCAAATGCTTACAACCCTCTTACAACCTTCACCCATTGCTGACATGTGGGCCATGGCCCACATGTCAGCACATGGGTGAGTGGTTGTAAAAGGGTTGTAAGCATTTGGTAGTAGACTTAGCATTATTGTAGATCAAATTGTCAGTAAATCGGCTAACGAGATTTGAGATTTCAAACGCGGTGTTGTTTGCAACAAGAGGAAAGAGGAGTAAGACTGTGTTTAGTAGGAATGATAAAAAAATGGAAGGAAAGAAAAAGATAAGGATACATTTTTCTTCCATATAGAAAGGAAAGATTATTTCCTTTGTGTTTGGTAGCAAGGATGGAAAAGATAAAAGATGCATTTTCCTTTGTTTGGTATGAAAGAAAAAGTGAAAGGAAAGAAAGTAAAAAAATATAGGATTTACCAATTCTACCCTCAACTAAAAACACTTATTTAACATTTGACTTCATAAATAATTTTTAAATAATACATTCATATGGGAGTATAATTGTTAATTAATACAAGTCTCTACTTTTCCTTCCACTTTTCCTTTCACTTTTGGGGGAATTGGATTTCTTAGGTTATGAGGAAAAAATAATCCCTCCACTTTTCCTTCCTTCCTATTTTCCTTCTATACCAAACAAGAGAAAATGAATCTTTCCCTTCACTTTTCCCTCCTCTATTTTCCTTCCTCCCACTTTTTCCTCCTACCAAACACATCCTAAAGAACATTACCATCTTGTTTACTACATAAGCCATTCAAAGAAGCAAACCTAACATAAGGATCTTTTCAAATCAATTACTTCATTATTACAAAGTAATTGGAATGAGTTCTGAAGAGAGAGAAAAGAAGCACGGTGATTCCCCGACGATACATCTACCAATTAAAGGAGCTTCTTGCACGGAGCGTCGACATAGATTCAACACTTCACGAACGGGCCCTCAAATTTGGCTCTCGTCCGTCTGGGCATGAATAACTCATACTACTTGTGCCATCCATGATGAGAAAGATGATGAACTATGGTGTTGAAACAGATTTAGTGGATAGTTCTCTCAGCAACTGTATCTTCTATACTTGATGAAGGAGCATTACTCTCCATTTTGACTTCCCCATTCGTAACAGATGCCTCTTTCTTTTGAGTTCTCAGAAGTACATAAGCTGCACAATACAAAATTGACCAACTAAGATTAGAACACGACAATACCATCTTTTGGCTAACCTCATAGTATAATTTGCTTATGGAGTAACACATCCTCTCTAAAAACTAGTGTTTGTAGTCCAATTAGCTCAATCGTTTAGACCAATTTGAGCCATGTCCAGTATAATGCACTCAGTTCTCATGCACACGGTAAATGTAAAAATATTCCCAAGCACATTCCTAGAAAGATTTGCCTTATGGGTTCTTCAAATGCTGAAGTTTCTGAATAACAAGGTTCTATCCCTAAATTAAGCATAAAAATGGTCAAAAATCCACAATTGGCACATCTCAAAGCCGAAGGGCTGGTTTTGCAAGTGATATCGGGGTTTCAGAACTGGTGTAGAAACACGAGATAATGGATTAGGGTTCTAGAACTAGATTTGTAAACTGTGTTAATCAAATTTGTGTTTCAAAATGCAAGATATCACTGTGTTTCAAATTCGTCTTTGCTCTAGCCTACTGTAAATCTCATCCACGTTTGATGTCCTCATTCTCATCCAGATTCATCATCTTTGCTCTTTGTTGACTATGGTTCCAAAGCTGCATCATCCTCTTATCAGGTTTTTTCGGTCACTCAAATATTAATACAACTAGCAAGAGAACCAAACATGAACCTGGGGCTATATGTTGTTGACTTTCCACCCACACCCAAAAAAACAAAAACAAAAAAATATTACCAGTGTTTACTAATTTTTTGAACCACTCCCAAGCGTGTAAAAGAACCCAAATCTTGCACCAGAATATATTCCATGAAATATTGCCAGCTAACTTTTGTATAATGTAATAGATTGTACAAATAAAAGTCAGTTAACAGGGGTGGATCCATGAGTTTTAGTCAGAGGGGGCTCCTCTAGATATGGTAATGTAAAATATCAAATAGTCGTAATATAATTTTTTAAAAAAAGGTGAAGTAGCCTAATGATTAAAGGTTTGCTATTTACTCATTATATACATGGTTCAAATCCTTAAATCAACAAAAAAAATTGCCAAAATTTTAACAAAAAGCCCCTATACATTTCCCCCCCAAAATCCAGTGTTTGCAAGTCGATGTTTTCAGCCATAATTCGTTAAACATGTCATGTACCAAGGGTTTGCAAGTCAATTGTTTTCTGTGTTTCTCCATGTCATTTTGACTAACCTCCTCAAGTGGTTATTCTAAATACATATATGCTGGTGTAAGAATTCTAAAAGATCATCTAACGTGGAGCAGCTAGAGCATATACCTAAAAGAATAAATTGTGGAAAGGCTATGGAAGGTTTTGTCTATCATTTTCATGTGTATGTTCCCACATAATTCCAAACAAAGCACTAGTGTATAGAGATGTGAACATATTTGTATGATAAGAACAATCTATGTAACAATTATATTAAGTGTAAGTTGAAAGTGATTTGCAGATCTTTTGACGCATCTTTACGATTTCCATCTAGAAAAATTATCTTTATAGCAGAATTATTGTATAATCATGATTTGTAGACTTGTATTTTCGGTAGTCTTGGAAAGGTCCAGGAGAGCCTCACATTTCAGAGCCACGCAAGTCGAGGAATTTGGAATTTGAAGTATCTTGTAAAAGACAGTAAAAGGTTAACAACATCTGTAACAGAATAGAAGCAAAATTCCACGAATCAACTTATCCTTGAAGCTCCATAAATCATTAAGGAATTTTCCTGAAAATCTAACGGAAACATTATACACATGCTCTCGTGTCTGTGCTTTTCATAATTTTATACAAAGCTTTACTCTCCCTATGTTGCACGAATACATACAGTGATACGGCTAAGGACATGATTCGGATATGGGATACTGACATTTTTCACATAGATGCAATAACTAGTCAACTATGTTGCATAATAAACGGACAGGGATATGGGTACAGATAAATATACGGGTAGAGACACCATTCTACCGTTTTGTGCAACATAGCTCTCTCCTTAATGGCACTAAAACATTAACGGCATTTGTAGCAAGATAGATGCAAAAATTCCAATAATCAACTTACCTTGAAGCAACATAGAACATTAACGAATATCCCTGAAAACCTAACAGCTTGTTTTCTCGCTCTGCTATTTATCCAAAGCTTTAGGGCCCATTTGGTTGTCTTTTCTTGGGCAAAGTTTTGAGTTTAAACTAAACCCCTTGGAAATAGCGTTTGGCTCTCATACGCTCAGAAACAACTCTCAATTTTTTTTTTTCAAAACCGATGTGATAATCCTGTTTTGGAAGAGTGGATGAAATCTGTTTTGGGAGAGCTGCTTTCCCAAATAAAATCCACTTTTGGCACCCCACCCCCCTCCCTCCCCCGGCTCCCTCAATTCTATCAACTCTCCGTGTCTCCCTCTCTCTCTCTTTCTCTCCCCCCACCGATTCCTACCCTCCCATGGCATCCATCGCAAGCTCTTCCTGCCACTACGGTCCTATCTACACTAGATTTTCCGCCACTCGCCGCCAGCTGCTCCTCCTCGGCCAAGGCGGTGCCGCGTGGAGACCTCTGTGAGCTCGCGCATAGGGACGACGAGGAGGCGGGGGAAGCGCAAGACCTCTGCGAGCTCAAGTCCTCCGACTCCTCATCCGCTTCCTCCTCTCGTCGTCTCCAACCTCGTCGGCAGTACGAAACGAAGGCGTCGAGCGGTATGTGACACGGACCTCGGGGTCCTCATCCGGGCTGCCCTTGGCCATGGCCTACACGAAAACCCTCCATCGACCGGCCCGTCGTTGTCATCGTCGGGGACAAGCTCGAGGTCGTCGTTGCGGACGGTGACACGGACCTCGGGGTCCTCGCCCGCATTCTCGTCGACGATGTAGGGATCCTTGACGGGATTCGGTGGGTACGGGATCTCCGGCTTGGTCTAGATCCGTGTCAGATAGGTGGAGGACAAATGAACATGATACAAGATTTTGTTAAACAAATTATTTTCTAAAATTATTTACTAAACAGAAACTTAATTTTTTTTTTCCAGAAAACTATTTTTGAGATGAAAGTGCCAAACGCAAAGTCAGAATATCTATACTCAGAAAACAACTTTAGAACTTACTTTCAAAAACTGTTTTCAGAACCAAATTTCAGAAAACACATCAAAACGGACCCTTAGTCTTCCCTTAATCTTTGTTATTATTTCTCTTTCTTTTTTAGCTACTAGCAATGATCATAATCAACAGTAATTGAGTGTGATGGGTTGACTATAGGTCAACAATAGGTCATACATACTTCGTCATATCTTTTATGGAGCTTTCTTATGCTTCATAGCCAACACTATTCTGATGGGTGGTTGATGATGATGATGACGATGATGATGATGTGATCATAATCAGTAGGATATTACAAAATAGTAATGTTAGGAAAGGTAACCCTGTTATGCAGTAGTTTTCCATTGATATAAGATCCACTGTATGTCTTTCTTTACAGCCAGCAGATCCATCAGTCCTCAAGTGGGATATGCACATGTCCATGCCCCTGAATGGAACAGTTCTTCCTCGAGCTTGTAAGCATGCCCATCTCCACACACTAGCATACAGTATTCAATCAAGGCAAAGACATTTGGAGTATGCAGTGCTTCTCCTCATCCTGCGACGTCCTTCAAAGTGTGAAGCTAAAACTATGCCTTCCCATTTGGGTGGTTGGAGATGGTGGGCAATAATCTTTCCTTATGATTGATGCATACTGATGGTAGTTTGTGACAAATTTTACTGGATCATGTTGGTATAAACTCAGCAAACAAGATACCAAAATTGCTTCCCTACTTCTAAGAACCTCTTAGCCAACAATCAACTTTGTCATATGTCATACTAGAATCAATAACGCCACTGTTCTTCCACCTTTGTAGCTTCTCCTGTAGGTGCCTGACTCATGGACAATTGATATAAGATCCAATTTTATTGGATGACATTATTATACACTTCGGCAAACAAGAGGCCGAAAATTGTGTCCCTTCTTCTAACTACTGAAACCTCTTAGCCAACAATCAACCATTCATATGTCATACTAGAATCGTGCCACTGCTTTTCCACCTTTATAGCTTATCCTGTAGGTGTCTGATTTATGGACAATTGAAGCAAAGGTGTTGGGTCGTTTCACAAGGAACTCATGAAAGATTGCATTACCTCTTCCAATGGGAATAATCCTTCTTGCCTTTAGGCCTCGTTTTGTTCGCAGAAAGGAAAGGAAAGGAAATTGATTCTTTGATATTTCCTTTCCTTTGGGATATTGCAATTTTCAATTTCCTTTCCGGTGTTTGGAAAAACCAAAAAATTGGGAGGGAAAGTGAATCCTTAGAAGGGGGAAATGAATCCTTGGGTTGGTGGGAGGAACTCCTCTTGGGAATCAAATTACTTTCCTCCTCATTTCCTTAGGCATCCAAACAAAGGAAATGAATCATTTTCCTTTCCCAAGGCTCCAATTCCGCGAACCAAACGTGGCCTTAGGTTACACCTGGAGGAAAGAGCGAAAAGGGAACAATTTAAAATAAAAAACGTATGTTCTGTAGTGGAACAACAAGGTTCTTCATGCAAATTGCTGTATTTGATTCGTGGCTTCCCTGTAATTTGCAGCATCCTGATGTGATATTGTCAAATGAACATGGAGGATGCAGTCTTTCTTCAAAATGCAAATTATCTAGCAAGGTTCCTAGTATCGGTACCAGGATCAGTTTTAGATCCTTCTTATGAGTATCAGAATCAGTTCTGGACCCTTCTTATAATTATCAGTATCTGCGGTGTCAACAATTTCTGCGGTTCCAGATTGGAGCTTCGAATTTCTTAGTTTCGGAAAGTCAAATAAAAACAGTTTATGTTAAAAAATAGAAAAATATTTTATACATTAGGCATAAATTTATGTGTTATTTGTTGTTTTCTGTTATTTTTTAATGGAATAATATTCAAAATTATAGAATCACTCACTCACAATAGATACTTTTTTAATGGAATAATAAAATGGATGCAAGTTGTGAATTTATAAATATAGATCGATGTGTAATGGTTAAAGTGTGTCGATAATGAAGATTATTGACACAATATAACCTGTCAGTAATTGACATAGTCGAATCACTTCCGAATTGACCAAGAAAGAGATCCCAAATATTAGGATCGGCAAGTAGTGACCGGTACCAGTAGTGGTCAACATCGGAGAGGTCAATATCAGAGATCGGGACTGGCCATGCCAATAATATAGGGTCAATATGTATCAGTATCGATGTTGCGAACCTTGGTATCTAGGTTGTAGCCACCAACTGGTCACCAAAACTGGCTTTGGTACAACACGAAGCTTCTCCAGTATCCATCCAGTCACTCAAACATGAACTAAGTTCTTCACCTCTGTGGACCTCAATAACATACTCTCAATGCAAGCTAGCAGGTGAAGGTGTAGTGGTTTCTGACATAACCACGAATCAGCCAGAATCTTGTTCGGTGGCTTTAGAAATCTTTATTTGTTCCAAAAAAGTTACAAGTGATAGTTGCCAACTTCAAAACTGCTGTCCCCTATTTAACAGCTCCCTGTCTTGTATTGTCTGTAACTACTCAAACCTGAAGATTCTGTTGCTGTTTAGCAGACTGTTTTCTAGTCAAGGACAATTAAAAAAGCTCCAGTCACTGAAAACCAATCCCCGTCCCCAGACTGGTGGCAAGACGAAATCCTCCCATTTAATCAAATGTAGTTTCCCTCGCCCTAAGAAGTTTTGAAACTTAAACTTTCATAGCTAGCATCAACTTCTTTGTAACCATGGTTGGTCTGCATACATATTGTGCTATGGCTGCCAACACAGCCTTGACTAGGGCTAACCTTCCTGTAAAAGACAGGCTATTTTGCTTCCAATTGTCCAGTTTAGTGTCCATAACACTAGTACTTTGACAGTCTCCAAATCAAACAAAAAATCTGAGGTAGAAAATCTTCTAGGGTGAAATGTGGAAGGGAAGTTTCTTTCAAATCATCCTCAACTGGGCTACAGTGGTCTATGATTGTCCAGATAGATGATTGACTAGCCACAATTCTGATAGTGATATGTCCCGGCAGCCAATCTGAAAGTGGTTTCGGATTGTTACATTATGTATCACTACTTGTGATAAACATGTTAGTTATTGACAATTATTTACTAATAAAGGATTTATAGTATTCATCACTTTGAGCATGTCATTAATAACACTTATATTGTGATGAAGTTCCATGATATAGGCTAACGACTTTAGAAATGTGATTGGATCACCAGTTATGAGATTCTAACTCTAATATTATGTTCTAAATACAGTTCCTAGTCGCAGGTCTACCAAAAGGAACATTGGTAGGATACGAAAAGACTATAGCTCCTTCTAGGCTAAGGTTCTCCATTCTCATAAGTTACTGATATGTAGATGTCATAGTGCTAGAAGAATGGGTACTCGTTCGAAGACGGAGTACGCTAGACATAAAAACCGTAACATGAATTCCCAATGGAGTAGTATGCAACATGTCAAGGGGAGATGTTACTATAGTGGTATAAATGGTACCTAGACCTGAGACTACCATAGTATCTTGTGAGTTTGCAGTTGTAATTTGACCTTACACTAATATAGTTCTAACCATGGGCCATAGACATGTATTGATAGGGTGCAGCCAAAGAACTCAGAGAGATAATGTGTAGTCAGTATGGAATTTGTCACTCCAATTATACTTGTAAAGTAGGAGTGTGTGACCTATGTGATTTGATGATATCACGTTCTGACAAATCCTTGCGCAAGATGAGATGACATTAGAATAGTTTATTATAGTTGTACATCAATGAATAGTGAACACTCACTCGGATACATTAGACTCGATTAGTTGGACTTTGACATTTACCATCTATGTCCATCATCAAGTTGGGACGTAGATGAAAGAGAGACTGAATAGTATGGTAGCTAATGTAGAGGGTTCATTCAAAGGATCATATATTCCTCAGATCATATGGGATCATAATGCACTGCTAGATGTCAATATTGATCTATGAGTTTTTGAGCTAGTATAAAGCTTAAGATATACTGGGATATCGGAAAGACAAAGCAGAAAAATCAATTGACATTTTGGAAGGGTTCTGTGACGGTGACTGCACTAGTTCAGTGCGACCCGAACTTGTTGCCATCAAGATCGTAAGCCTATTGGGTCACGCACATTAGGGTAGGTTTGACTAAGCTAAAGACACCAAGGTTGGTTGTGGGTTTGGTTACTCCTAGTCGGATTAGGTTTCGAACCTATATGAACCGAGTCCAAACTAGTTGGATGTACTAGCATGCTAACCAATTAGGATTATGACTAGGTGAAATCTACTTAATATTCTAGGTTGATTTTAATTAGGTTATGATTGCAATCTAGAAATATTTATAAGGAATGAATTACTTTCAATATTATAGAGTGATTCCAATTGGATTAGAATTGGATATATAAAGATTTGAATTAATCATATAGGATTTGATAAGGATTCATAATTCTAAAAAGAGATCCAACTTCATCCCCAAGCAAACCCTAACCCTCTAATATATATAGAGGGGCAAGGGTACTCAAAAATATAACACATTCCTAAAAGTTCATCTCTCCCTCCCTAGCTTACCCGGCCAGGCGGTAACTCCTTCGTGCCGCTATGTTGTTCGGTCTGCCAGGTGACACGCCCTATTTTTCGTGCGTCCGCTGTGTTGTTCGGTACACCCACGTAGCAACCTCCAGTTTGTAGTAAACCTAGAAGGGGGGTGAATAGGGTCAAGCTAACTAATCAAGTACTTAGCACAAGCTAATGGACAATTTAAAAATATAAGTGCAAGAGAAGAAGCAAAACAATACCAACACCCGATGTATCCTGGTAACCTCCCAAGGGGCACTCCAGTCCCGGAAGTCTCTCCGGATTTAATCAACTATTATCACAAATAGTATAACGTGAGTTTTCATACAAAGGCTCACCAACTTCTTACACGAGAGCTTTAATCCGAAGGCCTCTCCGACTTCAACCGAGAGTTTGGATCCGAAGACTCTCCAACTTCAACCGAGAGTTTTGATCCGAATACTCTCCAACTTCAACATTTCATAACAGGTTTTGATCTCCTTATACAATAAGATGAAGATCTTACTTTTCAACTCAATAATTCTAACACAATTTGTGGATGGCAAATGAAAGCTTTGTAGAGTTGTTTGTGGATAGACTTTGGTGGTTTAGAAATTTTTAGGCTCAAAATATCAACCTTGAATGAAGGAATTCAAGGCTATTTATAACCAAAGCATTGAAAAGAGCTCAAAGATAACTTTTCAAGCAGCGATCGGTATACCGTCGGTACGAACCGGTATACCGTCGGAATACCGGTCTGAAATTGCAACGGCTAGAAATATAGCCGTTGGGATCATTAAATGTTCGAAATCCGACCGTTGAATTTTCAACGTTACTGAATCGGTATACCGTCGGTATAGATCGGTATTCCGTCGGTATGCCGATTTTGTAGACAGAAACTTTCTGTGAACAAAAATCGGTATAACGTCGGTATAGACCGGTATACCGTCGGTATGCCGATTTTCATCCGAAAATAATCCTGGACTAATTTCTACCCGAACTTTCAATTTTGTCATCCATTTCTTGTGTTTACAATTATTCCTAAGACTCATTACAGACTCCAGATGTACTGTAGCATATGCAAGCTTCTTCAGAGTCTTGAAATGATGATGGCATGGCATGGCTTCTTTCCTTGATAGATGTTGGTTTCTTCCTTGACGACAACTGTCCAAAGATATCCAGTTTGTGAAAACTAAATACCTTTCGGGGGCTTTGCCCCCGAACCCCCACGGGGTGCACTGCCCCCTCGACCCCCGTCCGCTGACTGGACAGCGGAACTCCCGAGTGCGTGGCTCCGGAGATGTCGTCGGGTGGTTCAGAGAAATCTTCAGGGATCCGTCGTCTTTGGTCCACCATGATTTCTTCATTGCATATGTCCACATTGATCTTGCTTATTGCTTTTATGCATGTACATGTTAGACGAACAAAACAATATACATGTAGCCAATATGATAAGATAAAGCACAGTAGGACAATGCTAAGTTTAAGTATAAGAGCTACAGTAATAGCATAAATATTAGTGATATCATAAAGTTAAACTTAATTAAATAACCATAATCAAAATATAGTTTTTATTTTGGTAGCTCAATTAAATTTAAGATATATATAATGAAAACTCATATCACTAATATGTAAAACAATAAGCACATATCACCAAAGGTATAAGTATAAGTAGAAATGCTATAGTAATAGTATGAAAATTAGTGATAATGAAATGCTAAACTTAACAGATTAACCATATTCAAAAACATGATACAATCATTGGACCAACAATCTCCCCATTTTTTATTATGGCAAATCGGTTAAGTTTAGTATGGACATAATAGATGCATGTATCACTAATATACAAAAGACATAAGCAATATCACGAAAAGCATACATCTAAGATTACTTCTACCCCACTTGAACTTACTTCTCTTCCTTTGACATGATCAAAAAATAAGCTCTCCCGTACTAAGAGATAAAAGAAAATCAATCTTAAGTACATAAATCAGAGCATGGAGAAGGCATAGACAATCATGATCAAGAAATACTAAATGAAGAACAATGGAAGAAGTGTGTCAAGACAAGTATAGAAACTACATATCAAATGTAGTGTGCCAAATAGAAAATAGCTTATCAAAACACAATATAGTTGGTAAAACTAAAAAAAAATTGAAAATAATCAATAGATAGTTTACCAACATGAAATCCAAGAAAGAAATCCAAAACATAATATGATATGAAATATTACTCTAGTTTTGGAAGAGAATTATGAAATAAAGGATTTCAATCAAAAGCCATGAGGATTAGATAATTGTAAATAATATATATCAAAGAAGAAAGATACCAATTGAGATATTGAAATATATAAACTTGATACCAATCGAAATACATAAACTTGAAACATTGATCAATGAATCCATGATAGTCACAATTGTCCACAGATAAATAGTGGAACAAAATAAAGAAATGATCAATGTAAAATAGAACAATTGATATAAAATGATCTTATTATTTGCAAATCTATTTGCTTATCCAAATTCATGCATTTGAACTCAATTACCTTATGCTATATGAATACCCTTTAGATAAAATATGAAGGTAAAGGAAAAAAAATACTTGAGAAAGAAAAATTCAGTCGACTTGAATGCTCCCCCTCAAAGTATTACCAATATAGATAAAATCATAAATTATGGGTAAGTCCTCAAAAAGGAAAGTCAAATCAATTAAGCATACAAGGAAAGCCAAATCAATGAAAGCACAATAGTCATCAAGATAAGATACGAAAGTTAATATTAACAAGATAACTTATTTAACCCATATAAAAGAGAGATAAAGACAATTGCATATACTCTCATAAACCATTCACAAAATAAAAGTATCATGACCTCAATCACTATGATATGAAAATGAAAAAAAATATGGGTCCATGATAAACTAGGTATACGATATGTTAAAGGGTATAAATGAATTGGACCAATTAATTTGCTCCCCCTCAAAATATGCGTATCTAGTTCCAAAGCGCTTATAGCATAAAATAGATAACTACAAGATCTAGGGGTAAATCAATGGATTTCTCCCCCTTGCTCAATGCATATAAGGCTATAAAATCATCATAAAACGAATAATATCATCCTTAGTCAAGAAGAGATATCCAATTAATAGTCACTAAAGATGAAAGATCAAAATAATATTCTAATTAAGCATATTTAATCAAAAGATGACATACATTAGCCTATATAGAAGAATCTCATATTTAAATAAGATAGATCATTGTATGTTACCTTTTAAAAAAAAGATCATCATGAAAAGAAATAAGGTCAATTAAAACAATCATGATGAGAATCAGAATATAGCTGAAAAATAAAATAAAAATAAAACTCAAATATCATGTCCATGATTATTTAATTAAGGAAGAATCAACAAATTTATTACTTTGCATGGACTAGGTATGTTTCACCATACATATACCCATCAACGGGTAAAATCCAAACCTTGCTAATGGTAAATTAATAATCCATAGTTCAAATGGCAAAGGCCCATATGTGGCAATTCATGAGTAGTCAAAATATAGTAATAAATTAGCTTGATAATCACATAATAATAAAATATAGGACTACTCAACAATTAGGATCTTTTATCAATAAAAATAAATTAAATATGATCCAACAAATCTCAAAAATAAAATTCAAATACATATTTATAATAAAATCTCATAAATCATTGAAAAATATGGAAAAGAGTCATTCTCATTTAAATGATTGCAAATATAATCAAGAAAAGTTGTAAATGATAATACGATGAAATCATGACTCAAAAGTGAGAGAAATTTAAGAGAGACTTGCTAATGACTAATATGGAAGGAGACTTAAAGAAATGAATCACAAACCTCCAAGAAAAACAAGATCTAATCAAGAATTTGTAAAACTAGTTTTAGAGAACAAACATATGTATCTAAAATAGAATACAAATTATATTTAGAAGAATCACAAATCTTGTTTATGTAAACTAGCATATCATATATAGATTGAAAAGAAAAACAATAGCTAGACGAGTGAAAGTAAATCAAATTGTATAGCTTAACAATATATCATAAATAAGCAAGCTACATAACTAATTAAGATTAATGAGGTAGGCCATTAACAAGATAAATGTGCTCATTAACTCTTAAGTCACTAAAAATGAATTAGACTCTAATCAAGTATAGGCCAAAAGAGATATCCATGAAAACATAATAAAATAAATCTCTTTGCCAAGTATTGAGATTAATCCAAGATAATAAAATGATAGATCGATCTATAGAATGCAAAATATTGTAGTCATTATGAAATAAGTGTATTCTCTAGAAATGAAAAAATCTCAACACAAAAGCTCAAACCATAGTAGCTAAGTCATAAGAAATATGATGTATCAATTACAAGAATCTTCATGTGCTACGAAAACATCATTAGGCAACAATAATTCTAAAGAAGCATAAACCCAAGGATTCAGCAAGAAAAGATCATTAAGATCAAGAAAGCTAAATGCTAAAGATATCAAGAAGTACATTTTTCAAAGAGCTTTCATAGTGCACCATAGTAAATTATAAAGATACAGATTAAAAAAATATGCACTAATTAAGGAGGTAAATTTAACATGCAAGGTAAAGCACAAAATTATGTGATCCTTAATAGAACATCTATAATCATTCATGAGCAAGACATTAATAAATATATTTTCTCAACATCCTAACTTAAAGGCATAAAACAAATAAATATCAAAAGTTAGGAATCATTTATATATATATATGAAACTACATATATCACGAATAGGCATACATGAAAAGATCAAAAATCAATTAAGAACATGTATCCATAATGCCAACCAAAAAGTCAAGAAAATATCATCAAAAGAAGACTTTAAGGAAGAAGCTTATTGATTCAAGAAGCACAAATTTGGTCAAAGGAATCAATAGCTAAAGTATGAGATAAGCACAAGTTTGAAGGTAACAAGTATAATTAAATACTCTTCAAGTCAATATAAAATTTTAGCTTAACTCATATGCCCACATAAAGATATTTATACACAAATATATATCAACATAAGAAATACATGATCTATATGTAAATGAAAATTTAATGAATATAGTCATGTATCCTTAATGAATGTTTGAAAAACTATCACAAATTCAAAACACGTATAAATAAGCTTTATTAGGCAAAGACATAATTGATTCATAAGAGGTTTAATCAAAATAAAACATGAGAATCAATAATGAATAAATTATATAAGCACAAGGTTAAAGTGGAAGTATAAGTGTATAATTGTCAAGTGATAAGAAGCTTGTGCTAAACACATATATTCACAAATACCGATTAATGTAAATATGACATATTAAATACAAATCGACAAAAAGTAACTATCTCAAAAACTTTAAAGACGGAGAGTTAAAATCATATTAACTCAAATCAAAACCAAGCTCCTATGGACTAGAGTGATATACATACCTTATAAATAAAGATTAAGAATAACGAGTATGCATATATAAATGTGTCACACTAATAGAAAATGAGTGATAAACTACATAGTGTGAACTAATCATTTAAGCTAAGTAACTAGTCATGCTAGATAAAAGAATTAATAAAAAAAATAACTAAGCATGCTAGTATTATACCTCACATTGATTTCTATAAAAGGCAACTAAAGGATATTAATGTGAGCTAGTAGCAAGGCATCAAGAGAAACATGCTAGGTTCTATAAATATAAACCATTTAAAGAGAATCGTTTAGCATGTTACCAAAGTGGCTCTAGTGGCCACACTTGTGTTGGTACAATTGCTTGGAAGATGACCTTTGAGCTTTGCAACCACCAACACTGTGAAACCCAGTTTCTGTAATGTTATTTAATATTATTATTATATTATTACTATTATTATTATTAATGGTGGGTTTTAAAAATTACTTTCAAAATTGATTTCTGGCTTTTGATTGCTGACCTGACCCGTGCCCGGACCAGTTCCCGAAACCCAGACCTGATCCTAACCCATCCATTTGAATTCTGATTTTTATTTATTAAAAAAAAATTACTCTTTGGTCCACCCGTAGACCAACTCCCCCTCACCCCACGTTTCCCCCTCTCACCCCCTCATTTCTCTCCCCAACATTCACTCCCCTCCCAACAGCACCACTCCCACTCCTTTTTAAAACACACACACACCACCACCTCCACTACTCACAACTTCACTCTACTCCCCTCTCTATTTCCCTCTCCAGAACAACTTCCCTTCCATTTCACTCAAACCCTCTCCTCACCAACCTCCTCCAGCACCCCAACCGGCCAGAAACCCCGCCAACCCGCTCGCCGCCCGCGCCCCGACGACCTCTCGGCCGCCCCGCCGGACCCCGATCCGGCCGCGCCCTCCAGCGACGCCCGCCGCCCGCGCACCCCCGGACCCCGATCCGCCCGTAGCCGGCGCCCCTCTCGGCCATCCGCGCCGATTCCGGCCCTCTCGGCCGCACTCCAGCGTCCCGGCCTCCTTCCAGCGCACCCCGCGCTGTGCCCTAGGACTTCCGGCGTTGCCCAAGCGCCGCCCCTTTGGCGCCAGCCCTGTTCGGCCGTGCCCTAGCGTCGCCATCCCAAGCTCGTGCCCCGCTGATCTGGACAGCACTGTCCAGCGCTGTCCACGGGATTTCGAGTTCGTTTCCGCGGATTCGCGCGTCCCGAGTCCGAGACAACCCTTCGGATTCCGTCGATTTGGGTAATTTCTGGTTAATCATAGTAGTTCGTCCCTCCCGTGTCTATGATGAGATTGGTCCACGAATTTCCTTCGGGAAATTCGATTTTGGGTTACGCTTTGTTTTCCGAAATTTTCCGAGAGAATTTCGGGAAAGCCTATGTTAGTTTGGTTTTGATTCTCCGAAACTTTCGGAAATTAGAATTCTGGAAATATTTGGTTTTCGGATCTTTTCCGAATTGTGCTGTGATGTTTTCTGGGTTGGTTTCGGATTCCCGAATTCGTTTCGGGTTGTTCCGAATTAATATTGGGAATGCTTGTGGTTATTTATATATATATATATATTGGATTTCCCTGGTTTGGGATACTTGCAGGAAAATATTGGCACACTCTTCCAGTTTTTGGGTTGACCGAAAATAGAGAAAATGCTGCCGGATTTTCCATAAAATTTAATTATATTTTTAAAATGATTTTAAAATGGTTTTTCGGAAAATATTATTATTTTGGATTTTTGGGCGACGACCGTATTGGTCAATGGGCCCTGGCTAAGTGCAAACGAAACCGGCTTCGCCCGGACGTTGAGGCATTAGCTCATATGACGATTGGACCAATATCTGAGACTCACTATTAATTTAATTTATTTTATTTATTAATTTATTCATAATTAAATTGTAGGTAGATTTTAGAACTAACAACCGTTTCTTCTTATTTCAATTTATGTAAAATAAATTGTAATGGGCATAAGCCCAGCTTTTCTATTTTTCTCTGTGGCCTGTAATTTTGTAGTATAGGTTTTCTGTCATTCTCTGGTTTTGCGAGATTTTAGCGTACGCGTACATCTAAAATAAATATTATTTTGATATAGAAAATTAATGAAGTTTTCTCACATTAAAATTTACAAGTTTGTAATATTTAAACAACGATCACGTTTTCTCATTAAAACAAGAAATTTAGTTTTATATGTATAATGACGAAAATACAAAGTTTTAACCAATTAAATTGGTAACTACGAGTTTTTCCAAAATACAAGTCAAATTGATCTTTCCTTCGTTATTAATTACAACGCACCGATAATCGCGTTTTTGTTTGTGATTGCATAAATAAAGATTAAAATTGATTAGGACACAATTAGAGATTGCAACTAGCATAGTTAGCTTGGTAACTCTGGAATCTGAGTCAAACTTCTCGAATGTAGGATTTCGAGGACGAGTTTAAATCCCATCTCGAAGTCTTCAACCCTTCAAGTCCAGTCCAATTTGAGGCAAGTACATTTTGTGTTAGTTTACAATTATTTAATAATCGTTTTATTGCAAGTTTAAACCACGATGCAACACGAAACTCTCTCTGAGAGCACTGACTGTAACTACTGTAACTGTTTGGGGACTGGGGGAGTAGTGTAATGAGTATGACCACATCCAAAGTAACTTAGAACTGTATTAGCTTACCCCTCATACACACGGGGATAAGCCGTATCGTATCAATAGGATACAACTGTACAACCCAAGCCGGCCATATTCATTGCCTATTCACATCACAATACTGTAACTGCTGGAATTTATTCCAAATTGTTTAAAAGTGCATGATTCTATTATTATTCTAATTGTCAAATTAGCATGAATTGTACTTTGCTCCCTCCTGACTGGAGATAACATTTTAGGGGATATTGAGGATGCTGAGCTGTTAATCAACAGCTATTATGACCCGGTTCTGTACCCCGTGGTGTTGCCAGAGTCCCCTTTGGAGGACGCAGGACCTGAGGCCGACGAGCCGAATGCTTAGCTAGACTTTCCTGTTTTCAGTTTGGTGGTTGTTTTTTTTGAAAAATTCTATTATTTGAATTTAGTATTTAATTCAGTTCATTTACTTCCAGTTGTATTCATTTCAATGTTTAATAAAGTTTTAAATTCCCGAATATTGAGTTGTGACAAATATAGATGTTGTTGTGGTTACCTGCTAATAGAACAGCTTACTGCCGCCGTCTCAACAACGGTGCAGGCTGGGCATGATCCGGTTCGACCCAATTATTTGGGATCGGGTC
This sequence comes from Iris pallida, assembly GCA_029216955.1. Classification (NCBI taxonomy): domain Eukaryota; kingdom Viridiplantae; phylum Streptophyta; class Magnoliopsida; order Asparagales; family Iridaceae; genus Iris; species Iris pallida. The sequence continues at coordinate 1,602,953 of JANAVB010035620.1, forward strand.
GTGACATATTTTTAGTGGTGGTCCATGCAGGTCCATGAAACAACAACTTAGGAAAACATACCTAGAAACAATTAGAACACTAGAACATTGACTTGTCACAACATAGGTCCGAATTATATATAAATATTTTTGTTTGATTATAGCCTGGTAGGATACCTTGCTTATGTTTGCCTCCTAAACCTTTCAGACTATGACTAGAGGAAAGACAACCCGTTCCAGTCCTGCTGATGACAAGGTGATAACTCCTGACCACACCCCTCATTCTCAGGCCCGTTCCAGTCCTTCTCCTTTGCAGCTCATCAATCCCCCCTTTGCTGCACAAGTCCCTAGCCCAGCTCATACTACAGCCGAACCTATTCCGCCCACGGCAATTTCACCATCTCCTGTTATGATAGTTACTCATGTCGCCCCACCAGTACCAGCAGACACCTCCCAAATGGTTGTCCTACTCCAAGGAATCCTGGAGTCCCAGAAGGCCCAAGCCGAGGCCCAGCAGAAACAGATTGATATCACGAGAGATGTTATGAAGGATGTCAATGACGTAGCCTTAGCTATCTTAAACCAAGTTGGTGCGGAACCTCACCCTAGGAGGGGTACCCCTGAATCTAGAAGATATTTGGGTCCCATCAAGTACTCTACTTTCCCGCAGTCTTGTCGTAAGAGGCTATTGGCTTGTGACTACTGCAAGAGGCCTGGTCATCAGGCCGTTAGTTGCCGCAAGAGATTGGGACAATGTTTGGCATGTGGATCCGCTGAACATCGGGTAAAGGACTGTCCCTTATCTTTCCATCGTACTAGAGCACCAATCCCAGCAACACCTGCTACGCCGCAACCTAGGGACTCTCTTCCTATCGAGCAGACCTTGCCGCCTACAGAAAGACATGATGCAGACTCGGGGATCATAGAAGAAGAAGCAGTTGGAGACTGCTCGTGCAAGAGCCAGAGCTATGAAGACTAGTACCTGGAACTGCTGAGTAGCATTATCTATTGTTATAAGAAGTTGTAACAGGATGTCCTTAGAATAATTATGAGAGTCTTACTGTAATTCTCCAATATGAATAAAATTCTTGGTTACACCTTTATGGTAGATATTTTTTCAAAGTCTTTCCCCTACAATACAATTTCTGAAAATTGTAATCTTAATGAGAAGGTATGTAAGGCGATATTTATCAAGGATATATTGGTGATTAAGAATTTGAAGAATAGAATTTTGGAATACCCAGATATTAGTTAGTACTTATAACAATTGGGAGTGATAGTGACATGAGGAGTGAATTTTGACCTTAACCAGTTTAGGCCGACTGTATGATGGTATATGTTACTACATATTTTTTTTCCTAGGTTTTTGTATATTTTAGCGCCCCATGATTTTCGGGAATTATTTTCTTTCCATATCTTTAACAGATTTTAGCATCCTTTAGGATCTATACTTTTTCGCTATTTATGGACCAATATTAGAACTCTTCAATCTCCTTCGTCAGCAAACCTATTTTTCAAACTTCTCCACTAGTCGATCAAATCTTATCTCTCTACCTTTATTTGGAATCCAGACTCGTTCGCTATCTAGAGTTTCTAAATCTAATAAACCCTTATCTATCTGAATACTTCTACGACAAGCGTATCCAACCATTCGCCTTAACCTCATTTTTATTGACTTTCTCGGAACTAATCCTGAACCAAATTCTTCTGGAACTATAAAGCCTCAAGGTTAATTATTACTAAAAGAATTGGTTCAGCTTAGTTAGTTCATGATTTCCCTAAAAGATTTTTTTCAAAAAAAATATATACTTTCAATACTGATTGATATCTCCTAGATTATTCCAAATATTTTATATTGATCCCCTCCACTCAACCCGAAACCCTACACTCTCTATGCAACTTCTTGATCAATTCAAGGCCTAGACAGCTTTTAAACTCAATGCTTGAGTATCGTGAAGCACGAACGATCAGAGAATTGATTCCATCCTATTATTAAATTTCTTTAGTCATTGAAAAACTTTTGAATTGTTGAACTATCCCCTGGTTGGCTCTGCTAAACCATTTTAACCTGACTTCCTTGAACCCATAAAGACATACTTCTTTTGTGTCAACCCTACTTACCTATCGCATTCTCAAAACTATCATTGGATAAGAAATTATTTCTTCAAATAATTTTGGTGAACGTCTGTATCCTTTAAGTGATTTGTCGGGAATATTCTCACTGGCTTCTTCAAATCAACTCAAAGTTCTGATTTTTCTACCTTATCCTGTGTCCAACTCAATTGGTCATACTCAAGTTTGATCAATTTCTTCAAATCAATCTTTTAAATCTCAAGAGCTACTGGAACACATATTTATCCTGATAAATTTTCTTGAAACCAGAAGAACCTACATCAACCTATTTTCCTATCATGACTAGAACCTTAGAACTCGTTTGAATTTTTCGGAAACTCCTTTGAAATTCTTATGGACAAAGTTTGGGAAAATATTCCGTGACCTAATATGATTTCGCACATTGCGTTGTCTGAATTATGGAAACTGCGAGTTTACTGCAGCCAATTGCGCACTGGCGAGGCAAAAGACTCTAAAGTTAAAGTGATTTCGGGTGTTCATAGGTTTCCGGATATTATTGTGACTGTCCTAAAAGCACCATGTTGATCTTCTATGTTGCTTAGCCATGAAATGGATAAAGTTGAAAGATTACTCGGTAACCTAAATTATTCAAGTTATTGGGTCAAAAAAAAATTCACTGCAGTCAGGTGCACTCTGGCGAGGCAGGAATTTGAGACAAAGTGACTTCAAACATATTTGGTTTTCGAATATTATTCAGACTATATTCATACCATGGTTGTCTTTTGCACCATCAAATCATTCTGACTTTTGCCTGATTAGAGGATTTACATTTCTAGCGGTTGTCTCCATTTCCAGAAATCTCTTGTCACAACCAGAAAGAAAAGATTCCCTATAAAATTCTACTTGATTTTTCCCTAGAACTTATTAGGACCATATCAATCTCCATTGGCTCAATTCCTTTCAAGGTTCCATTTTTAGGGTGTTGCATATTTTTGTGGGTAGTTACATATTTTTTGCAGCTATATAAAGTTGGTTGATAGTTATATGTGGGAAAAACCTAGATAGTCACCTAGCAACCTTATTGCATTAATCTGATAAAAGCACACTTAGGGGATCGATTTTATTCTATGAGATTTGATAGTTAAGGGTACCAAAGGGTAGCATGGCAAGGCACAAAAGCAAGTTAGTCTAGAGGGAATTATAAATTGTGGTTCATTTAGGAATGAATCATTAGTGGAGCATATTAGTACTTGGGTATTGGATTTGGTGAATGAAAGAAGGTGATGATTTTTGAATTTTATGATTTGGAAAAAGGGTGATGATGGTGAGAGCTAGTAATTATGACGTACAAGTAATTGATGGAGCGTACGTTGCAAGCAATATGGAATTTCATCGCTTAGTAGCTATCAAGATGAAGAAGTTTAGATCCTACCCGAAGATTATAGATACGGATGCAAGAGTAAGTTCGCACAACCATTCCAGTGGCTGACAATTCAGAAATAGAAGCAAAATTTTAATTATGGACTATGACTGTGTTTCTAAGGAGGGAAGACTGATGATTCGAAGGAAGTGCATGAATTGATCAAATTAGACTATCTAGAGGTGGTCTATATTACTAGAGACAGTAAAGGAAGCTTTGGACTGCATGTAGAGATTTTGATCATTCCCCTATTAGTACCCTGCCTTTAATTTCGAGGACGAAATTTTCTAAGGAGGGAAGATTGTGAAACCCAGTTTCTGTAATGTTATTTAATATTATTATTATATTATTACTATTATTATTATTATTAATTGTGGGTTTTAAAAATTAATTTCAAAATTGTTTTCTGGCTTTTGATTGCTGACCTGACCCGTGCCCGGACCAGTTCCCGAAACCCAGATCCGATCCTAACCCATCCATTTGAATTCTAATTTTTATTTATTAAAAAAAATAATAATAATAATTTTTACTCTTAGAGTTGGTCCACCCGTGGACCAACTCCCCCTCACCCCACGTTTCCCCCTCTCACCCCCTCATTTCTCTCCCCAACATTCACTCCCCTCCCTACAGCACCACTCAAACTCCTTCTTTTTAACACACACACACACCACCACCTCCACTACTCACAACTTCACTCTACTCCCCTCTCTATTTCCCTCTCCAGAACAACTTCCCTTCCATTTCACTCAAACCCTCTCCTCACCAACCTCCTCCAGCACCCCAACCGGCCAGAACCCCCGCCAACCCGCTCACCGCCCGCGCCCCGGCGACCTCTCGGCCGTCCCGCCGGACCCCGATCCGGCCGCGCCCTCCAGCGGCGCCCGCGGCCCGCGCACCCCCGGACCCCGATCCGCCCGTAGCCGGCGCCCCTCTCGGCCATCCGCGCCGATTCCGGCCCTCTCGGCCGCACTCCAGCGTCCCGGCCTCCTTCCAGCGCACCCCGCGCTGTGCCCTAGGACTTCCGGCGTTGCCCGAGCGCCGCCCCTTTGGCGCCAACCCTGTTCGGCCGTGCCCTAGCGTCGCCATCCCGAGCTCGTGCCCCGCAGATCTGGACAGCACTGTCCAGCGCTGTCCACGGGATTTCGAGTTCGTTTCCGCGGATTCGCGTGTCCCGAGTCCGAGGCAACCCTTCGGATTCCGTCGATTTGGGTAATTTCTGGTTAATCATAGTAGTTCGTCCCTCCCGTGTCTATGATGAGATTGGTCCACGAATTTCCTTCGGGAAATTCGATTTTGGGTTACACTTTGTTTTCCGAAATTTTCCGAGAGACTTTCGGAAAAGCCTATGTTAGTTTGGTTTTGATTCTCCGAAACTTTCGGAAATTAGAATTCTGGAAATATTTGGTTTTCGGATCTTTTTCGAATTGTGCTGTGATGTTTTCTGGGTTGGTTTCGGATTCCCGAATTCGTTTCGGGTTGTTCCGAATTAATATTGGGAATGATTGTGGTTATTTATATATATATATATTTTTTGGATTTCCCTGGTTTGGGATACTTGCAGGAAATTATTGGCACACTTTCCCAGTTTTTGGGTTGACCGAAAATAGAGGAAATGCTACCGGATTTTCCATAAAATTTAATTATATTTTTAAAATGATTTTAAAATAGTTTTTTGGAAAATATTATTATTTTGGATTTTTGGGCGACGACCGTATTGGTCAATGGGCCCTGGCTAAGTGCAAACGAAACCGGCTTCGTCCGGACATTGAGACATTAGCCCATATGACGATTGGACCAATATCTGAGACTCACTATTAATTTAATTTATTTTATTTATTAATTTATTCATAATTAAATTGTAGGTTGATTTTAAAACTAACAACCGTTTCTTCTTATTTCAATTTATGTAAAATAAATTGTAATGGGCATAAGCCCAGCTTTTCTATTTTTCTCTGTGGCCTGTAATTTTGTAGCATAGGTTTTCTGTCATTCTCTGGTTTTGCGAGTTTTTAGCGTACGCGTACATCTAAAATAAATATTATTTTGATATAGAAAATTAATGAAGTTTTCTCACATTAAAATTTAGTTTGTAATATTTAAACAACGATCACGTTTTCTCATTAAAATAAGAAATTTAGTTTTATATGTATAATGACGAAAATACAAAGTTTTAACCAATTAAATTGGTAACTACGAGTTTTTTAAAAATACAAGTCAAATTGATCTTTCCTTCGTTATTAATTACAACGCACCGATAATCGCGTTTTTGTTTGTGATTGCATAAATAAAGATTAAAATTGATTAGGACACAATTAGATATTGCAACTAGCATAGTTAGCTTGGTAACTCTGGAATCTGAGTCAAACTTCTCGAATGTAGGATTTCGAGGACGAGTCTAAATCCCATCTCGAAGTCTTCAACCCTTCAAGTCAAGTCCAATTTGAGGCAAGTACATTTTGTGTTAGTTTACAATTATTTAATAATCGTTTTATTGCAAGTTTAAACCACGATGCAACACGAAACTCTCTCTGAGAGCACTGACTGTAACTACTGTAACTGTTTGGGGACTGGAGGAGTAGTGTAATGAGTATGACCACATCCAAAGTAACTTAGAACTGTATTAGCTTACCCCTCATACACACGGGGATAAGCCGTATCGTATCAATAGGATACAACTGTACAACCCAAGCCGGCCATATTCATTGCCTATTCACATCACAATACTGTAACTGCTGGATTTATTCCAAATTGTTTAAAAGTGCATGATTCTATTATTATTCTAATTGTCAAATTAGCATGAATTGTACTTTGCCCCCTCCTGACTGTAGATAACATTTTAGGGGATATTGAGGATGCTGAGCTGTTAATCAACAACTATTATGACCCGGTTCTGTATCCCGTGGTGTTGCCAGAGTCCCCTTTGGAGGACGCAGGACCTGAGGCCGACGAGCCGAATGCTTAGCTAGACTTTCCTGTTTTCAGTTTGGTTGTTGTTTTTTTGAAAAATTCTGTTATTTGAATTTAGTATTTAATTCAGTTCATTTACTTCCAGTTGTATTCATTTCAATGTTTAATAAAGTTTTAAATTCCCGAATATTGAGTTGTGACAAATATAGATGTTGTTGTGGTTACCTGCTAATAGAACAGCTTACTACCGCCGTCTCAACAACGGTGCAGGCTGGGCATGATCCGGTTCGACCCAATTATTTGGGATCGGGTCGTGACACTCCTCGATACTATATCCCGATACAAGAAGCTCCACTTGCAATATTAGGCGAAGACTTTGGTATCCAAATAAACTTGGATCCAAATTTGTTAGCTTTAGGGACCCATATACTATTTACTCTAGCATTGGTATAAAAACTCCTACGAATAGGATAAGTTAGACTCATGTGTCCAATGCGAGAGCAATAGAAGCACCTAATACCAGTGTGTGCACATGTATCAGAATGAGCATGATTATGAACATGTGACATACTAGAATGATGAATATATCTAGAGTTAGCATGCATGAATTTGGTCTTAAGAATATCATGTTCTAATAACAAATCATCATGCAAACAAGAGAATCAAATTTAGCATTTAATGCATAATTCTCTTTTTCAAATAAAGCAATTCTAGAAATAAAATCATCATTTTGTTTCTTTAAAGAGTCAATAGAAGAATCATGCAAATGATTTAGCTCATGTATTTGCCTCTTAAGATCTTCTATTGATGAGTAAAGAGATTTGATTTTCAAAATTAAAGCCTCATTCAAACTCTTGAAAGAAACACAAGATGAATTTTAAGAATCAAGTCTAGATAATAAATTATTGTTTTCATTTCTCAAAAACTCATTAGATTCTTCTAAATGAATAACCTTTTCTGAAAGTTCTTCATTTGTAGAATGAAGGTAATCAAGAATCTCTAAGGATTGGTTAGCCATGGCTTTCCACTTAGAGCATTTCTTGCATTTAGAAGAAACATGATTGTCCATGCTACTAGAAGTAAAACCCTCTTTATCGGAGGAGGAGGAATACGATGTCATAGAAAAATTAATAAGGATATACTCTAAGGATGTTAAGCCTAACAATAGAGTCCTTGCTCTGATACCAATTCTAGTAAACCTAGAGGGGGGTGAATAGGGTCAAGCTAACTAATCAAGCACTTAGCACAAGCTAATGGACAATTTAAAAATATAAGTGCAAGAGAAGAAGCAAAACAATACCAACACCCGATGTATCCTGATATCCTCCCAAGGAACACTCCAGTCCCGGAACTCTCTCCGGATTTAATCTACTATTATCACAAATAGTACAACGAGAGTTTTCATACGAAGGCTCACCAACTTCTTACACGAGAGCTTTAGTCCGAAGGCCTCTCCGACTTCAACCGAGAGTTTGGATTCGAAGACTCTCCAACTTCAACCGAGAGTTTGGATCCGAAGACTCTCCAACTTCAACCTTTCACAATAGGTTTTGATCTCCTTATACAACAAGATGAAGATCTTACTTTTCAACTCAATAACTCTAACACAATTTGTGGATGGCAAATGAAAGCTTTGTAGAGTTGTTTATGGATAGGCTTTGGTAGTTTAAAAAAATTTAGGCTCAAAGCATCAACCTTGAATGAAGGGGTTCAATGCTATTTATAACAAAAGCATTAAAAAGAGCTCAAAGGCAACTTTTCAGTCAGCGATCGATATACCGTCGGTACGAACTGGTATACCGTCGGAATATCGGTATGTAATTGCAACAGCTAGAAATATAGCCGTTGTGATTATTAAATGTTCGAAATTCGACCGTTGGATTTTTAACGTTACTGAATCGGTATACCGTCAGTATAGATCGGTATTCCGTCGGTACGTCGATTTTGTAGACAGAAACTTTCTGTGAACAAAAATCGGTATACCGTCGGTATAGACCGGTATACCGTCGGTATACCGATTTTCATCCGAAAACGATCCTGGACTAATTTCTACCCTAGCTTTCAATTTTGCCATCCATTTCTGGTGTTTACAATTATTCATAAGACTCATTACAGACTCCAGATGTACTGTAGCAGGTGCAAGCTTCTTCAGAGTCGTGAAATAATGATGGCATGGCATGGCATGGCTTCTTTCCTTGATAGATGTCGGCTTCTTCCTTGACGACAACTGTCCAAAGATATCCAGTTTGTGAAAACTAAATACCTTTCGGGGGCGAAACTAAATACCTTTCGGGGGCTTCGCCCCCGAACCCCCACGGGGTGCGCTGCCCCCTCGACCCCCGTCCGCTGACCGGGCAGCGGAACCCCCGAGTGCGTGGCTCCGGAGATGTCGTCGGGTGGTTCAAAGAAATCTTCTGGGATCCGTCGTCTTTGGCCCACCATGATTTCTTCATTGCATATGTCCACATTGATCTTGCTTATTGCTTTTCTGCATGTACATGTTAGACGAACAAAGTAATATACATGTAACAAATATGATAAGATAAAGCACAGTAGGATAATGCTAAGTTTAAGTATAAGAGCTATAGTAATAGCATAAATATTAGTGATATCATAAAGTTAAATTTAATTGAATAACCATAATCAAAACATAGTTTTGATTTTGGTAGCTCAATTAAATTTAAGATATATATAATGAAAACTCATATCACTAATATGTAAAACAATAAGCACATATCACCAAAGGTATAAGTATAAGTAGAAATGCTATAGTGATAGTATGAAGATTAGTGATAATGAAATGCTAAACTTAACAGATTAACCATATTAAAAAATATGATACAATTATTGGGCCAACACAGTTGTGTTATTCGGTTCCGACCTAGCGACAACCTCCCTCGTGTGGTCTATTGTTTTGTTCTGTTCTAGTCCCAGGAGAAACCATTTGAGCGAGACTTTTGTCTGTTCTGTCCCGACTGAGAGAACCCCACCCCATCCCTCCTTTAATGTTTGTTCGGTCCCGACCAGGAACAACCCCCTTGCATCTCTCGTGTGATGTTCGGTTTACGCCAAGGAGTCTCGTGCTCGTGTGTTGGTATTGAAAAGGGATTCGAGAAGATTTTGGTTGACGTGTTTGGAGGTGCTTTGAAAGAGGCTTGGTCATGCACTTGCCGTGTGGATTACCGCTAGAGGACGCACACATGTTTGTTTTTGTCTTCGTTTGGTATATCAAACCTTTCTTTACATATTTTTAGTCTGTGGTTGCAATCTATTACATGTTTCTATATTGTCGCATTGCTTAGATCAAAATAGTTTCTAGCGCTTTAGAATAGATTGTCGACGCGTTCAACACTTCAAGAATTAGTTCTAGCAATGTAACTTAAGTTGTATAGATCGCAATAGTTGTGAGTCACAATCGATAAGTTTGTCGAATATATTTGACAATAAGTTTGATGTGATGTAATACTTCTAGCGATCGATCTCCAAGTATAATATAGCTTGGGACAAGTAAACAAATACTACGTAGATGCGTGAAGTGTTTACGTACCGGTATCCTAGAGTGCGTATTGGAACAAAAAAAAAAATTTGAACTCAAATTTTTTTAATTCCTTTGCATACGGATAACACTTTGTACTTACAAATTCACCTCTCGTTGCATGCCTTCCTATAAGTATGTAAAAGCTCTTCTATTGAACTTATTTCCAATTGCATATCCATAAGTATGTAAAAGCTCTTCCATTGAACTTATTTCCAATTGCATAGCTCTTCTAAATAAAAAAACAGGTCATCTGTAAACATCAGGTGCGCAAGTCAAGTTCCAGTGGTAAATAGTTTTATACCAAAAGGCTTCCCAGCTATCACACATTCTTTAATCACCACAAATATAGAGTTGCCAAAAGGGATGAAAATATAGAGAGCATGGATAACCTTTTGCTGCACACAGGGCCGGCCCTGGCCCAGGGCGACCGCCCAGGACCCCCGGATCATGAGGGGCCCAAAAAAATAGTTTAAAGATAAATATGTTAATAATTTTGTATCTCAAAATAGAACTAGTATATACCATGGGCCTTTTTAGACACAAAGTTATTGTTGTGTGGTGGTTAGTACTTTAGACTCTTTACTAAAGGTCCTAAGTTCAATCCTTGGTTGTAGCTATTTTTTTAAAGTTTATTTTTAGTATTTTTTACATTATGTATGGGGGGCTTATTTTGATAGTTCGTTCTAGGCCCCATGAGCTCAGGACCGGCCCTGGCTACACACCATGTGTCAGCTGAAATGGTTCTCTTTTATTAGTTGTGAAGGAGCTCGAGGATAAACGATTGAGTAACTCGTTGGCAGTCTGGAAGCCTGAATGAAGTCCCTCTGCGACCTATAGTAAACCTTCTCTACATAGATCTTAGCTATGAAAAGTTTTGGTTGTGTTGATCCTCTTCATCTCTTATAGAATGTCAAGCTTCCTGAATAATCAGCACCGAGTGTTCAATGTCCAGATAGGGTAAAAACCCAAACTGCTCTGGGTCAATTATATTGGCTACGATCAGTTGCCAACGCACTAGGATTTTGGCCAAGACCTTCAAAATCGTGTTGCAAACCCAATGGGCTTATTGATCAGTCCCCAACATAGTTAGCTACTTCTGAAATTATAATAATCCTTATGCAATTCCATGCCATCGGGAGGCAGTAAATGTCATAGATTAATTAATTGCCTCAAATAAAACTCTGACTTCAAAGTTCAAACCATAACTGTTGCAAGAAATCATCACTGAGACCATCACACCTAGGGGCTATCCCATGAGAGTTTGAAAACATCTCACCTCTACATTAAATGGGCCTATTAGCTGTTCGTGAATATAATGATTAAGAGTGGTCAGCATTTTAGATTGTAGCAAATATGATGATTGATGGGCTTGCCAAACCTCATCATCTGAAGGTGGTAAAAGTTAATTTTCTTTGAACTGGCTGACCAGAAAGTCTAGAGACGTATCATTGCCCCTTATGAGTTCCCTTCGGGTCCCCATTAACAAGTTACTGTTTATCCTGTTTCATTTGTACCTACTGGTGGAAGAAAGCTCTCTTATGATCTCCCATCCTAAGCCAGCTTTTTCGTTCTAATGTCTCTCCACATCAACTGCCTATCTGAGCTAAGGTTATGGTAGACAACAAGTAGTCAGAAGCAACCACTTTTCATTTGCGAGGCCTTCACTCTAATCTAGGGATCGAAGTTATGAAAGCTTAGTGTGAGTTTGTAAGATGCGGTGATTGATATCACACACATTACCTTAGTCAAATTCTTGATATCTTCTTTGATCTCAATAGTGGAAGGTTGGTCATATAAGTAGGTGATTCCCTTAACATACTCTTCAACTCTAACCCATTGAATTCTCATTTCTGATGTTGTTATGGAAACGAAAACACCTATTTCCCTAGTTTCCTCTGCCTCAAGCACTTTGAAAAAAAGTGGGTTGTAATTCAATGCAACCCATGGGTATTTGGAGAAGGGTGGTAGATACATGATCCACCAAGACTAATTGCAAACCACTCTACCTAGGGTTGTAAGTTTGTAACATGATTACTGAACCAGCCGAAAGGAAAACCACGTAGGTAGGCCACAGGGAATCATTGGTTTGGATAAAATCATAGAACTCAATGTTGCCCGGAGTAAGGTGAAATGTGCTTACTCCTTTTTCTTCAGGTGCATGCACAACATTAGAATCCCCAACATTAAAATCATAGAACTCAATGTTGCCCGGAGTAAGGTGATGTGCTTACTCCTTTTTCTTCAGGTGCATGCACAACATTAGAATCCCCAACCGATAACCGTGGAAATCCTAAGGAAGCAACAATTGATGACCCCTCTGAAATGATGTCTGATATGTGACTAGTGTTGCATAAGTAATATTATCCTATATTAAAGAAGCAAACAGTGATACTTAAGAGCCATAGAGAGCTCCTTCACATAAATAAGTAAATATATGAAATTTACACATATAAATAACAGACATGTGTTGGAACTAAACAACTATATAAATAAACAATCAAAATTGGCATGTATGGATTAAAGGTCGTACAGAGCTCCCTCGCAGAACTCTTTTGGAGATGCCGAAACATACTTTCTTTATATTATCTTCCTGTTAACATGGATTTTTTAGCCTTCATCTACAGAACCTATAAAGTCATGACTCCTTACTTTCTCACATTTATCGTCCTTTCTTACTACATACTACTCTTCATATTTCATAGATCACAACTCACAGCACAAACCCGTAAAACATTAAAAAATAGAAATTGCATACTATTCTAACACCCATCATCATCCAAGCCTTCGCCCGTAAAAAGGGGGTTGGCTATGGAGCATAAGAAAGCTCCATAAAGGATTTGACAAAGATTTTATGATTGGTTGTCTACCTGATGCAAGGTTGTGAAAAGCGCTAGCGCTAGTCGGGCGGGCACCTGCCGCCTAGCGCCTAGCCCGCCTAGGCTGCCGCCTAGATCTAGGCGGTTCAATAATAAATAAATAAAATCCAAAAGAACTACTGAAAATTGCAAAAAAAAAAATTCATAAAATCCCAAAACATCATAGTCAGGCATTGGGTTCTAGGCGGGCGCCTAAGAGGGCATCGGGCGGACACCAGGCGCCTAGGCGGCCGCCTAGACCGCCTTTTAGAACAGTGACCTGATGTCAACCCTCTATTTTGGTGTCAAATTCCTAGCCAATGATCTATGAGCATGAGAAGACCATACCATAAAACTTAGGTGCCCAGTTGGTGGGTTATATGCAGTTTAAGCTCAACAAAGGAGCACCCTCCATGTCCTCCTAGACTATAAACTATAAAGAGTCAAACAAGGAGGTAAAACTATACAATTTGTCCTCCCCCGTGAATCCTAATTAGTAGGAACACAACATATCTCAACTATCCCTTGATTACATTAGTTTAATCATCGATTTTCAGCAATTTACTTCTTGCAGTCAATTCTTTATTCAGGTAGATCCAAGTAAAATCTATTCAGTTTAGTATCTTTAAATTCAAAAGAAAATACACCCTTCAAATAGTTTATACATTTCTTTGCCGCATCTTGCTCCACGTTAAGTTTTACATGTAATTTCATAGGGGATGAAGTTTACTGTATTTATAGGAAAGAGGACATTTTTTACGAATTTACAGAAAGAGGGATGAGGCGACATCAGAGATGGCGCCATCTATGATGTCGCCGGGCCATCCTCCCCCCCCCCCTTTTTTTCCTTCCCTCTTTCAAATGCTAATTATCCTTCCCCCCATTTATTTATCATCTTTCTCTTCCCCCAATACTTTCTCTCTCCCCTACGTACTTTTCTCTCATGTCATTATTTGTTTTCCTAGATTTCTCACGGGTTGTTGGAGTGCAAATAGATGTATATAAGCGGGTAAGAGTGGAAGAACATGATACATTCACATAGAGGAACAAGAACGAATGACAAAAATAAATATGAACTTTTGGAAAACAAATAATAACATGGGAGAAAAGTAAGTATTGGAAGAAAAGAAATAATGACATAGGACAAATAAATATGAACTTTCTCTCCCCCATATGTACTCTTCCCCCAGTAACTTTTGGAACATGATACATTCACATGTTCTCCCACTCTTACCCTCTTATATACATCTACTTGCACTCCAACAACCCGTAAGGAATCTAGGAAAACAAATAATGACATAGGAAAAAAGTACATAGGGGAGAGAGAAAGTAAGTATTGGGGGAAGAGAAAGAGGATATGGACAAATAAAGGGAGGAAGGATAATTAGCATTTGAAAGAGGGAAGGGAAAAAAGGGGGGGGTGGCCCGGCGACATCATAGATGGCGCCAAGGGAGGGGAGGGTAGGGGAGGGCTCTGGCACCATCTCTGATGTCGCCTCACCCCTCTTTCTGTAAATTCGTAAAAAAATGTCCTCTTTCCTATAAATACAGTAAACTTCACCCCCCCTATAAAATTACCTGTAAGTTTTATCTGCTCACTTTTATCTGATTTTCTTTTTCAGAGATATATTGTTATGCAGTCACTTTTATCTGCATCAGAATCTGTCGCCCTTGATATCCTCGGTCTCCCATTTATATGGGGGTAGTGTGTATTTGCACAATTTCTTCTAACATGGCTTTGAAAGACATGTAATTGTGGTTTTCTTCATATCTATGAAACTGAACCAACTACAATATGATTTCTTTCTCATGGGCTATGTTGTACAACAAATTTCTATGGGTTCATTTTAGACTATTGGGTAACATCTCACAAAACAAATTTCTTTAACTTCCAAGTTTTCCCACTTAGACGTAGCATGCTCTTGCTAAACAGTCAAACCAATCACTCAAACAAAGCACATTCTTACCACTATTCCGAATTTTAGAAGAAACAAAGAGAACTAACAAGATATCTAGTGACAAGACTACAAGTCTACAACATATTTTTTCCATAATGTTACTCTGACAACTGACGTAATCGTGGATTGTGATGGCACTGTTAGCATTGTGTAGAATGAAAGAAAAAACGTAGCACGATCAAAAGTAGATTTGTATGTATGCAAGGAATGCACATTATAGGTATATGTGGGAACTAAATAGCTAAAATAGCATGGGTATGTATGGCTTGGAAGTCATAAATAACTTACATCCATAATTAAGGATCACATATTTATTCTAACATTACCATTTGACTTCCAATTAGTAAACACAGTTCTTAATGTTCAAAGAGAACTCACCTCGATCTCCAACTCAGCTTTAGATTTACCTTGGTTAACCCTTAGGGAGCGTTTGGTACGAGTCGACAAATTTAGCTAAAATAACATGGGTATGTATGGTTTGTTTGTTTTTGGTTTTTTTGGTTCAGTTTTTAAACCTATTTTCATTTTTTTCAGTTTTTTATCATTTTTCAAACAAAAATATCCCGGGAATATTTGTATATTCAACAGGAATATAATTTTCCAGGAAATTTGATTCCCGGAAATATAGAATTCATGGCTATATAGTATTTCGCGTACCAAACGCCCCCGGTTGTGTTTTTGGAACGTTTTGGAGTTAGGGGCAGTCCTCCTGTTATACCTAAACTCCACAACGAACTGGAGTGAACAAAAATTGAGTTAGGTTGGATTTTGCCAACTCCTCCCTCCTTTTTTTTTTCCTCCTACCTCAAATTCTTCCTCTCGTTGTTGAATCCATTGCACCTCTCGGTGGTCGAGGTTAGGTGGCACGTTCCTCTCACGCAATTATAATTCGTGAATGAACGTTCGATCATTGTAACGAACGATCCGATGAAATCGCAAATTTCTTCCAATAGCAACTGAGAAAGAGAAGAGGGTGCACCTCCGGTGGCGGCGGCAGCGAGGAGGGGAAGGAGGCGACGGAGGAAGCGCTTCCTCGGCATGGACGGAGGGGGGAGAGGTGTGGACCCGGTTGCAGAATAGTTCGGGAACAAATCGCGCGGAAGAGGAGGAACCGCTGCTGGCGCTGGCGCTGGCGCTGGTCCTGGTGCTGGTGCTGGTTTTGAAGACGGCCATGATGGCAGCGGAACGTACGGTTTGGGTCCAGTCCTCTTGGGTTTTCCTGCAACCAAAATGGATCTAAATCAACACTCAGCTCGTCGTCTTCTTCAACCCCTCTCTCTCTCTCTCTCTCTCTCTCTCTCTCTCTCTCTCTAACCTTTGCCGGTTTTGGTAGAGAAGAGCCTGCTGCTGCTGGTGGTTGTGGGCCTTTGGGGTGGCCACATGCTGCTTGAATTGGCTCACACAGACGGCCCCTCGCAAACTTTTGGTTCTCACCAAAAGCACAAGAAAAAAGAGAGGGCTAACACCCTCGATTTCATAATAGTTTAGAGTTTTAAGTCCTCGGCTCGCACGTTCAATTAAAAAGTTTAGGCTATTTATAAGGGCACAGTCTTTTTTACTCGGGGCTAGCCAGGATTAGGACTAGCCAGACTTTGAGGAACTTTTACTCGGACTGTCCAAATTTTCTATTCATGGGCTGTCCATTTTCTTCTTCTCCACTCTCTCTCTCTTCACAAACCCTAGCTTTCTTCTTCTTCTTCTATCCATCTTCTTCTATCCATCTTCTTCTTCTCCACCATTTCCATTCTCACATCTTCATCAAAACCCTAGTTTTTCTCATCATCATCATCTTCTTCTTCTCCACCGTTTTCATCATCACCATCTCCATCAAAACCCTAGTTTCCTCTCTTTCCCAATTTCGATGGCACCCAAAAAATTAAATAAACCCTAAAATGTATGAAAATAAAGGTTAAATACTTCTTTTCTCACAAAGAATGCATGGAAATAAATCCTAAAATGCATATTTCACTCTATTATCAAGATTGAAATAAATCCTAATATATTTTTTTCATTCGGGAATGTCGACTTTAGGACTGCCAGAAATTGTGGCAGTCCTGAAAGGAACTTGCTGTACAGCAAGCAGGACTGCCTCAATTTCTGGCAGTCCTCAATATGTCTAGGACTGCCAGAAATTGTGGCAGTCCTGTTGTAGAGCATGTCCCTTTCAGGACTGCCACAATTTCTGGCAGTCCTCATTACTTCTAGGACTGCCAGGAATTGTGGCAGTCCTCATTACTTTCAGGACTGCCACAATTCCTGTCAGTCCTCATTATCTTTTATACCTACCACTTGGATAGCCCTGAGTAATTTTTTCAGTGGCAAACTTGTAAATAATGAAAAACTAACACTTGGACAGCCCTGAGTAAAATGTGCTGTGCCCTTATAATTTACCAAAGTTTAGACTTTAATTTTTTTATTAATTGTTTTATTTTTTAGTTATTCGCTCTCTGGTCCATACATAGATTTTATTCTCATGTATAGAGGAGGGTATAATAAAAATATGAAACAAGTATTAAATTCAAGATCTAAATTTTCTAATTGGACAAGTCATAACTTAAACTCTAAGCTGGTAGAAATTTAGGGTCTAAACTCTAATTAGCCAAAAAAATAAAACTTAAGTAAGAACATAGTTTTAGCAAAAAAAAAAAAATTTAAAAGTCACTACTTTTTATTTTAGACTAAGGTTGCTCCTGAAGCTAAGTTTCAACATTGCTTTGACTTGCTTCTAGTCCTTCCTAATGCTTGAGAGCGGGATTGACTAGTGGTTGATTTGGTGAATTTTTGCTATGAAGAAGTGTGTCGGCTCGATTTCGTGGCAAAACTTTGTCGATGCGGTGATATAAAGAAAAATGTCCAAAAATAGGCACACGATAGTTTTTTTTTTTTTTTTACTTTGACCATGTATAATTGGATTTCCATATATTAGTTTTCCATTGGACTTTCCATATATGGGATTTTCATATATGGATGTCTAATATATGGTAAGCCTACATAAGATTGAATTTCATATAATGACACATGACATGATATATAAAGGAGTTTAAAGGTTTTCCTTGAGATATCTCATTGTTCTCAATGAAAGTTATTGAATAAGTTCAACACAAGAGAGCTAAAGTTGTTGAATAAGTTCAACACAAAAATTTGAGAGAGTTTTATCTTTTCTTTATTTTCGTGGTAAAGAGTTCTTGAGAGCAAGGAGAGAAATGTTGAGAGGGCTATTATAATTCATTTTCTTCTTCATAGTGGAACTGTATATCCTCAACCGTAGAAATAGGCATCTTTGTCGAACTATGTAAATTCTTATCTTTGCGGTTATGAATTTTCTCTGAGGTGTTCTATGATTTCTTGGATTTACTTTCACTGTGCCCCGACAGGCTCGTACACACTTTTCAACTTGTTAGTAGAAAATATAGAAGAATAAAAACTATTCATACTGACATTGCAAGACTTACACGCACAACATGCATGTTCACATAGTATAAGTGTATGATACGTACAGCGTTAAACATGAACAATAACTTTCGTTTAAGCGTATACATACGTTCTACTTTGCACGATCTAACATTTCAAACATAAAACTATCAGTATGCAACATTTGTAGATGGTATTTTTCTCTATTTATGCAAGCTATAGTTTTTAACATTCTCGGACAAAACTCTATTTCTAAGTTTTGAGCAATTTGTTTGTTCTTGTCTTGAAGCGATATAATATTAGCTCTAATGCTATCAATAAGTGTTGTTATTGGGTTTATCATGTAAATGTTTAACCCAATTATTTAAACATTCTACAAGATTAGAAGTGTTAATATCTAATCTTAGGCGAGGAAAATAAACAGCTATCCAAAGTTCAAAATTATGGTTTTGACCATTTACTCTAACAAGCCAGTTAAACATGTCCATGTTTTCAGCTTTAACTATTTTAAACCAATAATCAAACTCCATTTTATTATATGATGTGTTGGTGTTTTTGCCTTTGGACTAGAAAAGATAGTCCCACATCGGCTACACCAAATGGTGAGTATCTCAATATAATGCATTGCTTGTGTTGAGGTGTGCACATGAGGTGTAGTGGGACACAAGTTTGTGCCATGTGGAAGTATTTTCCTAGAAGAAAAAAAGATTAAATCCAACAAGGATGCAAGTTAATTTTTGTTGTGTGGACTCGGACTCGGACACGGACTCCAGGATGTCTCGTGCATGCACGGGAGTGTTCGGGGGGTAGGCGTGGACTGGCACACTTCTATGCTGATTGTGGGATGATCTAAAATATCAAACTCTATTTTTGAGTATTGGTATTTTAGTCCCACATCGGATAGGAGAAGAGGTTGTAGCACCCAGTTTCTAAAATGAGGGTAATTTTAAAATTTTGTAATTATAATTATTTAATAATGATATTTAAACCATATTATGATTTTTGGTAATTTTTAGTTATTTTAAAAAACTATTTAAAACCACGACTTGTGATTTTGATGTTTTGCTAGTGCAACCTTAGAGATTTCTTAACCTAGAGACTAACCATGATCATATGAGCCTAGCCATAGGTTTAGAACATCAAGTTAGGGCTTTTTAGCCTAAGGGGTATTTTGGTAATTTACTAGGAAATTATTGGATTTATGTAATTTATTATTATTAAATTAGTTGATTAGTGTCATGTTAGTCCCTAACCTAGTTTACCCTAATCTAGAGGTTAGATACTAACCTAGAAGCTTGAGGATAGATATTAGTCATTGGTTAAAGTAGTGTAAATATCTAGATATTTACTTTTGTAATATTTCTTGAAAACCTAAAGATCTAAGCTACCTTTACCTTGAAGTCAAACTTCCTTCAAGGTGAAGCAAGCCAAGGACACCCTCCCCTACCCCCATGGCAGGCCACACACCCCCCCCCCCCTTCCTATATAAACCCATCACATTCATTCATGATTAATTTACATGAATTAAAACCTAAAAAATACCCTTTCCTTCAAACCCCCATAACTTGATCATTTTTTTATCCAAATCACCTCTAGTCTTTTGCATTGGGACCCTACAACATCAAGGGTGCTAAGGGAGGCTAGCAATCCAGATTTCACAAAGCTTGGGCATCACCAAGTGGAAGGACAAACACCCCCCTCTCTTTGATTTTTCATTGGAATTGCACAAATAGGTAAATACCCTCATACATAGTTAATATTCTGTTTTTTCTTCATAAATGCATGCATATAGGTCTACCTTAGCTGTGGGTCAAGTTTGGTAAAATCTAGGGTTGGTTTGGTATCCGTATCGGACACGTATCCTAGGTTATAAAACCATGTTTGATGAAATGCCCCAAAGGATTTGATTTTGTTAAAATGTAGAACTAATTACATTTTTGGGTAGCCCTAGACTTGTACGTTACAACCCTAGTTGACTGAGCACAAATTAGACCCGTATCCGTGTCGAAAATTGACACGAACCCACTGCCAAGACACTGCACTGAGGCATACAGCCTCCCCTGCTACTCGAACCCAATTCCGGACACGACACGCCATGAGGACACGTGCAAATTGACACAGAGGAGGCGGCCATCACTGACAAGCCCCCCTCGAGTTTGAGACACTCTCGTGTCCTATCGAGGACACGAGGACACGTGCACTGGTCGTGCACTGACAGTGCACACGCGCACGGGGGGCAACTTCGCGCGTGTCGTGTCCCCCGGACACGACACTTGGGCACCTCGTGGTGACACGAGTGTGTAGCCCATCATGTGGCGAACACATGGACACGAGCACGAGACGTGTCGTGTCCTGTGTCGCGAACACGAGGCACTTGCATCGCTGCACGATGCTGCGCATAGCAGCGTGTATCAGTCGAGTTTCCTCGACTGATACGGTGTTCGTACCGTGTCCTGGAGTGACGTGGACACGGGGCAGGCACTTGGACACGTGCACAACCCCTAGGTGAACCTTCGTGCACGAGCACGAGACACATGAGTGTATGTGTCGTGTCCTAGAGTGAGTTGCACACGTGCACGACACTGTGTATATGTGTGTGTATCAGTGTTTACCCGATTGGGTTTCCAGTGAGATTGACACGTTGTGTCGTGTCGAGACTGTGTCTCAGGCACCCTAGAAGCTAGGGGACACTTGGGGCAACACTTACCAACCTAGGGTTTCGTGTCATAGTTTCGTTTTGGACTCGGGATTGGGTTTACCCCCAATGTTCAGAAATGAACAGTAACTCCTGGGTTTTCAGTATTTAAATTGGATTTTAAATCGATTTTTGATTGATTTATATATGCGTATTTATGTGTTTATACACTGTATATGTATGTATATATGTATATGAGTGTGTGGGTATATGAGTATGTGTATGTGAGTGTATATATGTGTATATGTAGTATGTATAGGTGTGTGTATATAGATATGTAATGTGTGTGTGTGTGTTGTTTGCCAATTCTCAGTTTTCTGAGAATTGACAGCCCCCCCCCCCCTCTCACTGTCACACACACACCACTACCCCAGCCCTCTAAAACCCCTTCACACCCTCATACCCTCACATTCCCTTCCCTATATATAATTATATATATGTTATATTATATAGTATGTTATATACATGTATAAATATATGATATCCATGTGATTTAGCCTATGGTATATATATATGGTATAGAGATAGATATCCATGTAATTTAGCCTATGGCTATGAGGTTGACTTTTGACCCTTGTTGACTAAAGTTGACCAAAGTCAACCTTAGGTCAAAACTTGACCTAATTAACCTAGAATTGACTAGGATTAACCTAAAATGACTAGTTTAACTAGTCTGACCATGTTTGACCTAACTTGACTAGTAGACCTAGTTTGACTAGATAATTGACCATTGTTGACCAAAGTCAACTATAGGTCAACCCTGACCTAATTGACCTAGAAATGGCTTGGATGAACATAGAAGGACTAGTTGACTAAGGTTTGACTAAACCCTAACTAATTGATTTATGTTTGACCATATGGTCATGAGGATAGTCCTATGTAATTTAAGATATGTATGGGGTTAAGTGGGATAATTAGGAGTTGTGTCATGATTTGGATTAGCCTTATAAAGTTGACATAAAGAGTTGACCCTTGACCTAAAAACCCTTAGTTAGTCTAAGTTTGACCTAGATTTGACTAACCTTGACTTGCTTGACCTAGTTTGACTGTTAGAGTTGACCAAGAGTTGACTTTTGACCAGATTGACCTAGAATCATGTAGTATGCATTGTATACTCTATTTTTACCATTGTGGATATATTGTGACCTGTTTTACTCTAAATAGGACTCTGTGACACCAGTTCGGACATCTATTCATATCAGTCATACAGGGTGACAGGCGAGTACATTCTCTGATCATTTTATACTTGTTAGGATTTATATTCTTGCTCTAGATTACTTTACATGATGCTGTCACGTTATTATCACGGATTGGTACTATATGGATCTTGTCATGCGATGTTATCCCCCTCGGAGTGCATCAAATACAGTTGTCATGTGCTTTTCACGAACATCTTGTATTTTATGTACACCGCTTTCATGTATACTCTTGTGCAATCTTGTACTCTCATGATCACGTGAGCAAACATGATAAAAACCTCTTGTGCAAGGTAACGTAACTTGACTGGATCCTTGTGTATTGATTGGGGAGGGTGAGTAGGAAATGGTTATGTGATCAAAATTCTATCTTGTACAATCTTGTGAAATCTTGTGAAAGCTTGTATATGTCCTAACCCGTTTATATAACCATATCATGCTCTAAATCACAGGTTTCCTACAGTTCTTACTTATCATATATATAGATATTTCCAGTTATCAAATCTCTCTCGTTTTTATATATACATTCTTTACAGTCCATGTATCTTACTCTATGCATGCTTTACATTTCCTAACATGATATAAACTGCGTGAGATGTATTGTGCTCGTTCCTGTCCTGACTGGACCTGTTAAAAATATTACAGATGATGATGGTGACTGTCCTACCTTCTATGGGACACATGAGGGTGACCTTCAGGAGCCTGAGGAGCATCTAGCTCAGTAGAGGGTGCCTAGTCTAGTCTAGTGTTTATAGTTTTCTTTTTGTATCGGATTGTTCCGATTGTTAGTTGTGACTTAGTTACATTTCAGGTCTTGTACTTAATTGTGTTGGACATCTACTTGTGTGGTGTGATAACTCTATTTATATTCAGTTTTTTTCTTTCATCTGATTCCGTATCATGTTCTATCTTTCCTAGACTTGTGTTTGAGATATAGAGTTGAGATGTTATGTTATACCTCCGTACGGAGATGACAGGTTTATATATCTTATTGTTAGATGTTAGATGTTATGGTTGACCTATATAGCATTCTACCGCCGACACTGCGGCGTAGGCTGGACGTACCCACGTTCTCGTGCCCCTAATCAGGGTGCGGGTCGTGACAGAGGTGAAGTCTCAACTCCACTCTATAAATAGAGCCCCTTGGCCTCCTTTGAAAGATGCACCAAGAAGAGAGTTGAGGGAGTCTGTTAAGTCCAGGAAGCCCGTTCAAGTCTCAAATTGTCACGCCCCGCTCCCGAATAATCGGATACGAGTCGGACACGTCCAGCCTTCGTCGTTGGACACGACGAAGTAAGCTGTACAATACTAAGGAAAACTCAAAGTCACAATGTAATGTAAACCAAAAAATAGCTTTTATAACGTTCCCAGAAATCACCAATATCCATCAAGTATTTTAGTACAATGCCAGCCGGAGACAAATCCGGTCAAATGAAATAATATACAACAATGAATATTTAAGATACAATCTCCAGAAAAATAAATGAAATAAAAAGCTACAATATCCAAGCAATCACCAGCTCCATGTAATCTCCCACTCACCTGCAACGATCCTATCAGAAAAAGAGCAAAGTACAACCCTGACCAGACAATATACAATGTAATTTGTAATCCAGAGTACAAGGTGAAACCAGAATACCAGAATACTAGAACATGAAATGAAAGTGAAACTGCGGTACCAGAAATAAAATGTAAAACTGCAGGCAATGGATGACAATCAATATGCTAGACAATGAACACGGCTATCAATGTACAAGGCAATGAATCACGACAATCAATATGCAATTGTGACAATTTTGAAATATTAAAACTAATGTGTGACCGGCTTAGGAGCAATCAATCAATCAATGAGTCAATGAGTCAATCAATTCTACAAGGTACGGCTTCATCGTACGTGAAGTGTACGATTAGGCTATCCACAATACCTATGTTGGGTGTGGTCACACAAAAGCTAATATTTCCCCCAATCCCGTAATGAACAATGACTCACAAGTAATGAACAATGATACAAGACAATCGTGTATAATTCGTGTCCGATATGAGAACATGGCACATGAAGGTAAGACAGAAAAATAAAGTACAAGTCGAGTCAGTGTACTTGCCTCTGTTTGGTTGCACGAGAATAGTACTGCATGGTTGCAATGGATCACCTGTTATATTTTGTACAAGTTATTTAGTGTTTGAATTAATGACATTAACCAATCTAAATTATTTCTAACCATAATCTAATCTTTACTAGTAGCCAATATTTTTAGAAAATACATATACTATCAAAATAAACATTTAGTGAAAATACTCTTAAATTATGCTTAACAAGAAACCATATCTTTTTAGAAAATATTAAAAACGTTTTGTTAGAAAATAATTATAACTATATAAACTTTTAGAAATACCTTTTGATTTACTAAAATTATTTAGCAAGAAAATAGAAATATTTAAACTAGTTTTTGCAAGAAAGACTTATGCTTTAGAAACTCCTTAAAAGCTAACTAATCATAATTGAATTAATAACAAGGTTTTATCCAAATATTTTACTAATAATATTTTATGAAAAATAATATTAGTATCTATAACTTTAAATAAGCAACTACAATTAATAAGATTAAGCAAAACCAGCCCACAAACTAAATATAACCCAGCCCAGTCAAGCCCAATGTTATATACCCTGTTATTATAACAGTTTAAAATCTAATTTCTTTCAATTAACTACTAGCCCAACCTAAAACTTAGAGATCTGGCCCAAAAACCTGGCCCACTGGCCCAACCCAACCTCTGTTAACAATTAAACTTAATATTTAAAACACAGCCCAATCTTACGGCCCAGAAAACCCGGCCCATAACTCAACATAAAAATCCCATTCTTCTCTCTCCTGCCCATTCGTTTCAATCGAAAAAAATCCAGAAGCGATCAGAAGAGTCGAGAGCTCTCGTCTTCTCCGACGAAGTCCTCGTCTTCTCCGGCGAGGACTCGTCTCCTCCGACTTCTTCTTCCTTCCCTGGCTAGAAAACCCTAACCCTAAGTTTTCCAGCTCATCGTCTTCAACCCCAAGCACCCACAAACCCTAGGTCCTTCTCCTTCCTCCTTCTGGAAAACCCTAGATCTAGGTAGTTGAAACCCTAGATCTGGCCTCTCCGCTTCCCATTCTCTGAAACCTAACCCTAGGTAGTTCAGCCATGGCCGCAGCCTTAGCCCCCAAGCTCTAGATCTACCTCGAGCTCAGTCCAAAGAAACCTAGTTCTACAAGTCTCTACATCTCCTCCTCCTTCTTACCAGATCAAAAACTCTAACCCTAATATCCATGGTCGAACCCTAGGTTCTAGGTCGTCGAAACCCTAGATCCCCAAAATGAAACCCTAATTTACAGAACAGAAACGAGAAAGGAGGGTTCGAGAAAGATCGAGAAGAGACTCACCGGCCTGAAGAGGAAGTCGATCCACGGCGCGGCGGATCTCCGGTGAATGATGGCCCGGCGAGCGACGACGGCTTCGTCTCGAGGTGGCGATCTCTCGAAGGGGCGGCTCTCCTCCCGAGGTGGCAGCGCAGCCCTCGTTGCTGCTGGATCTCGACGAGGTGTGGTGGCTCACGGCGGCAGTGCTTGGTGATGGCAGTGGCACGAAACCCGAAGGGTCAGTGCGCAATGAACGAGGAGAGTCTCGGCACTGCAGTCGAGGCTCTGTAGCTCGTTGATGGCGGCGCAGTCTTCGAGGCGGCGCTGTATGGCGGTGCACACGGCCCGAGGTGGCGCAGTCCTCGAAGCTCGTCAGTGGCACGACAGTCGAGGCGGCTCACTGCTCGACGATGACGACGCGGTGTCTCTTCGGGTGGCCTACGAGCTGGTGGTGGTGGAGTGACGGCCGGAGTGGCGGTGGTGCTTCGACGAGCGAGAGTACAGAGAGAGGAGAGAGAGAAATTGTAGAGAGAGAGAGAGTGACGTGTCAGAGAGGAATTGAGTGAGGTGTATTGTGCTTGTCAGAAATGTATTGGGCTGCGTGTAATTTATAATAAAATAATATGTGTGTGTGAGTGGCACAGTAGGTAAATTAGGGTAGATCTGGGGGTATTGTATAATGGCAGTGTAGGTAATAATGTGTAGATCTGAGGGCTATTTGGATAGGCAGAAAAGTAAATATTTGTAGATCTAATGGCATTAGTATAACTTGTGTAACAGATTTTTAAAATTAAACAACAGAATTTCAAAATCAATTATTCCCTCCAATAGATCTCCAAAATAGAACAGATTTCAAAAACGAAAATTCAAAACAGTTTTAAAATGGACTTCAGAAAATACTCATTCCCTCCAATAGTTTTCAAACTAATAACTGTTTCAACATATTTTTTTCCAAATCCGAATATTCACACATTTCAAATTCAAAATCCAAACAATTTTTCTCCAACAGTAAAACAGTTTTAACAGATAAATTATCAACTGTTAACATTTACTGCTTCCTCCAAAAATCATATATTAAATAATCCGAAAACAATAATTAATTCTTAAACATAATGAATAGTTAATAACTAATTACAAAATTAATTAGTATTAGTAACAATAGCAATATTGTAATTTATTGGAAATACATAATTTACTATTATCTAGTAGTTTTGAACATTAACAGAGAACTTAAATTTTAATCCTACTAAGGGAATTCAAATTAATAAACCAAATATAAAAATGAACCAAATTAATTATTATCAACAATTAGTTCTCCATAAACAATTAATTGCTACAATAGTTTTATTAATAAAAGACTATTTAAAGTTGAAGTGCATTCAACTAAATATATATAGAAAAGAATTTTAAAGAAATTTTCAATTATACCAGAAAATAGGTTCAGGGGGTTACACAAATATTGACTTACGAGCGTTCCAGAAGTTCTTCGTGAACTTGCTGGTTCCTGGAAGCTGTTCGTGCTCGTCTGGGGCGAATAAAGCTTTGAGCAACGGTGGTTCATTCATCCCAGCATCTCATTCTCGCCTGTCATCGCTGCTGTTGCCTTTTACAGTAACTTCTTTTTAGAAGCTCTACTGCCGATAGTTGCTTGCACAAAGTCTCTTTAGATTTTTTGTGTATTACGTAGAATCTTTTTAGATCCTCGTAATTCAGAATCCTCTAGGATCTCTGTTGCACATCTTCTTTAAGGTGCTGCATTTGAAACGTTGTGTGTACAATTGTTTCAGTTTCAGAATTTTCCATCAAAAAATTGTGCCTCGGCACTAACAATCTCAAAGCTTTATTGAGAAGATGGATAATTCTCGTGCTTCGCTCATCGATACCGACTTTAACAAGTTGGAGAAATTCGATGGCGAACACTTCCAGATATGGAGACGAAAGGTCACTTTAAATCTTCAACTCGTGAATGTTGATCACGTGCTGTCAGAAGAAGAACCGATCGTTCCAACCACTGGATCTGCTGCGGCTGTGGCCGCTGCTACGACCAAGCAAGCGAAGTGGAAGAGAGAAAACAGTATATGCAAACTACTGATACTCAATTCCATGGAAGACTCTCTGGCAGAGTCCTACTCCAAGAAGACATCTGCCAAAGAGATATGGGACTCCTTGGGAAAGCTCTATGAAGATGACGAGAACCGGTCCAAGATCTTCATGGTAGAAAAATACCACAAGTGGACCTTCGAAGACGAGAAGGCGATGCTGCCCCAAGTGAAGGAGTTTCTGAAGTTGTGTCAGAAACTAGAAGACGAGAACATGCCCCTCGTCGACAAGTTTGTCGTTGGAGGGATCGTCGCGAAACTTCCTACAGAATGGAGCAACTTCTATGCAAGGATGCATCGAAAGAAGATGGAAATTAGCTTGGAAGATTTCTTGCAAGAGATCCATGTTGAGGATGAGATGCGCGCTCAACAGAAGATGGATACTCTGTCCAAACAACTGGCGAAGGCAAATCTGGTCTAAACCAGAGAGTACCAGGGGAAGCAGGCTGCTTCTCATCGCAAAAAGAAGGACTTCACGAATCTGAAAGTGAAGGATCCTGCTTTCAAGCAGCAGAAGTCCAAGTCCCATGTGGCTTGCTTCAATTGTGGCAAGAAGGGCCACTACAAATCCGAATGCAAGTCCAAGCCCAAAGAACAAGGTGAGCCTAGTAAGGTTTCTATGATTACTAATCTAGTTGCCATGATAGCACAGGTTGCAACTGTGGGGGCTGACTTGGACTGGTGGATAGACACTGGTGCGACCTGCCATGTCTGTTCAGACAAAGACTGGTTTGTCTCTTATGAGCCAACTCCAGAGAAGGTCATAATGGCAAACCAGGCACAAGCTGAAATACTGGGAATCGGGACGGTGGAGCTGAAACTCACATCGGGGAACACTCTGACGCTTCAAGGTGTGAAGCATGTTCCAGTAATTGCTAAGAACCTGATCTCTGGAAGTCTGCTCTGCAACGCAGGCTTGAGGATGGACATCAATGCTGGCCAGTTGGTGATGTCCAAGAAGGGTACATTCTTCGGGAAAGCTTTCCAAACTGAAGGAATGTACAAGATTCAGCTTGTTGTAACCCAGCATGATAATATAAATGCAATCACTTTTTCTGATTATTCTCTTGAGTTGTGGCATAATAGGCTAGGACATGTTCATTGTAAAAGGATTAACAGAATGTCTAGTCTAGGACTTATCTCCAAGTGTGGGGGTAAGGTATAGAAATGCGAAGTATGTGCTCAGACGAAGATCACAAGGAAACCCTTTCACAGGGTCCATCAAAGCACAGATCTTCTGGAGTTGGTTCACTCAGATATCTGTGACTTCAAACAATTCTCTACAAAGGCCGGGATGAAGTATTTCATTACTTTCATCGATGACTTCTCAAAGTATGCTTTCGTCTACTTGCTCAAGTCTAAAGACGAAGCATTCGAAAAGTTCAAGGAGTTCAGGGCCGAGGCTGAGCGGCAAACTGGACAACAACTCAAGAGGTTAAGGAGTGATCGAGGCAGGGAGTATCGGTCTCATGAATTCTTATCATTCTGCAAAGAACATGGAATCATCAATGAGACAACGGCTCCGTACTCTCCTCAATCCAACGGAGTAGCAGAAAGGAAGAACAGAACGTTGACAGAGATGATGAACTCCATGCTGTTGACTGCGGGTCTTCCAAAGTGCTACTGGGGAGAAGCTGCACTAACGGCAACGTTCATTCTGAACAGAGTGCCATATGCAACTTCCGACATAACTCCTCATGAACTCTGGTTCAAAGTCAGACCTAACTTGAATGTCATTCGAGTGTGGGGGTGTCTGGCTTATGTGAAGCTCCCGGATCTGAAGATTCAGAAGCTGGGGACAAGGACTACGAAGGCGATCTTCTTGGGGTATGCCGAGAAGAGTGATGCTCGGAGATTCCTTGATATCGAGTCAAACCATATCATCGAATCTCACGATGCTGAATACTTTGAAGACAAGTTTACAAAACACAAGAATATTGTTCTAGCGGATCTTCCGGAGAATGATGAGGGTACAAAGCAGACAGAAGTCTTTAATGAACCAGTAGTCCAAGATGAAGCTGTCGTCAAGGAGACACCAGCTGAACCAGAACTCGCTGAGCCGTCAACTAAGCGAACGAGGAGGCCGAAAGACTTCGGAGATGACTTCGTCACCTATCATGTGGAAGCAGATCCACTTACCTATGATGAGGCGATGAAGACCAGAGATGCTGTATTCTGGAAGGAGACGATAGACAACGAGATTGACTCAATCACCTCCAACAACACATGGGTATTGGTTGACCTGCCAGAAGGAGCGAGATCCATCGGATGCAAATGGATCTTCAAGAAGAAGATGAAAGCAAATGGAACCATTGACAAGTTCAAGGCCAGGCTAGTGGCCAAGAGGTTTGCTCAGAAGCAGGGGATCAACTACTTTGACACTTATGCTCCAGTAGCTCGGATGACAACCATCAGATTGTTAATTGCTCTAGCAGCAATACACAAGCTGGAGATACATCAGATGGATGTGAAAACGGTATTCCTTAATGGCGAGCTGACCGAAGAGATCTACATGCAACAACCAGAAGGTTTTGTCGTCAGAGGTCTGGAAGACAAAGTTTGCAAGTTGATGAAGTCTCTGTATGGTTTGAAACAAGCTCCCAAAATGTGGCATAAGAAGTTTGACAAGGTGATAAGGTCAAATGGCTACAGGGTCAGTGAAACAGACAAGTGTGTCTATACGAAGTTTGCTGACGGAAGAGGAGTAATCGTATGTCTTTACGTGGACGACATGCTAATCCTAGGTACGGATTTAAGCTG
The DNA here is from genome assembly GCA_029216955.1 of Iris pallida. Taxonomy (NCBI): domain Eukaryota; kingdom Viridiplantae; phylum Streptophyta; class Magnoliopsida; order Asparagales; family Iridaceae; genus Iris; species Iris pallida. The sequence continues at coordinate 1,633,233 of JANAVB010035620.1, forward strand.
CGTCACAAAGACAAAGAAATTCCTCTCGACCAAGTTCAGTATGAAGGACTTGGGGGATGCCGACGTAATCTTGGGGCTCAAGATCATCCGGACAGGCACTGGAATAGCGCTGTCACAATCTCATTATATTGAGAAGATGCTCACTCGCTACGGGTATCAAGATCTTCCTTTTATTGATACACCGTACCGGAGTGATCAGAAACTGGAGCCAAATTCGAGGGAAAGCGTCAGGCAGTTGGAGTACGCTAGCGTCATCGGAAGCTTGATGTTTGCTACTACTGCCACAAGGCCTGACATAGCTTTTGCAGTAGAAATGCTGAGTCGGTTCACTAGCAATCCAGGCGTTGAGCACTGAAAAGCTGTGAAGCGTGTTATGAGATATCTTAAGAAAACTCAGACATATGCACTTTTCTACAGCGGAGATCCGTCAGTAGTGGAAGGCTTCAGTGATGCTAGCTGGTGTTCAGATATGGAGAGCGAGTATTCTACAGGTGGATTCGTATTCGTCATGGGCGGAGCTGCTATATCGTGGAAGTCGAAGAAGCAGACTATGTTATCTCGTTCCTCCATGGAATCTGAATTCTTTGCATTGGATGCTGCTGCAGATGAAGCAGAGTGGCTTCGAGAGCTCATGTATGATCTTTCGGTGGTTGGGGCTCAGATACCGACAATACCGATATACTGTGACAACCAGGCGGCAGCAGCAGTGGCATCAAATGACCTCTTCAACAGAAAGAAGAGGACTGTGCGGTTGAAGCACAGGACAATACACGATCTCATCAAGAGGGGTATTATTACAGTGATTGATGTTCGGAGTCAGGAGAACCTGATGGATCCGTTCACCAAGGGCCTCAAGCGCCAGCTGGTCGATGACACAGCTTGTAAAATAGGCTTGAAGGCATTCTGATATTGTGTTATTACAATCCTACCATAAAGTTTTATGCTATTAGTTCAAAGAAAAATCTACTAGGCATCTAGCTTTTGGTTCAAGGGAGGACTATTAACCAGAAGAATATCAGGAACGGTGGGTACTTGTCCTCTGTGACATGGAGAGGTTACGGACCTATAACCACTGTTGTCTACTGTTATTTTCTGCGAAAAACGGATCATGTGGGAAGGTTGGCTTAAATACCTTAATGAGTTCTCAGGCAGAGTGAATGCCTGGAGTGCTTTACAGGAAGCACGGTAGCACAGCACTACAAAGAGTGTAACTCCATGCTATAGTGGGGTGACTCCACCATGAGGTTCCCAGGTAGGGGTAATGCCTCGGCTTTGCAAGCCAAGTCACAGCGGAGTAGCACCGCAAATAGGCAGGTAGCCTAATGCTGTATGATAATCGTAATAAAGAGAAGTAGACAGCACTACAAAGAGGACGATGTCCTCATGTTACAGTGGCATGACACCACGAAGAGGTACCAGGTAGGGTAAAGCCTCGGCTTTGTGAGCTATGTCATAGCGGCGTAACACCGCACGTAAGCGCAAGGCTTCATGCTGGGTAGTTTGGCACTACAAAGAGGCCTGTGACCTCACGCTACAGTAGTATGACACTACGATGAGGTATCCAGGTGGGGTAAAGCCTCGGCTTTAAGCCATGTCATAGCGGCGTAGCACCGCAAAGAAGCGCAATGCTTCATGCCATGACTCTTTATAAAGAACTCACCTATAGTGTATGGACAGAGATATCAGGCCGTCTCTTGAGGGTAAACTTGTAGACGCCCAAAAATTATATACTGAAACCAGGCTGGCACAAGGCCTTCAATGTGCAGCCAGAAGCACAGTTGATGTCATTATGTGAGTAGGAAGAATTGCAGTTATGGTACAGAATTCAAGGCTTAGTCCATTCTTGTATCATGCTATTATTTAACCTATGCGGGAAGATTCAAGTCGTAGCGACATCTCTCCTAATGCATGATGGGCAGTCACTGTGGGGAACGCTCAACCCATATATTGAGATATGTGGGGGATTGTTGGTGTTTTTGCCTTTGGACTAGAAAAGATAGTCCCACATCGGCTACACCAAATGGTGAGTATCTCAATATAATGCATTGCTTGTGTTGAGGTGTAGTGGGGCACAAGTTTGTGCCATGTGGAAGTATTTTCCTAGAAGGAAAAATGATTAAATCCAACAAGGATGCAAGTTAATTTTTGTTGTGCGGACTCGGACTCGGACACGGACTCCAGGATGTCTCGTGCATGCACGGGAGTGTTCGGGGGGTAGGCGTGTACTGGCACACTTTTATGCTGATTGTGGGATGATCTAAAATATCAAACTCTATTTTTGAGTATTGGTATTTTAGTCCCACATCGGATAGGAGAAGAGGTGAAGTCTCAACTCCACTCTATAAATAGAGCCCCTTGGCCTCCTTTGAAAGATGCACCAAGAAGAGAGTTGAGGGAGTCTGTTAAGTCCAGGAAGCCCGTTCAAGTCTCAAATATTGACTTACGAGCGTTCCAGAAGTTCTTCGTGAACTTGCTGGTTCCTGGAAGCTGTTCGTGCTCGTGTGGGGCGAATAAAGCTTTGAGCAACGGTGGTTCATTCACCCCAGCATCTCATTCTCGCCTGTCATCGCTGTTGTTGCCTTTTACAGTAACTTCTTTTTAGAAGCTCTACTGCCGATAGTTGCTTGCACAAAGTCTCTTTAGATTTTTTGTGTATTACGTAGAATCTTTTTAGATCCTCGTAATTCAGAATCCTCCAGGATCTCTGTTGCACATCTTCTTTAAGGTGCTGCATTTGAAACGTTGTGTGTACAATTGTTTCACTTTCAGAATTTCCTATCGAAAAATTGTGCCTCGGCACTAACATGATGTTGCAAGAGAGTCTACCAATTGTTAAATTTTTTTTAATCTTGGTATCGAGTTTCAAACAATGTTTAAAATGTTAAATACAAAAAATATGGTGATTCTGAAAAATTGACACGCATAACATTTATCAACCCCTTTGTTTATCTGATATAAATAAGATTCTACTCCATTTATTAAAACAATTTTCAGAAGATATTCTTAAATTGTTTAAAAACCATGTCTAATAATCACACCTTCTGTAACAGCATAAGCAACTGGATATAATTGATAGTTAGGGTCATGAGCACAAGCAATAAATAAAATACATTGATATCTAGATGAAAAAATAGCGTAGGTACTAATAGCATGTAAACAACACCTGAAAAAACTATCAGTGGATGTTTTGACTCGATAATTCTGAAAGCATACTCTTCAAGACTAGAATATGCACCAAAATAGCTACCATTTATTTCAGTTAATGCCATCTCTCGGGCTCTCCAAGTTTTAGAATAAGAAATTATATAGAGTTGGGCGCTAGTCAAACTGGCACCACATACAAAAATTAGATTGCGTGTCCCATCCTTTGTTTGTAATTTTGTAAAAAAAATCTCTTTTGTAAAAATCACCTATAATTGTTCCTTCAATATGAAACTTGCTAAAAGGAATAAACTTTTTTTTCCTGATTTCTTGAATGAAAATTTCTATTCATCTCTTCAAAATATCCCTCACTATGTGGCAACTTACGTGTCGCCTGACATGACAACTGACAATGTAAAAACTAAAATTAAAATTAAATTTAAGGGCTAATTAGTGTTTAGACCCTAGATTTTATATCAACTTAAAGTTTAAGTCCTAACATGTTCAATTGGAGAGTTTCGATCCTGAATATTTTTTCTTTTTTTTCCATTATGACGTACTCTCGATGCCTGAGAATGAAACTTTATATATAAAATGGAGGGTATAATGGGAAGAATAATGCTAAGGTTACAACCAAACCTTTATAACATTCTTACAACCTACTCTACCCTATGCTAACATGGTTCTACCCGACCTCACTCCAATGGAGGCCGGTTGTAACCCCTTGGTTGTAGGTGGGTTGTAGGCATGCATTACTCTAATGGAAACGATTAAAGGAAGGGAAAAAAAAAAATCCAGGGCCTAGCTATACTTCCCAATTGGACACGATAAAGCTTAAAATATAAGCTGTTATAAAATTCAGGAACTAAATTCTAATTAGCCATAACAGTAATATTAACATTAAAAATGGATAATTAATTTTTTGGATTAAAATTTATTATGTAAGCTGACACTTCAAATACCACATCAGGTGTCACTTAAGAAAAAAATAGTTTGAAATAATAATTTGGAGGGACAAATTTCATCACTCTTTTAAATTCGATTCGTGAACCAAACATGATGCGTAAATGAATTGACAGAGAGAAGCCCAAGCTCCCTAGCCCAAGTAGTTAGGGAGGGAGGCTCACTTGGGGGAGGTCCCAAGAGGATAGGATGGCTGGGTGGTCCCAGGACGGTCATGGTCCCAAGCTGACGGCCTCAAGAAAGAGCTTTGCTATGCCTACAACCAAATTTTACAAACACCCTACAACCGGACACGTGTCGGGTTTCGATTGGAGGAGGGGAAAAAATGGTGGGGCCGGATGGAGCCCATGTAGCAGGGGAAGTGAGAGTGGTGGTGGGACCCGGTGGGATCCATGTGTAAGGGGTGGGAGAAAGTAGTTGTAAAAAGGTTGTAAGAATTTGGTAGTAAACTTAGCATTGACAGAGAGAAGGAAAGATTACTTTATTAATTCCTTTCACACACCTTTGTAGTTTGTAACGTTCTAAAGTAACACGTACCACCATGCAACACACGTTACACACATACACACCATCCTTAGTAACTACTTGGTAGGCAGCAGAATGGACTGAGGAAAGGAAGGAGAGCCATCGTTAGGGGCCCCGTCTATCCCAAGGATGGCGTTGACGACGTTGTAGACCTCGACGTTCTCGAAGGACGGCACCTGCCAGCCCTTCCGGAAGCGGGGGCCGTGTCCGACGAAGATGGACCTCATGGAGAAGTAGGCGTTGTCGTAGCCGTGCGCGCCCCCGCACTGGCTCCTGTTGGACCTCTTCAGCAGCACCAGGTAGCCCTCGTCCGGCATCCCGATGATCGGCGGGATCCTCTCGCTGTCCGAGTAGTGCAGCCGCCCCGGCAGCTCCTCCTTGAGGTACACCCTCAGCTTCGCCCCGTTCTCGACCCGCCCGGACCCCAGCCCCCGCCTCATCTTCTCCACCACCTCCGCCGGGGACACGCCCGGGGGGGGCCGGACCGAGAGGAGGGTGGAGTAGTACTCCACCCAGTCGCGCGGGACGTCGACCCAGGGGGAGAGGTCCTCGAGGAAGACGAGCTTGCTCTCGCAGGTGCCGACCATGCCGTGGTCGCCCAGCAGCACGATGTTCACGTCCTCGAACAGCCGCCTCTCCTCGAGCCCCGCGATCAGCCTCCCGATCATGTCGTCGATCCGGGCGACGGACTCGGTGATCACCTCGTCGTCGGGGCCGAACTGGTGGCCCAGGTGGTCCGGCTGGTCGAAGTAGAGGGTCACGAGCGAGGGGACTTCTTCGTCGCCGTCGGTGTCGAAGTAGGCGAGCGCGGCGTCGACCCGTTCCTCGAAGGGGACGGAGAGGTTGTAGGGAGGGCAGTACTTGGGCGGGCAGTCCCAGGCGCCCTTCTTGACCTCGGAGCCGGGCCAGGAGTAGACGGCGGCGGTGAGGTTGTGCCGGGCGACGGTCTCCCAGAGGGGCTCCCCGAGCCACCAGCGGGGGTCGTGGCTGGACATGTTGAAGCGGTCGCCCGTGGCGGGGTCGACGAACTTGTGGTTGACGATGCCGTGGTGGGAGGGGTAGAGGCCGGTGGCGATGGAGTAGTGGTTGGGGAAGGTGAGGGTGGGGAAGGAGGAGATGAGGCCCGCGTCGGCGGAGGTGCCGTTGGATATGAGGCGGCGGATGTTGGGGAGGTCGGTCTTGTGCTCGTAGCCGAAGCGGAAGCCGTCGGAGGAGATCAGGACGACGGCGGGGCGGCGGAGGGTGGAGAGGGGGCGGGCGGCTTTGTCGTCGTTGGCTTTGCTGGCCGAGCCGAGGTTGGAGAAGTAGAGGACGGCGAAGACGACGGCGGAGGCGAGGGAGAGGAAGGCGAGGAGAGCTACAAACTTGTTCAATTTTGTGGTAGTGGCGGCGGCGGGGGTGTGGAGGAGGGGAGCCGTGGTTGGTTCTGAGTTTCGAGCCATGGTTATGATGATAAGGAATAGAAGAAGGAAGGAGATCTATTTATAACTCTAGAATTGCTTTCACCGCCAATTTTCATATTGAGTAATGCTCCTACCTCCAAATTGTTCCTCTAATACATCTCTCCTTACGTGACAGCTGACGTGATATGTTAAATAATATTATGTGTTATCTGACATGACCGATTACATGATAAATTTTAAACCAAAAAGTTAATTACCCAATTTTTTCCATATTAATTTAATGTTAATTTAATGTTAATATTAATATTAATTTTAATATTAATGTTAATATTAATATTAATATTATTGTTAATATTAATGATAATATTAATTTGGGTAAATTGTAAAAAAAAACCCTCGTTAGATGTATACCTTTTGCGTAGAAAAACATTTTAGTCATATTTAGCAAATAAAGACCCCCGCAATCTATGACTTGCTCAGTCAGCCCCCTACCGTTAGTTTTTACCGTTAGTTGACCGTTAGTGATTTTTTTATTAAAAAAAAAATTAATAAAAAAACCTAAACTACTCCCCCTTCCCACCAGCAGCACCCCATCCCTCTTCCCCACCAGCACCCCCCCCCCCCCCCCTCCTCCTCACAGCCCCCTCCCTCCTCCGCCCCCCTCCTCACCGTCGGCCTCCTCCTCCCTCCCTCCTCCTCCCCGCACTCCCCTCCTTACCGCCGGCTTCCTTCTCCCCGCACCCCCTCCTCCCCGTCGGCTACCTCATCCCCCCCCCCCTCCTCCCCGTCGGCCTCCTCCTCCTCCCCGCACCCCCTCCTCACCGCCGGCCTCCTCCTCCCAGCACTCCCCTCCTCACCACACCCCTGCTCCCCGCCGGCCTCCTCCTCCCCCCTCCTTCCCGCCGGCCTCCGTCTCCTCCCCGCCCCCCTCCTCCTCCTCCCTGCACCACCGGAGAGAGAGATGGGGGGGGGGGGGAGAGAGAGAGTAGAGGGATAAAATGGTCATTGTACAGGCCACTTAATTCCAGTTAACGGAAAAGTGACTAAATGAGCATATTTCATACTTTTGGGTTTGTTAAGAGCATGGGATCTTTTAGTGCAAAAAGCGAAAATCTAACGAGGAGTTTTTTACAATTTATCCTATTAATTTTAATGTTAATGTTAACATTAATTTTAATGTTAATTTAAATTTGAATTTTTAAAATTTGTCACGTCAGCTGTCATATCAATATATCACGTCAGCTACCACGTAAGGAGGGACGGTTTGAAAGTACAATTTGGAGGTACAAATAGCATTATTCTTTCATATTAGAGTCTGTTTTGATGTTTGTAACTGTTCGAAGTATTTATAATAAAAGTATAAATATATCATATCATAATCACATGCAATCAAGGATCCATTGTAAGGAAAATGACAATTCTAAATCACTTCGAATACACTCTCCCTTATCCAATCAGTTCTTTATATGGTGTGAGGTGTTGTGGCTTAACTTATCCAAACCGTTCTTTAGTGCGAGGAGTTGTGGCTTGGTAGTGAGTAATGACGCGGCCTTGTAGTTAGTGTGTACGTGGTTGATGAATTTAGTGCAAGGACTGAACGAACGAACGAACGAACGCAAAGGGATCAAAGTTGGTTGCTCGTGGAAAACGTTGGGTTGCACATCCTGCCAATCCCGTGCACGAGAGTCGGTGTCGATCCCCGCATCGATAGTAACTCCCGGTTGTCTTGGTGCAATTATTGAATGGATAGAATCTGTCCTTGGCGATGCATTGTCGAACACTTCACGAGCTATTGTAGGTCACATGCCGAAATAGCTCTTGTAAGCATGTACGTATAATCACTACGTGGTCCATAGCCATATATAGGGAAGATACTTGCGACAAAACTCTCTGGCACAGAACAGGGTTAATAATTACTTAAGAGTGGGTGCTAGTTTATCAGAATTTCTGAACAGAAAATTTTCTACAGCAGATTCATTTTTACTGAAATTGTACCGACGATAACATGTTTTACAAAATTACATGAAAAAATCTTTTTCGTCGGACTGTCTGGCAGAAATTGCGCACGAGAGTAGGAGGGGGGTGGGTAGTGGAGGAGAGTATATACTTAAATTTGCTTTCTTAAAAATGAATTTTGGGGTTGCTTTTTAAATTACTGAAAATGGACATCATCTATCGTATAATGTTTGGAACGGCTTGTATGCAATTCAAAATTTTATGTTCTTTTCAAATTGTCTTGACGCCAAAAAATTGGAGAGTAGTAAGAATTTGTTCTGTATAAAAGTTGATTTGAATGCCATGGGTTGTCCGGTAGGACTGCAAATTCAAGTGTAATTTGAAACAAATTTAAGTATATACGCCCCCCCCCCCCCCCCCCCCCCCCCCCCTCCTCTCCCCTCCACACACACACACACACACACCCCGCAAATTCTGCTAGGCGGTCTGGCTAAAATTGAAGGTGTTCAATTTCCGCCAGACAGTCTGGCAGAAGACTTCTTCGTGCAATTTTGTAAAACATATTATGGTCAGTGCAATTTCAGTAAAAATGGGTCTGCTATAGAAAATTTTCTGAAACACTGCATGCGAGCTACCTATTAAGTGGATTCTAATCCAACTCGAATACGTATAAGCTGTTAATTTGTAGGATAAATCTAACTATAAATCACTATTACTATCATATCAACTTTCATGCATGTTTCAATATATTGCATGCACAATACACTCAGCTTGGATACCTCGAGAACTCTCATAGCAGAGATGCTCGCGAGGCCTAGTCGAACTCGAGCTATCAAGCAGAATTTGCCCAAAAAAAGGGAGGTAAACCAGCAGTACCTTGTAACCTTGCTACAACAAACACTGATAACTTCTAGCATGTATATAAGATTCTTGCTTCCTAGTAACGTTTTTACATCCAGTGGTAAGGAACTATATTGCACAGACACAAATAATATCATAAGGAACAATTCTGACACGACGACACGAATTCAATATCTATTTTGGTATTTAGAGTGTCCATGCTATGTGTGATACGCATCTGACATGAAGTGACACGGGCACGGGCATGGTATGGCTTGTTGGAATGTCCATGTTCCTAGGGAAGATGTGAAAGTAAAGATATGGGTTTGCTTCTCTCCACCCAGTCTCTCTAATGAATGTAAAATGTTACAGTACCTTAGGCTGTGTTTGATTGGGCATTTTTTCCATGGAAAATATTTTTACCACAAATTTTCCACCAGTTGTAGTGTTTGATAGCTTATATTTTTCATGGAATTATTTTCCAAAAAACTATAATTTTCCATATTTTCTTCTAAAATGGTGGAAAATGAAACTTGTCTAACCCATAGGAAAATATCATTTTCCATGGAAAATAACTATGACAATAAAACAACCAAATTAAGTTTTCCATGAAAATTTTTAAAATTTCATGGAATTTTTTTTCCTAGGAAAATAATTCCATGGAATTAATTTCTTTCCTACATATTTTCCACCTTGCAATCAAACACACCCAGATTTTACCTCCCCACCGGTGGTACATTTGTAGGTTGTTTAGGCCCATTATTTTGGGTTATCTAGTTTTAGGGTCTCGAATAACATTAAAAAATTATGTTTATGTCATAACGGCTCATATTGTCCAGAATGGTTTGGGTTATGTTCTAACGGTTGATAATCATGTCATGTCACACTCTAGTTCTATAACTCACGGAACGAGCATATGACTTGGCTAGCTGGTACACACTCAAGGTCGAACACATTCTATGAAAACCCCCAAGCATGCACTTAAGTTGTCTTTAAGGTCGACTATCTATACAGCTCAATAAATATCGCTATGTCTAAATCCACATTAGTACAAGATACAAGAATGAAGAATGTATAACATTGTGTGCATCCCATGCTACACTTGTCCGAATAGACTCTAAAGAAATAACATGAGTCTACAAACACTAGACTAACCAACAAAATATATCATGATACAAAATATAAAGTACGAGAGAATGGTAATATAGTACCACTAGGAATACCTGAATCCCGCAGACACAATCATACCATCCATATCATGTAGCAGCAAAAATGGAAACTATTACCTGGGTTTACTTTGGAAAAATACTTCCCAGCTGCCACAACCCCAATTCAAATTGAGTACAAACAAACACGTCATTCCAAATCACTGGGCAATAAAATTAAGCAAAAATAATACATACGAACAATGCTAATATGTAAACAATAAAATGGGTTCCGGAAACGAAACAAATCCACCATTAGGCACCCCTTTAGATCAAGAATGTCATATATCCAATATTCTAAAGGGCAATCAAGGTTGCCGTCTAGGCGTCTAGACGACACATAAACGCTCGCTTCCCGCACCGCATTTACCGTTGGCGGTGGAGTAGGCAGACAGTGGAGATTTGGCAGCATAGATGAGATGGCATAGGCAGACGCCTAGACGAAGCAATACTTGACTAGATGTTTTGGCAAAACAGTTTTGCAAACATTATGGACCTATGATTCGCTTTTACAAGACTGAAATTTCATAAATATTTGGTACAACTTAGTTATACATAAAACATCATTAAAATATGCATGTTGTGCAAAAAATAATGATAAAATAGTAAAAATGTCCAAAATATATCGATCGCCTTAGACGGTAGTCAGCAGACGGACCCCCTCCGCCACGCATCCGTCTACCGTCGTTTAGAACCTTGCAGATATCACATTGTAGAAATCTCAACATTATCGAGAGCACCTACCATACCTCCCCGAAGCGAGGCCCTTCTCCAAAAAAGATGGTCCTCATGGAGAAGAAGGCATTGTCATAGCCATGGTCACCTCCGCACTGGCTCCCCTTGGGCCTCTTCAGCATCACCTTGTAGCTTTCATCCGGCAATCCGATGACCAGCGGAATCCTATAGCCATTCCGTGATCGCCTAGCAATAGGACAGTCACTCGCTGAACACCTCCCTCTCTTCCAAGGATCAACTGCCCGATCATCTTCTCGGTGATCTACCTGTTGTCGGGACCATACTGTTTGCCCTGGTGGTCCGGGTCTGGCTCGTAGCTGGACGTGGAGGTACTGGAGCCGGAGACTGGGTCGAGGAAGTGGTGGTTGCTGACACCGTGGCGGGAGGGCCAAAATCTGCTTCATAATTTAACAGCCAAGAGAGTGTAAAAGTGAAGATTCCCAAATGGTATCCGTACAGCCAATTAAGGACAAGTTATATCAGATATAATTAGATTTTCAGCTTAAATGATAAATGCTCAGGATGTTCAACTAGTGCACATTCAACAAACGAATTTCCAAGTGTATCATTCCAGTACTGGATCACGACGAACCTGAATTAAAACAATACATACTTCTATCAGCAGAAGCAGATATGATGTGTACATAAAATAAGATCATAACGAATCTGAATTAAATCAATATTCTATACATGTTGTGATAGTACTGTTCTAATCTGAACGGTATACTCCACTTGGAGAAGATCCATGACATCAATGGAAATCATACTCGCTTCAGTGTTCTCCCCAGAGTAGTTGACATGTTTTTGCAACTTCAAGCTCCTGAAACTACTTCCAGGTGGTGTTGGTAGCCAATATATCGTAACGGAAAACAACATAGATCTGTACATTTGGAAAATTTTGAACTATGTAATCCTGCTGAAACAGTATTTGGTGAGAACCTGCACAGTTTACAAACACATGCAAAGTTTAAGATGAGGCATTTCAAACAACTAAACAAGTCTTGCGCAAGCTATAAAGAGTGGCTGTCGTGTAATGTTTGGTAACGGGTAAAATATCCTTTCAGCCTGATTGGAGATGATGCACGAAAGTGAATCCTTATAGATATAATAAGGACTAAAGCTTAAGGGTTGGCAAGGGATTATAAGAGATGTCCAATATTTCTATAATTTATTTTCTTACCTCCTGTAATTGATCTGGATATAAATGTCGCAGCATGTACATCAAAAATCATACTTTCTTCTCCCGCTCTTTAATATAAGGCATAGCATATCTGACATGTTAGAAGTTGAATTGAAGAAATTCCAAGATTCCAGCATGAGGCGTTTTCTTGATCCCTTGAAATGAACCACCTGTAAAAATTATTGATCGGTTAAAACTCATGCTAAAGAAAATACAAGACACCAACCAATATCAGTATCATTCTTTGCAAAGTTACTATACAACTTTGGAGACGTAGTATTACATTAGAAAGTAGAATTTTTGGTATCAGCTGAAGAACTTCCATAATAAAGTCATGATTATACAACAACAATGATTACACAACAACAAAGCCTTTAGCCCAAATTTTTGGGGTCGGAATAATAAAGTCATGATTATATTAAGAATAATATTATTTTTTCTTTCATCTGATATATTGCACACGCTTCTCATATTTCAATTGTGGGTACTATTTAGATACAACATATTAGACTTTGTACTTTGATTTTATAGTCCCTTTAGATTTCTTATATCACTACTCATTATGACTGTGATAAGAACCCAATACCCTTCACCAGGTGGCATTACCATGAGGTTTTACTAATCCTTTTGGGCACACAAATATGATTCTTTTGACTGGCTATACTCCAGATTACTGCTCATGTTCAGATCGCTACATTCATCCCATACCGCCATCACTACTCATTATGACTGTGATAAGAACCCAATACCCTTCACCAGGTGGCATTACCATGAGGATTTACTAATCCTTTTGCGCACACAAATATGATTCTTTTGACCGGCTATGCTCCAGATTACTGCTCATGTTCAGATCGCTACATTCATCCCATACTGCCAATGGGGGTTCATGATTGATCTTAGGTGGTATGTTCCACTGAGATGGTAGTTATAACTAGATGGCTACATCATTTCTGTGCTTGGTTGGTGAATTATTGTCACTTTGGACCGCAACATAATTGCATATTTGTCTCTGGACCATAAATCCAATACATAATTTGAGGTCGCAACTCTTGTTTTTGTGTTCGTCTATTGTTACCCTACTTTCGTACTTGATTGTCCATATAGTTATTTGATTTCTTATCTAAGGCAAGTTTATATAGTCGTATTGTTTACTGAGTTGTGGTTTGCTCACCCTTCTGTGGAAAACATTTCAGATTAGCAAGTGACAGGAACTGCTAGGCTTCAGAATTTTTTCTGTTGTCCTAAAGTGGTACTAGTCATGTTATTATTTGACTGTGCAATTGTACTTGATGGTTAGTGCATAGTTAGTGTAGGATGATACCTAGATGGTACATGGTGTATTAAACTGTAAATGCATATAATGATGTAAAAATAGGAAGTGGACTTTGAATGGAAGAAATTTTATGTTGTTATATTTGAGGTTAAAATATGTGGATGAGATGAATGGGAATCTATAGTTGAGGATGTGAACAAATTGTGTGAAGAATGATTGGCTTATAAATCAGAAATTGTTTCAATTTCATATTATGTAACCGATATGTTAATTATTGGAAAATCTAGGCAAGTTTATTTGATGATTGTAGTCATGATTTCAGGATTCAAAACCTCAGGGTCTTGGCCTCTTAGGTTATAACACGTGTGCATAGTTTACCTTTCATTGCCGCCTTACTAACGACTTAACACCTTGCCTACTATTTGCTAAAAAATATACAACTCGCAAGTGTCCTCCATATTTGGTCTAACAAATCTCAGGTATTAATAATTACCCTGCATGTTACTTAATTATCCACTAAACTGGAAGCAAGTATTCTTTCACAAAAATAGTATTTTGTTTATCCCATTTAATATCTAGTAAATTAAATAATTTACAAAAAAAGTTCGAAAATGATTCTCCAATTTGTTCCAATAATGTGCTTTAGAAGTATTTATTACAAATACAACATATGAGATTGTCATTCCTTCTTAACACTTTGGCTTAATTTGTCATAGATATGAATGCAATTCTCCATAGAAAATCGTATCATCTAAACTCTTTATAGAGGGGAACTTGGAGGGTGTTCCTCGGTTGCGTGAGCTTAAATTGCATATCTAAAAGGTAGACGTACCTACCTGCCAATTAGCCGTCTGGGTTTTATGGCATGATCATCTCATGCTCATAGCTACCTTGGTTAGGAATATGGCATCAAATAATGAGTGGACGTCACATTAACAGTCATTCATAAGAACTTCTGTCAAATCTTTTTATGTATCTTTCTTATGCTCCATAGTCAAACCACTTCTAATGGGAGGCTTGGATGAAATACCTCCTCCTTTGCCATTATTAACTACTCAACACTGTAGGAAAATATTATAGTCTCTTTTATTTTATTTTCTTATTTGCTGGCCACTTTTAGTCTCACATCGGTCACGTAAATAAAAGGACGAAGTTGGAGGGTGCTTCTTGTTTGCATGAGCTTAAATTGCATATTGAAAAGGTAGGTGTACCTATAGGCCAACTTGTCGTCTAGGTTTTATGGTATGACCCTTTCATGCTCATCGTTACCTTCGCTAGGAATTTGGCATCAACATAGAAAGTTGACGTCAGGTTGACAGTCGGTCATAAGAACTTTTGTCAAATTTTTGTACGGATCTTTCTTATGCTCCATAGTCAACCCCATTATAATGGGACGCTTTGATGAAATACATCATCCTTCGGCATGATTAATTACTCAACACTGTAAGTGTTGTGAAAATGAGAGAGAAAGAGAAGAGTCCGAATTAATCTGTACGGGACTTATTCTCATTAAAAATATATATAAGAGAGAATATATAGAGGTAGTTGTGGATATGGATAAGCGCATCCATGTTTGGATTTATCCAAATCACAACACTAAAAGAGTATTATGGTCTCTTTTTATTTATTTCTTATTAGCCAGTCACTTTTAGTCCTACATCTGTGTAATGCCTGTGGTTCGTATTACGTATCTTGGTATACGTGTACGTATTTTGACTCGTATTGCATGTTCCCCTGCTTGGTTTATTTGACATTTTCATTGCTTGGTTCACCTTGGGATTGGTTCGGCTAGGCTTGGGTTTGCTTATTTGGTTCATCATGAAGTGGACCGAACCAACTCCCACCTACCACCCCACTCCTTTCTTTATTAGCCGCCCAACTCTCTCTCTTCATTACTCTTCTTCATTTACTTCTTCTTCTTCTCCACCAACACTTCCTCACCTACCAGATAGAGAGCTAGGCAAGTATAACTTGCTTCACGAAGGAACTCCCATTTTGTTGTTCCATTTTCTTCTCCTCAAGATCTTAAGCCTCTTTAGTACTTAGTGTTTTCAAATTCCATGGCTCATTCTACGTAGATCTAAGTTCTAGTATTTTCGATCTTCTTGGTTTTGATCTACTAAAATAGCTTGTTTTCAAAAACTAAGAGTTCCATGTGGTAGGCCTCTTGATTTTGCATAAGTTTGGTTTTGGGATGGCCGGATTTCACCAAGTCCTGGCCGAGATGGAGTTTTCTGAGCTTTTACGCGTGTTTACTTTGGCCATGGGAAGAAGATGAAGTTTTACGCACACGTTTTACGTGTCAGCGTGTCATATCAGTCTTTTACGCACACGCATTGCGTGCCAGCGTAGTATTCAGCTTTTACGCTCACGTCTTAACGTGTTTGCGTAGTTCCCTTTTACGCACACGCATCGCGTGCCAGCGTACTTCGTTTTACGCTGAGCTGTTCGATTTTACGCTCGGGACTCTCCCGCTCGCGTAAAATCAAGCTCGCGTAAAATCCCTAGCTCGAGCAGACCTTCACGAGCGTAAAGTTGTCCGAGTTTTCCTCGCGTAAAGTCTGCTCGAGAGTTCGCGCGTGTAAATTCTTGCGCACGTACTATCTTGCTAGCGTAAAGCCTGGCTAGCGTAAATCCCAGCCGTATGCTCCCTTGCTCGCGTAGAGCTTGCTAGCGTAAAGCTCACGCGTAAAGTTTCACTAGCGTAATCGGTGGTACGCGCGTAGAAACTTGAGTTCCTATGGCGTACACCTTTACCTTTTATATATATTTTACGTAGAAACTTGAGTTCCTATGGCGTACACCTTTACCTTTTATATATATTTTACGTCCATTTTATATCCTTACGCCTTTTGTCATGAACTTGATAATCACGAATTTATTTAATATGTTTGGAAATGATAATTGAACATGGCATAATATGACAAGTATACCTGACATGATCATCTCGAATTGCTGTTGCGACGGCTAACATGACATGACACGACCTGACAAAAATGATTGACCTAGACACCGTGGACGATTGTGTTTGTACATATAAACAAGCACTGTCTTGCATCATGTCTAGGACGGGGACCCCTGAATACCACGGTCAGGGGCACCTACTGAAATTGACTAAGGCTAATTAACTAGAATAATTCAGTAGACATGAAGAGATTTCCCGCTACAGGCAATCCCGTTATCTAGGCGCATTCAGTGGACTTGTAGCCTACCGACAAGTAGGGCACATTTCCAGCACACAGTCATGTGGTGCACCATTAATAAACGGACATTCGACCTGGATAACCGGATGGTCTGCAGGACTTGTGGCTGTTGGGATAATCTCATTGCATCTTGCTAGTAACTAGGCCTGTGATAACCCTAGTTAGTTAATGTATCAAGCCGTACTTATTGCTTGGCCGCGATTGATTGGATGGAGTCTAGCCCTGTCTAGTTGTCATGATCCTGTACAAGATTGTATCATGACCTGATTTCTTGTATCGATAAATGTTGAGATACCAAGTTCTGTTCAGATGAAGGGTTACAACCCCGGTCCTTGTTTGGTTTAAGGGTTGTAACTTGGCTATCTGAATAGTTCTATGGTTATCTTATCATATATCGTCCTGATTATGTGTGCTTATCTTAACAATAAGGATCAGGGGTCCAGTTCTGTTCAGGCGAAGGGTTACAACTCCGGTCCTTGTTTGGTTTAAGAGTTGTAACCTGGCTCCCGGAGCAGTTCTGTGTCCTCTCTTCGTTTATTGTCTTATTGCTCTCCAAGCCATGTTCGTCTTGTTTTACCTTACTCCAATAACATGATTATTTATACCAGCCTTCACAATAAAGATTAGGGGTAAGATTCTGTTCAGGCGAAGGGTTACAACTCCGGTCCTTGTTTAGTTTAAGAGTTGTAACCTGGCTCCCGGAGCAGTTCCTTATTCTCTCTTCGTTTATTGTCTTATTTTTACCCTATGCCAAGACTAATCATGTTTTACTTACCAATAGTAGTTGAGACGGGTTTCTATTCAGGTGAAGGGCTGCAACCCCGGTCCTTGTTTGGTTTAAGGGTTGTGACCTGGCTACTTGAATGGTTTCTTCGTACTCAGTTTACTGTTGTTATCTCTATTATTATCAGTTCTTTATTTATTATTTATCTTTAATACTCTACTGTGATATGCTGGTTTTAGTTCCTAAGTGAAGCCTCCTTTGTGGCACTTGCTCTTTCTGGGGTCTGACCCAGCTAGTTTTGTGTGGCCAGATATCGGAGCAGCTCCAGAGGTTCTACCTACCTTCCAGCCAGATGGTGGCTACCAGGTGTAATCCTGACAACGAGTGGGTTTCTTTTGTTCTCCCACTTCATTGTAAATTATTCTTTTGAGACGTTTAGACGACGAGCACGTGTTAGCTCGGTTGCACCTTTATTTACTGTCTGCCTACGGGCTATAACATGATTGACAAATCCTAGGGTTGATCATGTATGACTAAACTCTTGCTAGTCTTCACATTTTGTACGACTAGCTTCATGATCATCCAATATGTAATGTATGGGACGTCTTACTATTGTATATTTGATGTTCTAAGATCTTGTGACTGCTACTACATGCTTGTGATTGAGACACTAGGCTTGTTCATAACCATAGGAGACTGATGGATTGTAGTTAAACCCTCATGTATCTAGACAGCCGTGACCGTATAGCGGGGTGGGTTGCACTTCAATATACGTAGCTGGCTATGTACGCCCCCGCTCTCCAGTATTCTGGTTCTGGGACGTTACATGGTTTAAGTGGTGGCCCATGCAGGTCTTGTAAATCAAGATATGTGAGGGTTTACCGAATAGATGTCTCAATCAGTACTCGCCTT
This sequence comes from Iris pallida, assembly GCA_029216955.1. Lineage (NCBI taxonomy): Eukaryota > Viridiplantae > Streptophyta > Magnoliopsida > Asparagales > Iridaceae > Iris > Iris pallida. The sequence continues at coordinate 1,651,293 of JANAVB010035620.1, forward strand.
TGATCTCTGCTCGTATCCTCTTGATCCCTGAAATTCTTGTCCTAATCACCTGCTTGTATCGTTGATCTGTCTTGGTCCTTCCTTATTGTTCCCTATGTCGTTTTCTTCAGCGGCATTGTTCCTGGACCTGCCGATCAGCAAGACGGAGCACCTCCCGTGGACCAGCAGCAACCTAGAGATCAAGCCCAACATTCAGGAGTAGCTTCCAGAGTCATGCCTTCTGAAGGAGAGCCACCAGTTCAGCCCGTCCAGCCTGCAGATCCTGATGATGGCACTTTGGTGGGTCTCATCAGGTCACTATTAGCCTCCCAGGATCGTCGAGGAGATGCCTTGCACCAGGCGGTGGCAGATGCTTTGACCAGAGGAGGTCATCAGGGTAATAGTGCGGCCAACAGCTTCAAGCGCTTGAACCCTCCATTCTTCGACGGCAGTGAAGATGCTATCGCTGCTGATGCTTGGCTTCAGGACACGGAGGTGATTCTAGAAGCGGCGAAGACGCCCGAGATCGAGAAGGTGGCCGTGGTGCGCCTACAGTTATTGGATCTTGCCAGCAGCTGGTGGACATCGCAGGCCGTCGGATTAGTGGCGCCCATTGCCTAGGCAGTCTTCAGGGAGAGATTCCAGACCAAGTATTTTGATGTTGTAGCTCGGTATGATCTACAGACGAGGTTCACCAATTTGAAGCAGATGGGTAGGACGGTCGATGGATATGCGGCCGAGTTCTCCAGACTTAGTCGGTTTGCTCCTACCTTGGTGGCGACCGAGTTCGACAGAGTCCAGCGGTTCCAGCAGGGACTTCACTTGGACATTCTCTTGGCGGTGGAGCAGTTTGAGCATCAGACTTTTGATGCAGTATTGAGAGCAGCTCGGAGGCACGAGTATACCTCCCAGAGGATCGTGGATAGGACCGGAGGTCGGAAGCGATCCCACAGCCAGATGAATCAGTCTTCGGCACCAGCCCCAGCAGCCAGGGCTTTGACCATTGGAGCTCCGAGGCGAGTGGCATCAGTGACGTCGGTTCAGCATTCCACCCCGACGCACCCTCAGCAGCAGAAGCAGAAGCAGTCTTCCGCAGTAGGATGTTCACACTGCGGGAAGCCGGGACATGTGGTATCAGAGTGTCGCAGAGCACAGGGTTTGTGCTTGGTTTGTGGTGCCCCGGACCACAGGGTTGGAAATTGCCCGAACAGGGGGAGTTCATCATCAGCCTTCTCTAGTCCTTCAGTTAGAGGACTAGCACCAGTCCAGCAGCAGCAGCAGCTGCAGTACCCGTTCCCGAGGCCATTGCCGACGCAGGCCCAGGCATTCAGCAGCAGAGGCCGCAGCAGTATGCCCAAGCCCAAGCCCTGATCCAGAGCAGACAGAGAAATTTTCAGCAGAGGAGACCCGCACCCAGAGGACATGGTCAAGTGCTGGCCTTGACCATGGGAGAAGAAGGAATAGCACCAGGTGAGGTGGTGGCAGGTACTATTCTCGTCAACACCTTTTCAGCTTCAGTATTATTTGACTCTGGTGCATCGCATTCATTTATGTCTGCACGATTCGCGACACGGGTAGAACTGGAGCCCGAGTCATTATCAGTAAGGCTCAATATACTTACTGGTAACGGACTTGTGGGAGTAGATAGAGTGTTTTCCTCGTGTCGGATCGTAGTTACCGGTAGAGAATTCTCCGCTAGATTGACAGAATTCCCGATGGCCGATTATGATGTGGTCTTAGGGATGGATTGGTTGAGGAACCAGTATGCTAGGATAGACTGCCATCTTGGCAGGGTTGTTTTTAGCATTCCAGGCGAGCCGGAGTTTTCCTTCTCCCGAGGCGAAGTTGAACCTTCTCCTCCAGTGTTGCGGATGGCAGTAGCAGTAGTGCAGTTACCTCGGATAGTCGAAGAGTTCCCTGATGTTTTCCCCGAGCTTCCAGGGATGCCGCCAGAGCGAAAGATCGAGTTTACCATCGACTTGATTCCCGGAACAGCTCCAGTGTCAGAAAGAGTCTACAGGATGGCGGCATCAGAGCTAGAGATATTGTACAAGATGATTGAAGAACTCAGAACCAAGGGATTCATTCGTGCTAGTGGATCGCCTTGGGGAGCCCCGATGCTTCTTGTAAAAAAGAAGGATGGTACGTCCAGATTATGTGTTGATTATCGTACCTTGAACTCAGTGACAATCAAGAACATATATCCTCTCCCGAGGATAGATGACTTGTTTGATCAACTCAAAGGGGCGTCAGTATTCTCGAAGATTGATTTGCGGTCAGGGTACCACCAGATCAGAGTCAGAGAGCAGGACATCCCGAAGACAGCTTTTAGATCGAGATATGGGCATTGGGAGTTCCTTGTGATGCCATTTGGAGTAACCAATGCCGGCTGTATTCATGGACCTCATGAATCGTATCTTCATGCCTTATTTGGATCAGTTCGTGATTGTGTTCCTAGACGACATCCTGGTCTACAGCAAGAGTGAAGCGGAGCATGAGCAGCATCTCCGAGTTGTCCTCCAGATTCTTCGTGAGCACCAATTGTATGCCAAGTTTAGTAAATGCGAGTTCTGGCTCGATCGCATTTCGTACTTGGGTCATATCATCACCCGAGGAGGAGTTGAAGTGGATCCCCAGAAGATCGTGGCCATAGAATCATGGCCAGTACCTAGCACAGTTGCAGAAGTTCGTAGCTTTTTTGGATTGGCCGGCTACTACCGGCGATTTGTTTCAGACTTTGCCCGGATTTCAGCGCCATTGACCCAGTTGACCCGCAAGGATGTACAGTTTGCTTGGACAGCAGAGTGCCAAGATTCTTTTGAGAAGTTGAAGCGAGGCTTGATCACGGCACCCATTCTCACGCTTCCAGATGGAACCGGGGGATTCTCAGTATATTGTGATGCTTCAGGCAGAGGTTTAGGATGTGTTCTGATGCAGCATGGAAGGTAATAGCTTACGCATCACGACAACCTCGTGATCATGAGAGGAATTATCCAACCCATGACTTGGAGCTGGCAGCAGTAGTGTTTGCACTTAAGTTGTGGAGGCACTACCTATATGGAGATAGGGTGGAGATTTTCACCGACCACAAGAGCCTGAAGTATGTTTTCACCCAGAAGGATCTTAACATGCGTCAGAGGAGATGGCTGGAGCTTCTTGTGGATTATGATGTCAATTTACAGTATCATCCAGGGAAGGCCAATGTCGTAGCAGATGCATTGAGCAGGAGAGCCGGAGTTTATCTTCTAACAGCACAACCAGAGTTGTTAGCGGATCTTCAGAGGATGGGCATAGAAGTTGTCATTCCTACCAATGCGGCATTGATGGCCAGCATGCTAGTTCAGTCCACTATAGTCGAGAGGATCCGGATGGTGCAGTCAGCAGATTCCAAGCTTCAGCGACTCAGAGCAGAGTGTGAGACGGGACGTAGACCAGAGTTATGCATTCATGATGATGGTACACTTCGACATGGTAAGCGTCTTTGTGTACCCAGCAGAGATATCAGACAGGAGATCATGGCAGAAGCTCACAGTTCGCAGTATTCCATTCATCCTGGTGGTACGAAGATGTATCGTAACATCCGACAGCACTTTTGGTGGAATGGCATGAAGCGGAAGATAGCCCGGTTTGTCTCTCGGTGTTTGGTTTGCCAACAAGTCAAGGCTGAACATCAGAGGTCAGCTGGACTTCTTCAGCCCTTGCCGATTCCAGAATGGAAATGGGAGCATATAACCATGGATTTCGTGACTGGATTACCTAGATCCCCAGCTGGTAGAGATGCTATCTGGGTTATAGTCGACCGGCTCACGAAGGTGGCTCACTTTCTTCCGTTCATAGTAGGTCAGTCGACGGCTCAGCTAGCAGAGATGTACCTCAGGTTGATAGTCAGGATGCATGGAGTACCAGTCAGTATCACCTCAGATCGAGATTCCAGATTCACTTCGCACTTTTGGCAGAGTCTCCAGAAGAGTTTGGAGACCCGTCTCCAGTTCAGTTCAGCCTATCACCCACAGACAGATGGCCAGTCGGAACGTACGATCCAGACTCTTGAAGATATGTTGCGGTCATGTACACTCGACTTTGGTGGTTCGTGGGAAGATCACCTGCACCTGGTGGAGTTCTCGTACAACAACAGTTTCCAGGCCAGTATCCAGATGGCACCGTTCGAGGCACTATATGGTAGGAAGTGCCGATCCCCGCTAGCATGGGACGATATTGGAGAAAGGCAGATGCTCGGTCCGGAACTTATTGCCCAGACAATCGAAGTGGTCAGGAGAGTCCGGGATCATCTTCGCGTTGCTCAAGGTCGCCAACGTCATTCGGCCGATTCTCATCGACGCCCTCTTGAGTTTTCTGTCGACGACCATGTATTCCTGAGGATTTCGCCTAACCGCGGCGTCATTCGTTTCGGCGTACGAGGAAAGCTTAGTCCTAGGTATATAGGGCCGTTCGATATCCTGGAGCGAGTAGGAGATGTGTCCTATCGTCTCGCTCTTCCGCCGTCGCTAAGCGAGGTACATGACGTATTCCATGTATCCCAACTACGATGGTATATCCCGGATCCGAGTCATGTCCTTGATCATTCAGAATTGGTTGTTGGTACCAACCTTTCGTATGAGGAGAGGCCCGTATCCATATTGGACCGAAGAGAGAAGATACTCAAGAACAAGACTATCAAGTTAGTCCGTGTTGCTTGGGGTCATCACTCTTTGGGTGAGTCAACGTGGGAGCGTGAGGATGATATCCGAACGCGATATCCCGACCTGTTTGACTCGTGAGGTATAATGTCTTCATTATGTCTCATGGTTTCGATTTCTTGCTTGCATGATTGATTGCCTGATTGCTTGACTAGTATAGCTTGCCTATGATTAATATAGCTTGTCCTTGCACCTCTAGCCTCTTGATTAAATTCCGATGACGGAATTCTTTTAAGGTGGGTAGAGTTGTAATCCCTGTGGTTCGTATTACGTATCTTGATATACGTGTACGTATTTTGACTCGTATTGCATGTCCCCCCTGCTTGGTTTATTTGGCATTTTCATTGCTTGGTTCACCTTGGGATTGGTTCAGCTAGGCTTGGGTTTGCTTATTTGGTTCATCATGAACCAAGTGGACCGAACCAACTCCCACCTACCACCCCACTCCTTCCTTTATTAGCCGCCCAACTCTCTCTCTTCATTACTCTTCTTCATTTACTTCTTCTTCTTCTCCACCAACACTTCCTCACCTACCAGATAGAGAGCTAGGCAAGTATAACTTGCTTCACGAAGGAACTCCCATTTTGTTGTTCCATTTTCTTCTCCTCAAGATCTTAAGCCTCTTTAGTACTTAGTGTTTTCAAATTCCATGGCTCATTCTACGTAGATCTAAGTTCTAGTATTTTCGATCTTCTTGGTTTTGATCTACTAAAATAGCTTGTTTTCAAAAACTAAGAGTTCCATGTGGTAGGCCTCTTGATTTTGCACAAGTTTGGTTTTGGGATGGCCGGATTTCACCAAGTCCTGGCCGAGATGGAGTTTCCTGAGCTTTTACGCGTGTTTGCTTTGACCATGGAAAGAAGATGAAGTTTTACGCACACGTTTTACGTGTCAGCATGTTATATCAGTCTTTTACGCACACGCATTGCGTGCCAGCGTAGTATTCAGCTTTTACGCTCACGTCTTAACGTGTTTGCGTAGTTCCCTTTTACGCACACGCATCGCGTGCCAGCGTACTTCGTTTTACGCTGAGCTGTTCGATTTTACGCTCGGGACTCTCCCGCTCGCGTAAAATCAAGCTCGCGTAAAATCCCTAGCTCGAGCAGACCTTCACGAGCGTAAAGTTTCCCGAGTTTTCCTCGCGTAAAGTTTTACTCGTGTAAAGTCTGCTCGAGAGTTCGCGCACGTAAATTCTTGCGCGCGTACTATCTTGCTAGCGTAAAGCCTGGCTAGCGTAAATCCCAGCCGTATGCTCCCTTGCTTGCGTAGAGCTTGCTAGCGTAAAGCTCACGCGTAAAGTTTCACTAGCGTAATCGGTGGTACGCGCGTAGAAACTTGAGTTCCTATGACGTACACCTTTACCTTTTATATATATTTTACGCCCATTTTATATCCTTACGCCTTTTGTCATGAACTTGATAATCACGAATTTATTTAATATGTTTGGAAATGATAATTGAACATGGCATAATATGACAAGTATACCTGACATGATCATCTCGAATTGTTGTTGCGACGGCTAACATGACATGACACGACCTGACAAAAATGATTGACCTGGACACCGTGGACGATTGTGTTTGTACATATAAACAAGTACTGTCTTGCATCATGTCTAGGACGGGGACCGCTGAATACCACGGTCAGGGGCACCTACTGAAATTGACTAAGGCTAATTAACTAGAATAATTCAGTAGACATGAAGAGATTCCCCGCTACAGGCAATCTCGTTATCTGGGCGCATTCAGTGGACTTGTAGCCTACCGACAAGTAGGGCACATTTCCAGCACACAGTCATGTGGTGCACCATTAATAAACGGACATTCGACCTGGATAACCGGATGGTCTGCAGGACTTGTGACTGTTGGGATAATCTCATTGCATCTTGCTAGTAACTAGGCCTGTGATAACCCTAGTTAGTTAATGTATCAAGCCGTACTCATTGCTTGGCCGCGATTGATTGGATGGAGTCTAGCCCTGTCTAGTTGTCATGATCCTGTACAAGATTGTATCATGACCTGATTTCTTGTATCGTAAATGTTGAGATACCAAGTTCTGTTCAGATGAAGGGTTACAACCCCGATCCTTGTTTGGTTTAAGGGTTGTAACTTGGCTATCTGAATAGTTCTATGGTTATCTTATCATATATCGTCCTGATTATGTGTGCTTATCTTAACAATAAGGATCAGGGGTCCAGTTATGTTCAGACGAAGGGTTACAACTCCGGTCCTTGTTTGGTTTAAGAGTTGTAACCTGGCTCCCGGAGCAGTTCTGTGTCCTCTCTTCGTTTATTGTCTTATTGCTCGCCAAGCCATGATCGTCTTGTTTTACCTTACTCCAATAACATGATTATTTATACCAGCCTTCACAATAAAGATTAGGGGCAAGGTTCTGTTCAGGCGAAGGATTACAACTCCGGTCCTTATTTGGTTTAAGAGTTGTAACCTGGCTCCCGGAGCAGTTCCTTATCCTCTCTTCGTTTATTGTCTTATTTTTACCCTATGCCAAGACTAATCATGTTTTACTTACCAATAGTAGTTGAGACGGGTTTCTATTCAGGTGAAGGGCTGCAACCCCGGTCCTTGTTTGGTTTAAGGGTTGTGACCTGGCTACTTGAATGGTTTTTTCGTACTCAGTTTACTGTTGTTATCTCTATTATTATCAGTTCTTTATTTATTATTTATCTTTAATACTCTATTGTGATATGCTGGTTTTAGTTCCTAAGTGAAGCCTCCTTTGTGGCACTTGCTCTTTCTGGGGTCTGACCCAGCTAGTTTTGTGTGGCCAGATATCGGAGCAGCTCCAGAGGTTCTACCTACCTTCCAGCCAGATGGTGGCCACCAGGCGTAACCCTGGCAACGAGTGGGTTTTTTTTGTTCTCCCACTTCATTGTAAATTATTCTTTTGAGGCGTTTAGCCGACGAGCACGTGTTAGCTCGGTTGCACCTTTATTTACTGTCTGCCTACGGGCTATAACATGATTGACAAATCCTAGGGTTGATCATGTATGACTAAACTCTTGCTAGTCTTCACATTTTGTACGACTAGCTTCATGATCATCCAATATGTAATGTATGGGACGCCTTACTATTGTATATTTGATGTTCTAAGATCTTGTGACTGCTACTACATGCTTGTGATTGAGACACTAGGCTTGTTCATGACCATAGGAGACTGATGGATTGTAGTTAAACCCTCATGTATCTAGACAGCCGTGACCGTATAGCGGGGTGGGTTGCACTTCAATATACGTAGCTGGCTATGTACTCTCCAGTATTCTGGTTCTGGAGCGTTACAATCTGTTATGTAATAAAAGGACCTCAATCCTCATACTATAAATAGGGGTCCACACCCCCTTGATAAAGCATTCAATTATTCTCTCTTTTCCTATCTTCCTACAACATCCAATGACAAAATACACTACGGGGTTTCTTCTCTTGATGCCAGCTATTGCCGGCTATCTAATATGGATACTAGCTCCTAGTTCACATAATGGTTCTTTGTGAAAATCGTGTACAGCCCATCTCTTGAACCATTCCCACATCAACCTAACAACTTACACAGCCTTTATCCTTAGGAAAGCTTGACATTTGAACAGTCTTAATATGTCCAGATCTACATAGTGCCTTTTCCTAACGGAACATGAGAAATTAAATCATTACCTCCTCTCCTTGTGCACATCACAGATACATCATCAAAATAAAAAAGGCATCATAATAGTTTGAATTAAAAAAAACTGTATTCTACAAATAACCATTTAGATGCCAGAATAATGTAGAAATAATATAAACCTTTTATCAACTTATGCTTCCTAATCAAACACTAGACAATTAGAAGACATTTCTTAAATATGCACCATGAACATTCATTTCTTGAAAATGTGTATGCATCCGAAATAGAATTACTGCAAATAATGTGTAAGATGCATACAAACCAACAATAATAAGATATGGTTCAAAACCTGATACCTGAACATCCAGGGGCATCCCATGAAACTGGCCAGCACCCTCAGGTGGAGTCCAATTATAAATGGCACAAGGTAGAAAAAGTACTGATGCTCCATTGATTTCACTTGAAAATGCCTCTGCCTTGACAAATCGTCTTGTAGCAGATGTCAGATGAGATTTAATAACTGATGCAAGTGCTAACTGATCCCCAAGCATCCGCGAAGCCTTCATATATTTTGAGCTGTATTCAACCAGGACTTCTTGTAAGAAGATCTTTGCCCTGCAGCCAAATAATCATGTCTTATGCTCTGAATCAGTAAATTAAAGAATTGTCGTTACTAAAAAGGGTAAGGCGAACTTAACTTCAAGATTCCCTCAGGGGTCCCTCTTACTGCAATAAATCCTGAATTCAATGGTTGGTCCTTATTATTACGGAAGGTGAGAGCTAGGTGGAACTTCGGATATTTCTGAAATATGTGTCGAAGATCATCTACTACTGCAACATCAGAATCAGTGAAGATATAATGATGTTTCAGCTTCTCAAACTGGTTATCCAGCCGTGACTCCAAAAAGGACTGCTTGGACATAAAAAAGTCAACAAACTATAAGATTAAAAAAAACATACAAAAGTAGTAAAGTACATTAGTTCTTAAGTGAAAGTAGCAGCAGTACAGATTGGTAAACTACGATTAATATAAAAATATGAGTGTAGAGAATAACAACAGAGCAAGATGTTCTGCATAGTGCATACTTTACATGACATTTTCAATCAGTTAATGCATAAAGAATATCACCAATCTCAGCCAATCCAACCAAATTCATCACAAAAAGTGCATATACAGCAGAAGCAACAAGATTAGAGATCACAATATCCTCAAGCAGTTGATACAACCATAGTGATCACATGACAAGCAATTCATGGAAGTGCTAATGAAATCAGACATGCAATGTAATTGGATATTCCTGATAGCACATACAAAGATGGTTGCTGTAGAACACACCAAAAGAAACTCAGTCTACCTCAAAAATGATTAAAGATAAAACCGAATACCCCATACAATTGGTTGCTGCAGAACACACCAAAAGAAACTGTCTACCTCAAAAATGATTAAAGATAAAACCGAATACCCAATAGGTTTACCTAGCAAGAGCTTCCGTGATAAAACCGAATACCCAATAGGTTTACCTAGCAAGAGCTTCCATGTGACGGAACACACAGCCGTACTTTGGTTTTGAATTCAAAAGGATGTTTCAGTATTTTCTGTGCCAAACATGATGCTGAGTTTTGGGAAGCTGCTTTGTTATATTTCAGAAGTGCATTCCGGCTTATCGTTAAAACAATTTTTCGTCCACACACAAGCTAGATTGGTGCTTTGCAGAGCACAGTTTTGGGGCTTATGTGAGGCATTTCGATAAAAATGTCCCTCGACATTTTACATAACTTTTGGCTATCCGATGAACTTAAATGCGTAAATAATTAAATGTTATTCTGGCTCTATGCCTTTTCCTCTTATTGTTAAAGCACTTCTAGAAGAAGTTCAAATCACAGTGCAGAACAAGTCTAGGCAAGCCTAACAGCATATCATGTGACCAAGGGACAAAACAGATAACTCTCTCAGAATTTGTTTCTTAAATATTGTGAAACTTGTTTCTTAAAGATTATGTTTCACGGATATGAACACAGTGCCACACGCACACGCTAAGGACACGGCTTTTATTTTGGCACGGATATCAATTTAAAACTTTTTAAGTTACAGATATGATGAAGATAGAAGAATGAAATAAGGAGAATCAAGGAAGGGAAGCAGATAAAGAAAATAGTAACAAGAAAGGAGAAATTAGCAGAACAGAAATGAAAGCATATAGTCACCAAAATAACTTCTATTAATCTTTAAACACTACAAAATATAATGCATTGTCAGGTCTTAGACCCAAAGGGAGAAAATACTGATTTTCTCAAAATAGGACTCCATGAATACCTAAATTAGCACAATCATATGTTATGGTGAAAACACAAAGAAATCACTAACTATAAACTGCCCCAACTTGCCTGCCAATCCTTCTTTAGCAAAGGGTAATAGACATCTATCATGTCTACAAAACTACATGCTACTTTGGATAGAATTGTCAAATGACCAGAATCGGAAAAATATACTAAAAATAATTACGTATCTAAAACTTAAACTAATTCAAGCTGAACTGATAGCTTATTTGGATATCTTCTGAAGCCCCACTGACTCCCACACTTGCTATGATTCTATATTCATCAATTTCTGAGTTTCTTCATAAGAAAAGTTGTTTTTGGCATTCTCTCCTCATTTTTCAATGTAAGGCTACAAAACAACCCAATATTATAACAATTTTGCCAATTTCATTAAGGTGATTTTCACTTAAGAATTAAATTTTACTTTTAATGTTTCTTCCTCCTCTCCTAAACCTCTCCTCTACGGGCACAATCACACACATATTCATTGTCTACAATGCTACATATTCATTATCTACAATGCTATTAAATTATATGAGTTCAATCCTTTTAGTTCGAAAGTACATTGACCAACATATTGAGAAACTATATTGGTCATCATATATGGCATTTATGCGTAAAGAACAAAGCTGTTTTATGGATGCTACTTATAAATCAAGTCATTATACAAAAGTTGTTCCTTAAAGCTTGTTTCTGATGTCTAAATGTCGGGGACTCGGGGCTGTAGTTACACAACCCATACCAAGGTAATCATCTCCATTGATTAAAATAACATGTAGAAAATTCGGCAGAATTTGGGTATTATAAAATGCAAAAAAGAAAAAAATAACTAAACATTCTGTGGGACTGTCTATCTTGTAACCAGTTGATGCATAACTTAGGAAGGTCAAATTAATACCCCAGAAGATTTTATGGCATCTAAACGTCGCAGATCATGAGAATTTTTGGTATATAACTTGGATTTCCATGTGGTTTTCATTGAACACATTAAAGCAGTGGATATGTGGAACAGTATTGTAAGCAGTATCTTTACACCTTCCATCAGTTTTGATGTGTCAATGTTTAGCATGCCTGCATGGTATGAACTGCATTTGCAACATTTGTCAGGAAACTGGTAGCAAGCATTAGTTTATAGATTATATGCTTGCTAATCTGGCTTTCTTTCAAAAGTCAAAACCATACAAGTATAATTATGTATAATACAATATCATATATTCCTTTTTCATAGTAAAAGACGCTTTTATTTCACTGCTTCTAAGAACAACAAGAAGTTATAGAAGTAATAATTCAAGGACAATATCCTATACAGTAATAGAACAGTCTTGTACCACATGCAGTAGATTATGGAACAAATAGAAATCTCAGACCATAAAAGACCAAAGTGTCTAGTAGCATGTAGAAGTTTATGGCAATATTCGATAAAAAAAAATCATTAAATGATAAATAATCTGAAACTCATAGATGTGATGAAGTTAAAACAAAATAACATTGCAAATGCATTAGACATGCAACATTGTTAAGCATGCATTTGTCGACTTAATGAGAGCAATATATGGCAACATGATAACACTAGAAGAATGATATTGTGGAAATTTTCATGTGGCTGCTGTGCAAGATCCATCAAAATCCAATCTTACAATGTAAGACTTGATCCTCTGAAGCATCAGCTGTCCTCGGGAATAGTCTCCTTGAATGGGTAAAACTGTAGTTGACCTTTTGTTTATTGAGAAACTGGAAGCTGGATCGGTCAATATGATTACGTTGCTTGTTGGCATCGAAACCTGCGGCATTCTACACATAAGAAAAAGAAGTAAACAAATAGCTAAATCAACATTGAGATGAAATAAGCTACTTAATTGACAATATATTTCAACATGTTTCCACTCTTAATCAATGTCCAGTGAAGAACTCAGTGCCTCATACGTCAGTAAAGGTATAGGATACTGCAACAACTGATGATTGGAAGGCGCACATTTTCTGAAAGGAATGGATTAAAGATTTGAATAGAAGATATAATGTTCACAGTTCTTATGATAGCATTTCTTTTGACAGTTATGTGTTATGCCTATATCTGATTTTTGTCAAGTCCCTCACAGGAAAAGAAAGTGCAACTGGGAAATAACTTTTACTAGAATCCATGAAATGACCACAGCCTTTGACACAGCCTTTGAATCAGATGATATCATACACAATTCATTGGCTTGGCTTAGCATTTAATGTAGAACAAAACTGAACATGACCTGCTATTGCAACACAAGCCCAATACTAAGTCAACCCAAAACTACAGGTTGCTTCACAACAAGCCTGTGATCAAACATGAGAAGGGTTGGAGAACATCAAAGCTTGTGGGTTGTCCTTTATTCCAATTTTGTCCTATATCCCTCTTCTTTCTTTTTCTTCCAACGAAAAGTACATCCTCTTTCCCCTTTAGAGTAGAGTTTAAAAGGTTTCTTTTATTCTCTCTCGGAGTTCTATAAAAGCCGTATGTAAAATCATAGTATTCTGCAAAAGAGATCAACAGGAATTGTACTTTTCCTCTTTGGAACAAATATATTTGTTTTGCAAATATTCCTTTCTCTTGGTGAGTTCTTAAGGAAGTTAGATGATCGGAACAATCACGTTTCGTCACAAATCAAGATGAAGATATTAGGGATCGTAGCTAGAACTTGGGCAGTTTATTTACAAGGTTTTAGTTTTAGTTTGAGTCAAGATAAAGTGTCTAATGTCAAGTCATTTGAGTTGGGACTGATTTTGTATTATGTTAATAGTAGTATCCTGCGTGCATAAGGATTTTCCATGTATTATGTATGGTTAGGGATTTTATTTGCTTCTATAGTATTTTTTTATTTGTATGAGGATTCCCACTTGTACTAAGAAAACAAGTTCTATTTCCTTGCTGGGCTATATGCAGAACCCAAGGGGCTGTAATAAGAAAAGATGAAGCTTATTACTTGTGAACCTAGAAAGCCAATGGGGATTATGTGATGCATTGGGTGTGAAACCATATACGGAAAGGTGTGAATTCTACTTCCTCCGGTTTTCTTCTTTCATTTTCTTTCCCCCTAACCATTCCCTATTTTTCCCCTTTGGTGGAAACAAACCAGTAGCAACCATTTTTCCCCTTTCCTCTAGATCAAACAGCAATCAACAGCCCTCCTCTCCTTTCCTTTGGCGCAGTAGTGCTCCACCATATTCATAAGCCTTCTTTCAACCTTGCAAATCAGTCAACTCCCCCAAAACCCACACAAACCTGAACTTAACTGTTCTGTCACAGCATATTCTAGCAGCCTTCTTCTCCATCCAATTTATCAACAAAACCCTACAAATACCTTACATTCCTACTTCCCCACTTCCTCCAAATCCAAACCGTAGACCCAATGCACCTTGTTGACAGGTTACCAAGAGAAAGAAACCTAATTAGAGGAATGTATTAATAAGAAGGTTTGGGTACATATATACAGGACGAGGAGGGGTTTCCTCGTAGTACATACTTGATGTGGGAGTAAAGGAGACTACATAGAAGAACTTATTTAAAACTCCCTCAGACTCGAGTATATTTGTCAAATATGAACAGCTTGTTACATAATATAAAAAATATTAGAGCTCCGCATCATAGATGAGACAACAGTAATGTAGAAGAACATAATCACCAGCATTAACAATCGTTAACAGAAACAACAGTGTAGAGAAAGGGAATCCTCTTCTGGAGACTCTTTAGGAGGTTTTTGGAGTTTCTCGATCACATAACACAATCAAGAAGATAATAAGAACTAAGGAAAGTCAAAGATAGGCTCGTAATATCTAAAAGCCTACTGGACTGTTGGTGAAGAGCGTCGGCAAATTTCATATGGAGTTACCATCTTCAAATCTGCCGTTTAAACCTCCAGGGCTGCAACCCTAGAAGTACAGCCTCTGCAAATACAATATTTGTAGCAGCCAATTAGAGGTCCAAGTCACCTATTGGATGTTCACCCCAACTGAACTCCTTAATATGGACCTTGATGATTTCAGAAGAGGATTCCCTTTTTTACAAGATGGTCACCCACAAATTTAATGTCCTTAAAAATCCTGAAGTATGGAGTTTTCATATCAAGAACATTTGTGTCCTTCATTTTCTTGCTATGAAATCTGCTCATTGGACATTGATATACTCATGATCATGATAAGGTCGTGAATTTTACCCTTTGGTTCAGGAAAAGTTTGTAGCACAGTTAAACTGACTTTATGTAAATTGCCACAATCATTTGACAAGAGGTTAGTTCTTCCAAGCGAAGAAGAATGATGGGGAATAGTTAGTCACAATTCAAGACTTGAGTAGTGCACCAAGCATTGGTGTAATATATTTTATTAGGTCTTACTTATGAGTTTAAGTCAAGTGTTCTATTTCAGTTTATTTAAGTTCTAGAAGTGAATCGACATTTCGGTAGTTTCCCATTTGTACTAAGTTTCCTGTTTTATCAGGACTAGGGCCTTTATATGCTTTATATTCCTACTTGTATACTATCGCTACTTGTAATAGAATCACTTATACTAGCCTACTAAGATTAGTAGTCCAATTTGCTTCGAACTATTTGTTAGAGGCTATATAATGGCCCTAACCTGTCGTAATAAGAACAGAACGAAGCACGAGTAGTATTCTATTTCAGCAAGCTTTCTGAAATTTCTTTTATTGGGTTTTAATTTTGGGTTTGAGCCAACCCCAAAACTGGGATAGAAGCTTTGCTATTGTTATTTTGAGTTCAAATCAAGTGTCCCATTGGGTTTGAGCCAACCCCAAAACTGGGATAGAGGCTTTGCTATTGTTATTTTGAGTTCAAATCAAGTGTCCCATTTCAGTTTGTTTAAGTTAACTGAATTGGTACTACTTGTATTAGTTGTTTCCCGTTTGTATTAGGATTCCTGTTTGTATCAGGGATTCAGGATTAGGAGCTTTATATGTTCTGAAAGTTATTCCTACTTGTATAGTCTCTAAAAAATTGTCCCTGATTTTAATAAAATTACTTATACTAGGATCAGCAGTCCTATTTGTTTCAGAACTTCTTGTTAGAGGCTATATAATGACCCTAACCTGTAGTAATAATAATAGATTGAAGCTTATTATTTGTGTGCCTCAGAACTCTCATTTCAGTTTTAACTATAATTGCATGATTCAGTTGGGTGTGCAACTCTAGAAGAAAATGTCTGACGCCTTCTATTTATTTTTAGTATGTTTTGTTTTTCACTAACCCTTACCTAGCCTTTATATTAGTCAGCTGCTCACTTTTCTCTTGTTTGCTGTGAAGCCTGAAGTACTCATATTTCCCCTTCCCTCTACATATGACAGTAACTCTCCTTTTCCTTGAATCTGATAAGCAGCCTATACCAGGCCTTCTCTCAAACTTTACCCATGAGCTACCCATAATCCCCCACAAACCCAACTGTAACAGTTCTGTTACAACATATTCCAGCAGCCTTATTCCATCCAGTTCATCACCAGAACCCTATAAATATCCTTCCATACGTACTTTCCCAATTCATGTCCAGTTTTAGTTTAGCAAACTTTGGAGTTCTCTTTGACAGTATTCAGGTGGTTTTTGTGTTGAAATATTTCTATAAGCTAGCAGAAACTTTCACCAAAATACTCTCTGTTTAGCGACTGAACCTTAATCAAGTGGATTCCTCATCATTAGGATTTCAATTAAGGCCTATACATATAAAAAATATTACCAGCTTTTGAAATCTTTGTGTTACTTAGCTTCTGACAGCGGCAATATTCTCCTGCAAATAAAATCTAAACTCACTGGTCAATCATAGAAGAAGTACTCTAGTACTCCGAGCCAACATAAATATTACTAGAATTTCAGGACTACTTATAATTGATTCTAGATTTTGTTTTGCATATTCTCTTAATTATTTGCTAATTTAAGCATAGTTTGTTAAATTATAAACCAAAATGTAACATCTACTTTCATAATGAATAAGAAATAAAAAGGGTGTCCGAGTGCTACGAGGCTTCGCTTACGCAATCAATTTTAAAAAAGTTAAATCATTTGTTGAGCAATTTTTTGAAATAATAAAAAGAACTGTTTTTAAATAAGGTTACTAATCTCATTAATAGTTAATTTATCCTAACCATCCACCAATCTGTAATCTCCATTGCTTGCTCTTGGAGGTCAAAACTAGCAGTTAATCCATCAAGTTAACAACTCCATAAATTTCAGAATTGATCGCCTCTCTAACACAGTCCACAACCCTTAACTATTGTTTTGGTCATGCAATCAAGAAACACCAATGTAAGAGTGTCTTATGTAATGTTCCCCATTATGCACTCCTCAGCTATATGGGTATCCATCATACCTCGAGATTAGACATTCTGGTTACTTGAGTTCTCTCAACATGGCCTGCTACGTCCCTTTCCCCTTCCACCCTCCACACCACCTTTCCCTGACCCCACACACTCCAAAATACACTAGGACACTCCAAAACCATTGTCGTGCCTGTCTCTCCATGTCAATATTGTTACGTCCCATATTCATGTCCGTTCAACATAGGCCATAGAGAAATGTTGCCTTATCTCTTCGACACAAGTCAGAGATAGAAAAGGTATGGCATTCCCAAATGACGAGGCATATAAGTATATAGTTAACACAAAAATACCCGAGGTATTTCATTTCTAAAAGACTTAATTTCAACTTGATAGCCTCAACTATTCAAGATTTTCAACTTGATACCATAAACTTCAATATTAGACAACTTAATACCATCAACTATTTAGTTATTTGCAAATTGATACTCTCTGTCAAACAAGGGTTAAATTTCCCGTTAAAACAAAAAACAAAAAAAAAAAGGACCAAATTATCCCCCCCCCCCCCCCCCTGCTGCCGCCAACCGCTCCCAGTTGCCGCCGTCTACCGCCTTTGCGTTCGTCGCTGCCCCGCTGCAGGCACCGCTGCCGCTGGGGAGAGGGGTGGGAGAGAATGGGGTGTTTTTGTTATTTAGATTTTTTTTGTTAATATTGTTAGGGTATTTGTACAATTATAGTTGAGATATTGAGTTGTCTAATATTAAAGTTTATGGTATCAAGTTAGAAAAACTTGAATAGATCAAGTTGAAATTAAGCGTTTCTAAAAATTATAAACCATGTAACTTCACCAACAAATTGTGTCGAGACAACTAACCTAAGTTCGACAAACTATAACTAATTAACTAAAAAGCATATTTTACCTGGATGAAGTCGACAAAGGTGTTGAGTACGGCCATCGACCTCTCCGTCTTGCTCATCGAAGCCTTCCCAACGGTCACCGAGTCCGCAGGCGAGACCCGCCCCCGCGAGGCGTTGTAGATGGTAAACACCGTGACGAACGAGACGGCGTAGTCGCCGTTACTAACGTTCAGATCCGATCTCGACGAGTGTAGCTCATTGATGGCTTTAAGCCCTAAAATCAACAACGACGACGACGACAAATGTCAGATGCAAGAATCCGAAAGGTCGGAGGAGTTAATGTCAGTAGAGCAGACCTTGGCATTGGAGTCGGTTGGGGAGGCCCTGGCCTGCGGCGGGGCCGAGGATCACATGGTCGGACTTCTTAGAGGGCTTCCGCGCGACGGACTCACGGTCACTGCGTAATTGGGAGACTGACAAAATAAAATAAAATTTAAAAAAATGTTAGGTCAGTACTGGGCTATGTTGCACCGATCTTAGTGTATCTAGCGTACGCGGAGTAACCGTGTCGTGTCCGACACGTGAGCGTGTCCGTCGAAAGAGGGAGGTGAAGTTACCGGAGAAGAAGAGAGGGAGGAAGAGGACTAGAGGGATGACGACGAAGAAGAGGTGACGAGTTCTCCATCCTCTTCCAATCCCCATCGCTATCGACCAAGCGGAATAGGATGCGGAGTCGGTATGAATACGCACTGGGCTACCAGTTTTAGTACAGGCCGTTCATAAGTTAACCGGATTTTATTACTTGGATTTGGATTTGGGTTTGGGTTTGGGTTTGGGTTTGGAAATCCTCCAAATCCAAATCATGGATTTTACTATTTTTTTTTGAAATCACACGCACACACACAATTGGGAGGCTCGAACCTTGCCGGCCCCTCCGGATGTCCGCTCTAATACCACTAGGCTAGAGAGCTCGGACGGATTTTACTATTCAAATCCAACTCCAACCAAACATAGAATTTAGTTTTATGATTAATAATTAAATTATAGTCATGATCAATAATTAATTTATTAATTAATTATGATTAATTATAGTTGTTATTATTTATAAACTTAATAATTAACGATTAGTAATTAATAATTGACGATTAGTTATTATTAATTATAAAATTAATAATTAATTATTAGTTAAATTTTAAATAAATAGCGATTAATAATTAAAGATTAATAATTAATAATTAACGGTTAATAATTAATAATTAATAACTATAAATTATAATTAAATATTAATAATTAATAATTAACAATCGATAATTTTTTATTAACGATTAATAATTATAACTTATAATTATTGATTAATAATTAACGATTAATTAACTATAAATTAAATATTTTCAAAATAGTAATTATAAATTAATATTATTATGATTAGTAAATTATTAATTAAAATATTATAAATATGATTCTAATTGTGATTAAAATATTATTTATAATTAAATTAAAATATTATTAAATTATTGTGATTAAAATATTATAAAATATTATTAATTAAAATATTATTGTGATTAAAATATAATAAAATATTATTAATTAAAATATTATTGTGATTAAAATATAATAAAATATTATTAATTAAAATAGTATTGTGATTAAAATATAACTAAATATTATAAAATATTATTAATTAAAATATTACAAAATATTATAAAAAATATTAAAATATTATTAACTAAATTATTATTAATTAAAATATTTATTAATTAAAATATTAATTAAATTATTATAAAATATTATTAATTAAAATATTATTGTGATTAAAATATAATTAAATTAACTAATTTTTTAATTAATAATACTAAACATAGGATATGATTATTAATTAATATTATAATAATACTAATAAATTATTAATTAATATTATAATAATAATATAATAATACTAGTAAATTATGATTATTAACTAAATAATAAAATATTATTAATTAATATTATAATAATACTAATAAATTATTAATTATGATTGTAACGAAATTAACTACTTAACTAATTTTTTAATTAATAATACTATTTTTTATTAATTAATAATACTAATAAAATAGTTAGTTTTTTTATTAATTAACTAATTTTTAACAAAATTATTAAAGAATAAATATTTTTAACGAAAGTATTAAAGATTAACTAATTTTTAATTTACTAATTTTTAACAAAATTATTAAATAATAAATATTTTAACGAAATATTAAGAATAATTATTATTTTCCTCCAAAATTAAACCAAATCCAAGTTTTGGATTTTGTCATACTTTCCATATCCAAATCCATCTTCAACCAAACATAGGATTCCATGAATTTGTCTCCAAATTCATAAAAATCCAATTCCCACCTCCAAATACGGTTTACCAAACGGGCAAGAAAATTTTTTGTACGCAACTTGTACGGGTGTAGTAATTTTCATCCAAATTTTTTGCTAATTGTACTCCAAGTTTTCCTTAGGGGCTGTTTGGTAAACCGTATTTGGGGGTGGGATTTGAATTTTTATGAATTTAGAGAGAAATCCATGAAATCCTATGTTTGGTTGGTGATGGATTTGGATATGGAAAGTATGACAAAATCCAGAGCTTGGATTTGGTTGGATTTGGGAGGAAAAAATTAATTATTCTTTAATAAAAATTTTAAAATATTTATTCTTTAATAATTTTGTTAAAAATTAGTAAATTAAAAATTAGTAATTCTTTAATAATTTTGTTAAAATATTTATTCTTTAATAATTTCGTTAAAAATAGTAATCATTAATTAAAAATTATTAATCGTTAATTATTAATTATTAATTATTAATCATTAATTATAATTTACAATTATTAATTATTAATCGTTATTTATTAATCGTTATTTATTTAAAAATTAACTAATAGTTAATTATTAATTTTATAATTACTAATCATTAATTATAATTTATAATTATTAATCATTATTAAAAATTATTAATCATTAATTATTAATCATTAATCATTAATCATTAATTATTATTCGTTATTTATTAATCGTTATTTATTTAAAAATTAACTAATTGTTGATTATTAATTTTATAATTAATAATAATTAATCGTGAATTATTAATTATTAATCGTTAATTATTAATTTTATAATTAATAATAACTATAATTAATCATAATTAATTAATAGCTTAATTATTGATCATGACTATAATTTTGTTATTAATCATAAATCCAAATCGTATGTTTGGTTGGAGTTGGAGTTGGATTTGGACTTGGATTTGGATTTTGAAATCCATGATTTGGATTTGGATTTGAATTTTGGATTTCCAAATCCAAATCCAAAATCCAAATCCATTTACCAAACAAGCCCTTAGGGCTAGTCCAAAAAGTTTTCTAAAATTTTACAAGTCACTCGTATTTGTTACTTGAGGCTAGTCCAATTACTTTCAGGACGGCCAATAAAGTTGACAGTCCTAACACCAAGTAGGATTGTCAACTTTATTGCAGTCCTAATTGGTATAAGGATTGCTAAGTTGGCAGTCCTATGTCCAAACAGAGAGTTTAGATAGGACTGCCAACAAAGTAGGCAGTCCTAAGTTATGTTATGACTACCAACTTTTTTGGCAGTCCCACAAAACGGCAGCAACAGCTCGTTTTAGAAGAAGAAAAAGAAGCACGAAAAAAAAAAAGATATCGTGAAGTTGTCCTTCACCAACGTACTTGACCCACAGGTAGTAGTAGAGGGACACCTCGATGTCATCGTCGAACAGGAGGTCGAAGTCGTCGTCCGAGGATGGGTACCAGCTCTCCCCCACCGCCCGGTTCAGGCCGCCTTTCGGTCCCCGTCTCCGACTCCAACTCCTTCCGCACCCCCGCAGACGTCCTTGCCCCTGCGTCCCCGCCGGCATGTGCGCTCCGGCAGGTGTCCATCGCTGAAAAAAATTCTAATTCTTTGAGGATTGAACAGCCCAAAGTAAAATTAGAACTGTTTTGAGTAAAAATTCTATCAAATTGGACTGCCCTGAAGTAAGGACTATCTCCAAGTAAAAGTTGAAGTGCTCTTAGAATTTGCCTTAAAACTAAATACGTGTACTTTTTATAGGCAAGTTATATGGGCACATCAAAATATGATCATGGCTAGCCCATTTTGAACTTTGGTTTATTTACAAGTTTGTCATTGAAGAAAATGATCATGACTATCCCACTCTTTGGTATAAAAGTCAATTTTTCTTATTTTGCTCTTCTTCTTCCTCAACTCATCCAAGAAGAACAAAAAAAAAAGAGGAAGAAGAAGAACAAAAACAACAAAAATGAGAATTTTGATGGGGTTTAAACCCTAATTTTCTTTCTCAACTCATCCTCACTATCTCCAAGTATAATGGGGTTTAAACCCTAATTTTCTTCCCATTTCAATTTTCAATTTTCAATTGACGGAGAAGAAAAAAATGAGAAAAAAACACCCAAAAATTAAACCCTAATTTTCTTCTCATTTTCCAATTTTGATGGCACCCAAAGGCTCCTCATAATGCACAAACCCTAATATTGGTGGAAACCATAATATTGTTGTTGTAAACAAGGACTGCCCAATTTTTTGGCAGTCCTACAAACTGAATGGATTGCCAGAAAACTGGATAGTCCTAAGTCACAGCATGTGAAACAAAGGACTGCCCATTTTTTGGCAGTCCTAACTGTATGTTGGACTGCCAAAAGAATGGACAGTCCAACTCACAGCATGTGTAACTTTGGACTGCCCAACTATCTGGCAGTCCAGTCTGTATGTTGGACTATCAGAAGAATGGGCAGTCCTTTGTTAAACATGCTCTGCCTTAGGACTGTCCATTCTAATTCTGGCAGTCCACCATACAGACTGGACTGCCAGATGGTTGGGCAGTCCATGTCGACACAGATTTTCTCAAATCGTGAATGTTAGGTTTTTATTTAAAAGACTTTAATTTCCATTAAAATACTTACAATTAAAACAAAGAATGAAACATAATGCACATGAGATCATTTAAACAAACAATTCTAGGGTTTCAGATGGGAATTTTTTTAGAAATAATGGGTAATTTCTAGGGTTTCAGATTTTCTCAAAATTTAATCATGGCTAGCCTATTCTTCGGTGCCATCGTTCTTCTTCAAAAGAGAAGGATGGTGGAGGAGAAGAGGATTTTTCTTGTTCTTAGGGTTTTGTAATTTCTTTTCAAAACTTTAAAACTCAAGAAGATAGGGGGAGGGTTTTGGAAGAGAGAGAAGGAATTTTGCAAATGAAGGAGAAATAATGGGTTGGGGGGGGGGAATGTGGGACAACCAAGATCAAAAAATTGGACTAGCTTATGAAAAATAAAAAAAAATTGGGCTAGCCACAATCCGGATTAGCCATGATCATATTTTGATGTGACCATATAATTTGCCTTTTTATAGGTTTTTTTCTATGGGCACCACCAAAAATGCTTGGGGGCAGCCCAAGAAGGTGGAAAAATTGCTAGGGGCACCCAAAATTTGCTAGGGGATAGCCCAACCCCCCAAACAAAAAATTTTACTCTCATTTCCATTCTTCACTCTCTCTCCTCAAGAAGAAAAGGAAAAGCTCCCTCCCTCCCCCTCTCCTAAACCCTAATTTTCTCTTCTCCACCACTCCATTCTCAATCCCTCCACGAAGATTCTCGAAGAGATGACACGCAAGTCAAAGCAACCAGAATCCAGGTACGTTCTTCCCTAATTTCTTCGAGATTTTTGTACATTATATTCGAAACCCTATAATTTGTTTAATTCTTGAAAAAGTTTTAATAAAATAGGTTTATAATCTCTTGCACGTTCTCTTCCCTAATTTTCGAACACAAGAAATCCCAATTTTATGTTGAAACCCTAACCCTAGAACACGACAAACTAGGATGTCGTTGTGGCAGTTCGGGTTCACAACAGTAGGACTGCCAGGCATGTGGCAGTCCTAATGAAAATTAGGACTGCCACAGTCCTGGCAGTCTTCTTGTGAAAGAGGACTGCCACATGCCTGACAGTCCTACTGTTATGACATATGGGGGTGGGTAACTGCATGTTGTTCTATTATTTAATAAGTGTATGTTGTCATGCAGTCCTGTCATAGCTGCTTTCCAAAAATCAGTGTATTAATATTTTATTATATTTTTAAATGTTTTGCTCTAATTTTTTTTATGTAAACAATAACTGATGTAATAATAATAATAATAATCTTATTTTGCATTCTTATTTTTTTGAAAATTTTATAAAGAAAACCCTAAGAAAAGAAAAAAAGAGAAGAAAAAAAAAATTATATACATATATAATAGAGAGAGAGAGAGGAGCAGCCCCCTTCACCTCCACCGCCTCTCTCTCCCTCTCTCGAAACTTCTCCCTCTCTCTCGGACTCTCTCCCTCTCTATATCTCTCCCTCTCTCACTCTCCTCTTCCTATTCCTCTCCATCTCTCTCCTTCACTCTTCCTCTTCTCCTCCTTCCCTTCCTCACTATTGCTACTGCTGCTACTGTTACTGCGCTGTTGCTGCTGCCGTCGGACTTCCCGCTGTAGTGCCCCGTCCCTACATCGTGCCCCGTCGATTCGTCCACGGGGTGCGCGAGAAAGGAACACTATTGCTATCGACTCGGTCGGGACCGATAGGTCGGGATCGGTCGAATCGATCGAACGGGAACGGTTGAATTAAGGTCCATTCCACGTTATGGGATGGATTCTTCGGAACCAAGTCCCATATTCAGCGGGTTGCGTCTCGAGGATTGACTTTGCGGCTGAGTCGGGAGAGACCTCCCGTTGCTCTGCTTTTCACGCCGCTTGCGTTGGTTTTGGCTTTGGTTTTCCGAATGCGTTTTCGTGAATGTTTTCGATGGTTTTCATGGTTTACATTTCGAGCTCGCATTTCCTATCGAACTCTTGCATAATACAGTGTTCTAATCGGTTGCTTGTGCGATTTCAGGTGATCGCGTAGGCGACGTCTAGCGCAGCCAACAAGTCCCTCGCCTCAAGCAAAAATTCAAGGTGAGTGGCTGACCCCCTTCGTCTCGACCCTCTATTTCAAATGAGAACTCGGGTAATGTTACTAAAAATTTAATGATTCGCTTGCAGAGCACAAGTCTTGTATGTTAGAAGTGAATAAGAAATGCTTTGTGTTGAAATGAGATAGAATATATTCATGCCTGCAAAACAACCAAGTAAATGAATTGATCACATAACAAGCCCCAACGGTATCCTAAAATACACCATTTAACCCTTATGAACTTGGACAACTTGTCGACAAGGGGTGGTTTCTTCGAGCGGAATTTCGAGGCCACGGGACCGTCTCGGCCTAGGAAGAAACTGTTTGTAGCCGCGCTGGTTAGGCAACGCTGGAAAAGGCAATCGGTAAGACGGGGACTTGCATCGGGGCTCGCTACCTGCGTTGCAGGGGTCCCGTATTACCAGGCTACGTCCAAGGCGGCTGGTTAGGCCAATCCCATAACAAACACTTGATATAAATTGCTATCAGCTAACATGGTAAGTTTCATGTCGCACGGCGCGCTCCGCCGGAAGAAACCTTGGTGTAACTTAATGCTTCTTATGAAAATATCCAGGATGGTTAGAAAGACCACTAAAAAGCAAGTTGAATGATTTTATCAAATTCTTGAACCAAATGAGAGCCTGGAAAGTAATTAGCCACTCGCCAGTACATGTTGATTGTACTGATCCTCGCTCTCTATACAGGTGCGATAGATCTGGAAGGGCGTGCTACGTAAAGGGAGGCAACGCTCGCGTGTTTTGAAGCTTCGTCCGTGCATTGAAGCTTGGATCAACTGTTTTGAAGACTCCGCTGTTGAAGCATCGAAGACAGATGGAGCGCCTTCCCACCATCCCAGGTGGTTTGTAATTTTGGTTGTAAAGTTAAGGGATGAATGTATGGAATGGCTATCTCGTCGACGTTTATTTTGTAATGGAGTCAGTTTGTAAAAAGCCCGTGCGGCGCCTTTGTATCGAGTCTGTAAAATGATGTTTCATTATCAATAAAGCTTATGTTTCCTTCTCTATAATGTGTGTTCAATTTACTCTGCGCATTCTGCTGTTGTTGTGTTTCGGATAACAATTATGATTATGCCTTGTGCAAGCGCAACTTAGGCTTGCACGGCATCACGCCCGGGGGACGACTATCGATTCTACGGAATCGGGGCGTGACATAATGGTATCAGAGCACGGCTTTACGTCCTTGGCCTCTAGTGTCGAGTTTTCTGTCTCAAATCGTTGGTCTCGTGTCGATGAGATACGTCGTTCCATACAAGGGAGTCCGTAATAAGTTTGGTTACTAATGTATTTTTTTACCTTCAAAATCCCAGAAGGTGCGACGGTGAATGTGGCGAACGAAGAAAGTGCTTCGAGCGGCTCGAGTAGCTCGAGGCCCGGACCCTCAAACGATGCCATGGGACGGATGTTGCGCATGCTGGAAGCGCAACAACAACAAGCTCTGGAGAATCAACGCCTGAATGAGCAACATCGACGGGAGGCGGAGGCACATCGACGGGAGGTAGAGGCACGCCAGACCCAGTTCGAGGCCCGATTCGATGCACAATTCAAGTTGCAGCAGAAGCAGCTTGATACTCTTCAGCAAATTGTACAGACTGTGGTGGCCAACAACAACAACTCTGCGACGACTCCTGCCGTGACCGAGCCTGCGGCCAGACAAAGTGAAATCGAACCGGAGGTACCCGAGCTTATGCCTACGGCGCCGAGAAGTTCCAGCTTCGACGTGTCAAAATTCACAAAGAGCTTCCGTACTTCCTTCTGCGGTACTGAAGACCCTTCGTTGGCGATCGATTGGCTGGAGGAGTTGGAAGACCGGTTCGAGCTCCTGGGTGTCGATGAGTCCAAGAAAGTCGCATGCGCTCAACTTCTACTCCGATTGAACGCGCACGACTGGTGGGCCGTGCAGAAGCGAGCAATCAGACGCGACGACGAGACAGCGGCAATATCTTGGGCCACCTTCCGAGAGGCGTTCGAGATCGAGTACCTTCCCGATGCCATTCGACAAGAGAAGGAGAATGAGTTTATGCAGCTAAAGCAAGGGAATATGACGGTGCGGCAGTATGCAGCAGAGTTCAACAAGTTAGCCAAGTTTGCTGGACAATACCTGCCTTCCCTGGCGAGTCGTGCACGACGGTTCGAAGTGGGCCTACGGCCATCTATTTCCGCCCATGTGTCCGTTCCAAAATACCCAACGATGGGGGAGTCTCTCAACCACGCCCTCCGCCTTGAAAGCCAATACCCTCCAGGTGCTGTCGGCGCTGTGCATACCTACAATCACAAACGCCCTAGCCACGCAGGAGGAAACAACGTGACCAAGCGTCCGAACAACGGGCCCCAAGGCGGATATCAAGGGCGTGACACACGATACTGCAACCGATGTCGTCGTCACGGTCACACGATTGACTACTGTCGGATACCAGAGGATGGGTGCTGGAACTGTGGCAAGAGGGGCCACCAACGTGCTGAGTGTCCAATCAGAAGGCCGAACCCAACGGCGCCCCAACAACATCGTCCAGCGGCGCCCCAGCAGCATCGTCCAGGGAATCAAGTTCCAGCGCCTCGAGCCCATCAGCCCGCACCGCAAAATGGCCAAGACCGTCGCCCCAATGCCCAGGGCCGCGTCTATGCCATGACTCGAGATGAAGTGCTTGCGTCAGATACGGTCGTGACAGGTATACTTAGTTTCAATAATGTGCCTGCTCGTGTACTATTTGATTCAGGTGCTTCGCATAGTTTTATAGCGGCGGACTTTGTCGCCGAGCACAAATTTCCGTTAGTATCATTAGACCTCGACCTTAGCGTGAGCACACCTTCGGGCACACCTATACTCACTAATTCAGCTTGCACCGACGGGATTATCTGTATCGGCGGTCAAAAGATCGGTCTGGACGTGATGGTCCTAGACATGAATGACTTCGATATCATTCTGGGAATGGATTGGCTCGGGCCGTACAACGCAACCATAGACTGTGCCAGGAAGACGGTCACTTTCCGCATACCAGGAGTGCCTGAATTCTGCTTTTCGTGTGGTGAGGCGTCGTCGACCTGCATGTTGATCTCGGCAATCTCTGCTCGGAGGATGTTGCATTCTCGGTGCGAAGGCTATTTGGCGTCCGTCCGAGACATGCGACAGGATGGTGCAAACGTAGGTCAGACCGACGTTGTGGCAGAATTCCCCGATGTGTTTCCGGACGAGCTACCCGGCATGCCCCCCGACCGAGAGATCGAGTTCAGCATCGATACATTTCCCGATACTCGACCGATTTCTAAGGCCCCGTACAGAATGGCTCCTGCTGAACTGAAGGAACTCAAGGTCCAGCTACAAGAGTTACTCGATAGAGGGTTTATTCGGCCTAGTGTTTCACCGTGGGGAGCGCCCGTATTGTTCGTGAAGAAGAAGGATGGGTCTATGCGTCTGTGCGTCGATTACCGAGAGCTGAATAAGGCCACCATCCGGAACAAGTACCCATTGCCCCGCATAGACGACCTATTCGATCAACTGCAAGGCGCCTCGGTATTTTCGAAGATTGATCTCCGCTCGGGCTATCATCAACTCAAGATTAAGTCAGACGACGTGCAAAAGTCAGCCTTTCGTACCCGTTACGGCCACTACGAGTTCCTGGTGATGCCCTTCGGCCTGACGAACGCCCCTGCCGCCTTTATGGATCTGATGAATCGGGTATTTCGACCCTTCCTTGATAAATTTGTGGTAGTCTTTATTGATGATATTCTCGTCTACTCGAAAGACAGGACGCAGCATGCAGAACATCTACGGGCCGTGCTCCAGACACTTCGAGAACATGAGTTGTATGCAAAGCAGAGTAAGTGCGAATTTTGGCTCAGCAGCGTATCCTTTCTGGGTCACATCATTTCGTCCGAAGGTATTGCAGTCGATCCGAAGAAGGTGGAAGCCGTTGCTGATTGGAGGCGGCCTGCGTCTGCTAGTGAGATTCGAAGCTTTCTTGGTTTGGCGGGATACTATCGACGCTTCGTGAAAGACTTCGCGAAGATTTCATCGCCATTGACTCGCCTCACTCAAAAGGGAGTCGCGTATGAGTGGTCGGATGACTGTGAAGCTTCATTCCAGGAGCTAAAACGGCGATTGATTTCGGCACCTATACTCGCGCTTCCGGATGGGCCAGAGGGTTTCCAGATATTCAGCGATGCTTCAGGCCAGGGCTTGGGATGTGTACTCATGCAGCGGAACAAGGTGATATCCTTCGCCTCGAGACAATTGAAGCCGCACGAGAAGAACTATCCTACGCACGACTTGGAGTTAGCGGCAATTGTGTTCGCGTTGAAATTGTGGCGTCACTATCTATATGGTGTGGCGTGCGCGATCTATACCGACCACAAGAGCCTCAAGTATCTCTTCACTCAGAAGGAGTTGAACTTGCGACAGCGACGCTGGCTCGAACTGATAAAAGACTATGACTTGACGATCGACTACACTCCGGGCAAGGGAAATGTGGTGGCGGACGCTCTGAGTCGGAAATATCTTGCCTCGCTATCCATCAACCGCAGACTACTACAAGATTTAGAAGAAATGGGCATCGATCTCCGGGTTCGATTCAGGGATATACGGTTGGCGCAGCTGCAGTTAGAGCCGAGTTTGCTGGAAAGGATCAAGACCACTCAGAAGGATGATCCGTACCTGAAGAAAATGCGCCAACGAATTTCAACAGGTAGTGCGACCGACTTTGCGGAAGACAAGACCGGCGTGCTGAGAATGAATGGCCGACTATGCGTTCCGGATGATAAAGAACTACGAAAGGAGATAATGTCGGAGGCCCATTATACGAAATATACATTGCATCCAGGCAGTACCAAAATGTATAAGGACCTCCGCACGACCTTCTGGTGGCACGGGATGAAGAGAGATGTGGCGCTCTTCGTGTCGCAATGCATGGCCTGTCAGCAGGTGAAAGCTGAGCATCAACGACCGGGCGGGGAGATGCAGAACCTTGCGATTCCAGAGTGGAAATGGGATCATGTCACGATGGACTTTATTGTTGGCCTGCCGAAGACACCACGGGGGAGCGACGCCATCTGGGTCATCGTCGATCGACTAACCAAGTCAGCGCACTTCATTGCCATTAAAGTTACTTGGAGCGTTGATCACCTGGCACAGATCTATCTTGACGAGATAGTACGGCTGCACGGAGTTCCAGTATCCATCGTCTCTGATCGGGATTCACGGTTCATGTCGCGATTCTGGAGTAGCCTTCAGTCGGCGCTGGGTACCAAGTTGCAGTTCAGCTCAGCTTACCATCCTCAGACCGACGGCCAAACGGAGCGCGTTAATCAGATTCTCGAAGACATGCTACGGCTCTGCGCAATTGACTTCAAATCAAGCTGGGACGTCCACCTACCGTTGGCGGAATTTGCATATAACAATAGCTATCAGTCCAGCATCCAAATGGCGCCGTATGAAGCTTTGTACGGCCGGAAGTGCAGATCGCCCATTTGCTGGGATGAAGTCGGGGAACGGCAGATACTCGGCCCGGAGCTGGTGGAACAGACTGTGGAGAAGGTCAAGCTCATTCAGGAAAGACTGAAGATTGCACAGAGTCGGCAAAAGAGCTACGCCGATACCCATCGAAGACCGCTTGAGTTCCAGGTGGGCGATCATGTGTTCCTGAAGGTGTCGCCTATGCGAGGAGTTACTCGGTTCGGCGCGAAGGGGAAGCTGAGTCCGAGATTCGTTGGGCCGTTTGAAATACTCGAGCGGGTCGCCCCAGTGGCCTATAAAATTGCCCTACCGCCGGCGCTCGAAGGTGTGCACAACGTCTTCCACGTCTCCCAGCTGCGGAAGTACGTGCACGACCCTAGCCACGTGGTAGATTTTGGCCAGCTGGAGCTAAAGTCCGACTTATCCTACGTCGAAGTGCCAGTTCAAATCTTAGAACGCAAGGATAAGCTGCTGCGGAATCGGACGATCCCTCTCGTTCGCGTACTTTGGAGGAACCATGCGGCAGAAGAGTCGACATGGGAACTCGAGTCTGAGATGAAGGAAAAGTTTCCTTCATTGTTTTCATAGAGGTAGGTTCTGTTCATAAGTTTCGAGGACGAAACTTTTTCTTAGTTGGTTATGGTGTAGTGCCCCGTCCCTACATCGTGCCCCGTCGATTCGTCCACGGGGTGCGCGAGAAAGGAACACTGTTGCTATCGACTCGGTCGGGACCGATAGGTCGGGATCGGTCGAATCGATCGAACGGGAACGGTTGAATTAAGGTCCATTCCACGTTATGGGATGGATTCTTCGGAACCAAGTCCCATATTCAGCGGGTTGCGTCTCGAGGATTGACTTTGCGGCTGAGTCGGGAGAGACCTCCCGTTGCTCTGCTTTTCACGCCGCTTGCGTTGGTTTTGGCTTTGGTTTTCCGAATGCATTTTCGTGAATGTTTTCGATGGTTTTCATGGTTTACATTTCGAGCTCGCATTTCCTATCGAACTCTTGCATAATACAGTATTCTAATCGGTTGCTTGTGCGATTTTAGGTGATCGCGTAGGCGACGTCTAGCGCAGCCAACAAGTCCCTCGCCTCAAGCAAAAATTCAAGGTGAGTGGCTGACCCCCTTCGTCTCGACCCTCTATTTCAAATGAGAACTCGGGTAATGTTACTAAAAATTTAATGATTCGCTTGCAGAGCACAAGTCTTGTATGTTAGAAGTGAATAAGAAATGCTTTGTGTTGAAATGAGATAGAATATATTCATGCCTGCAAAACAACCAAGTAAATGAATTGATCACATAACAAGCCCCAACGGTATCCTAAAATACACCATTTAACCCTTATGAACTTGGACAACTTGTCGACAAGGGGTGGTTTCTTCGAGCGGAATTCCGAGGCCACGGGACCGTCTCGGCCTAGGAAGAAACTGTTTGTAGCCGCGCTGGTTAGGCAACGCTGGAAAAGGCAATCGGTAAGACGGGGACTTGCATCGGGGCTCGCTACCTGCGTTGCAGGGGTCCCGTATTACCAGGCTACGTCCAAGGCGGCTGGTTAGGCCAATCCCATAACAAACACTTGATATAAATTGCTATCAGCTAACATGGTAAGTTTCATGTCGCACGGCGCGCTCCGCCGGAAGAAACCTTGGTGTAACTTAATGCTTCTTATGAAAATATCCAGGATGGTTAGAAAGACCACTAAAAAGCAAGTTGAATGATTTTATCAAATTCTTGAACCAAATGAGAGCCTGGAAAGTAATTAGCCACTCGCCAATACATGTTGATTGTACTGATCCTCGCTCTCTATACAGGTGCGATAGATCTGGAAGGGCGTGCTACGTAAAGGGAGGCAACGCTCGCGTGTTTTGAAGCTTCGTCCGTGCATTGAAGCTTGGATCAACTGTTTTGAAGACTCCGCTGTTGAAGCATCGAAGACAGATGGAGCGCCTTCCCACCATCCCAGGTGGTTTGTAATTTTGGTTGTAAAGTTAAGGGATGAATGTATGGAATGGCTATCTCGTCGACGTTTATTTTGTAATGGAGTCAGTTTGTAAAAAGCCCGCGCGGCGCCTTTGTATCGAGTCTGTAAAATGATGTTTCATTATCAATAAAGCTTATGTTTCCTTCTCTATAATGTGTGTTCAATTTACTCTGCGCATTCTGCTGTTGTTGTGTTTCGGATAACAATTATGATTATGCCTTGTGCAAGCGCAACTTAGGCTTGCACGGCATCACGCCCGGGGGACGACTATCGATTCTACGGAATCGGGGCGTGACACCCGCCGCCGCCCGCCTGCCGCCGGCCACCCCCTCTCCGGCCGACCACCTCTTCACCCTCCTCTCCTTCCTCCATCAACACTTCCCACACCACCATCTTCACCCCCATCTCCACCATCATCACCACCACTACCATCTTCAAAATAGAAAACCCTAATCCCTTCAAAAAAAGGGAAGAGGAAGAAGAAGAAGAAGAAGAAGAAGGGGGAAGAAGAAGAAGCTCGAAGAAGAAATTGGAAGAAGGAGAAGGCTCAAAACCCTAATTCCGATCCCAAATCAGTTTTCCAAGGCAAGTCCTCACCCTTACTTTCCTTTCAAATTTTTCTTTCCATCATTATTTTTGGTTACATTAGAAATTATATTTTGATTTCATAAAATTGTTATATGTGAGAAGTCAGTTAATAAGACAATACATCTAAATTGTCATATTGGGATATGCACTACTTTTAACAGAAAGTTTTGATTTATAGGTTCATTGGTATTTAGAGTATTGTTATTGGTGTCAAGATATGCTTTCCATTAGGGATATAATGGATGTAAGCTTTGTTCCAAAGAAAGTAGATAGTTGTGCAGTAGGTTCATTATATTGAAACCGTCAACCTCTGTTATGAACGTATTCAGGATATCGATGATTTATAAATGATTAAAAAAAAGGGTTCTGCATCTGTATATGATATGTCTTAGTTTGGTCTGTCGTTGACTAACTATCATTATACCATTAAAATTAGAATTAAAATAAATAATTAAACTACCAAAGATAGGACCGAACACGGGAAGGTAACCAAAATGTGTGTTTGACGTATTTATATTAATTGTCGATTTCTCTGATCACTCTTAGGTTTTGGTCTGACATATTCATTGTTCCATCGTACAATTTATTAATCAACAATGTTAGGAGTGGATATAAGTATGTACAAATACTCAGTTATATATGGCCTTTCAAGTAAATTTGCTACTTCGCACTGAACACAGGAAGGTAACCCCACTTGTTAAGCTTTTCAAGTAAATTTGCTACTTCACACCTTAAAGAAGCCAATATTACTAGGAGTTTAATATCATTTTGCAAGTCCTCTTCTCCTCCTTCTTCTCTAAAAAAATTATTTTTTAGGTTAATTCTGAATAATTAGGAATTCATATTTAATTCTGAATTTTAAGTTAAGAACATACAAATTTCTTTTTTGATAAGTTCTGGTAATACTAGGAATTGGAACTTATATAGGTTAACTATAAATTTGAAGTCTCATAATTAGATATTAATTTCTTCATCTCATCAAGAATTTGGAATATAAGTTATGGAATTATCTCTAACTATGGTTAAATACAACTTTTGAAATTTTGGTAGCATTTAACCCAATTCGAGATATCTAAATTTTTACAATTTTGATCTCTAGTAAATATTCAATTTTGATAGACATAGGCAAAGGAATTAAAATTTGGCACTGGAACTATTATTTGTGACATATCACGGGTAAGTATGCACAACTAAAGGAACTGATTGTGCACCTGAACTATTTGGACTTGAATTTCCATGAACACATAAACATACATGAACATGTGACTCTCCAAGGGTAATTTTGACATACACATTGGAACTGAACAATTGGACCGCACGCCGAGAAGGTAAAAGTACAAGGACCCTGCGCTTCTCTACTTACTATTAAGTACTCAATGTTGTTGTTCATATTTAGAAATAAGTCTCGTTTCTACATTTTTCTACTTTATGCACAAAAATTAAAATGTTGATATTGAAGAGTTTTGGTTTGATTTGATTTGATTTATACTATCTAAATGATATATATATATATATATATATATATATATATATATATATATATATATATATATATATATATATATATATATATGTTATAAAGTCTTGCATATTAACTAGTATAGTTGGATAAACATTTGCTCATTTTGATAAACTGCAAAACTATTAGCAAGCCGCGACCCGACAAATTGCTAAAGGAAAGGTAATTATTGCTTGCTCAGGTAAAAGTCTCCAGTTCCTTTTGTTCTTTTATAACTGCATGTTCCGGTGTTGAGAGTTGCTCCACCGAAGGGGTCAGCGAGCCCAATTATTTACTTACGTGATTCCGGTGTTGAGAGTTGCTCCACCGAAGGGGTCGGCTAGCCCATTTCTTTCTTTTATCATATATATGTTTCTTGTAAATTTTTGGGGCTCCTAAATACAAAGGAGACTCTGCCGAAATTTTTGAAAAATTTAAAAGATAGACAAATTTCTGACTTTCGGAAATTCTTAGAAAATTTCTTATCTAGAAAGCATTTGGGAGGGGAGAACAACTGAATATCCCTAGATATCCCGTAACATAAATAACAAAAGCTGATCAGTATTTCGAAAATCTCGTGAATCAGTACATCTAGTTTCGACTAGGGTGTACTAGCCCAAGGGAGGCTCGAAAATCAATGCATCTATTTGACAGTAACATCAATAGATGATTTTAGCCCAAGGGAGGCTCGGAAATCACAGCATGATCCCAGGTTAACGGGATTGTTCACGGGAAATATTTAGAGGATTATTCGGAGTATTATTCTCAAAACTGCATTTCATTTCAATCTTACTCCAGAAACAACGCTGCCTATTATAGGTGGGCATTATCCTTAATTGCTCAAGGAAAGCAATTTCTACTAAAAGCTCAAGGGAAGCTCGGAAATCTTATTATTCATGGAGTAGGACGTTGATTTCATTCATGTTTTACTAAAGCAGATATATATATATAGTAGTGCAATTTGGCATACTCTGTTTCATTTTTTTTTAAACTACATATTCCTTATTTTTGTTTAACTTTTACCGTTCTTGGCCGAGGACTTGCTCGTCGTTTTCTGAACGACCTAGTATTTGTTCACTAGGTGAAGAAGAAGAAGACGCCTCCGCCGAAGTATCGCCGCACTACAACGAGGAGTAAACTGTCCGGACTACCTACAGTTATGACCAGCACTATCGTAGTAATCTTGTAAATTACTTTTGTAATAAACCTGTAAAAGCATTATTGGAAAATTTTCCTGTATAATAACTTTACTATATTTAATACCATGTAAACTCCTTGTATTTTCCATTCTTGCTGATGATTACAGACGACAATTGCGGTTTCGGCGCGTAGCCTGGAGATGTGTTATGGCGTCACCGTTTCAAATATGGGAAGCGGGACGTGACAAGTCCACCGGCCGCTAACAAAAGAATACGGCCCACCGCGTCAAAGCGGAAGGAACGTGCGGGACGTCCTCTCGAGCGTCCGATAACAATTACCGAACAGGCGCCTGAAGCTCGGTCTCGGACATCGCCACCGACACGTCAAGCTCGATCGAAGCAACGAGCTCCTACTCCTACGCCTCCTTCCGACGACGACGACGTGCCAATTGCCCGACTCCTATCACGTCAAGACGATTCTGCTCCATTTGAGGAGGTCGGTCCTTCTAAGGAGCCGGTCCTTCTGAGCCGCCTGTCCGTCCGT
This sequence comes from Iris pallida, assembly GCA_029216955.1. Taxonomy (NCBI): domain Eukaryota; kingdom Viridiplantae; phylum Streptophyta; class Magnoliopsida; order Asparagales; family Iridaceae; genus Iris; species Iris pallida. The sequence continues at coordinate 1,687,253 of JANAVB010035620.1, forward strand.
CCGGTTGCTCAATGTTGGTTTCTTTTGAGAACCATATTGCGTATGAAATATAGAAGAACCCGGTATGTAAATGACGTTTGTAAGTTACCAGTTTAGTATACTATATTTGTATGTATTTCATAATTGATATGTTTTTTGTTGTTCGATATACAGAGGACATATCGTATCCTTAGGGCTGTGAGTCACGGGAAGAAAACCGTGTCCTGGCAGTTTACAAGCTTATCGAAGGCCGTCCGGAGCAAAATCATACCGAGCGGCTTGTACAATTTGGCACAAAACGCCTACCGGACAATAGATAGTGCCCTCATATCCGCTTTTGTGGAGAGATGGCATCCGGAGACCAACACATTTCATCTCCCAGCAGGGGAGATGACCATTACACTTGACGATGTCTACCAGATATTGGAGCTGCCAGTGATCGGGCGCATAATGACCAAAGAACATTACACGAATGAGAAATCCGTGAAATGGTACGAGAAGATCGTCAAGTTCGTCTCAACTCACCTTGGAGTTCCGGCTACGAGTTTTACAACTCTACCAGGCTTCAAGAAGTCGTACGGAATTCCTCTATCATTTCTGGTGGACCAGTTCACGGATATGGACGTGGATGACGATGACGATGATACGGTCGACGCGGTGGCCCGTGCGTATATGTTGTTCGTCCTATGAACGGTCGGCATTTCGGACAAGTCTGGAACGTCGATACATGCTCGGTACATGCTCAACTTATCTGAAGTGGATGACTTCATTGATATATCCTGGGGAAGCGGTATCCTAGCCAATCTTTACCGTGAGCTCGGCATCGCATCCCGTGTCGGGACTAAGACAATGGTCGACTGTCAGACTCTGCTACATGTAAGAAAATATCTAACAATTTAATCTTATATACTTTAATTTGTTGTTTTAATTTTTACTATTCATTTATAAATTGAATAGGCATGGATATACGAGCACTTTCCGATGCTTAGACGGGCTGACGAAAACCCAAAGTTGTTTTCCATAAATAAATTCACTTTATTTATTATGTTTCTGGGAAAATACAACTGTAGGAATCCGATCTAGAAGACGATCGCTTTATCCCTTAGACGATGCGAAGAAGAAAAGCTCTCAAAAATTCGACAGCAATTTAGATATCTATGTATCTGTACAATGAATGAGAAAAGAACTCTATTTATAGAGTCAAAAATAACTGAAAAGATAACTGTCTTCACAACCTGTGCATAGTTGAAAATCACGCAGGATTTAACATATGCAAGGTTATGAGCAGTTACTGGACGTGGCCTGTAACTGTTGGACACATGGCAATCATGCATGAGTCGTGTGCAAGTTACAGGACACGCAGGTGAGAGATCGGTGGCATGGCTGCCACGTACTCCAATTTGATGAAATCTACGCAGGCTTGTTGAGGACAAAATCCATGCAGCCTTGTTGAGGACGAAATCTATGCAGACTTTGGATAGAAGGCTTCAGAATACACGCTAACTGGAAGCAGAAAGCTCAGAATTCACGCAAGCTTGAGGAAGGAACATAGAAGTTCAAAATACACGCAGACTTGAGTCAGAAATGCCAGCTGTCTTGATTCGACGTGCCTCGACTGACACAAAATCTCTGACATTGATTGCCTTGTCAGTCGCATTAAATGACAATAAGCTCTTTTGGTACGCCAACTTGATGAAGGCTGAGCCTTGTTGAAGAAGATTTCGAAAGTCACGCAATAGTCGGCTGTGATCTCTCGAGTTCCGTGCATACGTGGCATACGAGGAGACATTCTTTGACTGTCGTGCTGTCAATCATAATGACACTCTGACAAATGATGAGCTGTCTCTGCGTATATTTGAAGAAATAGTCTGGTAGAATCCAGCGTAACTTTTAAACATTGTCTTGATCAACTCAGCGTGACTTTTAGACTTTGTCCTGATCAACTCAGCGTGACTTTCATTTTTTTTTAGGCCTACAAAACCCCCTTCAAAGTTTTCGAAAAATGATAAATTATTTCGAAATACTTTGAAATCGAGATGATAAAATGAATTTAGTCACGCTGAGATAACTTTAAAGAGAGATTTACTCCGAAATGATTGGATTGTTGGGATTCTGTGCAGTTAGGATCCCGTGCAAAGCTCCTAAATCGAGGCAAATAATGATGTTGTCGTTTGGAATTCTTCATGAGCCTATAAATAAGCCATAAATCACTTCTTTCTTTCTTTACTTGCTTTAGAGAGAGAAAATCCACAGAAGAGAAACTTCATCTTCCTCGACGAACTTCATCTTCCCCGACTTCTTCTTCCCCTTCTCAGCAGCAATGGCTCCTAAGAAAACCGACGCTCAGGCCAAGGGGAAAGCTCCTGCGACTTCCTCGCGTGCCACCAGCGACAGACTCCCTCGACACGAAGTCACGCATCCTCCTATGCAGCGTAAGTGATGGATGGGGATACGAACTGTTGAAGATGACTTGATGAAGATGACTTTGATGAAGATGAACTCCACATAGAAATCTTAGGATCTTAAGACAAATAATGAACTTCAGAAATATATCTCCCCTTCTTAGGGCACAGGATATTAATAAAGTATGCCCCCTCTTTAGGGTCGACCATACTTCACATCTTCGTGTTTACGAAGCTCTGTGTTTCACGCAAATGAGCATGGCTCTCATGACTCTGCGTGATTTTTCATGTATTTGCAGGGATGTCAATGTTTGAATTATTCACGCAGCTTTCATGACTCTGCGTAATTTTTTCATATGTTGGCAGAAATGTCCATGTTGAATTATTCACGCAGCTTTCATGACTCTGCGTGATTTTTCACATGTTGGCAGAGATGTCAATGTTGAATTATTTACGCAGCTTCTGAGAGTCATCCTCTGGATAGATTAGTCTTGATCCGTCAGCGTATTTTTGTCATTTTTACTTAAATGTGATTCTGGCAATGATGCGTGACTTTCATTCTAATCTGTCTGGACTTTGCATGAATTAATCACCTGCGTGAATAAATCATTCAGCGTGCCTTAGTATATCTGTCTGAAGTCTGCGTGACTTATGAAATTTCCTTCGAACACTGCTATACACGCATAAGGCTCGTAGACATAGATTTTACTGAAACACATCTGACCTTGTCTTCTTTTATTTTCTGTAGTGAACATCCGAAGTGAAGAGGCAGATTATGAAGGGCACCTGAGTTTTTCATTTAAATATGATTTATCTCATGTGCAATTTCCTCAGTTTGACCTTCCAGAAGCCAGACTGTCGTTGTTGACAAATCAAGACCATACAACTCTACTCTGTCTGATGAATGGTGAACCCTTTCAGAGTCCTGATTTGGTGTTCCACAAGAAACCAACATTTTTGTTCGGGGATGCCATAGCACAGAAGTCACAACCAAAGGGTATCAGAGAGAAGGTCTGCTTCTATTTCGAAGGTGATGCAAGACAGCTCATGTACTGGCCGAAGGTTTCTAGGGGCTTATCTATCATGAGATTCATGCATGCCAGTTATCCCAGAAAGATGTCCTGGCACTTAACAGAATATCAGCAGGCAAAGGCGAGCCATATCATTTACAGGAAGGAGGGATTCTTCAGTTCCCTAGAGAATCATGTATCCGTATTTCGAGGTTTGAAGCCGAGATGTGTACCACCCGAAGACTCATCAATATTGATGCCATTCAGGACGCCTGTTTTCATAAATGAATTCATGGCAAACGAGAAGGCATTCTACACCATTGATTCGACGCCGAGGATGAACGGCTTAATGAATCAGGAGAACATGAGGTGGAGGACTTTGGTCCATTGGGCTCTGGAGAAGTTTGAGAGTGAGCTGAAGAAGATAAACCTTTATGACGCGATTGTCAATTCCTTCTACGGCTTCAGACCCAACCCCTTTCTGTTCCTGGCCTTGGTTGAGAGGTATAACCACATGACGGGGACATTTATGACTCCCAAAGGGAAGATGGGCTTTGCCCTTCATGAGATGGAATACATCTCGTATCTGCCTTCAGGCACACTACCGTATGATGAATATGTGCCTACGACAGAAGAGCTGAACTTTCTATCGGAGAAGAATCCAGAGATGGTGCACCTGTTTGAAGAGATGATGTGCCATTTCGGTACATGTACTCTATATTATAAAAGTTCTAAAGATGAAGCCGGCTGCCACATCCAGAAGTGGATGTCTTATCTTTTCATGAATCGTAAGAAAGATGAGAAAAAGATAAATGAGAAGAGAAAGTATCAAATTAACTCCTTCAGGTCTCTCTCTGAGAGTGAAATCATTTATCTACTAGAGAAGTATGACTGCAAGGATTTCACGATCAATGAAGACTGGTATGAGCTTAAAGCTGGAACCACCTTCAGTTCGTATGTGAGACAGAGTGGAAAGACTCTGTCAAGGAACGGTCATTTAGCCGGATTCCTATCTCTTTGGTTAAGAAGATTCGTCGTTCCTGGCTCCAGCTCTCTGGACAGAATACATAGAGGCGTTATTTTTGCAGCAGTGCGCCTTATGTATGGTTATAAGATAGACTTATTATCAGTGATGACCTGTAGGCTGAACGCAGGTCTTCGGAATTTTGTAACCAATATGCTATCTAATCAGAGGAGGATGACCGATGAATTCCCAAGAGTAGAGATGCCCTTCACATATCTATATGGTTGGCTTCTTCTCCATCACGACGGTCTGATACCTCCGGGAGCAGGAGGGAGTGGCAGTCTCTTTTTGGAGAAGTACTCCGGAGAAACTTTCTGGAAGGTTCACACTCTTCTAGAATGCAGAAATATTCTGAATCGAGCATCACATTGGTCCATTCAATGTGTCCCTCCACCACTGGGTTATGAGAGCATGCCCTTGAATATGATAGACGGAGATAAAGGGCACAGGCTAGATGATGTAGCCTTTCAGTGGTTGCAGAGAATCCGGCCCTCTCATCTGGTATACCGTCATGAAGAAATGACGTATCTGGAGCCGTATCTACCGAGCCGATTTGCCAGGCAGTTCGGATATGACCAACTTCATGTTGGAAATGCCACCACCTGCCTTTCTGCTCGTGGAGGGCTTATTGACGGAGCGCGGGCCTGGAGATACTTCGCGGCTAGAGATACAAAAGCTGTATTCTCTATGCCTAATCCTTTATCCAGCACGGGGACGAAGATGCTTTACACATATGCTCGCTTTTATGTTTCGTCAAGCACCTTCATGCCGAGTTTCCATCTGAAGACTTTTGTTGCGGAAGACGACCCAGCTCCATCAAAGAGGTCGAAGAAGAAGATTGTTATTCAACGATTTTCTCCGAAACCTGAAGATGAGACAGCAGAGGTTGAGCCCCTATATGACTTATTTCAAGAGCGAAATTTTCCTGATGAAGTTCTTCCTCCCATATTTGTATCCCTTTCTAAGAGGAAGCGAAGTGATGAATCTGAGACAGTCTCCAAAAAGAGTACTAAGTCTCAGACATCTAAGAAGAAGAAGAAAGGGGTCTCAGTAACTGCCACTTCATCTTTAGGTGGCATCTCAGTTGACGAAGATGACGCCGCTGATAAATACGAAGATACAGATGAAGACGATGCTCCTTTAATAACAAGGAGGTCGAGAGGCAGGTACGTCAAGAAGACCGTCGGCAAAATGAAGGGCAATAAACTCCTGGAAACGATTATGAGTGGAGGGGTCTTGCCAGAGATCAATGAAGCGGCTTCCACTGAGAAAACAGAATCTGATTATGTTCATCTTCCAGCAACTTCAGCTGAACGGACTGAGGTAGAGTCCACTCGAGCTCAGGAAACGACTGCTCCGACAATAAGTGGAGTAGCTACTGAACCCTTAGAGATGAGGATGATCCCTTTTGAGCATGGGACAGAGGGCGTCATCCAGGCATTGGATGACCAGATTGAATATTCTGAAGAAGAACCAGCCCCGGCAGAAGTTATGAAACAACCGGAAGTTCCAGAAACTCAGGTTGAAGAAAACATTTCTTTGGCCAGAGGCGATGAAGACGTGCCAACGTCCGAGCTATCAGCTGCTGATGACTTGTTGAAGAATGTTTGTAAAGACATCATTCTTCGAACTGATATTCCAGAAAAGACTGAACCGGCAGTCAATACTGAGCTTGCTATCATTACTGTTCCTGAGATTCATTCATCTCAAGGAATAGATGAAGATGTGAACATCATGGACTCCGGATCAGAGACTCATCCTGAAGCTGGGGATGAAAAAGAGTCTGAAGAAGAAGAAGAAGCTGAAGAAGGAGAGGATTGGCATGCTGGCACTTCTACTCATTATGATGAAGATAAAGTCAGAGGGAACAGAATGGAACTCAGCTCTGAACCTGCTCAATCTCCGGACAACGCTCCAGCGCTCAGTAATTCTAGAGCTGGAAGCAGTCACATGAAGCAGGTGTCGGACACCATCATGGACCGGCTACGAGAAGACGCAAGACTCCCTCAATATATAGAATATGAACCTCAGCCTGGTAGAATTTTATTTCAAATTCTGTTTCTATTGTTTCTTTTTCTTTATATGCTGATTATTTTTTTCTTTGACTAGTAGGAACTGCTGCAGCAATGAGCTCGACTCATGTTCCACTTATTCAAACTGAGGTTGATGAAGGGAGCTCGCATTTGCCAACTTCTCCAACGGCACATACTTCAATTCCCAGGATAGAAAACGTACAAGCTTCTTCTTCAATAATGACAGCAACTCCTGGGTTTGAGACAGGATTGGCAAGGACTCTGGGGATGTATTCAGATATCATCTATTCATATCTGGATACGTACTCCAGGCGTTTCTTGAAAGACAAAACTATGCCCTTCTCTGAGCTCCGAACGGTGGTCAATTTCTCGCTCCTGGCATTGCGACATGCTGGCTGCGAATCTCAATGTATCTTCTTCGAACATCTCCTGGATGAACTAGAGATAACCTTTCGAAAATATTGGGAAACTAAGAAGGAAGATATTCAATCTTTAACTGTGGCTGAGATCAGTCAATTGGAGCATGAGGCCCAGGTCCAGCAAGCTGCATTAGAAGAATTTCTTGCTTCTTCATCTGAGAAGTTAGTAGAAAAGGGTGAAGAAATATTAGCTACTCGTCAGAGAGTAGAACTTCTGGAGAAGGATGAAATGTCAAAAGCTGAAGAGCTCAAGAAGTTGAAAGAGGAACTGACTCGTCTTCAGGAGCGAATTGCCCTCATGGAAAAGGAGCAAGCTGAAGTCATTACTGCTCGTATATCTGAAACTAAATGTTGTCAACTTCTTCAACAAGAGCGAGAGCAGATGCAGGCAGAGCAAATTGAAGAAGTTAACTGTCGCCAATCTGCTATTATCACTTTTGATGAACAAAATGTCACAGTCGAAGCAGCAGAAAGAGTTCGCAAAGCTCATGATGAGAAAATGAGTACTATACTTGATCGTATTAAGGAGCTAATAACTCCTAATAAATAGATCTCTTATATTTTCACTTGTAATCAATATTTTGATTTTGAATGAAGACGAATGAGAACTTTTGATCTGATTTTTAACTTTGTTGTTTTGATAATGATATATTTATAGAAAATATGTTCAGAGGTAAATAATACATGACACATTTCTATAGAATAGAATATACAAATGAACTTTGTAATTCTATCAGATGATATTAAACCAGAGATGATCTTAGTTTAATACTGATTAGAAAAAATAGAATTCAGACATAAAAATATCTTTGAACTCATTTTTTTATGATCTTTGGACTCGAGAATCAAAAGACTAGATATCATTTTCATAAATATGATACTGACATGGATGATGAACGATGATGAATCGTAAATGTATGTGGGATGAACGGGAAAACCGATAAATGATGGAATGAACGGATAAACCGTCAAAAATGAATGAAAATGAACGGATGAACCGTCAGATGATGATGAATGAACGGGTTAACCGTCGGATTATAATAAACGGGCGAACCGTCGGATGAATGTGATAAATGAACGGATGAACCGTCAGGCATTAATGAATGGGCGAACCGTCGGATGAATGTGATAAATGAACGGATGAACCGTCAGGCATTAATGAACGGGCGAACCGTCGAAACGATTATGAGTGGAGGGGTCTTGCCAGAGATCAATGAAGCGGCTTCCACTGAGAAAACAGAATCTGATTATGTTCATCTTCCAGCAACTTCAGCTGAACGGACTGAGGTAGAGTCCACTCGAGCTCAGGAAACGACTGCTCCGACAACAAGTGGAGTAGCTACTGAACCCTCAGAGATGAGGATGATCCCTTTTGAGCATGGGACAGAGGGCGTCATCCAGGCATTGGATGACCAGATTGAATATTCTGAAGAAGAACCAGCCCCGGCAGAAGTTATGAAACAACCGAAAGTTCCAGAAACTCAGGTTGAAGAAAATATTTCTTTGGCCAGAGGCGATGAAGACGTGCCAACGTCCGAGCTATCAGCTGCTGATGACTTGTTGAAGAATGTTTGTAAAGACATCATTCTTCAAACTGATATTCCAGAAAAGACTGAACCGGCAGTCAATACTGAGCTTGCTATCATTACTGTTCCTGATATTCATTCATCTCAAAGAATAGATGAAGATGTGAACATCATGGACTCCGGATCAGAGACTCATCCTGAAGCTGGGGATGAAAAAGAGTCTGAAGAAGAAGAAGAAGCTGAAGAAGGAGAGGATTGGCATGCTGGCACTTCTACTCATTATGATGAAGATAAAGTCAGAGGAAACAGAATGGAACTCAGCTCCGAACCTGCTCAATCTCCGAACAACGCTCCAGCGCTCAGTAATTCTGGAGCTGGAAGCAGTCACATGAAGCATGTGTCGGACACCATCATGGACCGGCTACGAGAAGACGCAAGACTCCCTCAATATATAGAATATGAACCTCAGCCTGGTAGAATTTTATTTCAAATTCTATTTCTACTGTTTCTTTTTCTTTATATGCTGATTATTTTTTTCTTTGACTAGTAGGAACTGCTGCAGCAATGAGCTCGACTCATGTTCTACTTATTCAAACTGAGGTTGATGAAGGGAGCTCGCATTTGCCAACTTCTCCAGTGGCACATACTTCAATTTCCAGGATTGAAAACGTACAAGCTTTTTCTTCAATAATGACAGCAACTCCTGGGTTTGAGACAGGATTGGCAAGGACTCTGGGGATGTATTCAGATATCATCTATTCATATCTGGATACGTACTCCAGGCGTTTCTTGAAAGATGAAACTATGCCCTTCTCTGAGCTCCGAATGGTGGTCAATTTCCCGCTCCTGGTATTGCGACATGCTGGCTGCGAATCTCAATGTATCTTCTTCGAACATCTCCTGGATGAACTAGAGATAACCTTCCAAAAATACTGGGAAACTAAGAAGGAAGATATTCAATCTTTAACTGTGGCTGAGATCAGTCAATTGGAGCATGAGGCCCAGGCCCAGCAAGCTGCATTAGAAGAATTTCTTGCTTCTTCATCTGAGAAGTTAGTAGAAAAGGGTGAAGAAATATTAGCTACTCGTCAGAGAGTAGAACTTCTGGAGAAGGATGAAATGTCAAAAGCTGAAGAGCTCAAGAAGTTGAAAGAGGAACTGACTCGTCTTCAGGAGCGAATTGCCCTCATGGAAAAGGAGCAAGCTGAAGTCATTACTGCTCGTATATCTGAAACTGAACGTTGTCAACTTCTTCAACAAGAGCGAGAGCAGATGCAGGCAGAGCAAATTGAAGAAGTTAACCGTCGCCAATCTGTTATTATCACTTTTGATGAACAAAATGTCACAGTCGAAGCAGCAGAAAGAGTTCGCAAAGCTCATGTTGAGAAAATGAGTACTATACTTGATCGTATTAAGGAGCTAATAACTCCTAATAAATAGATCTCTTACATTTTCACTTGTAATCAATATTTTGATTTTGAATGAAGACGAATGAGAACTTTTGATCTGATTTTTAACTGTGTTGTTTTGATTATGATATATTTATAGAAAATATGTTCAGAGGTAAATAATACATGACACATTTCTATAGAATAGAATATACAAATGAACTTTGTAATTCTATCAGATGATATTAAACCAGAGATGATCTTAGTTTAATACTGATTAGAAAAAATAGAATTCAGACATAAAAATATCTTTGAACTCAATTTTTCATGATCTTTGGACTCGAGAATCAAAAGACTAGATATCATTTTCATAAATATGATACTGACATGGATGATGAACGATGATGAATCGTAAATGTATGTGGGATGAACGGAAAAACCGATAAATGATGGAATAAACGGATAAACCGTCAAAAATGAATGATAATGAACGGATGAACCGTCAGATGATGATGAATGAACGGGTTAACCGTCGGATTATAATGAACGGGCGAACCGTCGGATGAATGTGATAAATGAACGGATGAACCGTCAGGCATTAATGAACGGGCGAACCGTCGGATGAATGTGGTAAATGAACGAATGAACCGTCAGGCATTAATGAACGGGCGAACCGTCGGCTGAATGTGTCGCTTCATTATTTGAGGAACTTCTGCCTATAAATATAGCAGAAATCTGACAAGAACGAACACTTCTACTCTTCAACATAAAAATGTCGTCTGAAGAAGCATCCAGGAAGGCTAAAATCGCCCCGAAGGTTCAGAAGGGCACTGAAGAACGCCCTGCCGATCCAGTTCAGCCGAAGGAGGTAGAAGCAGGCGAAGGTTCGTCTACACCCAAGCCACCACGAGATATTCTGGACTTTCTGCTTGATCCAGGAAGGACTGAAGAAGAGGAAGCCATGAGGATGGCTGCTTGCAAATTTCTCGTGGGTTCCAGCAAAGAAGTTTTCAGCTCTTTTGCTGATCGCGTTTTCTAGAAGGACGGCAGCGGTCCGCGTCCAAATGTAGAGAAGGATGATAGTGACCTTCTTTAATATCATGTACTATCATATGATGAAATAACATTTGAATTTTATTCATGAACTTGAACTTTGTCTGATGATTTACAAGTATTTATATTTATACATAATACTTTTTAAGGAATTTGCCATTAATAGGCATCATAGCAATTCGACCATCCAGTTCTAAGAGTTGATAAGCTCCATTTGAGAAAACTCTGCTCACAACATAGGGACCTTCCCACTTTGCGTCGAATTTGCCTTTGCTCATATGAGTCATAGTCATAGGACGTCTGACTGTTAGAACAAGTTCTCCTTTTTGATATGCTCGAACTCTGACTTTCTTGTTAAAAGCTCTTGAGATTCTAGCTTGATAGAATTCGATATTCTGTTGAGCAGATAATCGCTTTTCATCCAGAGCTTCTAATTCCTGAAGTCGAAGACGATCATTATTCTCGGTGGTAAGTTCATTAGCGATTGCTATCCTTAAAGAAGGAATTTGAATCTCTAATGGAAGAACAGCTTCGCATCCATACACCAGAGAGAAAGGTGTACATCTAGTAGCATTACAAACTGTAGTACGGTAAGCCCACAAACATTCACCGAGTTTCTTACTCCAATTACGTTTGTTAGTAGAGACAAACTTCTTTAAGAGTTTGATGATGGTCTTGTTGAAAGCTTCTGCTAATCCGTTAGCTGCCGGATTATATGCGGTAGAAGCCACATTGTTGATTCGATGATCGTCACAGAATCGAGTAAATTTTTGGCTGACGAATTGTGGTCCATTATCATGAATAATGCGTCGGGGAACACCAAATCTGTAGATGACATGATGCTTGATAAAGTTGATGACATTGGAAGTTTTGACTTCAGATAAAGGAATAGCTTCGGCCCATTTGGAGAAATAATCAGTTATTGCGAGAATAAACCGATGACCTTTTGATGACGGCGGATTGATCGGACCGATAATGTCCATGCCCCAAGCTTCGAAGGGCCATAATGCTGCCGTTGGATGTAGAAATTCTGAGGGTTGATGAATAAAATCTGCATGGATTTGACAAGCTTTACACTTCCTTGCATATTCGATGGCATCTGATACCATAGTGGGCCAATAATAACCCATACGTCGAATACGGTCTTGAAGTTTTGGTCCAGGATGATGTGCTCCACAAATTCCATCATATGCTTCGCGAATAATTTGTTGAGCCTCATCACCGGCAATACATCGAAGAAGTAAACCATCATAAGCTCGACGATATAAGGTTTTTGTAGTATGATTGTAATAGAATCTGAGTGATCGTCGTCTGACAGATGCTGCCTCACTCGGATTATCTGGAAGAATATCATACAATACGAAATCTAAGAAAGGAAGTCTACAATCTTTATCCGTATTCTAAGTCTCAGCTGAATTACTGAAGATGAATTCCATGCTAGAATCAGATAAAGATGATAATGATTTATGACTTAATCCAAACCCTCTTGTTGCATTGACATCATGAGATATTGATTCTTCAATGTCAACTGGAAGTCCTAAAGTTAGATTGTTTTCGAGATGAAATAATTCTCGATTGCAGACAACAATCATTTGTTGATGTCTAATTGGAATAGCTAACACTGCCGCAAGATTAGCAAGAGCATCAGCTTCTGTGTTACATGCTCGCCTAACATGCTCAATGAAGAAGCCATAGATATAGCCGATCTATGATAAAGAACTAGATCTTGATGGCGAACTTCATAAGTACCCCTTATCTGATTGACAATGAGTTTAGAATCTCCATACGCTTCCAAATGTTGAATATTCAGATGTTTAGCGAGTTGAAGACCAATAAGCAGTGCATTGTACTCAGCTACGTTGTTTGAACATGGTTGATCGAGAGAATAAGCTCTTTGGATAGCAAGACCTTCTGGCGACACAAGAACGATTCCAACCCCAGCGACAATGTCACCATTAGGACCTATTCTTGAAGCTCCATCAAAGAATAGACGCCAAGTAAGATCTTCTTCAGCAATTTGGTTTGAATCTAGGACTTCATCTGGGATTTCATCATAGAGTTTTGAATTTTCTGGAATTGAATGAGCAGCCAGAAAATCAGCTAAAGCTTGTCCTTGGACTGATTTCTGAGGGATATAGTACATATCATACTGAGCAAGTAAGATTCTCCAGTTAGCCAATCGAGAATTTAAAACACTGGGTTTCTTCATCATGACCCGTATAGGATTGATCCTGGAAATGACATGAATGGTCTGGCCAATGATATAATGTCGTGTCTTTTGGACAGCGAACATCAGGGCTAGACATTCTTTTTCGACCGGTGAATATCGAGGTTCAGCTCCGGTCATAGTACGACTGAGATAGTAAATGGCTTGTTCATGACCATTTTTATTCTTTTGAGCGAGCAGTGCACCCAATGAATGACTCGTTGCTCGGGTATATAGGAGGAACGGTATTCCTGAGATGGGAGGTACCAATACTGGGGGGCTCATCAGATATTATTTTATATCATCGAATGCTTTCTGACATTCATCATTCCTGTCACGACCCACACCCGGATATACGGGTACGAATACGTAGACGACGCCCAGCCTACGCCGCAGTATCGGCGGTAGAACGCTGTCTAGTACCCAATAAATATACACCACGTCTAGAAGGCCTATAACTATAAATATACTCTAGTCACATCACAACAGCTAGGGATGATAAGACAAGAAAGATAACTAAAGCACAAGAACAACTAGAAACTACTAGAAGGAATCATAAGACAGGAAATAAGAAGGAAAATAAGACAACTAAGGATAACTACCAGGCAACTCACATAGAAGAATAGTGAGATCCCCTCAGCTAGCAACATCATGAAGTCCACTAATGGCACAACTACTCCTAAAATATTATCAACGGTATCCTGTCAGGAAAATGAGCAAGTACAAGCACTAACAGCAGTTCCATGTGAATTGATAAATTCTATAAGAGACAGTATAATGAACTACAAGACAAAGATATATGAAGACTTGGGAACCGTTCGGAAGCTGAGTTACAACCCTTAAACCAAACAAGGACCGGGGTTGTAACTCTTCTCCCGAACAGAGCTTAGTCTCCAATCAAGGTACAATATAATGGCATATAGAACATGTGAGTAATCTGAATATCATAGCATGGTGAGAAAGTACTGAATGTAGAACAGAATAGGATATATGATAAGATAAAGTAAATATAAAATGTGCCTAGAATATTATAGCATAATGTGATCGGTATGGGTCAAGATCAGGCTTCCAGCCGACCGGCTACAAGTACGTGGACTCGGCCCGGCTGGGATGGTAAGCTATGGAGCAAGTAGTAGCACATGTCAGGCTATACCCATCGTGAGGTGAGGGTATAGCTATGATACAAGTAGTAACTCAAGGTGGGCATTGATCATACTATCTATAATATTCTCCATCCCCGAGTAGTATACGGATCCGGACATAACACGTCATGGCACGAGATTCCCTAAGAAGGTAGCTACTCCTTCTCAGGAATCGGTGTCAATACAAGTACAAGAACAAGATCGAGCAAGTACCAGTATCCCAAGAAAATCCAAGAATGACATCTCATGACAGGAATCCGGTATATACTAGTCCGTGAACTATCGTGACTGAGAATCAAGTAAGACACTACGACTGAATCGGATATAGCAGATATCAAGACAATGAAAACTATCAGTGAGCCTGCGGTCCTGAGCTGTCAATGGGGTCGATGCTCAGAGTGATGCCACAGACCTAAAGATAAGATATATATAAACTAATTAGGGTTCAACAGTGTTACGCTTGATTCTATAGTATAAGCTACGCAATCTAGGTCAGACTCAGTCCACTAAGTCAAACTAGGCCACAATAAGTCAAACCAAGTCAAACTAGGTCAAACTGGGTCAATGGTTGACTTACAGTTGACATTTAGTCAACTGGTCAACTATGGTCAACTCTAGGTTAAACTAGGTCAAATGTTGACTCTACTTCGACGTTCAGTCAAAGCAGTCAACCATGGTCAAACAGGGTCAAGGCTAGTCTCTATAAACATCTACGGGGTCAACACATTCAATTTCAGTGAATGTGAAATCACCGGAATTGATGGAACTCAAAATACCACAAAAGGAGAAGAATTATAATAATAGGGTGAAAACCTACAGAAGTTGTCGGATGGTGAAACAACCATCACCAACGTGTCCAGAATGGTCAAATCAGCTAGGATAGCCTGTCCAAAAGTCCAATTTGGACACATGAGCAAAAAGGTAATTTCGGGCCAAAGTGGTATCCGCCGTTGGACACACTTTGCACCGAAAAATGTGCCAAAATAAAGTGCACAAAATCTAACAAATTATATGTCCACGAATCCAGAATGACGATACGAATCCAACGGTATATCCAGAATTGAATTTCGTTGACCCGATCTCAAATTGGTCCGCTGACCAGGACATTGAAATTTCAATTTGCACGGAAAAGCGTGTCGGAGCTAATGTCCTCAAAACTCAGCAAATTATATGTCAACGAGTCCAGAATGACGATACAAACTCAACGATATATCCGGAATTGGATTCCGACGAGTCGAACTCAAAATGACCCGCTGACCCGGATATTGGTATTCGACTTGCACCGAAATGCGTGCCGGAACCAATATCCACTAAAACCTAGTAAATTATATGTCAACGAGTCCAGAATGACGATACAAACTCAACGGTATATCCGGAATTGGATTCCGATGAGCCGGCGTCAAAAAGTCCCGTTGACTCAGAAAGTGGGACCCGCTTTGCACCGAAATATGTGCCAGGGCCCACGTTCTCCAAATCAAGCAAACTTTATATGAAAACATGCCAGAACGACGCCACGAGTCTACTGGTGGTGTCAGAAATTGAATCCGGAGTCCCGGGTTCAAAAGTAGAATTTAACAAGTGCAACACTAAGAATTCGAACGGCCAACTTTGGCGTCGAATTCGACCGACCTAACAAGCTCAAACTGAAATAAAATCTAAAGGGGGCAGGAAGAGGGTTATACCAGCTGTGCACCGGAACTGGTAGCGCACAAAACGGAGCTGATACGGCGAAGATACGAACCCACGAAGTTGGCATCGCAAAACTGTCCAAAAATAGTACAAATTAAAATGTCAACTTGGTTGCCGGTTTTGATGTATCAAACGATAAAATTAACGGACGAAAATTGACAGGGATGAAGCTGGATATACCGAAATTGTGACGGAACAAAACAGTCGCCGATCCAACGGTCGGATCTCTGGGAAAATGTGCACGAAGTCGCTGCGACGGAGCGCCAAAATGAACTCGATTTCGCGTGCGTCACGACGGGACGTCGTGCAAAACGCACGAATCGCCTCGACGGCACGTCCCGGAGGACGGTGGCCGTCAGGGAAGGTTCGCCGGGGTGAGGGGGCGCACGGTCAGGGGCCACGGCGGCCCACGCGGCGGCGCGGCGGCGCACGACGGCGGCCCGCGCGCGTGCGCATGCGTGCCGGTGCAGCCGCTGCTGTGTCGTCCACTGCTGTCCGGTGGCACAGGGATGGCCAGGCGGTGCGGGGACGGCCAGACTGGCCACGGCGAGGCATGGCGGTGGCCTAGGAGTTCCGGCCAGGGCTCGGGTTGGCTGGGATAAGGTGGTGGTGGCGAATTTGATCCATGGAGGAGAAGAAAGGAAGTAGGAGGAGAGGAGGAGGAAGTGGAGGAGGGGAGAGGTGGTCGACGGCCACACTCGGCCAGGGAAGGTCGGAGCTCCAGCCATAGAGGCTGGGCTCGGGTGATGAAGGAGTGCTGTGGTGGTGTTGGTGTTGTAAAAGGAAGAGAGAGAGAGGGAGTTTTAATTTATGTGTGTGTATATATAAATATATATAGAAAGGAGAGAGAGAGAGTTTGAATTAGAGTGAGAGATATTTGAAAGAGATGGGGGTGAAGTCGGCTGATGTGAGAGGGGGCTTGTGTGTGATGGGGGGGTGAGTATAAGGAGAGGTGAGGGGTGAGTGAGGGTTATATGTGTGTGGGCGTGAAGTGAGATATTTAGAGAGAGATAGATAGATAGATCTTATTAGAGAGAGAGGGGAGAGAGAAAGTAGAGAGAAGGGGAGGTCGACTGTGAAGGGTATGGGCTGGTGGAGAGAGGGTGAGGATGATAGAGAGAGAGTTATCTAGAGAGAGAGAGAGAGAGAAAGAAAGTTAAATATATATGTATATATATTATATGTATATATATAGGTGTATATATATACAAGGAGAGAAATAGATATTTTGAGTAGGGAAGAAGGCAATTACAATAGTGAGATATAGGGGTAGTCATGACAGGGGTTACACCAAATTGGGTTGGGTGTTGGGCCAAGTTTGGACAAGCTTGGGACCAAGATTTAATTAAAATAATAATTTTAACTATTTAAAATCATGAACAAAATTGGAGCACAAGGAAAATCAATTCGATGGCGCGCAAGTGGCACGTGCATAGTTTACTCAAAACAGGCTAGGGCCATATATTAGGTCGACTGGATTGGACCGATATCGGGCCCGAAAATTAAGTTGGAAATTAAATCACGAATTACGGCAGACGATAAATTGGTCTAAATTGACCCGAAGTTGCGCGAATCAAATGGAGCACAAGAGAACAAGTTCGAGTGGGACACGATATATCACTGTAAAGATAATCTCGTCTACTACAAACTCCAAGAAGGAAGTTTCCAGATACTGCCATCCCTGATGCTCTAGAATTCCAAGTCACGGTAAAGAGCATTTAAAGATCAAAATTAATTATATAGAAATGAATTATTGAAAATAATTTATTAGAAATTTCGAAAAAATAATTCGGAAAATTCAGGGGGCTTACAATTCCAGACAAAAGAAATACCTTTCTTCATAAGTTTATTGAATGGTCTGCAGCGTCCTGAAAGATTAGAGATGAATCTCCTGATATAAGCGATCCTTCCTTGAAATCCTCGTAGCTCTTTTAAGGTGCGTGGAGGACGCATCTCTTGGATGACTTTGATCTTCTCGGGATCTACGTGTATACCTTTCGAGGTAATGACGAAGCCGAGAAATTTGCCACTAGAGACGCCTAAGAAGGACTTAGTAGGGTTCATCCTTAATTGATGCCGACGCATTAGATCAAATATAGTTTTTAAATCTTGGATGTGATCCTCTTTTTGTCGACTTTTGACTGCAATATCATCAACGTAGCATTCGACTGTTTTCCGCAAATGTTCACGGAATATAGTGCTCATAGCTCGTTGATAAGTTGCTCCTGCATTCTTGAGACCGAATGGCATCACTGTATAACAGTATGTACCGATCGGTGTTCTGAAGGAAGTGTGTTTCTCGTCATCTGGAAACATTTTAATCTGATTGTACCCAGAATACCCGTCCATGAATGACATCCGTTCAAACCCACAGGTATTATCGATCATAACATCAGTAATTGGTAGAGGGAATTCGTCTTTAGGACATGCCGCATTGAGATCGCGGTAGTCTATGCATACTCTGCATCTGGATTTCTTGCTTTTGTTCCCGATTGGTATGGTTTTTTGACACCAGAAGTGCTTCCTAAACGGGTTTGATTAAGTTTTGCTCTTAGATCAGTTGGAGGTAACACATTGGTTTTTGAAACTTAGAGTTTTCCTTCCATTGATCTGGATATTTGCAGAGAAGAAAGAGTTGAACCATCCCCTTGATTAGGAGTTGGTAACAGACCCTCTTTTATAGACAAATTTTGTGCCCAATTCGAAGAAGTCGTAGAAGAAGACATTAAGAAATGTTTCTTCTTAGACTTATTCAAGTTTTGAGACATAGAAGGAAGAGTAGTCAAAAGACCATCTCCTTTTCTTTGACTAACAAAACTGTCAGTCAAAGCTGTTCCTGAAGTAAACACTACAAGAGCAGAAGAAACAACTAAAGAGTTATTTCTTTTCGAAGGGACTTTGTGAGCCATTTATGGAGGAGTTCTAGCAAGACCACCCCCAGTTCTAGTAGAACTTGGCAAAGAAGAAGAGATAGCTAAAGAGCTATTCTTCTTAGAGTATGCTGGTGACAATTTGGCTAAGGAGCCAGTATTGTCAGCGTATAAAGTCTTGGCTAAAGAGCCAGATTTTGGTACGTACACTGAGTCAGAGAGAATTGACTTGTTGGATGACGTATGAGGAATACACGCTAAAACAGGCTTGATTAAAGAACCAGTGCTGTTAGCGTGACTTTTGAATTTAGAAATACACGCTGGAACAGATTTGGCTAAGGAGCCAGTGCTGTCAGCATGACTATTGACTTTGAGATTGCACGCTGGAACAGGCTTGGCTAAGGAGCCAGTGCTGTCAGCGTGACTTTTGACTTTGAGATTGCATGCTGGAACAGGCTTGGCTAAGGAGCCAGTGCTGCCAGCGTGACTTTTGACTGCTGTCGTCTTCGAGCACACAAGAGCGTGCGTGCTTGCAGTAGAGTCCTTGCCAGTGTTAGGAGTAGACACTGTGGCAGAAACTTCACCATTGGTTGCCAACAGATTCTTAGGGACGTAGACAGATCGTCTCTTCGACTTGGCAGTGGTGATGGAGGCTGAAGTGGGCTTGCCACCCTTAGCCCGCTGCATTTCTTCGTAAGCGAGTTGATCGAATTGGATCGATATCACCTTCTTCGTCGAACCGACTGACGAAGTGTCGCATTGAGTTGTTGCCATCTCAGAAGAGATGGTTTCCCCAACAGAGTCGCCAATTTGTTTCCATAAATAAATTCACTTTATTTATTGTGTTTCAAGAAAAATACAACTGTAGGAATCCGATCTAGAAGACGATCGCTTTATCCCTTAGACGATGCGAAGAAGAAAAGCTCTAAAAAATTTGACAACAATTTAGATATCTATGTATCTGTACAATGAATGAGAAAAGAACTCTATTTATAGAGTCAAAAATAACTGAAAAGATAACTGTCTTCACAACCTGTACATAGTTGAAAATCACGCAGGATTTAACATATGCAAGGTTATGAGCAGTTACTGGACGTGGCCTGTAACTGTTGGACACATGGCAATCGTGCATGAGTCGTGTGTAAGTTACAGGACACGCAGGTGAGAGATCGGTGGCATGGCTGCCACGTACTCCAATTTGATGAAATCCACGCAGGCTTGTTAAGGACGAAATCCACGTAGCCTTGTTGAGGATGAAATCCACGCAGACTTTGGATAGAAGGCTTCAGAATACACGCTAACTGGAAGCAGAAAGCTCAGAATTCACGCAAGCTTGAGGAAGGAACATAGAAGTTCAAAATACATGCAGACTTGAGTCAGAACTGCCAGCTGTCTTGATTCGACGTGCCTCGACTGACACAAAATCTCTGACATTGATTGCCTTGTCAGTCGCATTAAATGACAATAAGCTCTTTTGGTATGCCAACTTGATGAACGCTGAGTCTTGTTGAAGAAGATTTCGAAAGTCACGCAATAGTCGGCTGTGATCTCTCGAGTTCCGTGCATACGTGGCATACGAGGAGACATTCTTTGACTGTCGTGCTGTCAGTCATAATGACACTCTGACAAATGATGAGCTGTCTCTGCGTATATTTGAGGAAATAGTCTGGTAGAATCCAGCGTAACTTTTAAATATTGTCTTGATCAACTCAGCGTGACTTTTAGACTTTGTCCTGATCAACTCAGCGTGACTTTCATTTTTTTTGAGGCCTACAAAAGTAACTTGAACACCTTCCTAGAGTGTGTCGATGGAGGCCATCCCAGTTGGAAACCAAAAATTGGCAAACATTGGCTTCCATTCGTGAAGTATTAGACAGTTTGGTGCCAGAAGAGGTACCAATTTTTGACTAATTTTTTCATGTTGATTTTGTTTTGTTGTTAACTGTTTTCCTACAGATTTTTTGGAATCCATACCGGGATTTACGTGAGCTGAATCGTGAGGTCCAACCAGTTTCTTTATTTCATGGCATGATCACATGCTATGAAATCACGGAGCCGTACATGCCCGATATAGTACTTCGTCAGTTTGGCTTCGTGCAAACTGTGCCGAAGCGCACACTACGGCTGTTGGAGCCTCCGTGCGGAACCCAACCTTTAAGTTACAAACTGGCAAAATTCGACTGGATGACCGACTTTTACTCGGAGTGGCAACGACATGTACTTCGGGAATCTGAAATACGACCGGTCACCCAGATGGCCGACTGCAGCGAGGACTACATGCAGTACTTCCTAGGGGTCGGACATCCTAAGTTGTCGAACCCTACTAATCCGGGTCCCATGGCCGTCGGAGCAATTGGAGCTCTTCCTTCCAAAAATATCTTGTATGCTGGGTTGGTGAGGATGGTGAGTTCCGTATTTGTAATAAGACTGAGATTTCCATGTTTGTAGACTTAATTCATTTATACTTTTATTTTCAGTCTCAAAGGGTGAAGGAATTGGCGCAGACACTCCGGAGAGGTTGCCGAAGTGTCACTTGTGTCACGGTCGCCAACGAGCTTGATCGCATCGAGGACGTGGTCGACTTCTCCTTCATGAACAATAGGGAGTCTCGTTCAAAGGCCCGACATGATATGTAGATGGATTTCGATATTTTTCTTGTTTCAAACTTAAGTTGGATGTAGAATAGTTACGTACTTGTGATGAATTATTGTGGATATTTTGCTTGTTTGAAACTTAATTTGGATGTGGAATGTTCGGGACTAAGTAGTTGTGATGAATTATTGTAGTTGTGATGAATTTATTGTAGTTGGATTATTTAGTTTTTGTGATGAATCTTAAGTTGTGAAGAATTATTGTTGTTTATGTACTTGTGATAAATTATTCTTTTTAATGTAAAAGTATCTGTATCAGGACTGCAAGCACCCTGGCAGTCCTACTTCAATGTAGGACTGCCAATGGGGTGGCAGTCCTAACTATGAAACTCTGTGACAATTTGATTCACACAATCAAATCATCACAGAGTTTCACAGTTAGGACTGCCACACCCATGGCAGTCCTACACTGAAGTAGGACTGCCAGGGTGATGGCAGTCCTAACTAAAACTTGCTAACACACACCCATGGCAGTCCTACACTGAAGTAGGACTGCCAGGGTGATGGCAGTCCTAACTAAAACTTGCTAACAACAAGTTTTAGTTAGGACTGCCATCACCCTGGCAGTCCTACTTCAGTGTAGGACTTCCATGGGTGTGGCAGTCCTAACTCGCAAACTCTATGATGATTTGATTCACACATGAAAATCATCACAGAGTATTAGAGTTAGGATTGCCACACCCATGGCAGTCCTACAATGAAGTAGGACTGCCAGGGAGCTGGCAGTCCTATGTTACAACAAGTTTTAGTTAGGACTGCCAGCTCCCTGGCAGTCCTACTTCAGTGTAGGACTGCCATGGGTGTGGCAGTCCTAACTATGAAACTCTATGATGATTTGATTCACACATAAAAATTATCACAGAGTATTAGAGTTAGGACTGCCACACATATGGCAGTCCTACACTGAAGTAGGATTGCTAGGGAGCTGGCAGTCCTAACTAAAAATTGCTGTAACAACAAGTTTTAGTTAGGACTGCCAGCACCCTGGAAGTCCTACTTCAGTGTAGGACTGCCATGGTTGTGGCAGTCCTAACTATCAAACTATGTGATGATTTGATTCATACATGAAAATCATCACAGAGAATTAGAGTTAGGACTGCCACACCCATGGAAGTCCTACACTGAATTAGGACTGCCAGGGAGCTAGCAGTCCTAACTAACAGCAAGTTTTAGTTAGGATTGCCATCACCCTGGCAGTCCTACTTCAGTGTAGGACTGCCATGGGTGTGGCAGTCCTAACTGTGAAACTCTGTAACAGAGTTTCTCAAACTGAAACGCTGTGACAGTGAACACATATAACACAGGTACACTCATATAACACAGATAACACACAGGTAAGCACATATAACACAAGTAACACACAGGTAACCATATATGACACAGATAGCACACAGGTAGACACATATAACACAGGTATTGTAGTGCCCCATCCCGCTCAGTCAATCGGAGGAATCGAAACGCCGACGGCGTTCTGACTTAGCCTTGCAACGGCTGCTCGAAGATATCGCTCGGTCGAGGCGACCGCTCGCTCAGGTAGGGTAGTTTCGGTGAACTTGTCTCATCTTAGCCTTCACATAATAAATCGCATGTTTTCAACTTGCACAAGTAGGCTTGATAATAAAAGAGACGAATTCACATAGCTAAAGGGAATAATCCCGATGGTTTGAATTGAGTTAGAATATGGAAAGGCCCAACAGTCGGCTTAGAGTTAGTGTACGGCATGCTTTGAAAATGACACTCGATCCTTCTTCCTGTGGCTTGGGAGAAGGAAAGTTGGTTGAGTAGGCGAAGTATGAACGTAGCCTAAGTTATAGGCGTCGCCCGCATAAATGCTTCATAGAGCATGCACGATCCTATCGTCCAAGGCTTGGCATAGCCTTGGCTTGTCCCATGAGTTAAGTTGCGAGGCACGGCACAATGGATTCCTAGCACGATCATATGGAAATGGAGCCTCATCGCGTAGTTGCGTCTCTGATTAAGTGCCGTAAGGCAAACACGACTTGATAGGGTAACGTCGATGTTGCAAGCACGGGATGGTCTAGAGACACAGGATAGGCCAAGGCGTCTGTCCTAAAACTGATCCTAAGGCAAGAGTAGAAAGACAATTGATAAGAAGGGACTATGTTGTACAAAGTAAAATAACGTGTCGGTTTTGTATGGGTGGGCGAGGAGCTCATTCCACCAGTACAGTTGAGTACTAACACCCACATAGTTTACATGTGCAGGCACAAGTAGAAGCTCGTGGCACGGAGCTCGCTTGGATGCGTCGAGGCATGGAGTTTATTGGCGATTCAAAGCGTGCGGCCGCATGAATTAAAGACTTATATGGGACATAATGTATGGACGTCGCCTTCCGAAGCATCCGCTGGCTCGAGACATGTATTGAGAGATGAGAGAGAGCTGAGTGACTTGTAATGTGAGATAAGTGAGCTTGAGAGACTTGTAATCTTGGCCTTGCGCCCCAATGTAACCGTTGTTTTAATATCAATAAAGAGCTTCTTTGAATAACTTGCGTCTGTTCTAAATTTTTGCTGCTATGATTCAATGTCTCTGCATGAGACTTCTGTGCGACGACCCCGTCGCAGCCGCTAAAATCGGCCGTTATGGAACCCGCCTTGCACAAGCGCAATCTAGGCTCATACGGCACCACGCCTTAGCGAGGACGATCGCTCCTACGGGAGCGGGGCGTGACATAATGGTATCAGAGCACGGCTTTACGTCCTTGGACTATCGATTGAATTCTTTAACTCTAATGTTTCCGCAAACTCTGAATGTTGCTTCCGCATATTGATATCGTTGGTGCGCTCTCTCTCAAATGTCCCACGGGATGTCCATACAATAAGTCTAACTATTTTGTAAAACATAGGAGAACAATTTTTTGACAAAACAAAAAGATGGTTCGCGTAAGCACGGTTGGCTAAGTCGGGCTGGACATATACACCAAAGTTGCGTCGACCATTAGAAAAGTCGAGTGCGAGAATTGAATAGTATCGAGCAAGAACGAGTTGAACTCGATTGAGCAAAATGAGATGACTATCGATAGGGGTGCTATCGAGCGACGATAACGTCGGTGTGATATAGATGAGCGTGCTTGGATTTCGAGGAATGGTTGAACAAAAAATTTGAAGAAGTCGATTTGACTCGAATGATAAGTTGAGGATTTGTCGAATGACTTCATCCCTGAGTGGTGTATGCGATAGCCTCAGGGATGTCGATTGATCGATTGAGGATACAGGGTGTCGATGAGTCTGTCAGCAAGTGTCGTACTTATGCAAAGCCTTAGATCGTGTACGATGGAGTGAGTTGTTGTCTTGAAGTTTGATAAGTTGATTCAAACAATCTAGGAATTGACGCGCACGGAACGTGCACGGGATTGAGGATTACGCGAGTATGAAACACAAAAATGATTGAGTAGATAAATCAAATCGAGGAAAAGTTAAGGTGTACAAAAGGATGACTTATTCGAGGAAATCGTTGAGAATCATATACGAAAGTTAGCACGATCGGAAGATAGCGTACATGAAAAAGGTTTGATTTTGAAGTTACGCAAATGACTCTGAGGATTTGAAATGAATGTTGCTCGATGATTTGAGCTAGCAAAGGAATGATGCGAATTGAGGGAATACGTTGGTCGATGACTTAAGATAAACGGATGAACAATACATGAAATTAGTTTAAGGAAATTGATGTTGTGAATAATTCGAAGGATAATAATCGAACTAGAATTTGAATGTCGAGGTGATTGTCCAGTCGGACGGTAGCATCGTTCGTACGACTCAAAATTTGGTTGCAAAGGAAGATCGTCAGGTTACCCATATCGTCGATGGTATTGAGGCCTATCAAAGATCGCTATGCGATAATTCGGGGGTACTCTAACTCGGCGAATGACGATCGTGCAAGTGTTATTGTTCGGTTGGATACTATACTTAGGATTTTGATTGAGATGAATGCCGGATGAAAATGAAAGTGTCTTGATGGTTACACAGATAACCACCGCATCGACATTCTTGTCTTGTGCGAGCGCAACTCTAGCCTCGCACATGCGTCGCATTGGATTCGAGACGATCGTTCTGCGTGAGCACTGACATGGTGATTCATGTCGCGGGAATGATCGAACTCAAAAAATCAGGACGTGGCAACTTTGATTATCTCGACTTGTCGGTTTGATGCGAAGAAAAATTCGAGGATGTTTAGACTTGCGATTGATGAATGAAATAAACTTGAGGATTGAGTAGGTCCAATCCGCGCATCGAGAATGAATTAGTCTAGACACAAAACAAGAGTTATGTCCCGATGAGGATGACTATCCCGCGGGAGCGTGCATGGTGATTCATTCCCACCATAAATAATCTGAATCGCGTGAGATCGGGACGTAACATATTGTTTAGCTAGACGACCTCATAATCGAATACGTGAATTGGGATGAATGACTTAGGAAATATGAAATACGAATTATGGTTTAGCGATGGATTGTGTCGTAGCGTGCTTGATTTGGAAGGGATGATAGGAGGATTATGTCGAACGTGTTCGAAGAGATTGACTATGCGAAATGGCTTGTTGAACGAGTGAGATTGATATGTTAAGGAATTGGTTAAAATGTAAGTTGTCATAGGATGGCTTTGCTGAATGACTCAGACCCCGTACGACGAATGTTGAGATGCGTGTAGGGAATCGATGCTCGATGTTTAGAAATCGGAGTGATGCGAGCTTGGGTAGAAAACCCCGTACTATCAACTTGGTTTGACCTTAGGATGGGGTCAGTGTTGATATTGTTGTTTGAGAACTATGATTCCAATACTGACGAATGACCTTAGTCTAAAGACATAGCCTAGCGGTTAGACAAGACGTCCATGTTGCGAGAGCTAGTATCGGTACGAGTGATCTTGAGGATTGATTGGTTGAGATATTGGTATTGATGAATGGAATGATTCGGGAATATGAAAATACCACTCATGAGCCTCGGCTGACATGCATGTATATTAAGGACGATTGAATGCGTGCACGATCCGACTCGAGTGGAAATGGCAGAATTCGCTATCACAAGGCTTGGCTGAAATACGTGTATTTTGGGGACGCCTAAAATATGTGCACGATTCATACTAAGTGATACGTTGAATTCAAGTGAGACTTGAGGAACAAGAAAGTGTCGAGGATTTTGAGATTGTAAGTTTTGAAGAAAAGATTGTGGGTAGCACGAGCATGGCTTGGATTTGAGGGAACGCATAGGAGTAGTGCGTGCGAGAGTCCTTGAATGTTGAAACAAGTGATAAGTCGATAAGTCAGTACTCAGTTAGTTTCAAGGACAAAACTTTTTTTGAGTGGTTTATGATATAGTGCCCCGTCCCGCTCAGTCAATCGGAGGAATCGAAACGCCGACGGCGTTCAGACTTAGCCTTGCAACGGCTGCTCGAAGATATCGCTCGGTCGAGGCGACCGCTCGCTCAGGTAGGGTAGTTTCGGTGAACTTGCCTCATCTTAGCCTTCACATAATAAATCGCATGTTTTCAACTTGCACAAGTAGGCTTGATAATAAAAGAGACGAATTCACATAGCTAAAGGGAATAATCCCGACGGGTCGAATTGAGTTAGAATATGGAAAGGCCCAACAGTCGACTTAGAGTTGGTGCACGACATGCTTTGAAAATGACACTCGATCCTTCTTTCCGTGGCTTGGGAGAAGGAAAGTTGGTTGAGTAGGTGAAGTATGAACGTAGCCTAAGTTATAGGCGTCGCCCGCATAAATGCTTCATAGAGCATGCACGGTCCTATCGTCCAAGGCTTGGAAAAGCCTTGGCTTGTCCCATGAGTTAAGTTGCGAGGCACGGCACGATGGATTCCTAGCACGATCACATGGAAATGGAGCCTTATCGCGTAGTTGCGTCTCTGATTAAGTGCCGTAAGACAAACACGACTTGATAGGATAACGTCGATGTTGCAAGCACGGGATGGTCTAGAGACACAGGATAGGCCAAGGCGTCTGTCCTAAAACTGATCATAAGGCAAGAGTAGAACGACAATTGATAAGAAGGGACTATGTTGCACAAAGTAAAATAATGTGTCGGTTTTGTATGGGTGGGCGAGGAGCTCTTTCCACCAGTACAGTTGAGTACTAACACCCACATAGTTTACATGTGCAGGCACAGATAGAAGCTCGTGGCACGGAGCTCGCTTGGATGCGTCGAGGCATGGAGTTTCTTAGCGATTCGAAGCGTGCGGCCGCATGGATTAAAGACTTATACGGGACATAATGTATGAACGTCGCCTTCCGAAGCATCCGCTGGCTCGAGACATGTATTGAGAGATGAGAGAGAGCTGAGTGACTTGTAATGTGAGATAAGTGAGCTTGAGAGACTTGTAATCATGGCCTTGTGCCCCAATGTAACCATTGTTTCAATATCAATAAAGAGCTTCTTTGAATAACTTGCGTCTGTTCTAAATTTTTGCTGCTATGATTCAATGTCTCTGCATGGGACTTCTGTGCGACGACCCCGTCGCAGCCGCTGAAATCGGCCGTTATGGAGCCCGCCTTGCACGAGCGCAATCTAGGCTCGTGCGGTACCACGTCTTAGCGAGGACGATCGCTCCTACGGGAGCAGGGCATAACAGGTAGGCACATATAACACAGGTAGGCACAGGTAAATACATATAACTCAAAATTTACTCCATATATATTAGTGGACTTCATATTTTACTATATACAAAAGTGGTCCTCCATATACAAAGTGTCAAACTGTAAATATATCTATACTTAGTCGATTTCGACGTCGTAGTGGTCAGCAGGTAAGTCTCTTGGCACTACCAAAATAAGTTATATCAGCGACAGATTTAGCGACTCCAAGATAAAACGTCGCAAATATTTGGGGGTTTAGCGACATTTATCAAAGACGTCGTTGTTTGTCGCCAATAGCGACTAAAAGCGACGTCTAGCGGCTATAATTTGTTAAATAGGAATCTGCGTCACAAGTTTGTCGGTACACGTCGCTGATATAGCGACGTGTAGCGACGCATTTTAAGTAGTGTCGTCGTTTATTAAATATCAGCGACGGCAGAGAAGGAGCGCTAAATGTTTCATGTAGGTGGCGAGGGTTTCCTTTTCGATCATTCACAAATTTTTTCCTCAAATTTTTCGCGCGCTCCTCCTCCGCGACGCTCCTCCTGCGATTTTCCTCCTCCGGCCTCCTCCTCCGCGGCGCTCCTCCGGCGATCTCCCTCTTCCGGCCTTCTCCTTCTCCTCCTCCTCCTTCCTCAGGTAGCTCCTCCTCAGGTGATCCCCTGTCCCCGCTTTCCAGTTTCTTCTCGTCTTCTAGCTCTCTCTCTCGCTTCTAGTTCGTGTCCATGAGAGTGTGGACTCGCTGCAGGGGACACGAGACTCACAGTGGACTCGCTGCGGGGGACACGAGAGCGTGGACTCGCTTCTAGTTCGTGTGACACCTATTTTGTTGGTTTGGACACGTCATGTCCCACTGTGTGGACACGAGACTCACAGTGTGACACCTATATGCTGATACTGGGAGTTTTTTGGGCATATCAACTGTCAATTTGATGTTTTGCTTGGATTCGAATTCTAATTTAGGGTTCGAGCCCTATTTACTGATACTGGGAGTTTTTTTGGGCATTTTCAGGGTTTTGAAATGATGAATAAATTGACTAATAATTATTATCGAGCCCTATAAAATTTCAGCTATGTCACGAAGGATGGATACCAATCCTGTGAATAAGTTTTCTCCTAAGTATTCTCGACAGTTGAGTATGATTTAGCTCACTGACATTACTGAAATATGGAATGATTAGTGTAGGGTATGTTGGTCAGGTTTTGGCAGAGTTGGGATATGATAGTATGCATGTTACAATTAACAAGGAATATTGTTGACACCAAATGTTGCACGACAGGTTACTTGAGTAACCTGGAATATTTTACCTACTAAAACAAATAGTTTGGGCAAGGATGTGTATAGGTTTGGAAAAATGGTGAGATACACCAAGTCAAACACTATCCCTACAGCCTTTAGACTGGCGAGGTAGAAATCTATGTACGACATTTGCTATAAGGACTTTGCATTAATCAACGGTACGACATCGTGATCAGGACATAGTCCCTGCAGCCATTCGACTGGCGAGGCAGAAACTATGTAGCCGTAGATAAAGTTGACTATCCTCCGACCCTCATTCCTCGGCAATGATGATACGACAACCTATCACTATATCTTATATAGTAGTAGATGATGTCTTAGTATTACATTATGTGAGTTCATCTTGATTCTGTTACATTCTTCAGATACTAGATACGATAAGAACATATACTACACCATATGTACAGAACATAGATGATTCACACTAATGTATGCTAGAATGAATCTTGGGTTGTGTTCTGAGCCATCCATTCTCACACTTGGCAAAAAAATAAATTTTTTGTACTTTATTTGCTTTCGAAAATGTACTCAAATTACATGATGGTTCCTTTAGTTAGCTTGCTTATGTTACAATTATATTATTTGTGAATATCGATCTTACCAGATGGCACCCATGACCCGAGGAACGGCACATCGTTTGAGGGAAACAGTGAATGCTGAGGTGGCTCCTCCTACAGTTAAGGAGGAAGTGGCACCGGTTGCTAGTGAGACCGGGAGTTCTATTCATCCAGCACCGGTAGCTAGTGAGACCGGGAGTTCTATTCATGCAACACTTGCAAGGGACGACATCTCTCCTCACGCCAAAGATCTCGCTTTTTCGAGGTGGTTGCGTGATTGTATCATTGAGCGTTTGCGTGAGCTGCGTGGTTCTCATTAGCTATTAGTACTTATTTGTATTGGACTATTTGTATTGGGTTGTTTTTATATTAGACTATTTGTATTGGACTACATATATGAATTAGTACTGTGTCAATCTATGGATTGTTTTGGTACTACGACCCTTATCCCTCGGCAATGATAATACGACAACCAACCAGAGAGGATACTCTGAGAGATCCATCTGAGTAGGACGTATACTCTGAGAGATCACCTTTACAAGTATGATATCAGTAGTGGGATTGAGTGTGTACGTCCTACTCAGATGGGTCTCTCACCGTTTCTATTTTTTTCTGACAGCATGGTGGATGTGCTCCGTCAACAGATTCTTGCTCCGAACCAAAACTTTGCCCCGGAGCTCAAGTGGACATCCTTCGTGTAGAGCTCGAGTGAGAGGTTTCTAACAGCATGGTGGTCTCCTTTGTCAAAGTATCCGTGCTCATCACACATATTGGTTGTGGGACGAGCACGGATACTTTAACAAAGGAGACCACCATGCTGTCAGGAACCTCTCACTCGATCTCTACACCAAGGATGTCCACTTAAGCTCCGGGGCAAAGTTTTGGCTCACTCGAGCGGTATTTGTCCCCCGACCCTCATCCCTCGGCAATGATGATACGACAACCTATTACTATATCTTATATAGTAGCAGATGATGTCTTAGTATTAGATTATATGAGTTCATCTTGATTCTTTTATATTCTTCAGATACTAGATACGATAAGAACATATACTACACCATATGTACAGAACATAGATGATTCACACTAATGTATGCTAGAATGAATTTTGGATTGTGTTCTGAGCCATTCGTTCCCATACTTGGCAATTAAGTTGTGGACCATTATGTTTGACTTTGTTGTTACAAATT
Organism: Iris pallida; assembly: GCA_029216955.1. NCBI lineage: Eukaryota > Viridiplantae > Streptophyta > Magnoliopsida > Asparagales > Iridaceae > Iris > Iris pallida. The sequence goes on from JANAVB010035620.1 coordinate 1,718,302, forward strand.
TTCATATATCTGTGTTGATTGATGAGATTGTGTTTCAAACGTGTTCGTGATTGTGTGTATCTGTGTTGTTTGATAATGTGTTCGTGATACACACCGTCGTTGTTGTAACAAATGGTGTAGGGGATGCTGTAAATGCTGCAAATGCTGTATTTTTTTTTAAGATTAGCGACGTTCAGCGACTCTCAGCGACGTCCAGAGCCATGGTGGAGGAGAGGAGAAGGAAGATGCCTTTGGCTGAGAGAGTCAAATAAGAAGAAGGGAAGTAGGGAGGAGCAGATGGATCCAGAGCCATGGTGGATGAGAGGAGAAGGAAGATGCTTGATCAGAACTCGAGGTGGAAAAGTTGTGACGTTGATAGCGTGAGAGAAAGAGGGAAGTGGCTACATGCCTTTGGCTCACTTGAGCGGTATTTGTCCTCCGACCCTCATCCCTCGGCAATGATGATACGACAACCTATCACTATATCTTATATAGTAGTAGATGATGTCTTAGTATTACATTATGTGAGTTCATCTTGATTCTGTTACATTCTTCAGATACTAGATACGATAAGAACATATACTACACCATATGTACAGAACATAGATGATTCACACTAATGTATGCTAGAATAAATTTTGGGTTGTGTTCTGAGCCATTTCGTTCCCATACTTGGCAATTAAGTTGTGGACCATTATGTTTGACATTGTTGTTACAAATTTTCACATATTTGTGTTGATTGATGAGATTGTGTTTCAAACGTGTTCGTGATTGTGTGTATCTGTGTTGTTTGATACTGTGTTCGTAATACACACCGTCGTTGTTGTAAGAAATGGTGTAGAGGATGCTGCAAATGCTGCAGGGGATGCTGCAAATGCTGTATTTTTTTTATTTTTTTTTCAAGATTAGCGACGTTCAGCGACTCTCAGCGACGACGACAACGTCGCTAAGTAAGTATCACAACGTCGCTAACTGTGTTGCGTACCGTCGCTGATCGTCACTAAACGTCGCTACGTAAGACGTCGCTAAATGTTGCTATATGTCGGTACTATAGCAACGTAGCAAAGTCGCAGAACGTCGCCATTTGGCTCTCAAGCCAGGTCACCATCGATGCATGTCAAGTCGCTCAACGTCGCTAGGTTGCGTCGGTAAATGATGACGTTTTACGTCGCTAGTAGTCGCTGAATTAGCGACGTGTCCGCGTCGCTGAGTGTCGTCGCAATAGCGACGTATTACGTCGTTTTGTTGTTTAGCGACTAGGTTAATCGCGACTACGTACAAACGTCGCTAAATACGTCGCTAATCTATATTAGCGACGTATTTTCCCTATTTAGCGACGTCCTGAGGCGTCGCTGATTTGACATATTTTAGTAGTGTGGCTCCTCAATCTTCAACAACTTCTTACAATGGTTGATCTGATCAACGAAAGGTGTGGTCCAAGCGATGGCTTCGACCGGTGCTCTTTTGTACCAAACTGTTGAAGGTGGAGGAATCGGAGAATGAGCGATCATCTTTAGTATAACGAAGTGATCCCCGATCAGACCTATAGCACATAGGTTAGACACTCCGTGGTCCGTCGGAGGAGCGCACATCGGAAAGAATGTATTGTTAATATCCGGCGCGATAAGTACAACAGGTATCATGTACCTATTAGCAAATAAATAGCCGACAAACGGGACTGACATGTAGTGGTCTATCTCGATAATACTGTCGGTGCAAGGGATACTTAACAACAAACTTGCAACCATTTTTTCGCTTAAGATATGGGAGTAGACTGGAAGACGAGTTTCTAACTCCTCGTACAGCTCCTGCCTCACCCGTCTCCATCCGTCTTTGTCATCATAACCAAGATGCCTTGTAAGGACATGAAATCCGCAATGGCCATCACCGGAGACATCGACAATAGACCAAATATAACTTCGAAGCGCAGGTTAAAATTTGTCAATATACAAACTCGTTGTTTGGCTTAAAACGGTATCTTCTCTTGGGAGGTCCATTTTCTCCATTTTTCTTCGAACGACAAGCTTGCCCTTCCGTGCAGGCGAAGGTTGCTGTAAGCTTCGTTCAACATGCTCAAAGGACGATAGATCTCTCTTTGTCGACTCCAGCCTTCTCTTCTGTGAGCTAGTCAATCTTGTTTGAGGCCTGCCTTTAGGATCGGAAACAATGGACGGCTCATGCATTCTAGTAGTCACCGGACATGCAATTTTTTGGATTTTAAGCTCAATGGACATCTGTTCCGCTCCTACTGAGGCACACCACCTTGCGTGGAGAAGTTTCACTTGTGGCAAAGAGAAGAAATCATCGTCCGTCTTCACCAGGGGCATCATAGACAACTGCCTCCAACGTTGATCGACAGCATCTACTGGAATAGGAATGGATTCACGGCGATATTCATTAATCTGATGTACACAAGGGAGGCCCAATGTATGTCGATATACACACCCGCAAACCTCGGGATCAAGCCCGACAAACTTTGACCTTTCAATCTCATCAGCTATTAAGGCCAACGCCTTGTGAGATACCACGCGCATTAAAGCATCTAAGAGTACTTCCTTTCTATGCTCATGCTTGACTATATTCAAACTCATATCAAATGATGCCTTAATTTTATTCACCGTTCGGTCTACTGATAAATATATAGCTTGCCAAACAGAGACGAAGTTGCCGAAAGATGATTTTAGGTGCCTCTTCAATAAAGAGTGTGCTCCTTCGACACGGTTGGTAGTTGTCGTGCCGTAATGCTTCACCACATTCGACCATGCTAAGACGAATTATTCTTTGTACGGTTCAAGCCATGTATCTTTGATGTAAGAAATACATGCCGGCTCCCTCGCCTCCCACTTTTGCTTGAACAAGTACCATGCGACGTCGTAACTGGCAATCGTAGAGGCTCGCCACACACAATTCCAATCATTGTAGAATTTGTCAAAAATTTGCAAGTCGATTTTACCATCCTCCTTCCAAAACTTCAACTTACATTGGGCTTAAATATTACGATTGACATGCCAAGTGCATAACAATGTATCCGCTTGAGGAAAAACAATGTGAATAGCATTAATTAGGGCATACTCTCTGTCGGTAACAAATACTGACGGCTCTGTATGACCAGTGTAAAGTGTTTTCAGTTTCTCCAACGCCCATGTGTAGTCTTCAAGTTTCTTACTCTTCATGAAATAAAATGCCACTGAAAATGTTTTCCAAGTAGAGGTAAACCCGACAATATGAAAGAGAGGCATCTTGAACTTATTGGTCTTGTACGTGAAATCAAGGACTAACACGTCGACAAAAGACATGGCCAAATTTGTGTAATCGGGATGAACCCAAAAGATTGATAATACTTCATTACTCTGGGGATGTCTTCTATGGAAGTCAACAAAATGATTATCGGCAAGCAACTTGAGCACTTCTTGTATCGCCATTCTTGATTTCGTCCGGACAGCGTTTGAAGAAGATAGGGCGTTGTATATTGACTTCATTGTAGACTTGTTCTTCTCATCTTCATGTCATATGGCGGAATATATTTGTCTGGGTGCAACTCCGGAGGTGGACAAGTCTTCGACTATCTTCTTCTCCGTATTATTCAACCGTCCGACATATGGATGACCCAATAGTGTCTCGGCAATCTCATGGTTGTGGGCTCCATTCTTCACTTCTACTGTCCATTTTCCTTCTTCTTCGTTTCTAATATATATCGTGAATGGACAACCACATTTTCTCGTTCCAATATTTCTTCTTGGAACTTTACTTTGGATAACTGTGTTTTTCTTGTGCGTTCTAAACACACCACCTCTTTCACAGCCAACCACCACAGTTTGTCGTCCCGGTCGATTTCGGGCCGATCTGGATATCACTAGAACAATGTTGTTTTCCCGTCTGACTTCTCGACACCAATGTACCGCACCCTCGCTTGATTCAAAACATAGATCGGTCCAGAATAAATGGGCTACATTGACTGCAATTGGAGCCGGTACCGCAAAATCGAAAGATCTCAAGTCCTACAATAAAACTTAAAGGTTAGTACAATTAGACAACATCCTAAAGCAAATAGGTTTCATAGATTAGGACCATGCATAAGATTGGTGTCCATAAATAGCAAATTGTGTTAATAACAAGACCGTCTTTTGTACAACAATTGGTGTTCATAAATTTCAAACACCTTTACTGACTAAAACTCTGCATTCAGGTATCATAGACTAGGACTGCCAGAGTGGTGGCAGTCCTTCACAAAAGAAGGACTGCCAGGACCCTGACAGTCCTACATATGTGTAGGACTGTCAGGGTCCTGACAGTCATTCTTTTGTGAAGGACTGCCACCACTCTGGCAGTCCTAATCTATGATTGGGACTGCCAGAGTGTTGGCAGTCTTCTGTGTCACAACACAAATTTTAACCCGATGACAAGTTAAAATGTAGTTACCAAGAGGGCTTCCGATGCATCAAAGTTGTCTTCGGACGTTGCGGGAACGTGTTCTTCGGACGTGGCGGAAACATTTGATGATCCGGTTGATCCATGTTCAATATTTTTCTACATTTAACACATAATTCAACTTTTATATGTGAAATTCTTGTATAAAATATTAAATATATTTTAGTTCGATGACTTACCAATAAATTGAAGAAGTCAATGACCTAGAGTTGAGGGAGAGAACAATTTGAAAAAAATGTAGGGAGAACAGAAAAGTGTTGGGGTTTAAATTCTTTGACCTAAGAGAAGGAGAGAAGAAAAGAGTTGAGGGAGAAAAGAAAAGAGAAGAAGGAGAGAGAAAATGAAAAAAAAAATTGGTATTTATAGGTTTGCTTGGGCTAGCCCCTAGCAAAAAATTTTGATGGCAAATTTGTAATATTTTTGAACTATTTTGGACTAGCCCGTAGCAAAAATGGTGGTGCCCTTAGAAAAAAAAAGGCAATTGATAAAGGCACTGTCTTTTTTGATCGGGGCTAGCCCAATTTTTTTTGGGTTTTACTCAGGACAACCCATTTATTTGATCACAGGGCTGTCCCAAGTAATCCCGCCCCCCCTCCCCCCCGAACACAAACTTTCCTCTTCTTCTTCCTCAAGAACCCTAACTTCTTCTTCCTCAAGAACCCTAACTTCCCTCTTCTTCTTCCTCCTAAGCCCTAACACTGACTCCATTCTCCACCACTCGGCGAGCAACTTCATCATCTTCCTCTTCTTCTCCACGTCCTCTTCTCTCTTCCAAGGAGAACGATGGCCCCGAAACCTTCCTCGCAAACAAGGTACGAAATCTTCCTCCATTTCTTTCAATAACCGTAGAAATTATCTGAGACAATTGAAGGATAAATTACATTCGTTATTTCCATTACATCGGACCGTAGCAAACGTGTTTGCCAAAATTTGGCGTCGGCCAGGACTGCCCAGTCTTCTGGCAGTCCCGACTGTATGTTGGACTGCCAGAAGAATGAGCAGTCCATTGGCATAACATGTGTAGCGAAGGACTGCCCATTCTTCTGGCAGTCCTGACCGTATGTTGGACTGCCAGAAAACTGAACAGTCCATTTTGATAACTTGTGGAACAATGGACTGCCCACTTTTATGGCAGTCCTGACTCTATGTTGGACTGCTCAAATTTCTGGCAGTCCAACATAAAGTTAGGACTGCCAGAAAAGTGGGCAGTCCTTTGTTACACATGATATGAGTTAGGACTGCCCTTTTTTCTGGCAGTCCTAACTGCATCTTGGACTGCCAGAAATGTGGGCAGTCTCAAGTTACACATGTCCTGAGACAGGGCTGCCCATTGAAATTCAAATTGGCCGTCCATTATACACTGAGGACTGGTAGAATATTGGGCAGCCCAATGTTTGCACTAGTGGAACAGCCACATTTGTGGGCATTCCTTACATTTTAATATGTAATTAATATTCAATAATAGTCATGAAAAGAAGACAAAGGAGAAGGATGTTGAGGCCAGGCCCGAAAGAAAACGTCCTACCGCATCGGATCGCAAGGCACGTGAAGCTGGTAGAAATGTCGAGAAAGGGCTATCAATCAGAGAACCCGAACCAGCCTCAGAAACAAGAACACGTGGAATGAAACGTGTTGCAAAGCGTTTGACGAAAGCGGCGGCGACTCGTCGTGATGATTCCTCCGACGATGATGATGTACCCATTGCCCGAATGACAGATGACGCCGGATCGAGTCCTTCTCAAGTACCCGAGGAAGAGGAAGAGGAAGATGCGGGCCCAGTTGGTTGCTCAATTTTGAAGTCAATCGAGAACCACATTTGTTATGAAATATGGAAGGATCCGGTAAGTTACTTACCTATTATATAGATTAACTATTCGGAATAATAGATGTATGTAATATTGGATCTTTGTTTTTATTTTTTTGCAGAAAAGCTCGCGCCTTTTGAGGGTAATAAACCATGCGAAGATGTGTAGTACGTGGGGATTTGATGAGTTGAAAGAGAGTGTGAAGGAAAAGTCTAATCCAGTGCAAGGGGGAGAATTACGAAGATGTTGGTACCCAGATGCAGAACATCGCAGCTGATTACCCATTTATCGATGAGCGACGTACGAAGATGCGTCATGATACTGAATGACTATGTAGTTTGTATAAGGTTGAATGTATTTGGTAGTTGGGTGACTTGCAAAACTTTTCTAATTGGTTGAACCCTTGTCTGTGTTAACAGTTTCAAATTGGTTGAACACTTGTTTGCGTATTACGTGAATGTTATCTTGCTGTGACTCTTAGAACTTGCGTATTATGTGAATGTTACCTTGCAAGTCTGTGTATTATGTGAATGTTATCTTGCGTATTATATGAATGTTATGTTGCGTATTATGTGAATGTTACCTTGTTGTTTGTATGTGGACTGCCCAGTTCCTGGACAGTCCATACTCACAGCAAGTCCTGATAAGGACTGCCCAGTTTCCTGGCAGTCCATATACATACGTGGACTGCCAGGAAACTGGGCAGTCCTTATCAGGACTTACTGTGAGTATGGACTGCCCAGGAACTGGGCAGTCCACATACAAACAGCAAGTCCTGATAAGGACTGCCCAGTTTCTGGGAAGTCCACATACATACGTAGACTGCCAGGAAACTGAGCAGTCCTTATCAGGACTTGCTGTGAGTATGGACTGCCCAGGAACTGGGCAGTCCACATACAAAATGCAAGATGCAGTAAGATAGCTGAAAGAACACTCACAGATACGCTAATCAGTAAGTCCACAAGACGCGACGCTTCGTCAGTAAGATACAAAATGCAACGCTGCTAATCAGTAAGATACAAAATACTCATAGATATGCAGTAAGATACAAAATGTTAACTATACAGCTGCCTATGCAAAATGTTACGCTTTGTCAACTATACATGAGTCCATGCAAAATGTTACGCTTTGTCAACTATACATGAGTCCATGCAAAATGTTACGCTTCGTCAACTGTACATCAGTCAATTAATACATCATAGTGGCCCTCCGGCCGCGGTATAGGTTCCACGAAGTTCGTGATTTTCTTGTAAACATTTATTGCATCTTCGTAGGGTATTACCCAAGCGAGGGATTCTTCCGGTGCATGTTTCCACCAAAGTGACGCAGGGGGAGGAATAGGAGAGTGCCCAATCAACCGCGGGATAATAAAGTGATCTCCGACGAGTCCAATTGTATTTAGAGTGGATATACTGTAGTCCTTCGGAGGAGCGCACATTGGAAAAAATGTGTTGTTGTTGTGCTTGGAAAAAACGATAATTGGGATCTTGTAATTGTTAGCGAACAGATATGCACCAGAAGGTATGTCCAGGTAATGCTCTGGTCCAGTAGTCTGGGTGTCGCATGGAATGCTTGTAACAATTCGCCAACATGTTCTTGCCCAAGTATTTTGCTATAGAATGAAAGATGAGACTCCAGCTCAAAATATAGCTCAGCTCTAACTTGTCTCCATCCGTCTTTAGCGGGGTAGCCTAGATGCCGCGCAAGCACATGATATCCACAATGTCCGTCTTTGGGCACATCATCAATAGACCAAATATATTCCCGCATGCCGGGCACAAAAGCACCAATGTACGCATCGAGTGTGTTTGCAGCACTCGTATTCTGTTTCTTTCTACGAGTATGGAGCTTCTCCTTCCTCTTTGGAACGGCTAGAATTTGCACGCTTCTTTCAACGTGCTCAAAGAGAGAGGCTTTTCGCTTAGTAGACTCGAGCTTCTTCTTTTGCGTTCTTGTAAGTCTTTTTGGCGGTCTACCTTTCGGAGCAATGATAGAAGACGGCTCCTGTAGACGAGTACTTGCCGGGTTGGCAAGTTCTTGGATCCCAAGCTCAATGGACTTCCTCTCAGGTTCTAGTGCTGTACACCATCTGGCATGAAGAAGTTTCAACTGTGGCATGGAAAAGAAATCATCTGAACTGTCCACCGTAGGCATGATCGACAGCTGTCTCCAACGCTGATCAACGACCACTACTGGAATAGGTCGACCTTGACGTCGATATTCGTTGATCTCGTGTGCACAAGGGAGCCCGAGAGAATATCGATGTGTACAACCACATACTTCGACATCTAAACCGACAGAATTCGCACGACCAATCTCATCAAGTAGTAATGTCAATGCGTCGTGGGACGCCACGTGGATTAAATCAGACAAGAGATGTTCATTCTTGTGTTGGTGTTTTACAATGTTCAGGCTCATCTCAAATGAAGCCTTTATCTCGTTCACGACCGAATTGGTCATTCGATTGATTGATTGCCAAACGGAGACGAAACCACCGGACGATGAGCGCAGATATCTTTTTAGTCTTGCATGTGAGCCTTCGACACGGTTGGTAGTGGTCGTGCCGTAGTGTTTCACCATATTCGTCCATGCCAAGACAAAATTTTCTTTATGTTCATCAAGCCAGGTGTCTTTGATGTAAGATATACACGCCGGGTTGCTCTGCTCCCATTGCTCTTTGAACATGTACCATGCTGTGTCAAATGTTTTCTCACTACTTGCTCGCCACACAAGAGTCCAACCGTTGTAGAAATCTTGGAAGCGGTCCATGTCGAGTTTGCCGTCTACTTTCTCGAACTTCAGTTTGCATTGTGCTTGAATATTTTTGTTTATATGCCAAGTACATAGTAATCTACGAGCATGAGGAAATACGGTATCAATAGCATTCATCAATGCATATTCCCGATCGGTCACAAAAACAGATGGTTCTTTATGTCCACTGTAAAGTGTCTTCAGCTTTTCCAAAGCCCATGTATAGTCCTCTAATGTTTCGGTCCTCATAAAACAAAAGGCAACTGAAAATGTCCTTCGGGTTGAAGTGAACCCAACAATGTGAAGAAGAGGCATCTTGAATTTATTAGTCTTGTAGGTGCAATCAAGAACCAAAACATCGGCGAAGGACCGTGCCAACTGTGTGCAATCCGGATGAGACCAAAACAGAGAAACGACTTCATTGCTCACCGGAAGTCTTCTATGGTATTCCACATAATGATTTTTGGCGAACAATTTCATCACTTGTTGCATCGCCATTCTTCCTTTTAGAGTCCTCGTTCTAGACCTCGCTAGTGCATTATAAATTGTCCTCATAGTGGACTTGTTCCTCTCATTCTTCTGAAGCAGCGCAGAATAAATTTCTTTTGGAGCAACTCCGGAAGCTGACATTTCTGTAACTAACTTTTTCTCATCATCTTTCAATCTTCCGGCGTAGGCATGACCAGTTAGCGTCTCCGGAATAGTATGATTGTGGATCCCATTACGTACCACAACTGTCCACTTCTCGCCAGTCTTGCACCCCAACACTAGCTTGAATGGACAACCACATTTCCTTGAGCCTGCATCTTTCTTCCCAGATTTTATTGGAAGAAGTTCACTTTTTTTATGATGCACCCTATACGTCCCACCTCTTTCACAGCCAATCTCTGCAGTTTGACGCTTCGGCCGACACCGTAGCGACCTTGAAGTTACAAGGGTTGTGTTGGTTTGCCTTCCAACTTCTCTGCACCATTCTAATGCTTCGGCGTAAGTTTTAAAGATAATATCTGTCGAGAATTTACTCCTCAAATCTGTGCACATAGGCGATGGGGTGTCCTACAATAAATTTACAATTATTTAAATACCTAAATCAATGACAAAACCAAATACAATATCCAATTCAGCCTGTTAAACTAGACTGCCACAACATCTGGCAGTCCTGAGTACTTCATGGACTGCCAAAATGTGTGGCAGTCCAGTTGAATCTACTATCAACTTTAGGACTGCCACATCTCTGGGCAGTCCTTGACGTATCTAGGACTGCCAGAAAGTGAGGCAGTCCTTAAGTTCATACGTATTTAACTCGACTGCCATACTTTCTGGCAGTCCTTAGTACTTCATGGACTGCCAACTTGTGTGGCAGTCCAGTTGAATCGATCATCAACTTTAGGACTGCCAGATTTATGGACAGTCCTTGAATTATTTAGGACTGCCAGAAAGTGAGGCAGTCCTTAAGTTCATACGTATTTAACTCGACTGCCATACTTTCTGGCAGTCCTAAGTACTTCATGGACTGCCAAAATGTGTGGCAGTCCAGTTGAATCAATTATCAACTTTAGGACTGCCACATTTCTGGGCAGTCCTTGACGTCTCTAGGACTGCCAGAAAGTGAGGCAGTCCTTAACTTCATACGTATTTAATTGGACTGCCATACTTTCTGGCAGTCCTAAGTACTTTGTGGACTGCCATGTGATGTGGCAGTCCGATTCTAGGGTACGAAAAAATATAACTACGTCGGGGACCAACCACGGGTTCTTCGGAGAGAATGTCGTCTTCTTCGGAAGGACCGGGATGATCGATTGCTACATGGAATGTCCCAATTTCTTCCATATTTTCTACATTATGAAAGAACATTCAAAAATTAGGAATCAACCGATTATTTAACAAACTTTGCAATATAGTAGTCGAAAACATACCGACTACTACGAATATTCGTTGATAACTACTCTAGGGTTACAAAACAGGAATATTTTTGTAGGGACAAGAGGATTCTCAATCTAGGGTTTAGAAGAAAATTTTAGATTAGAAGAAAATTTGAGAGGAAAAGAGAAAGAGAAGAGAAATAAAACAATTGACTTTTATACTACCCAATGGGCTAGTCCTAATAAATTTTTTCAATGACAAACTTGTAAATAACACAAACTTACAAATGGGCTAGTCCCGATCAAATTATGCAGTGCCTTTATCAATTGCCAAAAAAAAAACCTTTTTATAGGGTTTGCAACTAGAGAAAATAGGTAACTCTGATAAAAAGCTCGAAGAAGAGAAGAAGGAAAAGAAGAAGAAGAAAGTGGCAGCAGGTGTAGAAGAAGAATCTCCTCATTGCACGGAGCACTCGAAGAGATAAGGAAAGAGAGGGTTTTAATGGCGGAGAAGCCCCAGCCGGTCCGAGTCCTCTACTGCCCGGCGTGCAGCCTCCCGGCGGAGTACTGCGAGTTCGGCCCCGACTTCGAGAAGTGCAAGCCGTGGCTCATCCAGAACGCTCCCGATCTCTATCCCGACCTCCTCAAAGGTTTTTATTCCATTTAATCCCAATTATATGCTCTATTTTGATCTATCTTTGTAAAAAAAAAGTCAAATTTTTGGGGTTCAGAAGCGATCGGAAAGGAGGCCGACAGCGCCGCTGATCAGCTGCAGTCGGTGGAGATATCTGTCTCCGGCAATGGCGGCGGCGGAGGCCCTTCTAATCAGTCTGGTAAATATTTTGTGAATATTGCTTTGTTACGGCTGTTATGATCCCCCAAATTGAAATATTTTTTTTGATGTCAGCAAATAGATCGAAACCTATGTTGCATGGACACGGATTCGACATGACACGTTTCAGATACGGCGACACGAACTCGGCACCTATTGTGGTTTGTTCTAGTATAGTTTGGAGTGTCCGTGTCTTGTCATGTCTGATACGAAATGACACGGCACGGTATGAATTTTGGAGTGTCTTTGCTTCTTAGGGTCTGCTTCTGCTTGGTAATGGTGTTTTCACCGGTTTTGGGGGTGTTTTTGAACAGACCGTTTATGAAAATCCCTGCTTGTTAATTTTTTTGAGGCACTGGTTTTCGTCGGCTCAAAAATCCCCCAAAACCGGTGTAATGTATTTTTGGGTGGCTTTGTAAACACCTCAAATCGGCGGGTTTTGAGCGGCTTTATTTTTTTTATTCCATTTATATCCTCACAAAATAGATATAATTATAACTACCGATATCCTTCCCTATTTAATTTATTCGTGTAAAAAACTATCAGAACCGCTCGTTAGTGAATTACTAAGCATGGATTGGACTAGTTTAAAAGCCGCTACTTAAAAACCATCCAAAACCGGACCCCTCATAACCGCTCATAACCGGTACTCTAAAAACACCTCATAACCGCTACCCTGATAATTGCCAAGCAGACCCTTAGACCGAAATATAAGATCTTTAGAATTTCCTTACATTTTACATAGAATCATTATCAGTGAAGCAATTGAAAATGGTCAAATCATAGACATTGGTATGTCAATTTTTCAGTTCATGGAGATATGCATTTGATCTCAGATGGTGATCTAGTTTACGCAAGCGCAAAATGGCTCCTTTAACTGTTATTTGTTGTATAGGGTTCTGGCAAGAAATTACTGCTCAAGCCATATGATGAATTATTGAGATTCAAGAAAAATGTAGCTAAAACCTTTAAGTGGCAGATGCGAGAGAGATCCATGATTAATGGGGATCCATTTTTATCATACAGAGAATGCTGCTAAACGAATTTGTCATCCTTACGCTGATAAACCCTGTTATGATCCCAAAGTTGAATCTTTCTTTCATGTGAGCGAGTAGAGCGAAAAACAAATTTTTGAGAATTTCCTTGAATTTTACTGATGATTACTGTCAGTGAACCAATTGGACATGGTTGATTCATAAAAAATTGTATGTAAATTCGCAGTTCGTGGAGATATACATTTTATCTTAGATGGTGGTCTACTTTAGGCGAGCTCAAAGTGGCTCCTTTAACTATTAGTTGTTCTATATGGTCTTAGAAAAATACTGCTCAAGCAATATGATGAACTATTGAGATTCGAGAAAATGGCTAAAAGCCTAAAATTTTAAGTGGCGTAAGCGAGAGAGATCCATGATTCATGGGATCCCTTTATATCATATGAAGAGTGCTACTAGATTGATTTTATGTAGTTATAATAAAGATTATGATACTAACGCAGTAGGACCAACTAGATATCTGGTGCCCAATGCAAATCAATGCCTCTATGCGACTCCACAATCGATTCCGCCCTCACCTGATATGGCACGAGCCCATATCTGAAAAGTCAGGGAAAACATACTATGATAAATGTGGGAGATTACTAAGGGCACTACCAAAGTGACATGGGCTATCACATGATAGGGGACATCACTCTTAAGTCGTAAAAGTGTTAGGGGGCATCACACAATTTGTTAGGTGCAACACACTATTTCAAACACTAAAGCTTCTATTCCCTTTTACTTTTACTCTTTCTCTTACACAACTTTCTCTTCCTCTTGCAACATCTCATATTTTGAACACAATTATTGGTGGTTTCGAATTCCATTATAAAGATTTGAAAGTTTTAGAAATTGTGACAGTCGGACTCGAGACGACGAAGGATTGCCATGATTCTGGCGGTCCTAATTGTAGTTAGGACTGTCATCATTCTGGCGGTCCTAGTTGTTGTTAGGACTGACCTAGGACATATATATATAACTCTCTGTCTTAGGTCTGCAAGAATTCTGGCAGTCCTAACAACTATCATGACTCCCAGAATCTTGACAGTCCAAGTAGAATAAATATGAATAATTCCGACTAATTCTCTTCTTCTCTATAGATGTCCACTTTATTAACTTTATTCTCACTGTCGCAATTATTCAATGCAAGCAAAGGGCGTGATATTTAAGCTAGCACCAAGGCCTTGTCTAAGTTTCAAATTTGTTGATAAATCCAAGGGTTCAACATACAACTCCAACTATGGAAATACAACCATGCCTGGCTGCAAACATCAAGGGGGGGGGGGGGGGGGGGGGGGTTGACGATGATTCAAATACTTGATGCAATAGTATTTAGGTTGTGTCAAACCAGCAAAAATAATACTGGCTAACAAGTAGTTTGTAGGTTGTGTCTAAACAAATTTAACAAGTCATCAGCTTGCAAACCAATTCCATCTAATAACCCTATTTACAACCTACACAGAAAGAACACTATTAATATGTGCAAAGAACGAATCTTGCAGCATGTGCAAAGAACGAATCTTGCAGCACATGCATCAGAAATTGAAAGAAACATGTGCGTGGATTCCCATAAAATCTCAACCGAAATGATGATTAGCCCATTGAAAGCGGCAATTTTTTTGTAGTAAAAGCTCAATAAAAACTTCGTCCTCATTAATTGATATATTGTGTTCATCATTTTCCTCTTCCATCTCATTATCCTCCATCCCTTCTTCCTAAACAAGCCCATAAAACTTATAAAAATCCAAACAAAGTCGAAAAAGTTGCATAAAACACCCAATACACCTAGGCGTGCATCTAGACTCACTTAATTACCCGTTCATCTAATCTCGCCTTTGGCGTCTTTCTCGCATATGCGTCACCTAGAGAAGATACCTCGTGTGTCTTTAGCTTAGATAATGAAACATTGCCTTTCGCCTTTTGGGCGTCTAGGCGCGCCTGGACGGTGCCTTTTTAACAAATTGACTCAAACAATACATTATACATATATATTGATACGTATATCTAACATAAACCAAAACAATGTGAGAGACATAAAGTAGATTTAACTATAATCATGTTTGAAAGATGATAACACAAGACTAAATGATGATACCCACTAAAGCACTAAGTCATGACAAGACAATAAGTATAGCAAATAAATATCTATCTCACATGCGCTTATCCAAGGTTGCAACTAAAGCTAATCTAAGTGATAATGCACTTGAGGACAACGTTCACATGCATGATTTCTTTGGCTAGTGGGATAACGGACAGCAAGTAGCACTTTTAAACGAGACACTAGCAGCCATCTTGTAAGGGGTAAGGGCAACAAGTAGTGCTCGTAGATAAGATGCTAGTGACTATCAAGTAAATGAGAGTGTAAGAGTAGCTCAAATTCCTACTAATTGTCCTCCCACCCAATGAAGCTACACGAGTCATATCCATGTCAAGTCCAAGTCCTACTACTTAGTATACATAACAAGACTAATTGGTACACGTCCTGGTTATCCCAATGATGTGTCAGTCACCGGTACCTGTCCAAAATGATTTATATGCATTTTTATCATCCATGTGTTCTAGGTGTATATCCATATCCGAAATCACTAACCACAACTAACACTAAGTATATATTATCAAGAATCTGTAAGTACCACAAGTCTTAGAAGTCCCTGAGTTATCACAAATATTATGAGCATCACGAGAAGCCGGGGCATCACAAGGTGCTAATAACTACTAAACTATACTAACAAGATTAAGTAAAATCAAGTAAACTAACTAATAATCATATGCAAATGCAAATATACTGAGAGGATGGCGAGACAACTCGCCTCAGGTCCAATGCTATGAATGCTGATCACACAAGCTCCCGAGTCTTAGTTCCAACATCTGATCGTAAATCGTATTCATGGCCTCTAACACAAACCATCAATAGAATTACTGACAATAATTCAAAATTACAATAATAATCCAATTATGAGTATAAAATGGGATCACAATCCTGACAAGGAGATTCGAGCAAAGACGGCACGAAAAAACGTCACCATATACTCCCGGAATCAGCGACAAACCAAATATGGGTCAATTAAACCAAATCTGGAATAAATTAGACTTGGTTCAGTTGAACCAGGTCGGTCTGGGTTAGTTTAGTATGGTTCACTTTGGTTTAGCGGGTGGGTCATTGGGTCTAAGTCTAAGGGTCAGGATGTATTCTGGCTTAAGCCATCTATTCTCAGCCATTGATCTAAAGATCCTAGAGTCTGGATTTAATGGAGGCGTTAATGGGTTAAGTCATGAATATTGGCCACTAGATACAAGATGGAGGGTCATGATCAAAGTGTTTAGTGAAGTAATCTGAGTCATCTATTCTAGGGTCTTATGGCTATAATTAAACCATGATGGGTTGAATCAGGGCCATAGGGTTCTAATCTAAGGTTCAAAAATTAATTAAGAGGCAATTATGGTTAGATCAAGGGAAGATTAACCAGAGATGTTGGATCTAGCATAGACATGAAGTTAGCGTTAGGGTTTAGAGCAAGTGGAGTGGCCATGGTGACCAGTGGGCTGGACGGAGAGAAAGGTGGTAGTAGAGGGGCCGGGGTCACTCGTGGATGGAGGAGGCTTGCCTGGGTGTTTTGGTCACCGGAGGGTGGTTAACGAGGCTCCACGACACCTTCGATAACCGGAGTCGGGGGAGAAAGGAAGGGGGTGAAAGGGGGGGGGGGGTGATCGTGGTGGATATGGCGGTGTCGGGGAGTATGAGGAAGGAAGGTTGGAAGGGAGAGAGGAGTCGAGGTGAGGAGAATGGCGGGATTGGATGGCCGTGGCGAGGTCGGAGTTGGCCGGAGGAGGGTTGGCGACAATGGTTGCAATTTAGAGTTAGGGTTTCCGAGAGAAGAGTGGAGTGGGTGCAGGTCTAGGGTGTAGCCCCAATTCGGATGCACAATGCAGCTTGCGCTGCATTGTAGCAGCAACAATATTGGTGAGGATTGAGGGTTTTGAGGGAAAAAATATGAAGAAAATATGAAAAAAATCATGGGAAAATCAATGAGGAAAAATTAGAGTTAGATATAGGTAATAGGAGATCCTAACAGAGAGATATGACCAAGTTTTGGGATTTTGGCCATGGATCTAGAATGAAGTGGGGTCATGGTGAAGGTGAGTCATTGGAAAGAAGAAGTGGAGATGAGTTGGAAGTGGTCATTAGAGGATGGAGGAGAGGGAGTGTAGGAGGGTCTTATAGATGAATGGATGAAAGAGTAGATGATATCTAGGCTATAGGATTAAATCTAGGGGCTACAGTTTTGAATGACAGGCTTCCTATGGTCATGGGCCAAGGCTTAGGATTAAACTTAGTTAACCCTACAATTTATTAACCAACAATTAAGCAGACTATTATTAATCCTAATTAGCCAAACCTATTACAAGTTTACATCTAGTCTACGATGTTAGTATGCTATCTAACCTCAAGTCTCATTCTCAACAACAGTAAACATAATGCTCAGTTCATAATATCATATCTACAACTAGCTCATTCACATGAAAGAAATAGAACTATAAGCAGGAATATAAATGATAACAAGAAGATGGTACTCGGGAAAACCCCCGCTATATACAATTGAAATAAGAAGAAACCGTCCAACCAAACTATCCACCAAAGATCTCCTGCAATCTCACCTAACTCTGAGTCTGCACCAATGACCATTTTACCGTCATACGATCCGTAGTGGGTAGGGTAACCGTCTCATCACTAAAAGATACATGACATTAGATACCCACCTAGGTCTAGGGTAGTCACAAAGTCTCAAACATATCGAAATACTACAAAAAAATATATAGCCTATAACAACACTATACTACAATAACACAAATAAATACATAGTATATGAATATCGAGAAAGTGGGTTTACACTCGATATGTTTGGATCATTTAGGTTTAAATCCAGTTACAGAAGAACTGTTTAGGTTTAAACCCAGTTACAAAAAAAACTGGTTCCAAATATGCATGCTTCATTAGTGTGAATTAAAGTATGTATGTGCAAATAGAGCCATATTCCAAATTACACTAAAGACTTGTTCTATTATATTTATATTAATTCTCTAAAATTTGTCATATATCTTGTATATGAAGTGATTTATTATCCTATACCACCATGAGGTCATATCTCCCTATATGTACGGTATATCTTCCGGTACTTTCAGCTATGGTGATCCCCCAACTGTTATGGTTCCAAAATCCAGTATCAGGAACCTTGATCACGAGTAATGTTTTTAAGGATGGAAGAACCTTCGTGCACCATGGGAGAAGGAATAGTTTTTATTGAAATTCATTTGACTTTTTTTGTAAATTTAATATGTGAACCTTTATGACAATATATTTAATTTATAAAAAAAGATAAATAGATGTGTATCACATATTAGGGCAGGTTGGCTCTAACCAACATCTTTCTTTGATGGATCAAATTTGGAGTCTTGTAGAACATAATTTATTTCCAATTGTTAGAATTATCACAAGTCAGGTGCTCATTGTGTTTCCAGATGTATTATCATCTCTAATGGTACATCACGTGGATTTTATGACATTTATCTCGATGGCACGTGATATGCTGGAAAAGATGATCAAGTATTACTATATGCCTTGGAGTATACATCGCTCCTCCTTCTTACGTGGCAAAGTTGATGCCATGCATACTAACTAATGTATCACAAGTTCACAAGTCCATACTAATGTATCGCAAGTTCGCGATATGATTGTTGGCAGGGTTGTTGATAGAGGTGATGGTGAGAAGGTAGGGATGTGGCAATGAAATGGAGTTGGTTGAACGAGGCTGATAACTGGCGCCACCAAAATGATCGCCGAAACGAACGCCTTTAGGTTTCGGAATCCACAAGTTTCGAATCCACGAGAAAAGTTGGAATCCACCAAATAACTCGTTGTACAGGAATGAAAATATTATTGAAGATGATTCTAAAGTTCATACATGGGGTGCCTTTTATAGCCTTAAAACGTAAGGCGGTTTGGGAAACAAACCCCAGAAATGGAAATAACTATATGCGTAGATAACCGAATTGGAAAAGTACTAAACTAGGAAATAACTAGAATAGAAGAAAGCTTGAAAGTCATAAATTGATGACGTTGCGTATTCAACCAGATCCTTCTATAAAATACAACCAGATCCTTCTATAAAGTAGGAATTGGTGAGCCAAATTTCTCTCCGCTTCTGTCGGAGCCTTTTGAATGATTTATATCTTTTGGATCCTTCCATAAAGTAGGAATTAATGAGCAAAATTTGTTGCCTTTCCGTTTGGATCCTTCTATACATTACTAACTCATGAATCTTCCTCTATAATATAACTAGAAGTCTCAATGTTCTAAATTTCGCTAGGCAGATTCGGTGAGGCGGAGGACCGCCTAGCGCCTAGGCTACCTAGGTGGCCGAACAGATTTTTTTTTCGAAATGTGAAATGTGAAATTTGAAATCCATAATACAAATTTGAAATCTAAAACATGTTTTAACTTCTAATTCCATAATATAGTTCATAATTTTTTTTTGAAATTTCAAATTTGAAAATTTTGATATTTGAAATTTCAGTGTTCTAAAATCCAAACCCAGTCTTAAAACCCAAAGAAAAAAAATCCACAATACAACTATGCATAAAAAAAAAATCGAACAACTGCACAAGTCCGCTTAGGCGCTGAACAAGCCAGAACAGGAACAAACATGCACCTAGGACCACCGAACAGTTGATTTTTGGTGCGGCGGGCAGCCGCCTAGCGCCTAGGTGGTGTCGCCTAGGCCGATTTTTAGAACACTGAGAAGTTTAGAAGTATTAAGCCTTCTTACGATTTGTATGGAATACAACTTTTTGAATGGATCTTCTTTTGTATCACTTCCAGAATGTTTAAAAGGTAGAAAATTAAATATTTTCTGATTATATGGATTAAGATGTGATATAGGCAGTTTCTACCTGGGACACTGTTGAGTATCCAAAAAGGCGTGGGCCATGGATCTCACGATTCTGATAGGGAAGGACCACTATATCATAGATAAAATATAGGGCTTTGGTGAAGCTTTATCCTAGATATTTCTTCTATATACTTGTCTTCATGAATTTCCTGTTCATCCTTCTCAAATCATCTGTTTCTTGTGCTCGCTTCTAAATGTAAGAATAGTCCAAACATCTTTCTGGACATTGAGTTATATCTTTGTAGATACCTAATTACAGCCACTATTAATTTGGCACACACTTATCTAGAAACTCAAGATTATTTATTACTTCTATGCAGACCAAGATTTGGCAAAAAACATTTTGAGATGGTTTAGACATGTGCACGGGATACCAGTGGATGAGCCGTTTAGGAGTGATAGTACCAGCCAAAGAATATACTATGACCTAGGGAACACCAAAATGAACCTGGAATGCTGCAGCAACTAAGCATATGGTAGTTGCTCGTAAACTGACCCTTATTAGAGATGAATGTAGTAGTGGTCATGTTGCCGATACACGATGTATACTCATTGTTTTTCATCTTTAATAGTATGTGATCATAGAGCTTATGTAATAAACCATAAACTAGGCCTGCCTTGTAATATAATATGTAAATTTCCAGTCTTGCAGTTTCATGCTTTTCGATGCACACTCTTTTACAGAATAATAAGGAATGAGTTTAACTCGCACCTTCGTTTGTCTTTCTTCGAATTTGTTTCTCCAACTTGATTTCAATGGTCATGTTTGTGATAGTGGAAACTTCAACCAAGTATCTGATCAATTTCAGATTCTCTCTCTTTTTTATTTTATTTTTTATAATCTGGATAAGTACTGATCCCCTTATCGTGCAGGTGGCACTTCAGCATCTAAGCCGGAAGAAGTCAAGCGCCTCCCTGGTGGTAAGATAAAGAAGAAGGTAATAGCTTTAGTTTAATGCATTTGTGCTTGGTAATAAAATGATTTTTTATTGCTAGCAGGCTTAACTTTTGTAGAAATATAACACAACCTGTAAGTGAGGGTTTGGACTCATATATATAGAGATGTGAATGATACATTTACATATAGGTCCACACTTATAAGCATATTGCATAATGGTACTTAATATCTTAACACCCTCCCTCAAACTGGAGCATAGATATCAATCATGCCCAGCTTGTTACAAAGAAACTGAACACGATGGCCTAAAAGAGACTTCGTAAAGATATCAACTATCAGATCACCGGTTCTCACGTGGTGAAATGTTATCATCCCCTTTTGATATTAATCACGGATGAAGTGAATGTCGATCTCAATATGTTTCGTCCTTTCCGGGGCATCTTAGCCACAATGTTTCACATTTGAATTTCGAATATAAAAAACTTCAGTGACTCATGTAATTATGATTAGTTGTACCTTTTTCATCCATTTGTTTGTTCTCCTTAAGCTTCATTTGTTTTAAATGAATAGAACTAGGTTTTAAGCATGGTTTGCAACAGCGGCCGATTCCGCCGATTCAAAACCACCAAAAATGTCGGTACGGGTCCAGTATGGATACTGCAAACCTTGGTTGTAAGTATCGGTTGAAATCAACAAGCCAGACAATCTAACTGATTGCCCGATCTTCCAAACTGAACTGGGTGAAAACTGCCCCTACTCGTATGTGTAAACAAACCATTTTTTCATGATAATCTTAACTCATCAGTTATCTTACAGCTAATCATTGGAATGAGAGTTTTGTTGCTATCATGAAAGTGTAGTAAGAAGTTGTGGTTGTGTTGTTCTAGGAGAAGAAAGAGGTCGTTATCGAGAAGATCGTCCGGAATAAGCGCAAATGTGTCACTGTGGTGAAAGGTCTAGAACTATTTGGTAACTTCTTAGCAATAGTAAGATCTTTCTCACATTTCATAGTTACTTGAACATTTTGGAGTTTTTAAATTTTCGGCCAATTTTATAGGTGTCAAATTAAGTGATGCTTCAAAGAAGCTTGGGAAGAAGTTTGCAACTGGAGCATCTGTTGTTAAGGTGCACTAGCATATTTTCTGAGGGTTTAGGTTGCTTTGCAGAAAACCCAGCAAATGTTTTTATTGACCATGTTCTATTATTAATTCCAGGGTCCAACTGAGAAAGAGCAGATTGATGTCCAAGGGGACATATCATATGATATAGTGGAGTTCATTACATACACTTGGCCGGATGTAAGCCATCATTATTATCATCTTCTCTTTTATCATGTGACTTATTATCATCTTTTGTAGTTGTAGTGGTAGTGGAGAGGGGATGAGGAATGCATGTCTGCTTTTTCTATAATGAAATCTGATGTGAAAACCTAACATTCTCAGCTCGCTCACTTTCCACTAGAAAGTTGGAAAGTTCCAATTATTGATTTTGGATTATATTATAGATAAAATTGTGATTACTTTCTTTGGTGAATTGGAATACTCAATGGAGTATAAAATGACAAAATCTTCTCAAAATAGTTTGCTAAATATGTTATCTGCTTTAATTGATAACACCCAGTCAAGAACAGCTTATTCTAGCAATTGACAGTGATACCAGAATCCAGATGTATATATGTGGACAGATATTTTTAGTGCAAGGAAACAAGAGATGTGGCATAGCTGAATGATGCCAACCCTCGAAGCTAAATTAGGCTTATAGGCTTCACAGTGACAGCATAAGTTTAAATGTAATTCCGGCCATCATAATTATTATCTAGACTGTACTCGATTGTTGAACCATTTTTTTAAAAAATAGAAATTTGATCGTGTTTATCAAGGAATATTCATGTTCCATTCCAAGTTCCTTGGTTCCATTCCATAGTATTTGTGTAAGTGGGTAGGCCCTGGCTTCACTATAAAGTATAAACAAAACCCTGCAGATCCTTTTTGGTTCTACAAATCCGAACCGACCAGTGTATTCAGGTTTTTGTTTGGGCTTCTCTTGAATCTAGTCCAATAGCTACATTTGAGCTATTTCATTTCAGTTTAAGTTGGTTAGTCGAGTTTAATATGATCTTGATTGATTGATCTTCTTTCGTTAATCTCATATCCCGTTTGCAGCCTTTATCCAAATCCCTTTCAGTCTAGACTAACATATCCATGTCCTAGAAAGTTGATGCACAGTTAGCGGACCTTTAAGAAGATTAAACACTTACATCAATACACAGTGGGCAAGAACTAGTGAACTTCATGAAATCTGTAGGAACTTTTTATTTGCTTGACATGTTGCTACTATTTGCAAAGCTGAGTTTCCAAAAGAAAGTTTTCACCTCAGGTGGCATCATCATAAGTTCAACTAGGAATATCACAAGCTAATCAATAAAAAGTCCAAAGAATTTGGATGAGCAAAATGCAATATTTTACAGATGACTTGCAATAAATTATTTAGATGTTTACTAGAAATTTTTTAATTTAAACAAATTACTATTTTGAGGTTGTAGCACTCAACCATGACAGCCGATGAGAAGATAAACAAATCTTTGTACTCTATTCTTTAAGAACCACTACAGTGAAGAGCCATAAATTAACATCACTTGCTCTTTGTTTTTGTTTGATAACTTCTAACCTTCTTAAATCCCAATTTCGCATGTGCGAGTGCTAGTCAAGTTGAGCCCTTATTATGTCTCTGATGGAAGCATTATGATGTCTTTACTAATTTTTGGAGAGAAGCAAGACAAAAACTTAATACCATTACTGAAAATCTACCTTTTGATTGTTTTCAAATGCCTTATATTTAACCAATAATTAACCATAGAGCAAATATTGTCTTTATTAATTTTGAATGAAAGAGTAATCTATACATGCCGTTGTATTGTCAATCATATAATATTCATGCACCCAACTCCAAGGAATACAAAACAAGTGTGTTATATGTTTGGCAAGGATTGTTTATTTATGCAAGTCTTCAGACCCATGAGTGTATTACAACAAACAGTCTTTAGCTCAAATTTCACGAGTTTATTCTGAATTGTAAATATATTTGTTTTCGCTGATTACCTTTCTGCCCATCCCAAATCTTTACTATTTATGGTCAATTTTTTGGCAAAATTTTCTCTTGCTTGACTTGGTACTTGACAATTGCTAAGGTTGGTTACCTGTAATGTATCAGGTGTCTGAAGGTGCAATTTTTTTCATAGAAGATGGCAGGAAGGTTGCTGCTGCTTAATGCCACTATTTTTAGCAAACCATTATACTAGACGACATCAACCTTTGGCCGATACTGCCAAAAATCACTGTCCTTATTTTCCAGCCGCTGCTGCGAAGTTACATTTATCTTTGTGATATATCTGTTCACTCTGACATATTTTTGCAACTAAGAAAAATACTCGAGAGTTTTAGGAGGATCTTTTGTGATGTTGCTGTCTCTTGTTCCTCGAGCTTAATTACTCATGACTGAGAAGTACTGCATGTACACAAATATTTACTGTGAAAGTAAGCAGCAAATCAATTAGAGTTGATTAGTCTAGAATGACTAAATACTGGTCATTTAGTCATCGGAAATAATATGATGCAACCATGGTGGTAGTCTTCGTTTTGATGTTTGTGGCCGGGGCACAAAGTGTAGCGAGCAACAAATTTAGCGGTGAGAACCGAAGAAACTAAGAGTATGCTTATATGGAGATATTGGACTAAATTTTGTGGTTTATGACAACAACTTGGTTGCAGTATTGTACATCCTGGCACTTCTCATATATTGCAGTAAGTGTGAATCGGGTCCATCTTGAATACTGCACCTTTATTTATCCCTGAAGGAAAATCAATTCTCTCTTCTTTTCCACGTGGATGTGAAATTAGAATTCATGTCGGTTTTTTTTTGTTTGGTGAAACAAGAAAAACAATCAAGAAAAGACTTATTTTCTTTCTAGTATTTGGTTGGTGCATGAATGAAAATAAAAAGTCGTCGTATTTTTAAAATAAATAACATCATGAAAATTCAAAAGTAATGAGCAAAATAGGCAATAACACGTTAGTATCGCTATTGTCATCCCAAATTTTTGTAATAAACGTCGGAAAAAAGAAGAAAAAACCAATCTTATTGGTCATGAGAGGAACCATATTGCCCATGTTTTTTCCTGTCACAAAAATAGTTTTCAAATTTCGTTTTCTTTCCTTCAGCGAACCAAACATGGCTTAGGGGAAATTGAGCATGCTTGAAATCCAACGATTTGGAAGCTGGAATTTGCAACGATGGCAACTAGGGGAAAAAAGAGCCAAGTAATTATGCATGATTATACTCTATTTGTGTTTAATAAAATTAAGTCATTTATAACGAGTTTGTTAGGTTTGAAATTTTACTGTTAATTGATTTCTTTTAAAATGAACGTGTTGGAGTTGGGTGGAGTTTCTTTCCTATGTGAAGAACATCCAGAAGTATGATGAGTGCTATACATGATATGTAGGAGAAGTTCGGGATGTCAAAGGCGATAAAGAGGGCATCATTTGGAACTATTACATGACGTATCACAGCTGTATATCAAAAGAAATGTATGTGGTATGACGTTGCTATGCTTAGAAACGTCCGATAAGTTTTGTGGTAAATTTTTTTGTTTCCACATTATACAGCCGACTTACCGACAGTATACTGTCGGGCCTGAGCTAAACAATTTTTGGGATCTTATCTGGATTGTTGAACTGATTTGGATGGCCAAAATTGTTTCAGGACTAGGAAGTTATGTTGTAGTCTTCCTAACCTAATCACAACATTCATAACATCAAGCGAGAGAATTTTCTTAAATGTGCAACTTTCAAACGAACAAGGAGAATGATTTGGGAGAGAGTTTTAGTTTGATATGGAAGGAGTTTGTATCAATGCATTGTCTTGCCTTCGTGTTTTATGTTCCGGTAAATATATATCTAGTAATCATTCTTATTATTTGAGTAGCTGTGATGATCCGTTTTGGATTGATGGGAGAAACTTGTAGAAGAGTCGGTGTACTTCTCTAGTTTGGTAGTGAATGCTTTCCTTTGTTGGATTTCGATCGTTCTGTGATTTTTTTCCGTTAGGGTTTTTCAAGTACACGTGATTTTGTTTGCATTTTGTTAATTGCTTTTGTGCGTAGAGATTGTAATCGTGTGCAAGTTGTATGCTTTATTTTAGTCCTAGTCGTTTCTTCCGGTTTGAAAATAATGTTTATTCCGTTGATTTTATATCCATTCTTGTGGTATCAAATATATCGATTGTCAGGAGTTTGACAGTCATACTGAGTAGAAGAGATGGACGTGAAACATATGCACATGGTTAACTTGAACGGTATTAGAAGCAAGATAAAATATCTATTGTTCGTCAAAAGGTTACATCTACCAGCATCTACATTTTGTGGGTACATCAGGCAATCTATAGATGAGAACATGTACAACCACATTGGGAACATTCAGCATGCCAAGACATTGTGAGAAAAGCTTGAGCATTGTATGCCAAGAAGACTGGAGTCATTAAGTTGTCTCTGACCCGACATATGATGGATCTGTGGTAAAAAAATGGTATATCTGTTATGAATTACATGATTGAGTTCCAGGTCGTAGTTGATCCATGGTCGGCTATGGGAGTCAAATTCGACGATGATGTGCATGGACTTCAGTTATTGTGTACATTATCAAATTTGTGGAAAATCGAACGAGTGTCTATAATCACTTCCCCTTCCGAAGGCAATGTGAGTCTGGAGTTCACCAAGAATTGGAATGTTTGAATGAGAAGATGTAGATCGTTGCTTCAATGTTGCCAAAGATTGGAGCACGGAGCCCTCATGTGCAATCCATGTGCACAAGGGCTGGAGCAATTAGAGAAGACTTGTAACTGCCGAGTGCCGATTAGCTACGCAGCTACATCTGGCTGCATGCTCAAGCCTAAAAACCAGATTCTTCACCAAATCTAACAATCACGAATAAGTCCAATTTTAGGTAGCAGACTTAGCAGATACCATTACTCATCCTGCTTAAATTTCATTTGAAATCAGGGTGGGAGTAGGGGTGCAACTCGGGCGGATTGGGTCGGACTTGAGGTCAACCCGAGCCCAACCCGAGGAATCATAAGCCTAGTCCGAGCCCAAGTCCGACCCGACCTCTGGTTCAACATATGAAACCCAAGACCAAGTCCGGAGGATCGGGTTGGGCTCGGGTTTGGTCGGGTTCATTGGGCTATAATATAATATTTGAAATAATTTTAAACAAAAGTAATATTAAACACATAATCAAATAGCAATCAAGCCTTGATCATTACAAAATACAAACTAAAATAAGATTTATGAGAAGGAGTTGAAGAGTTTGAGTTTGGGTGAATAAATTTAGGATTTAAACTTTTTATTTAAGAAGTGTGAATATATATATATATATATATATATATATATAAGTCGGGTTCGGATTCTTCGGGTAACCCAACACATGAACCCGAGCCCAACCCGATTTTGATCGGGTTCAAATATTTTAACCCAAACCCGAGCACGAACTCGAGAATCTTCAACCCTAACCCAACCCATTAACGGGTTTATCCGATCGGACTCGGACTTAGCCGACCCAAGTAGCACCCCTAGGTGGGAGCATGAAAGAAAAATGATATCAAAATGAAGAAAGGGGGAAAAGAGAACTAAGTTCCCCAACCCACCCCAAGGATTAACTTTCCCTCCCAATCTTCCTGGCCTTTCCAAATACCGAAAATAAAAATGGATAAAAATTACAATTTTTCAAAGGAAAGAAAAGAGTAAAGAATTGATTTCATTTCATTTCCTTTCCTCTCCGCGAACCAAATGAGGCCTTATTGTAAGCCTAAGTGAAAACAAGACCAACTGATGTCATATAAACAACTAATGACAGCTAGAGGCAATAAATACTGGATGAATGCACCAAAAGGTGAATCAAACACCACTCTCTAATTATTGAACTAATTGTCCAGGCATTTTGCAAGTACGTTAAGCACACAATTACCATGTATCTCATGTTTCCACACAAACTACCGCTGCTAAATATGGTTCAAAATTAAAGGGATAACATCTCCCAACCTCGGGGAACTTCCTAACTACCAAGGGGTAGTCGACTTGCCGATCAAACATAAACACCAGTCGCTAGGAGCAAGAAAAGAGACCCAAAACCCTGCAGAAAGAAAATGAATGATAAGTAACTAAAGGCCACAAAAGTTCTTAGAGCATCTCCAACACTATTGTCCTATTGTAATATGTTGTGATTTCTCTGTGTCATGAGGCACAAGACAATGTCTTTCCTAGGTGGCAAAACAACTTCACAATGTCTTCTATAACTTTTGCTGCTTTGCCACGTAAGCTTCACAATTTACTTGACAATTGCATTTGAGAAATATTTTTGAATAAAAATTTGTCATTCTTATCTGGCAACTACTTTTCTCCAAAGTCACAATAGGGTCGGACTTTGGAGATGCTCTTACGTACCCAATATTGGGGATATCATGATGACATGGTAACCACAGCCAATTACACGTCATCAACTTAATTGTATTTTGAGTTATTGCCTTTTCTATAGTAAGAGAAATTATTCAGTTAATGAAATAAATAAAAACAATCATTCATGATGACAAAAAATACTAAATAATAGTCGATGGTTACTGGTGACAAGAAAGATAACTTAACCATAGTTGATTGTTATTGATGACAAAAAAGAAATATATGGTTTAAGTTAACCATGGTTAATGGTTATGAAAATATTAATTTTAACCATGGTTAATGGTGACAACAAAAACTAACCATGGTTAGTGCTTAAATTAGCCATAGTTAATGGTTAATGGTGCCAAAATAAGATCAACTTAAACACCGTTAATGGTTAATGGTTTAGTTATAACCATTAAATGCTCACTTAATATTTTTGTCATCATAAATTATTAAAAAAAAATTATGTTTTCATTTTGTTAACTGAATGATTTCTCTTAATATGAGAAAGCAACAACCCTTCCATTTATAAAATGGTGGGAGTTGGGGGGCAGTGGGCTCAAAAGACATGCAATACAGCGTGCACAAAGTCTCGTGTGTATCGCCGGACGTATGAAAAAAAACTCTGCCTCAAAATAGCACAAGTAATTTGATGACATCTTATCCCGCCTTAATTGGTTATGGGTACCATCTCATGATTCTCATCACCATTACATGATACCAATTAGTTAGCCAAGAATTTTTCCAGAAACAAGGTGATAAAGCATGTACATAAACAAGGTAAAAAAATATACCAAGAAAACAGATGCCACTGCAGCACTGACAATCTCCTTCTTTAAGCTACGGTTCTTCCTGGATGAAGTAGCTTCATATCTGCAAAATGCTATATCTTAGGCAAAGAATATAATATTGAAGTCCTTGAAACAAAGCCATAGAGCTTAGTCCGAGGATTTCCTGTGTAGTTAAATCATCATTATCACCATGATATCCTCCCACATTTATCAATGTGTATCTACTAATAATGAATGAGCATTACTCTATTGCATTCTTCATGATATAGTTCGGACTACAGAAAGAAAAGCTCAAATATAGACCATCCAATATCTTAAACTTGCTAGTACATATTTTAAATTGGAACATGTTATTCACTTATTTGCTTTGTATTGCTAATATTAAGTTTCAACCTATAGGCTAATCAAAGTATTATATAAAAAGGGCAAGGGTATGAAGGAAAACCACTAGCATACTAGTAACGAAGCCATTAACGAAAAGGATTTGAGTTTTGGTGGAGATTGCACTCATGGAACTTTATTTTTGACCATTGTATGTACTCTTTGATTTCTAATGTATCGTTAATGCATGTCCCAAAGCACAAGGTTCTAAACAGCGGTAGGCGGGTGCGCGGCGGAGAGAGTCCGCATACCGCCAGGCTGCCTATGCGGTTGATACATTTTGAACATTTTTTTACTATTTTACCACTTTTTTTGTTTGCAAAATATGCATATTTTAAGGGTGTTCCATGCATAACTAAGTTGTAGAACGAAGATTTATAAAGTTTTAGTTTTGTAAAAGTGAACTATAGGCCCATAATGCTTACAAAACCATTTTGGCCAAAATAACTTGTTAGGTATTGCTCCGCCTAGGCGTCCGCCTACGCCGCCTCACCTCCGCGTATGCCGCCAACCTCCGTTGGCCGCCTACTCCACCGCCTACCGAAAAGCGGTGCAGGGAGAGACCGCCTACCGCCTAGACGCCGCCTAGGTGGGCTAGGCGGCCGCCATCTAGAACACTGCCAAAGACACCAGTACTAGATTGCAGACGGACAACTAGACATAGATGTCTAATCAAATTCAAATCTTGGAGCTAAGAGAATCTAACATTAATAAATGATAAGAAAAGAAAAAGGGTGGCATGAACCTAAGGACATTTTGTTTGGGCTGTCAACATATCAATGAGTTTTCTGGTAAGGTCCCATCATATCAGCACTGCTTTCTGTAGAAAAGCAAGCAGATAAAAAATGGATTCATCGGCAGATTATTATTTTGGAAGTAGACTATCCATCGGTGACACAAACTTTAGGGCACAAATCCCAAAAACATTTGTTTGAGTTGCCATGATACATTGCAGGGACATCAATACAACATGAAATGATAGGCTAAAAGTAAGATGATGGCAAAAGATGGGGTTGTATTTAAGAACAAGTCATAAAAGAATGTTTAAAAATGTTTTTGTTCATATTGCGATGGTCACAATTGTTAGCCCTGCAATTGAAGAGTTCAATGGTGTGAAGGTTTTAGGATTGGGTTCATCTCATTATATATATATATATATATATATATATATATATATATATATATATATATATATATATGTTGATGCAGTTACTCTGTTTAGGACATGGACAAGGTCCAGTAAGATCTGGTTCATGTCACAATTGGTTCATTTAATTGAATCTCAATATTATGGACATAATCTATCCTGTACATCCTTACCAAAATGGATAGCCTGCACTTAACACACCTTAACTATTTGGGTAATTGCTATATCTCTTGAAACTTTTCAGTCGAGCGCTTAACCCATGTAACTATTTGCAAGGGGTACGCTATCAGGATCAGTTGAAAATAATGATATCACCTGTTTACCCAGCTTAATAATAAATGAACTCTTTTCTTTTCCTTGAAAAGAAACATTTTTTTCTTCCCTCTTCAACACCCAAGGTAGTGTGCCAACAATCCTCCTATGCCATTAGGGATAAGTTAAAACTTATGATACTACAAGTTGTCCTAGCTTATTCATAAATTAACTATTTTTCTTTAACAAAAAGAAACTTGTTATTCTTTCCTTCTTCATAATGCAAGGCAGCATGTCAAAAATTATGCTCAACCTCCATCCTGTCCATCTTTCCAACCTTGCCTACCCTCCCTCTTCTTTTCCCTCTTCCCTTATGGAGCCGGTTACCAGCAAGATGGTTGACAGTACGCTTGAGCCATGAAGCGCAGTCATTGACGCACCTCTAGGCCAACTATTGCCAATTCAACATGGGGGACCAGCAGAGCCACTGCCATGGTGAATGGACAAACAACGTCCGGGAGGTACGCCGAAGGTTCTTATTCCTGCTTATCGACACCCTCCTCCTCCTCTGGTCGGCTCAAAAAACGAGAAGGGGAGAGGAAAAGGAGAGAGGAGGAATGGAGAGGAAGGGAAGGAGAGTGCAGGATGGAGGGACAGGGGCGGGGCTCTGTTGTAAGTATATTAGGATGTGATATGTATCTTAAACGAATTATACCAAACTTTTATAGTGTTTAGAAACTAATGGTTTTATAACATGACTCAAAGACTAAAAAACACACAACGCTTGAGAACCCTTTAAGTAGTTTAGAAATTTATGGGATTAAGTGAATTTAAAACAAGTTAAACTTGACTTTTAAATGGTTTCAAAATTAATGTTTGCATAACCTGACCATATAAATCTAGAGCTTTACGAATGCCCGCATAAGCCTTGAAAATCCTTTTACTTCTTTCCAAACAAAGTCCACTTTTGACCTAACTATTTGCACGAGTGACTCCTTAGTCCTTCCCCGCATCTTTCATCGAGTTCTAGCATCTCGAATGACAACATCCATCATCTTTGGCAATGGCATCTGAGGGTTCTCGGAGATTTCAACAACTCGACTAGTTTTCTCCACATCTTTTTTTTTTTCTTTTCTATATTTTAATATTTTTGTTTTATTTCTTGAATCTTCTTTATGTTTTGTTTTGGGTCTTTGGTTGGTTTTCCCTATTTTTACTAGAATTTTAACACATTATACATTTTTAAGAAAAAATATATATAACAAACCATTATTTAAAATGTACTCATTGATTTCAGCACTTAAATTCTTGTTAATGCAACTATTGTATATTCATGAAAAATAAATGTCATACTAATGTTTTTTTTTAATATATTTAATCATCAAATTTACAATGAAGGTATTAGTTAACGCTTGATGATTCTCCTTATTGTTGCTCTAATGTCTTCGGTTTATCCACATGTAATCGATTTCCAATCAGAATTTATAGCGACGAATAAAAGATAATAAGATAAATTGACACATGATATGTATCTTGATTCGACAATCTAGGGGTAGACATGGCTGGTTCACGGGTTCACCAGGAGTGTTCAAGAAGGAAACCAAGAAAAAACAAACAAAATATTTTTTTGGTTAAAGAAAATTAGGTAATAGAGTAGTAAGTTTCAATAATTTAGGGGTAAAGAGATAACTAAATTATTATTTTTAATAAATCCCAGATAATGTACCACCTGGAAATAGTTATAGGTGAAAAAAAATCAAGGATTATTTGCAACTACTCTAATAGTTGATTGGAGGTAACTACAATTTATACTACCAAATTATCTCCAATTTTTAAAACTACAAGTATTAACTTTATTCTCCGATACAATCAAACTCGAGTCAAATTCACAATAAAA
Organism: Iris pallida; assembly: GCA_029216955.1. NCBI lineage: Eukaryota > Viridiplantae > Streptophyta > Magnoliopsida > Asparagales > Iridaceae > Iris > Iris pallida. The sequence continues at coordinate 1,750,795 of JANAVB010035620.1, forward strand.
CTTCATCGTGAGCCTCTATTATACATTGGTGTTCACTATAAATATCATTATTCTAATAATCTCATAGAATCCTTATTGATCATTACCTATGTTGCACAGACACGACACAGGGAGGACACGGGGAGACAGATATGACACCTATTTTGATATGTCTTAGTATATTTTGGAGTGCCCGAGATGTGTCCAATACGTGTCCAACACGACACTGTCCTAATTTTTGGAGTGTGTGTTTTTCCTAGATTGTTACATTTCCAACAATAGATGTGTGCATCCATCTTACTGCTCATTACCCTTCGGCCTTCTTGTTATAGAATAACGTGATCTATAAGGCTTTTTGTTATTATCATTCTCTGCTAGTACTTGCAGTCTCCTGTTTGCATTTGTGGCCTTATTATGATCTCACTCCCACTATCACATCATAGATAGAGCACAAGATGGCTATTATGTTCTAAGTTTTAATTCTAGTGTGACTTATGTCTATCGACCCCTTAATTAACCATGTAAGTTTAACAAATTTTTTTTTATCTTGGGTCCACTGTTTCATTTTGATGGTGCCTCCAATAGTCCAACTCATAGCTATATGCAATAACTTACTATGCAGGTATCATTGTTGGTATTCATATCCCACCGAGTCTTGTTAAATAAAAAACTGCCCTCATTTTCTAGTTGACACATAAATCCCCCTAAGATATTCCTCTTTCTTCACATCCATCGTCATACTGTTAGGTAACATCAAATGCATTGTCCCCTTTCTACCAAAATGCCATTCTCTCAATTCTTGAATTTGCCAAGAGTGTTCAGAAAGAATGGTCAATACAATAGCATATAAGGTTATGGTTAGGAACGCTAATTCCAAGGTTCAAAGTATCGGTATCGGACATTCTGTACGAGTATCGGTATCGGCAGCATCGGATTGGAGTATCGGATTTTTTGGTATCGGCAGGATTGACAATATTAAATAATTATTAATACATTAGTAAAAAATTAGAAAAAATAGTTTAATTATTTATGCATTATTTATGTATTTTTGTGTTATTTTTTTATTATAATTGAATGAAACATTAGTCATTCTTGCTGATACAAGTTTTCTTCCTCTACATGTTTTTACAATCTTACTATCACATATATTCTTACTAAAATAAACTTAGCTACATGTTTCATAATATACCAAAATAAACTTAGCTACGAGATTTACTAGCCTATCCCTTCATTTAAATTACATACAATAATAAAAAAATATTACATACAATAAAATTATACTTATAAACATGTTACATACAATAATATAATATTACACTTATAAATAATGTTATATACAATAATAAAAAATGTTACATACAATAATATTGCACGTATAAAAATGTTACATACAATAATAAAAGATGTTAAATACAATAAAAAACGTTATATACAAGATTTACATGGGACAATAATAAAAAATATTAAAACTCCTACCAAAATCCACTCGGCTAGACAAATTTATTGGAACAATATTTAAATAATTGAATTCAAACATGTCCCATTGAATTTGTATATAAAGTTAAAAAGAAAAGAAAAGAAAAAGAAGATACATATAATAAAGTTAGATACAATAGTTAGTATATAGTTAAATACTATGTATATGTCAACTGTAACACTAATATGGTTCTGTCATTGTGGTTAGAAGTGGTGAGTCAATATTGGGACGTATCGCCTCGTATCGGTCTGTATATCGGCCGATACGGACCGATACAATAAATTTTCACTACGTATCGGCCGATACCGATTTTTTCATGGAGTATCGGATCGGACACCTCCAAATCTGATCCGATACGGTCAATACGTATCGGTATCAGCTGATACTTTGATCCTTGGCTAATTCCTAAGACGGTAAAAGAGAGCTAAAGGTGGAATAGAGAGCAAATTAGAGAGAGAGACACCTTAAGGTATTATCATTGGTACTCTATCTACTAAATATTGGCCTAAATCAATATACGCTATACATGAAAATCGCACTAAGTTATTCTCTTTTACACATCCATAGCCTGTCAAATGGCTTTATAGCCACATCAAGTTGTGTGATCCCATTCTTAGCAAAAATATCCTTCATCTATTTATTTGAGTTTGTCAATCATTGAAAATGGTAGGCATTTAAGGTTAGGGATGAATGAAAACACTTAACTCCAGTCCAAACATGGTGAAGGAACTCAGAGAGTTGTAACTTTTACGGATGAGGTATGGGTAATGTTTGGGTGTAGACTACAGAGCGCAAATTAAGTCGGACATATTGACAACTGTTGTTTACTTCCAATACTAGAATCTTTTGCCTTGTCAAAAGCGGTTGTTCCTCCAAAGTAATAGATTTATATTCCAAGATATTATTTTCAGATAAGAATTCTTCTTCTCTTTAGCATCTTCTGTGTGCGAGTAATTTGAAAGTATACATCTTAAATCCTTTTACAAACACAGGACAGCTTTTAGAGAAAATACACTTTCTTTAACTTGGGACAGCTCAAATACGAGTCACAATGGTGCTATGTTCCTTGACAAACCTCCCATGTAAAGTAGCTAATCAATGAAAGCTTTCGGACTCGTATAATTGGAAGGCAAAGACCACTCTCTAATGGCCTTGAACACGTCAACGTTCGTCAATTCTCAAATTTCTTCAAGTGGACAGAAAATTCTTCTTCTCGACTATCCAATAGCTGGTCAAACGAAGGATTGTCTTCTAGATATGGGTATTCCTGCAATCCAAAAATGCTACAAAAAGACAAACTAGAAAGAATACAACAATCGAGTCATAACTCTTCCAAAAGTCCTTGGTGCATTGGATAATCCAAATGGCAAAACTAACCAATATAACTCTTACAATTGCGCTTGGCATTGGATATCAAAATTAACCACTCATACAACAAGTCCTTTCTGTGAAAGTGTATATCCACTAATTGGATACCTATCTAAATCAACCTATTTAGAAGATAAATATTCGAGGAAATACAAGATAATGCCATTGTATATAGAAGATGCTCTTAGTAGAAACTACACTTGGTCTTAACATTGTTAGTATTATTTTATAGCTCTAATACCCACAATATCCTAAAAGTTGTCATCTTTCTTTGTTGACAAATGTGGGGGAAACACATGGACACAGACTCTGCAATAAAGCCCTTCAACAACAATACCTAAACCTGACATCTAAGATCAACATGGAAACTGGAACATGCTAAATAGGTTCATCCTATAATGCGCAGGTTTGAAAGTTATGACCTAGGACGGAATATAATGTGCATCGCTTTAGTTCGTGGAGTTTATTAGGGAACTCTTCAGGCATAATTTTGTTATACTTGGAGAGGACCTGACTAACCTAAGGGAACTTTGGATACTCGGTAGAAGAATTTAAAGTGGCAGTAAGCACTAAAGAAATGTAACTTCCTCCCCTTCACTCTATATTTCTTATTGCTTTGTTTCCTTTCCTCTTCTAATACTTCTCTAGCCACTAGAATGCAACTTTGTTTCCTTTCCTCTTCTAACACTCTTTATATTTTGAGGAAGATACTATTAGAGCATAATATTTGATATCGAAAGTGATCACATCAAGATCATGTCAACCCTCTATTTTGGTGTCAAATTCTAGCTAAGGTAACTACGAGCATTAGAGAATCGTACAATGGAACCTAGGCGGCCAATTGGTAGGTAGGTAGACCTACCTTTTGAATATACAGTCATGCAACCATAGATCACCCTCCAAGTTCCCCTCGACTATAAAGAGTCTAGCCGAAGAGATAGCATGATATTTTCTATTGAGAATTGCATTCATCTCTACGACACATTAATGCAAAAAATGAAGGAACAATTATAACCTTGTATCAGGACCTACGGGCCAAGGCCTAATCTCAGGTAGACATTTTCTATGAGGCGTAGGCCTCCCAAAAGGTAACAGAGGCATGCAAATATTTCTTCAGATCGGACGGAGATTGACCCTCGAGTTCAAAGGCATAAGGGAGCTTGACTACAAGATCCACCAGTCGAACATGGACGAAAGGCAGTCTTAGTGATTCAATGGTGCCAAGTGGAAGGGTCATCACTCAACGAATAAAAGTTGCTCTAGAGATAACATGTTGATATTCCCCAAGACTTTCACATCGACGGGAAGGTTTTAGTACCTCAATATGAAATCTTTGCCACATGGGGCTGTAGAATCGAAGTCGTGCTAGTAAAGAGATTTATTCATTGATAAGAAGAAAAAAAACGTGAAGGGTGATTGGATTGATGACAAAAAAGAATCTTGGGTCGTGAACAACAATTCGATTGACGATGAAGAAAGAGAATTATTGGCTTAGTTCTTACCCTAACGACATCAAAAAAAAATTGAGAATATTCCATTGAGTCTACTCGTAGTGATCATTTATCAAAGAATGACTTTTTCTTTAGATGAGATTAGCCTCAATGATGAGCGGTTGTTGTGTCCTAGATCGAATACCTATGAAAACCAACTAAATTGACTACAATAAAGATTAGGCATGGAAAAGCCTTGTAATGGTCTTGTGATTGCCTTGGTAGGAGTGTACTGCTTTTGAGGAGCATTCACGTAGGCACGCAAAGAGGAATTAGTTACTTTCTAACTATCTAACGCTAAACCCTCGAGACTAGTATAACTTTACGAGACTAGGCTTCATCGGGTACAAACACTGTTCAATTCCAAATTTTCATGTCTTTCAATGGTGAAGATGGCGTAATGATTTATTTCCTAAATGCTCTAACCAACAACAAAATTCTCATGCAGCAAAGCCTAGATGTCAACCTAACTACTCCACCATTGTTTCCGAGTCCTAAGATGTCAACTTAACTTCTCCACCATTGTTTCCAAGTCCAGGATCCAACCTGCCACTAGCCCACTCCATTGATACTAAATTAAACATCCGTAAAGCCAATCTAGAATTGCAAGCTGAGTTCAACAAATAGGATAACCTAGCTCAAACTCAGTAGACTCAAGCAACCATGGATAATCTTAGACATACTAGAAGCATACGATGCAAATCTATACTTCAAGAGGAATTGCTACTCTAAGACAAAGGCAGAATTAGATAGGTTACTCAAGGTGAGAGAAACACATTTTACTATCATGGGTGTCCTCCTATTAGACCACTTTCCCGTCTTGCCCATTAAACGAATAGTTCATACCATTGTTCTGCTCACTCCATGATCGTTTTCGTTGTTTGTCCTATTTCTTTTTATTTCATCTTATTACAGGAAGTGTTGTATTCATTACTTCCGCTATGATGACTATTCTTAAAGGCACGTAACGACGTTGAATATTGCTTACTTAACATTCTATTACCTTAGTGTGTTTGCCTCACTTTACAGTATTAGCTCACCGCTCGCCTTCCCTCTGTTAGCCATCAGAACCCAAGTCATAGTCCACCTATGCATCGTCCACGAGTCGAAACCCCTCTTCCTCATCCTCCTCTAGTGGACTACAAAACTCCAACTTATGATTCTCTGGTTGTTGCTCCTTTCAGCATTCATGGCTTTCAAAATCTGGCCTCACTTTGTTCGCATGCGCTTACTAGTTTGGTTTATCTGGACACTTGATCATCTTGTGACCGATCTTGTCATACAAAACGCATAAAGATAACAATGATCATATTCAATCCTTTGTTAGAACCCTTCCTCTGCCACTCTTATAGTGATCCCCAGCGTGAGACTTTTACAGTCGATCTCCACAAAAACCCTTGTATAGGACCCATTTTTAAGCTTAGCAGTATGCTTATCCATAAACCTTTTTTGCTACTAGGGAACTCAAGTAAGATAGAGGAGGAGTCAAGTAGGTAGGTGAGGAATTAGGTTCCCGAAAAAGAGAGAAAAGAGGCGAGCGAAGTGAGTGTCAGCTGTACGATCGACTTGTGATGCAACTAGGTAGAGCTACAATCGACTTCTGATGTAATTGAGTAGATCTAGCAAGGAGATGTGAAATGATAGTGTGCATTCTTAATAAGGTTACCCATTTAACTGAGTTGTCATAACCCAATCATTTCTTGCAACTGGGTAAGCATGGCACACCCATGTTGATGGAGATTTGATTTCTATTCAATTAAACTAACTACTTGGTCGACTTCCTGCCTGGCCCACTGGGCTGTCACCACCTTACTAGATAAATCGAGGAAGACGCTCATATCACCACATGTCAGACATAAGCATAAGCATCCAAAAAGAGGAGTGGAAAAAGAAATTTTAAAAAAAAAACTTCTGCCTTCCTATTCGACGGGACGGGACTATTAGAAAAGCAACTTCGTTCCATGACTTTGTTACTTTTCTTTTTTATATTTGTTTCTCATACTAGCTTTCTTAGTGACGAGCTAACTTTTGCGAACTTCTTCCTTAGTGTAGTCTCGGTCTATAGTTTAAGACTTCGTTCCTTAGACTAGTCTATATCAACATCTGATATGACTCGGTGCTGACATCTTTCCTTTTGTAGATGGATAAGTGGCCCTGTAACCTTAACTTTTCTCCTTTATAGAATAGCTAAGCTAGTTCCTGAGTTTCACTTACCTAAAGCCTATTTTGTTCTTCCATAACCTTAGCCAACCCGAGGCTTACAACCCCTTAACCTACTTATAGTTTTGTACTTCTCCCCATTAGGACTTAACACAACGCACCTTTGTTGGAACCCATGGCAGAATACTTTGCCTTTTGAAGCTGCCCCTTCGGGTGTCGTTTCTTAATGTTAGCTTAATGTCAGTAATCATTCTAGGCTGGAAGGAAGCAAGCAAATGAAGGGAGGCATGGAAGGCCGACGTAAAGACAGAGACTATAATACAAGTAACGACTAATGAGCAAAAGCGAAGCCAAGCATTCCATCTTTTTTATGAGAGCCCACAAATAACGCAAGTCTAGTCAACGAATCTCATGTAAACGCCTCTTTGTTGGCAACTAATAGAAAAAGACAACTACTTAATAAACCTGTAGTTGAGTGCTCTCTCATTGTGATCTTGACATGGTCTGAGCTTCCCAAACTCTATGTAGTTTGAGAACTATGCAAGGGTCTTACCACTTTCTTTATTTACTATGTTTGAATCCTTGGGTACTTCGAAATTATATTCCGTGCCAAAAATTAGTGCTTGTGGGCCAGGATAAATATAGCAGACCAACACATCTGGTGGTCAACAACCATTCAAACTTAGTAAATGTTGTTGTAGCACCTGTAGTAGGACATAGAACTTATCAAGATGTCCTCGGACTGATTTACTATGTCTCTGTCATTGACGTTCATTAAAGAGGCCATGTGGATTAGCAATGACAATCCTAATGTTTGATTTGACACAACATTTGTTGCACCAATTAGAAAAGTTGATGCAACATCTCTATGGTTGTGGTAGTTGGGGTAGTCGATGCAACATTTATTGCACCAATTCCATCACTTAAAATGTTAATGTAAGGCCTCGTTTGGTTCGCGGAATGGAAGGGAAAGGAAATCAATTCCTTGTCATTTCCTTTCCTTTGGGAAACTTTAATTCCCATTGATTTTCCTTTCCGATGTTTGGCAATGCCAAGGAATTTGGAAAGGAAAGTGAATACTTCAATGTGGGAAAGTGATTCCTTGCTTGGATGGATGGAATCACTTTCCCCCCTAATTTTCCTTCCATTGGGAATCACTTTCCTCCTCAATTCCTTGGACACCCAAACATAGGAAAGTAATCACTTTCCTTTCCCAACCCGGAGATTCTGCGAACCAAACGAGGCCTAAGTGGAACAATTGGTGCAACAAATGTTGCATCAACTATCCCATCTACCGCAACCATTGTTGCTGCCAAATGGTTGCAATATCGCTTACGAAAACTTTATTACATCATTATCTTTCATCCTCTCTTTATTCATTGGCATAAAATCAAGATCATACAATGTATTTAAATTTGCAGAAACAAAAATTGCAACCAAGCATTCTAATTACAATGTTCCCATTTGTAGATCCTGCAGCTACATGCAACCAAACAATGTATTTGTAACACCACGTACAACAACAAATGCTACATGCAATAGATGTTTTGTTGCATGGTATTTCTATTTACGGGCAACCAGACAACCCCTGAGGACTTTGTCCAACATTCTTTTTTCCCCCTCCATAGTGAGATAGACGAGTTTTCCAACTTACGCGCAAAATACTAGGTTTGCCTAATATTGTGTAATCCTTGTTGTCCAACATCAGGTCTCCCTGTTTCACGGTAGTCACACTTAAAACCATGTATATGTGTACCCATAACAAGAATGTGTTCTCTAGGTCGATCCTGATATTAGAAATATCTTTATGCACCCAATTCCTTTAGGGATTTTTTTGGTGTGGAAATGACTAGTTTCTCTTCTATGATCTATGTGGCTGGTCTAACTCACTAGAGTATGTCAAGTAGATCGTGAACAAGTCCCTACTCCCTCCTGGTCATGAGCCTCTGCAAACCTCGAGGCGAGAACAATCGTGTGGGAGGTACTACAACAGCAGCAGCTTAAGACTTCCCTAAGGGCACTAGCATCGAAACACAAAAAAGGAACGACAAATTGCACAACTAAGAACGAATCGAAGCGCAAAACTCTGACTAGAAGCATCAGGAACACAATTCGATACAGATCTAGAATGCACTTACGGTCAGTGAGTTAAACAAACACCATTCCGCTGCCCACAAATAATCTACATCGATTTCCAATTATATTATATATATATATATGATCTCCACTATTAAGCATCCCCGAATGTCTCCGAAATAGCAGCCGTTGGATCTGTCTTTTAGGACTGTAACTATCCAAATTCTTGCAAGATTTTGAACAGTGTGATATAACTTACATGAAGAAAGACGCCGTGACGACGAGGCCGGCCGACAGCATCAGGACGGCGAGCATCGGGTACCACGCGACGGGGACGGGGCTCGCTATGGGTTTCGAGGCCTGATCCATTCGAATTCGTTATTAGAAAATAAGAAGAAAAAAAAAAAAGAAACAAATAATTAATCACTCTTAAGACGCTAGACATTTATTTATGATCAGATCGAGTGGATTTTCTTACCATCGATTAGAGGAGGAACAAGAAGAAGAATTGTTTGATTTGATTTTTGTTTTGTTTTTTTAGTTATAGCGCTGTAGCTCTGGTTTATGAACTAGGGATTCTGATGCCGGAGTAATAACAGAGGGGGTGCAATGTTTTAGTTATGATGTACCTGCGGCTCATTACAAGGGTCTAAGCCATGAACAAGAAGTTTGTTAACCTCCTCCATTTGGGCCCTAGCCCAAAATCTTACTCTCAACTTATACTGGGCCGAGCAGGGCGTCATCATAGCATGACTTACAATGCTTAGTTGGTGTTGATAGGGTGAGCATTTATTTGGTTTTGGATAGAGAAGGAACCGAATCAAATCCAACCAAATCGAACGGAGTCGTCGATAACGTTTAAAAAAAAATAGTTCAAGTTCGATTTTAAGAATACTAAAAAATTGGTTCCAGTTTTTTTTGGTTTGGATCCAAAATCAGAAACCATATAAGAATTATAAATTTGTGTAAATAACCGCAATTCTATATATATTTTTTGTATATTTGTTGAAGCCCAACAACAAGTCCAACTTTAAACTTTGAAATAAAAATTTTGTATTTATAAAATTTACATTTTTTTGATATAAATTGCCCAAACTCCAACTTTTGGTCCCGCCAACTAAATAACAAAAATAGTCCAAGCGAACGAATCGAATAAACCAAATCAATTATATCGTTTCAGTTTAGTTCGGTTACGGCTAATTTCGGTTCGGTTTAGATTTTAATTTTTTGTTTTATTCGGATTTGACTATTTCAATTTGACTGAAACCGGATACTCACCCCTATGTTTGGTGTCTTTGTTCAAAACATTGAATTTATGCTTTTTTTTATACTCCAATGGAAGCTGAATAAAATGTTTCCTTATTAAATTTAGCTACAAATCTATAAAATATTCTTTCGAGTTAAAATAGTAAATAAATTTTTAGTACAAATCTCACTCTCCTTTTAGTGGGAAATCAAGATTATATTATTCTTTCAAGAATTTGATCTACTCGGATAATTAGCTGATCATTTCATTTAGGCAATTATATTCTTTGATCATAACTTATATTACAAGCATTTTATATATTGGTTTCTATCATCGTTGGTACAATAATTTGCTAATTTCTTTTAATAGATAATTTGCTAATATATTGAAAATGATATATTGAAACCAAGAAAAGGGGAAAAAAATCTATCATGGAAAAGTTTCAAAATATATATGAACTAAGGTGTTTTGTTACGTAGCTAAGTTTCAAAAGTTGCCCGTAAAAGATGGTGTTCGAATGATATATATATATATATATATATATATATATATATATATATATATATATATATATATATATATATATATGGGGCAAAAAAAAGAAAAAGAAAGGACAATAAGAAGACTTGGAACATGTAGAGAGAAAAAAAATTCCAAGTTCTTTTTTCCATGTAGTAGTGAAGTAGCCCCCTCCGACTACTTTCTTGCATTTCCACGTTGAAACGTGACATCTCGCTCAGAGATCTGCCCCTGGTCCAGACATATCCGATGTGTCCAACACGACTTTTGATACGGACACATCATAAAATTTGGAATGTCCGTGCTTAAGCAACCATCTAGCCGGTGCTCATTTGTGTTTTGCAAGAACAACAAAATTTGAACAGCAGAATCGAGTAGATAGAGCTATGTCCCAAATATGTATTTTAAACACAATATTCCTTCATCCCAACTCAATTCACACAGCAGATAGATTCTGACCTACAGACCCAAAGAAAGAAACAAACAGTAGCAGTAACCAAAGCATTTTTCACCGTCTCTTGTTTGGTGTACTAAAATGGCTACAAATTCTCAAACAGTAACTCCATAATCCCTCCTAAACATAATGCATCATCCAGACCGAAATTTGGGCCCGCAGTTAGCTACGTGCACCTTGAACCCCTCAAGTTCTGCTAGCACCTCCTCATAAGGCCTGTAGATCAAGTCCATCATTCGCCATATCTGCGCAAACCACCAGATGAAATGTTACAGAAAAGCAGCAGCACAGCCAATTGTGAACATTATTATATGGTAACAGGGAAGAATTTTTACGCAACAAAATTTTAAGGGAATCGATTAAACGTAATTGATGTTTGGATTATATTAGCAACCTTTTAATTGAGTTCTTGGGAACTAAAATATTGGCATCAAATTACCTGTAAAGTCCCACCCCCACCAATGCTGGCCCAATCATCAGATACACTAGCAATAGTCCACGGAGCACATGTATCCCAGTGGAAATCAACAACTTTACCCCTGCATGCACAAACACAAGCATGCAAATAAAAGAAATGCAGGCTGAACATCAAAATTCTTCGGCCAATTAGTTTTCGATGCAAAGTAAAATCTTTCATCGCATATAGCAAGTGCAAATCGTAAAAGAACAACACATCGTGATCATATTCTCTCTTTTACTGCACAACAGATACTCTAATTGAGGTGTCATATTCATGTCGGATAATCAGAAAATGGAGGTTAACAACATATCATATATTTTATATACACTACCTATCATATCGAATGTGTATTAATGACGGAAAGGAGAACAAACATAATAATGCTAGTAGATGAAATATTGCTTGAAAATATGAATTAGGAACGAATGTTAAAGTAGTTTCTTTCTTTCTCAATAAGCAAATTTACCTTTACCCTTTCCTTCAGTATCCATTCTTTTCATTACGAATGCATTCATCATAATATTCTTGACGACAACAGCAACAGCGACATATCCTTTATCCCAAAATGTTCGGGGGTGACTATTTGAATCATTTTCTTCCATTGTGCCGTGTAATCACTTTGGTGTCGTGTTCCCTTGTGTGTAATCTAAACGCAGTATATACCAAGTCAAGATGAGCAGCCACATCCAAGAAGGTGATTTTGAGTCATTCAATCTAACAGTCCCGGAACTTGCTCAGTACAATAAGCATCTTGTTAAGGATATTTAATGGGCATCGCCAAGTAGCTTTACAGTAAGACGTTAATTTTCATTTGAACTCCCCAACAAGAAATTGAATCTAATATATCTTTTATGTTGTTTATTTGTGTCTGAAATCCTTAATAGGCAAAAAACAAACAGAAAAATCACAAGGGGCTTGATCAAAACAAAGTTATTTGTTGCCAGCAGTTTGCATTGTTCTATTATTTGGTAACAAGTAAGATGGTTTATAACTGCAACTCATCTACTGCACCTCATATCAGCACACCATTTATCCCATATTAGACTCAGTTTCCAGTCGGAAAAAAAACCTATCTTCTGAAAGGTAGAGGTAGTAGGCAGCAGCTGAAGGCATCTTATTCACTTGGAGATGAAAGAGGACAAAAGAAAAAGAGAGGAAAAAAAACCCGAACTTGTGGTATCCAAGCTTCCCCATCCACGGCTACCTCGTATAGACATTGCGCAGATGCTGCCACTGGGCCCACTTCCTGCTACAAATTGCAACATCGGAAGGAGGAGAGATCAGGGATTTGGGTTATCGGGGTTGGGTAATATCCAACTTAAGCCCAACTTCCTAACATGAAAGTGAAACCCATCTTTTAAGTTAGTGTATCAGACTCAGGTCCATTACTTTATTACTTTGAAATGGCTGGAGCCCAGCTCTTTTTAGGGTGCACTTGATTTGATTGAACAATAACATCTCTCCTGATCATAATTAGCAAAAATGACACAACTTCATTTCATAATGAAGGACAGGCAAAAGAAACCTGTATTCCATGTATGCACTTAACGAATCATGTAGAAACAAATCGAAAGACAATATTTCTCTAATTACCATATTCCTTTCTATTAGAAAGAGAGGTCCACTGAATAGCAACTTATAGGTGGTTTCCAATTTTATTAGTTTTTCTTGTATATTGTTTTCTAGTTTGGCTTGCAATAAGATAAGACTCCCCTGTAACAGGGGTTATTTGAGAAAGACACAGTGAGATATTATTTTTTAGATTAAGAAAGACTTGGTCTGATCTTTGGAGTTTGGAAGCAATCTTGCCTCTTATCTAAATTGTTTGCTTGTTATTTGTGTTCTATTATAAGTTCATGCGAGGTCTCAAGCAACTAAGTAGGTGAAGCCATATTGTTCTTGCGTCAAGATGGGTTTCGTGAGGGCGTCACCTGGCGCGACGGTAAGGCTTGATGCTTGCATCCTGGAGTATGCATGTTCGAATCATGGAAACAACCTCTCCATACATATGGGGTAAGGTTGCGTACATCTTGACCCTCCCCAGACCTTGCGAAAGCAAGAGCCTCGTGGCCCCTAGGACGCCCTATCAATATGGGTCTGGTGCAAGCCTGGATATTTTCTGGCCCTACTGATACAGAAGAACTAAACAAAAATCTATATGGGTTTATGCAATAAGAAGCAATGAGATCCGCACACAAATAATCAATGAATAAATGACTCACTAATCAATGCAGTAGAAACCTTGACAGATTACAAGAGTTGTAGTTAGATAACAAGGTAAGATTAGGATAATATCAGGGAAATAATGACTCGTCCGAAGGAAGATGATCCTTTGCTCTGGAACTGTGATTTCAAGATCCAATGATCAACCTAGATATGAATTCAAATCTCGACTTGCGTAGATGAAGAAACAATGACTGGGTTTCCTGCGGGTCTACAGCAAGGAGAAGAGGCACAGAGTGGTCTCAGAATGATGGGAAGGAGAAGAGGGACATGCCCCATCCATTGTGGTTTGAGGGGATAGTGGTCCCTTGCGGGTTGGGACAGCAGCAACAAGCACAATACAGGGAGGCAGGATCGACAGTGGTAGCCTAGAATAGTTGGGTAAGAACTATGATTGAGGATAGAATCCAAGGCTTCACATCAAGGAATTAGGTTTAGCCTTTAGGGTATCACACCCATGGCTTCACACCGGTACTTTCAGAAATAATCCATCCTCAAACTCAATTATTCATTAACTCGCCCAATATAAAATTTGAGTACAACCCACCAAGATTCTAAATAAACAAGTCCTAACATGACTCAAATAAATAAAATTCAAACTTAGACCGAATAAATAAACTAAAGATAAATAAAACCAATGAGTCAACTAGACTCAAATACACCCAATCTCGAGATAAACTCGCCGAGCTCGAACTGGTCCTCCATCACCTAGGAATGCCACAGCTGGGAAAAATTCACCTTTCCAAACTTATGGATGAGAACAAGAGGAAAGAAGAAAGGTCATCATTAGGATGGACATGTTACAATCTAGACCTTCTAAGCCAGAAGCGGAAGCGGGGGCGGGAGTGGGAGCAAGAGAACACGACTACTTAAAAGAGTCTAAAGTTGGGAGCGTGATTGGATTGTGCGCTAATAAATTTTTTTATGTTTATTAATTATTGTTATCGAAACTTATAAATATCTTAATATTTATTAGAATTTATAAAATTCAGTTCAAAGGTAAAGAGAGATCATTCGTATGTTGATTTTTTATGATGTCAAGATAAATAATCTTTAGTTTTTTGGTGCTTTGATAAACATGTATTAAAATATTTTAACTTTCTTTCCAAAATTTATGTATCTTTTAAAATTATGGTCATATTATGGGAAGCGGTCATGTCGTCTGAGAAACGCACTCCCGTCGCCGGAGAAACGAGCTCCCGTCATCGGGGAAGCGAGCTTCCAACGAGCTCCCAAGTACGAACAGCCAAATCGAGGTTCTTAATGAGATTTGTTGACCTTCTAGGAGTTTCTGGCTTCTAAGATCTAGACTGAGTAATGGAAGGAGACTACAGATAGGTAAACATGTCATCAACTACCATTGATATCAAACATCACATAGAAACTGGAGCTCTCATCATAGAAATGTAGCAAACTTAAGAACTCTTGAATATCAGAAACTTGAATGACAGTAGGATGGTATTTAACAAAGTGCACATGGAGTGGTTTCATGATTATTTTTACAAAATCTTAAAATCATGAGCTAAATTGACGGGTAAACCTTCTTGAAAACTTAAATATTGATTTCAGAAAAATATAAATATACATCAAAATTGTGTTGATTTGCATACTTTAAGAGCACCATATAATCAACAAGTTACTGGGAAAGGTCCATGTTAACTTGTTGCAGAGTTATGAAATTACAACGCTAAAAATCATCTTAGTTTTTTCTTTTTGTTTATGGAAGAGGCCTAAACGAACATGGATTAAAGTTTAAAAAAAGACATGATTTTTGTTAATGTTACAGAGGACATGGCACTTAAGAAAGTTGTATGCAAGAAAGAAGTCCGACAGCCGACCCCAAAAAATTTGATAAAGGCTCCGTTGTTATTGTTATTGTTGTTGTTGATGTTGGAATAATATAATTATCAGAAAATTGCAAGTAAAGCATTAAACTTTAATACAATTGTGAAAAAGGCATCAAGTTTCCACTATTTGTATTTTGAGCATTGAAACGACATTTCAAATGCCGTTTCATGATGTCACCCTCTGTCACTTGGAATAACTTGGATTAAGAAGAATTAAGAAGAAATGGGAAATGGATTAAAGAGGGGACAAAGGATTAAAGAATAAAACGGCAATTCAATTGTCGTTCGGTGACGTCGGATGACGTCACCGTTTGACTATAAATTTTTTTTTTCTTTACGGCATTTCAAAAGCCGTTTGTTTAATTTTTTTTTTTTTCTTTACGGCATTTCAAAAGCCGTTTGTTTAATTTTTGTTTTTTTTTTCCTTTACAGTTTATTTTTCCTAATTGAAGAAAAGCTGTTAGCTTACGTCAGCAAACGGTATATTAATTGTCGTTTTTTGTGTTTTGAGGCGAATAGATTGGTAACGGCTATTTTTTTTTAAACGAATATTTTTTTTTAACGGCTCTTTTTTTTTCTTTTACCAACGGCTCTTTTGCCAACGGCTCTTTACTTATATATAGTGGTGGTAGTCAGAACCATTTTTTTTCATCTTACACAAAAAGAAATTCTGTCCATTAAATTTCTCCCACATATTTCATCCGGCACTACTCTTCTACAGAGGCACTACTCTTCTACAACAGCACTCTTCTACAACAGCAACAGCAGTCTACTTTCCTTCTCTCCCCTATCTGATCCGGCACTCTTCCAACTTGAGGATCAACGATATACTTTGCAGGCTACTTCTTTCTGGTGCAACAATAGTAAAATTTTATAATCTCTTTTTTAATTATTGATATAAAAATTTATGGATCAGACACTCACATTAATCTGCTATCACGGAGGTGTTCTAAACGGATTATCGTACGAAGGTGGCACAACTAATCTTATTTCTACTTATCAAAGTATTTCATTTGAAAATATAAAAAATATAATTATAGAACGTTATTCTATTAACTATTCTTTCGTAATTAGTTTTTTTTTTTACCGATACCTATTTAGTAATAGATAGTGAAGAATCTTGGAGATTTATTATTCAAAATAATGTAGATGCATCTTGTATAAAAATTTATATTACCGCAGCACTGAGAAATATTAGCACAAATATTACTCATACTAGTGCACCTGTTTTTAATAGCCAAAATTTACTTTCTGGAGCTAGTACTTCCAACCAAATAAATGTTGACAATGAAAGTAGTGATGATAGTGCAGATCTAGTAGAAGATCTAGACTATTATTTACAGAAAGACGACGATCCTTCACAAGGTAGTACTCCTGAATTATTTTTGCATAGAGAATTTTCTTCCTCTTATGAATTTAGAAATTTTGTTCGAGATCTTGCAATTCGTCATAATTTTAGTGTTAAAAGCAACCATAACAATTCGACAAGAATTGTATACAAATGCAAATCTTCAGATTGTTCTTGGAGAGTATACGCTAAAGCAGTTGGTCAAAGCGACACTTTTATAATTGAGACATTTGTATCACAACATTCTTGCACAGGTATGTTACCACAAGGACAACATCGACAAGCTACTGCTAAATGGATTTGTGAAAAGGTAATAGGTAAAATTAGAGATAATAATTCTTATAGCGCTTGTAATATTGTAAAAGATATTCTTAGAGAATTTCGAGTATGTGTTACGTATTCAAAAGCTTGGAGGGCAAAAGAACTTGCCTTATTCAAAATTAATGGTAGTTATATTGATGCCTACGGTAGTCTTGAAAAATACGGTTTTACAATTATGGAAACAAATCCTGGAACAAAGTGTTTTTTAAAAACCGTAGGAAATAATATTTTTCAAAGAATATTTATTTGTTGGAAGGCATGCATAGATGGTTTTTTGCAAGGTTGCTTACCCGTTATTAGTGTTGACGCAACTTTTCTTACATCTAAATTTCAAGGTAATTTATTTGTAGCATGTGCTCATGATCCTAACTATCAATTATATCCAATTGCTTATTGTATTGCTGAAAATGAGAATACTGAATCGTAGACATGGTTTTTACAATGTTTAAAATCTTCATTTGAAACTTGTTTTGATCGGTGGGATGCTATCTCATTTATATCCGATAAGCAAAAAGGTTTAATTCGTGGAATACATGATATCTTTCCTAGCTCTCCACATTTTTTTTGCATTCAACATTTTAAACAGAATATGAGAAGTCAATGTACCAGTACACGACAATATCAAGTATGGTTAGATAAACTTGCCCGCTCTTATAATGATGTTGATGCGACAGAATGGTTTGAAAAGATTAAATCTGCTAATATTGATGTTTTTAATTGGATTGTTGGCACAAACGATGAAAATCGTAACTTTTCACATTGGATTACTGCTTATGCACCATGTCCTAGACTAGATATTAACACGTCTAATATTGCAGAGAGTTTTAATAATTGGATTAAGAATTTGCGTGATAAACCAATCACCACATTGCTTGATGGCATTAGAGCTAAAATCATAACTATGCATGAAAAACATAGACAATTTGCTGAAAACCTGGATACGATCTATTGTCCAAGGATGCTCAAAACTATGGCACGTATTAAAAGAGAGATACATCATTTTCAAATGCTGCATATCAATGCATATAAATTTGAAATATATGATCATGAAAGTAGTAGACGATATATAGTGGATTTAGAAAATAGAACATGTACGTGTTTTCGCTGGCAGCATACACTTTTACCATGTGTACATGCTTACTTTTCTTGTCAATCTAGTAACTTGCAAGTAGAAAGCTATTATCCTGAACAATTTTCTGTTGAAAAGCTTAAAAGTGTATATGCGCCATGTATGCAAGCGATTCCATCTCCATATACTCCAGAAGCTGAATTGGTAAGAGGTGAAATTGGAGTACCAAACGTTGGACGTAGAGCCGGCAGACCCAAAAAAAATCGTTTTTTGACAAGGGAGCTGGGGACAAGAGATCTTCATTGCAGCAACTGCGGGGGCATTGGACACAACAGAAGAAAGTGAACAAGAGCACCAAATTTGGGTTAAGATTAACTTTAACATTAGTTCATAAATTGCTTTTACACATCTATTACATGAAAGTCAATAATCACCTCTATGCATCCTATCATAATGCCTACGATCGACTGGCCTAAGACCCAGTCTAGCCCGCCTAGCTGCTGTTTGCTCCGGTGTCTCCCCTGGCAATGGCTGATAGTCATCACCGGCCTCTTCTGTAGTGTTCTGGGTGTAAGGCGGTGGCGGTGTGTCAAATAATGATCTGCAGGTATCCTCAGCAAATGAGCTCCAATCAAATTCACCGGGATTTGACGGCGGCAAGGTCTGCTGCGAAGGATGTCCCCACGGCCCATGATCTTGATCAAGCTGTGACCAAGTCATCGCCTCCTGCGACTCAAGGCCTCCCATCAAATCCAGCGGTGCTTGTGATGAACTCAGGCCAACCTCAAGTATACGCGAAGTCCATGGCGACCAGGTCTGCTCCGGCTGACATGGCTGCGACGAGCCCTCCCCAGCAAATGTAGGCGACAAGCCCTCCCCGGGAAATGGAGACGACGAGCCCTCCGCCGAACCCTCTCCCCAACAACGTGGACGTCTCCTTTGGACATGACCAATAGGCTGATCCTCAGGGATCTCCAACGGTGGTACAGGGGGCAAATGTGGTCGATGGAGCCTTTACATCGATGACTGAACCAGTGATTGTAGATCGGCTGAGGGATCCTGGGAAGCGGCTTCCTATTGGTCCAGCTAAAATACAAAATGTATTAGATTTAAGCATGTACCAGTGAATTTAGACATATATATATCATTATTTATTTGATTTATATTTATGCACATACCATCCTATTTACTTGTACGGTCCTGACACGATGACTATAATCATCCATTGCTCGTTGAGTAACCCGAGGCTCCTCAAAGACATATTGGCGGTTCTGGATGCGCGGAACACCATACCAGCTCAAAAAGTGACGCGTGCCAAAGACTGCTGAATTGTGCAATTAAGATATAAGCTTTACTAGAAATTTAACATTATCTAAAAGTATTATAATTTGAAACTTACAGTCATCGTCATCATCTACAACGGCCGACATGTGGGTCACATCATGTGTGGTATATCGGTGCTCCCACCCTAAACAATGTTGCTGAATTCGCGCCATTCTCCGTGATCTTCCAATACTTGATGGCAGAGGGTCTAACGGTACAACTTGTTTCAACCCTAACTGTCGCAGGACACGATCAGCGAGATGAAACATAATGAACGAATTGTACATGACATAATATCTATGTCTACTACTCTCAACAACATCATCTATGACCTCCTGCGGGCACGATTGAGGAGTCCAGTTTACCTATGACACATTTAAATATTACAGTTCATATTGTATCGACAAAGCTTAAAGTGAAATGTAATGAAGATAAAATTTACCTCGGTGGCAACTAGTGTATCGAAATTGTTTCGATAAACAGATACCACTCGTGTAAGACAGTGAGCGGGATCCGTATCGTCGGAGTTCCATCTAACTCCTGCCGGAAAGATCCGCCGGCCTAGTGAGATGCGGCTAAGTGGCCGACCGATATAAAAATGTTCATATGACCATAGCTGCAGATCAAAAATATGGGCCAACATTAAAAATGTGTAACAGACATAGTTGTAAATTCACTATGTTTATCAATTGTACCTGTATGAGAGTTACACAGCCGGAGATACCCCGATGCAAACTTTCCCCTTCTCTAACAGAAACAAAGGTAGTCATCAAACTGTAGAGAAAGGCCAAGACTGCTGCACCCCAGGAATATGGTGAAGGCTGGCCCAAGTTTTCGAAAAATGGAAGAAAGTAAGCGGAAACCTTGTTTGCCGTGCCATCAGGAAATAGAAGACAACCACATAGGCTTAATAAGTAGGCTCTGGTGCAGCATATTACCTAAAATTACATGAAAATTTGTTGGTATTAAATTGGAATATTACAATTCAAGTGTACAAAATATGTATTACGTACCCGCGCATCATCTGGAGTAACAAACTCCGAGCCGATGTGGTCAATATGCTGAAAATTGGTACGAAGCCAAGTAAGCTTGATACCAGCACTGGTACCTTGATCTGGTGCTGGATCACGTCCTAAATAGGTCCTGATTAGGTCACCCACATTTGCACTCTCATCAAAATAGACAGGGGTACCGTTAATCTGCAACCCCAAGATCATCGCCACGTCGGCCAAGGTAATCGTCATCTCACCAAACGTAAACTGGAATGTGTTCCGTACCGGCCACCACCGCTCGACCAAACTCAAAATGTGATCCCTATCATGACGTCTGAGACGAACTGCATCGACGTGGGAAAATTCAAATGACTCCACAAGTTGTTTTTGGAGAAATGATAGCTCCCAACCGTGACGCCATTCCCCATGCTCACGTAATCTAACCTCCGGAGGATAGTCATATAACTGTAAAATATTTTTGGTTTATTCATGAGTCTTTTTTTTTTCTAAGAAGCAAAATTTATTCAGCAGAAAAATTACCGATCCTGAGAATACGCGGTCTGAAATGTGGGACCGTCGCTCCTCACGGATAGTTGGTGTTGTTGGTCCACCAGGAATACGTCCATCGTTTTTTGTTCCCATCTGAAATATGTCATAATTAAAACTATATTTAACTAAATTTAACCACATCTTGTGTTGACATCATGATACGGCATTTCAATTGCCGTACGACATTTCTACAATATTTTCTACAATGTTTTTGAACTAATCCTTTCTACAAATTTCATTTATACATACCAAATATTACTAATAATTTCTACAATTTAATTTATACATAACAAATATTCCTAATAATTTCTATAACTTGAATTATACAAATTAGGGTGAATTTATAACAAATATTTGGTTCAGGATAATTTCTAGCAAATAATTTCTAACAAATAATTTATACATAAAAAATATTATTTGGTTCATGATAATTTCTAATAATTTCTATAATTTATATATAACAATCACTACAAAGATTACAACTACTTCCCACAATATTATTTCTACAATATTATTTCTACAAAATTTGTACAAAATTACTATAAAAAACAATCACTACAAATTACATAAAATTTCTAAAAAAATTACTACAAAATTACCTCTCCTGCCTCTTCTCCTCCTCTCTCTCACTCTGCTCCTTCACTTCCTCCTTCTCCTGCCTCTTCTCCTCCTCTCTCTAACAAATCACTCTGCTCCTTCTTCTTCTCCTTCTCCTTCTCCTTCTTCTCCTTCTACGTCCACAGCATCACTCCTCTCTTTTCACATTTACCACCACTACTTTACCATACCGCCCGCCCACAGTTAAAAAAAAAAAAAAAAATTTACCCTACGGCATTCCATTTGCCGTAAGCTTACGTCCAATGACGTCAGCTCCCAACAAAAGGCCGGTAAAGAAAAAAAAAAAAAAGCCAAACGGCATTCCAAATGCCGTATGATGACGTAATACCCGGTAAAGGAAAAAAAAAAAAAAAGCCAAACGGCTTTTGGAATGCCGTTTCATTCCATAATCCTCTGTCCCCTTCTCTTAATCCTTTCTCCATTTCTCTTATTACTTTCTCCATTTCTTAATCCAAATTAATTGGAGCTATCCGAGGGTGACATCATGAAACGGCATTTGAAATGCCGTTTCAATGCTCAAATTACAAATAGTGAAAACTTGATGCCTTTTCCACAATTGTATTAAAGTTTAATGCTTTACTTGCAATTTTCTGTATAATTATTTAACCCTCAACCTTTGACTTCAAGATGATGTGAAAGCACCCATGTTCAAATCTCCCTGACGCACAAAGCGGATTTTACAAAAAAGAATACACCGCTATGTGAATATGTCTCTCAGCCCAAACTAATTCGACCTGAATGGGCTTATTGGAATAATATAATTATTTAACACTTATCTCTCACCAAAACTCTACAGTTTTGATGAGGTAGTAGCCACTTTAACACAAGAGATTGAAAATGACGCATTTCATGAATGAAGGTGTGACATTTCTTATAAAATATGCCTGTCTATCCATATTCATGGATACATGGCTACTAATCGGTGCTAGCACCCGCCAGTTTATACCTCAGATAACAGTACATTCCACAATATTATTTAACTGGCTACCCCTTTGGCCCATTTGTACACTGATACACATATAAATAGTATCCACCTGATTATCTATGTGATCATGCCTACATAATCATGTGGGTCCTTAGTATTACCATCTAGGCATACTGACAGCCCTACTGCGGATCAATCTATTTGTCTTCATAGAGACAGCCAGTTCGTGTTGGAAACATTGACAGCCACAAAAATAGAAGCTGACAATAAGTATGCAGCTCTTTGAAAAAATGTAGAAAGCATAATAAGGGCTAAACATGCATAAATATGCCCCCCTGATCAGCTCTATGGGATAACAAAACATATCACGATCCCTTGCGGATGGCTTGTGTTTATTAAACAAACATTATTTTCTACAAGGAGAATCAACATTTAAGGGGCTAATGCCTAAGTAAAGATATTTGCAGAATTTGATCATGATCTAGGATGAAAGATTCATTTATAACATATCAGATGCCACATACCTGTGCCCAACATGTTTAAAGAATAGACCTTCGGGTGGTGAGTCTGGCATCTTTGGGCCTGCACGCTCTTTTGTTTTACCAACCTAGCATGCAAAAAATTAGAGTGTGAGCAATATATCACAATTCCACGCAAACAGAAAAAAGCATTATAAAAAGATAATCTGCCATAGTCAAACCACGATTCGCTAAATCAATCATAAAAACATAATTGTGTTTTCCGCAACAAGTAAATATACCAGGAACATACAATTTTCTAATTTGTTTAATCTCTGAGTGAATAGATGTCACATATCTGTAGATGCATTGGTATCCCAATGATGCAATCTATGCATGAGAAGTTTTGAGAAAGTATGAAGGCACCTCTAGTATTCATGCAAGAATATATATATATATATATATATATATATATATATATATATATATATATATATATATATAGTGCCTATCCATTGAGCATAGACATTGGTTGAGCAAATAAGCACATTGGATTTTAACCTTTGGATTAGCTTAATTAAAAGAAACAGTCACGATTTAATGTTTTGGATGAATGATTTTCTGGCCGCTAGATCCAAAGATCCAACTTGTATTATATCATATGGCTAGGATTGAACTAGGAAATTAAGGAGCAGCCAACAATGTTAGCCTCTCTCCTCCTCCATTCATTTTGATTACCGACTCCTCTCACTAAACTCTCATATGCGAAGACGTCTACTGCTGTTCTCGTGGACGCATCTTTCCCTTTTCTAGCGTTTGCCTCCTCAAGGAGATGCTTGGCATTTCCTCCGTTGCTTTTGCATAAAGTAGTCAGAATATTGCAGAACTATATTTGTTGTATATTTGCTGCTAAATTATAGACTTAAACTGAGCTTAACATCTTAATAAGAAATTAAACATGTTTCTTTTATAATTCTTACTTTTACCAACAAAACATAGATAAGTTTACAGGGAAGAAAAGCCGAGCCGGTGCATTGCGATGACATGATGAGTTCTTCCATTGTAGTGAATCTTCAAGGACTTCCCAAAAATTAGACCATGGAATGACAATTTAAATGGCTTCCTTACGATACTACAGATAGTCTCATCGTCAAATTTGTCATTCTGAAATTATAAATAGAAATTAGGAAACGTTTCATTTTTGTGATTAACTTATGAACATTTTAACCTATATTACATGGGTGGAAGCCAAAAGGACCCCAGTTTGAACATAGCTATGTGAATATTTTTCAGTAATGATTTGCAATTCATGTTCCTGTGCTCTTTATAGGTCGATGATACCACAGATATATGACTTATGAATTCTTGTGGGAGTTTTCTACTTTCTTTCTGTACCGAAACATGGACAAGGAATTTCATGACAGTTATGTTGTGTGCAGAACTAAGCTACAAAGAGAAGGCAAAAAGTTTTTTTAAGTAAAAAAACTGGATCAAACTCATTAGAGAGCCCATACAAAATGCTGATTCTTTGCCGAAGAGGATCTTCGATGTGCTTCTCAATGTGGAGATTCAGAAGGGGATCGTGAGGTGGTTGGCGGATGGGCTACAGACGATGTAGAGTATGTTGTCACGAAGAGGGAGCAAGTGGTCGAAAAGCAACGGCGGAAATGCCAAGCGTCTCCTTGACGAGGCAAACGCGAGAAAAAGGAAAGATGCATCCACGGGAATAGCAGTAGACATCTTCGCATATGAGAGTTTAGTGAGAGGAGTCGGTAATCAAAATGAATGGAGGAGGAGAGAGGCTAACATTGTTGGCTGCTCCTTAATTTCCTAGTTCAATCCTATATATATATATATATATATATATATATATATATATATATATATATATATATATATATATATATATATATAACTTCAAATAGTAAAAGCAAAAACATAATAACACATCAGAAAATATTGACATTGGTACTAATGTACAAATATCAACATTGTTTTCTATTAAAACTAAAAAGTTTTAAATTTGTCATACTTGCATGAGTTTACACTTTACAGTTAAGACTTTATTTAGGCTTGGAAGTCTAGTATATGCTCAATCCAACAGCAAACACCTTTCTTGCTACAGTTCATCAATCCATTAACAATGTTTCAGACATACTGGAAAATGTATGAGAATGAGAATAGACAGGAAGATGAAATTTCGCTGGGATCTCCTTGATCCCATCCTTTGTCTCAAAAAAAAGGATAGACAGGAAGAAACAAAAAGAGCAATTCAGTCAAGGGAAGGACAACATGATCTTTTATCAACAGATCCAAAGTATCAAAAGAAAAGACAGTAGAGCAAAGTAGGTGTTTTTGATTGCTACATGTAGCTGAAAATTTTATGAGAAGGGATAAGATATTTCACACGAAACGAAGATACAAGAGACGTATTTCTGGATTGGGAATAACCGTAAGATGTCCCATTTCTTGATTCCTCCAAAATGTATTTTTGAAAAATGTGCAGCTAACACACCCATTTCCTGATCGGAACACCTAGAATAAATATTCTCAACTAAAACACGTCCACTTCAGAACCAACATAATAAATAGAGATAAATGCCATATAGCTCTAGAAATGATTATGTGACCCCCAAAAGGAACAAAAATATGCAAATTGTGCACTCCGAGAACTTTTTCCAAACCTTTACAAAATGAAATAGACATACTAACAAGATGAATATGAATTGACGACCAGAATGGAATGCATGCACTACAATATCTCAATACCTTATCATGATCCCATATGTTTAATAAGCTATCTTCAGCAGCACTCGCAAAAACTGATGCTTTGTCCGGAGACCACTGAAAGAATAACCAATCACAGTTAGAAAGGGATAACTTCAGAAAGCTAAAACTGATGTGAGAAGCACCATGATGTAGAACAAGAAAAACTCATACCTGTACGCAGAGAACAGGAGCTTTATGACCTTTAAACTTATGTAAAGGTGATCCAACACTGCCAGAAGTGAGATTTCGGCGGTCAAACAAACATACAGAATTATCAGCAGACCTGCAAAAGATGACATAACGAGTTGAACAACACACGAGTGTTAATAATCATTGACACATGAAGTGAAGATGGAATAAGAGTCTAACAAAGCCACTAAAGAGACTAAGATCAAAAGAAGCAAATAAGTTCATTCCAAAGAATGCATACCCGGTAAGGATGAGATTTGCATCATGTGGATTCCAATCAACACAGTGGATATCAGCATTGTGAGCTTTCTTAACCTGCAATGTAAGATGCACTGCAGCTTCAAGATGGAAAATATATAAATGGAGAAAATGTCAAAGAAGCACTTGCATTAAAGAGAAAAAAATCTAAAAGAAACTAACTACTCTGATACTCCGATCTTAAACTTGCAAACTGCCCAAACCAATACGCATAGAGTTGATACTCATACTGACACTTTGAACCTTGGCCTAACATAAATCCATAAGTTATAAAACCAGATTATATTCTCATTCGCTCTACAACACTGAATAAGATCCGGTTTGTGTATTATACTTAGGGTTTCTGCTTAGTCGAGTCATGTTATAGTTAGTTTAGGGACCAATTTGTTTGCAACATCTAAGAGTGTATAAAAATATGGATGTAACCGTACCTTGATAAGTAATAAATGGATAAAAATTTAGCCTGTTACTCTTGTGAAAGCATGTGATGTGGAATTTGCAAATTGTTGTGAGCTGTGAACCCAAGGAAAATGCTGACTATGGAACCCCGATAATTAGTCCCATATTGAATAGACGGTGGGAGTTTGATTGGTTTATATTAGGTGCTTGATGTCTCTTACGTGTACATCTGGATTAATCATTTTGGCAACTTGAGCCAAGTGATGTACACATGTCCATGCTCGGGTCATGTCCTAGCAGGCCCGTGGGTTTCTTTAAATGGTATCAAAGTTAGGCCATATTGTATGGGCGTGACAAATGGTATCAAAGTTACCCAGTCGATCATATTCTGCTTGGTAGAGACAGAGACATCTGCATGGGCTGTGACGAGGACGATGTGTCTTTGAGTGAGGGAGATTCCGAAACCACGATATTTAGTTTGATTGGTTTATATCGAAAAGATGGTGGAAGTTTATTAGTTTATATTTGGTGCTTGGGACGTGTTTTACATTTGGTTAATCATTTTGGCAAGTTGGGCCAAGTTATTAAGCATATAGCAATCCTCATTTGCAATGAATTTCACCTTATATAATTAAAAGAAAAACAGAAGAAGAAAAAAAAACATGCTATGTAACAAAACCCAGAATTTCACCTACATATACCTACAGACCCAGAATCCATTTCATACAAAATATGTTTCATTATAAACTTAAAGTAGGATAAACATAAGAAAAGAACACTTCACCTTGACAGCAGGACCAGTACCAGTTCGAGCATCCCATAATATAAGGCAACAATCATCACCTACACTACAAAATTCTTGTGTGCTTCACGAAACAATACAAAACTCTTCATTAGTGTATGTATAATAAAAAAAACAGCATATCAAAGAATGCAAAGACCAGATACACAAAATAAAACTTTATTGCAAACAAAACTTTCTTCTCAAGGTGAGGAAGCCACTATGAATGATATGGCTGCTAGAACAGAAGAACAAAGGAAGGGGACATAATAAAGGGCTCGAGAAGGATAAAAAGAACTGAAGATCTTAGTATCTAAAGATCTTGTTACTTGATGCATCAGAAGCAAGCAGACATGAAGTGAATAAAAGGCGAAGATAGTGGGAGCAGTCTCTAACATATAGTAATGTATGAATAACTGCATTATTACACTTCTGATTACCTAGAAGGGCAAAACTGGACATCTTCCACTGTATCCCTGTGCCCTTGGAAGACCCCTTGTGGTCTAACTCTGGGACCGTTAATATTCTTTTCATTTCCAACGTTTGTAGTTTGCGTAGCACTTGAGCTCGCAGATGGTCCCGCAGGAGATTTACTAGATGAAGCCTCTCCTAATGTTGATAAATGATCCTGTATGCTCCAAAATACAACCAACTTGTCCTTCCCTGTGCATGGATTAATGCAGTAGAAATAATGTCAAGGAAAAGAGAGATGAATGAACATCTAACAACTAACCTGGAAAGAAAATTATAAAACCACACACATAAATTTTGCAATCTCTAGATGATCTAATCTGCTGCTAGAATCGAATACCACCTATTACACCTTACAAACAATTTTAAGCTGCAGCAATTGATGAAGTTACAATCTGTAACTCCGACTTTTTAATGCGACAATATGCAAGTGTCATTGACTTAGTTGTCAAAACTTCTGTTACCCATGTATTCTGTCAATGATGTATTTATCAAGTTTATTTTAAGCTCAATTTAGCAATAGGTTAACAAGACATGGCAGTGAATAACTATAACTAAAAGATTTCCTTCTACATGAACATCCACTACATATCACTAAAGAAAAAAGATCTTCCCTACCAATAAACATAACTCCTTCGAATAAGCAAATATTTGAAGACATAATAATTTGAAATGTCCAACATTAAAATCTATCATGAACAGGCAAAGTCTACAAGAAGAAAAAAGTCATTCTCCACCTATAGTACATATTTGACAATGAATGGTAATCGTCAAGACAAACAAATTAAGCAACAGGAAAAACTGTAGAATTATCAAATGAGTGTATTACAACCTCCAGAAAGCACAAGGGGTTCTGTACGACACATGGCAAGAGCAAACTCTGAATTCTCTTGATGCCCTGTCAATATCTGCAAGAAGCAACTCGCTATAAGACTTGTAAATTACATATAAAAAGAAGACATTAGCAATTAATAATAATAGAACATTCTACATTAGTGTTCCTATACTATAAATAAATACATGAAAGGTGCAACAGATTTATTGCTAGCACACAACATTCTTAAAGTAGATAAAAACAATAACAGACCATATCAGGACAAGACTCCGCAGAACCAAGTTGAGCATGACGGTTAGGCTGAGCTTTGACATCCCAAATGAGAACCTGCATACAAACCTTACTGACTTATGTCATAGTTGACTCATCCTTTTGTATACTTAGCCTAATACACAATTGGAAGAGAAAAGAAAAGAAAAGAGATGAATAAAATCAGAAGACCTACATCTGGGCTGTCTGTATGCGTTGCGACTATTTTACTATTTTGAGGCAGCTCTCTGATTCTGTTAACCTACAATATAAATCAGATATTAGCAGTGCCGATGCGTCAAGATTTAAATACTCTATCATCTACAATATTATCAGTACCATAAGATTAAAGTATTAGGTCTTTCAAGGATCTAACCATATTCACCAGAAAATGGTAGACAACGAATTCATGTAGTTAGAAAGCTTTATTATTCGTTTTCCTATAGGGGAGAAGTACCAATCTTTGACACCAAGATAGTACAAGAGAGCACGGTACCCATTCATCACCAATAAAATTGTTTATTGTGAATTAACAAGGAAGATTTAATTTAGTTATTTGCAAGTCTATAACAACTAGCCGAAAGGGAAACAAGAAACCAGTGTAATTAGGGCTCCACCCAGTTGCAGGTTAAGAGTCCAGCATGTCCAAATTACTTATGAGACTCAAAAAAAAATCATTTGACATTGGCATTTGATTTTCAGTTACAATGAGATTCTTAAAAATAAACAGAAGAAAGAAAATTCTATCATCAAGTAGCGAGAGTAAAAAAAACCATATAGAACTTCATGATTCTTTGACCACGCCGTACCTCCCCAGGATGTATGATAGTTTTGAATTTCTTCACAAAGGGAGAGCGTGCTTCTTCGTTAAACTGCAAAGCATTAAGCAGATTATCAATTGTATCTGATCTAATAGCCTGTGTCTATCATATTGAATGTAAAAAGAGATCATATATAGAAAAAATAGTAGAATTATATGATTTTTACTCAGAACTGTAAAATAAACACTAGATAGGGACATAATCTTAAGAGATGTTGCTATCATAATTCTAAGTAACTAAGTGACAGAAGTCTCATTTAAGAACACTCTATGGTGACACGTTAAACTAGACAAGCATATAGTGAAACCAAGTTATAAAGTATTAACATGTTATGAAAGCTCAGATATTTGTAGTAATCACTTCCAATGATTCATAATTTGTTTAAAATCAACTGAAGTTCATATGGAATAAAAACCAATTTGCCTGTGTTGGCAGATAAGTTGGCAACAGAAGATCGTGAATTAATGCTACAGAAAGTGCCAGAGGTTGCCCTAGGTGCCTCACATAGGCCAAATGTCCAGTTTAGGCAGTCTCGTCTCAGCTTCTTCCGGTAGCTATAAACCCAAAAAAGGATGTGTTTAGTACTAGCAACTGTTGTCACCAGGGCGTTGCTGCATTCTACCACTTCACTCCTGCCACCATGCTTCACTCTGCAAGCCAAGCAGATAGTTGGCAAATGGCAATACAGTTTTGTCAATCGATTTTACAACAAGCAGTTGGCATGACCCACAGAAACTTCATGTACGGCTTAACCGCCCATAGGAATTCTCAGTTTCTGCTGCTTAGTTAAACAACAAAAAACGATAAATATAATCTACCTGCTACGGTTCTACCTGGGGCCATCAATGCCAAAGTCATAGAAATCTATTCACTACTTCTGCTCAGACCATGAATAGTTGCATACTTCACTCAGCAAATGAAACTGAGAGATGGATTAGGTATACAACCTGACTTTATGCTATCATGTGAGGGAGAAATTATTCAGTGGGATGGGCTCACCACGTGGCAGTGGTGAGCCTTGACTCCCCTCCAATAACAGTATGACACACCAGTAAACTAAATTAGAGGGAGAAAACATAGAGTGGTGCGTCATGTTGTCATTGGAGGGGAGTCAAGGCTCACCACTGCCACGTGGTGAGCCTGTCCCACTGAATAATTTGCCATGTGAGGGTAATTTTTTACTTACCAAGGGGGCAACGCACCTGGTCCAGATGGATTTCATATGGTTTTCTCCCAAGTTTTTTGGGAAAGTATTAAACATGATATTCTTTGGCTTTTTGAAGACTTTTATGAGTAAAAGATTGATCTTATAAGGGTTAACTATGCTTCATGTTCTAATTACTAAAGTCATGGTACAAATTATGTCTAAATCCAGGCCTATTAACCTTCTTAATTGTTTCATCAAAATATTGATGAAAGTATTAGCCAGTGTTCTAAATGGAGGTTGAGGCGTCGCCTAGGCAGTCTCTCTCCGCACCGCTTATGCGGTAGGCGGTGGCATAGGCGGCCAACGAATGTTTGGCGACATAGGCAGGCGCCTAGGCAGAGCAATACCTAACAAGATATTTTGGCCAAAAGCTTTTGCAAGCATTATGGGCATATGGTTCATTTTTACAAAACTAAAACTTCATAAATCTTCGTTCTACAACTTAGTTATGCATGTAACACCATAAAATATGCATATTATGCAAAAAAACAGTGCTTAAATAGTAAAAAAAATGTCCAAAATATATCAACCATCTACGCGGCGCGTAGGCGGCTTAGGCGGACTCTCTCCGCCGCGCACCCGCCTACCGCCGTTTAGAACTATTCGCTAATAGATTGAGAAATTATTTGGATGTTTTGATTGAGAAAACTCATAATTGTTTTATCAAAGATTCATTCTAGATGGTGTAATGACAGTACAAAATATGGTTCACATGTTCTACAAAACAAGGACTGAGGGGATACTTCTTAAAATTGATTTGAAAAAGCATATGATAAGGCAGATTGGGAGTTTCTTGATGAAACTTTAAGAACAAGAGGCTTTCATAGTAAATGGATTAATTGGATCGTGATGGGGTTGAAACATGGAACCTCAACTGTGCTGGTTAGTGTATAAAGATATCATTAGACTTCATTTTGCCGATGATACCATTATTATTTTCTTCTACATATTTTGAATCATTAGCAAATTTGAAGTCATTCTTTATCTATTTTAAGGAATTTCGGGTTTATCAATCAATTTTAATGCTATTTGGATGAATGGGGATGAAATGCACAATAAGCATGTTATTGCTCTCATTAATTGTCAAGTGTGCATTTCCTTTTAAATATTTAGGTATTACAACTAAAATTGAAGACTTTGTAAAACTGACTGGCTACCTATTATTTGAAAAAGTAGAGAAGATATCTCAACCATCAAGAGAGGTTGATTAACACTAACTAATTCAGTTTTGACATTTATTCCTAGTTACTACATCATGTTTATACCTTCCCAAGGTTCTAAACGGCGGTAGGCAGGTGCGCAGCGGAGAGGGCCCGCCTACCGCCTAGGCCGTCTAGGCACAACCTAGACGTTTGATACATTTTGGACATTTTTACTATTATATCACCTTTTTTGCATAATATGCATATTTTAAAAGTGTTTTATGCATAACTAAGTTGTAGAACAAAGATTTATGATGTTTTAGTCTTGTAAAAGATATGTTGTACTGGGAACTAGGCGAGGCGAGGCAACAGGCCACCCGCCTCACCTAGGCGCCTGTCTAGGGTCCGCTGCTGCCCAGGCGGCCGTCTTGACCG
This sequence comes from Iris pallida, assembly GCA_029216955.1. Lineage (NCBI taxonomy): Eukaryota > Viridiplantae > Streptophyta > Magnoliopsida > Asparagales > Iridaceae > Iris > Iris pallida. The sequence continues at coordinate 1,783,253 of JANAVB010035620.1, forward strand.
CCATTTAGAACAATGTACCTTCCTAATTGGGTAATTAAGAAGATTGATCAATTAAGGAGAAATTTTATTTGGACTGGCAAAGGAAGTTGTTTGGGTTACAAATGATAGTCAATTCGAATGTTTCCTGCAAAAGTAAATTAGGTGGACTAGGGATCATAAATGTTAGAAAGCAAAATATGGCTTTACTTACTAAATGGATTTGGAGAGCCCTCAAGAACAATGAGCTTCTATGAGTTAAACAACTTAATATTAGTTAGCTCAGAAAGTATAAATTGTTTATCTTTCCAATAATATTCATAAAAACTAAGAAGGCTCCATGTAAACGGAAAGATGGTTGATGATGCCATTTTTCATAATTGGTTCGAGGATGTTATGTGGTAAAGGTAATGTAGTAAAATTTTGGAAGATATATGGATTGATAAATTAGTTTGGAACTCACTTTCCTAATTTATTTGATATAGCTACTAATCCTGAAGCATCTGCAGCATCTCAATGTATCATGCACAATAATGTGAGGACTTGGAAGGTCAAATTTAGAAATAGTATCACTAGTTTACTGATTGATGACTACTTAGCACTCAACTAATGAATAATCATGATTTTCATACTGAGGATGATTATATTGGAACCTTACTAAAGATACTCAATTCTCTATCGATTCAATATTTTCTGTGATAAATAAGTCAGGGATTCTTTGTTCAGTTGGCAAATATTTATGGAAATTATCTATCACTTTGAAAATTAAGATTATGATTTGGATAGTTCATTAGAATAAATTATATATCAGTGATGACCTGCACACAAAAAGCACATTAATTGTAGTAATATGTGTGTTTATAATACAAAACAAGAAAAAGCTTGCCACCTCTTCATTGAATGTACTTTTACTTTTAATATTTGGACCTTCTTTAAATCATACCAGAATATTCGATCACATACAAGAATGGTGGTCATCATGGAGGGACAACTGTATTTTTAAACGATTAAGAATGACATGAGACAAATTATGGCTGCTTATATTTGGATATTGTGGAATGAAAGAATAATATAATTTTTAGTCAAAAAGTACAAACGATAGAAATATCTAGTTGTTTTATCTTTGGCTAAGCTTTGGTTGAGTTTGTTACCAGATAAAAATAAATCCAAAGTGATGATCCCTAATATTCAGAAGCTATTAGATGGACTACAAGTCAGACCGCAGGGCCGGCAACAAATCAGGCAGCAGGACATGGATCAACAGGGGACAGAAATCAGCTGCTTAGTACAAGTGAGATATGCAGAAGAAAGCAAAAAACTGATGGTAATAGTATCATATATAGTTGGATGTATTGAGACTTATCTGATTTTGTAATAAGTGATATAGTAATCTGTTTTTGTGGTGCTGGTAGTTGTAGTAATGTCATTTGGTGGCAGTAGTGATATGATATAGTAATGGTTGGATATAGTAGACATGGAAATTTTCTGAGTTGTAATAGTAAATGCTTAGTATGATTAATAAAAGCTTGGTTGGGTGATTTTCAGGTGCTCCTAGCAGTTGCTTACCCAATTTAGTATAAAAACACTCTTGAGTGAAAACAGTGTTATTAAAATATGATTACTCAGCGAAATACTGCGAACCTTGGTTGCAATAAAAGAGATTAACCATTCTCTTAGCATGATGAAAGCAAATTTGGAAATGAAGTAATCATTATCCATTTCTGCGAGATGTAGAAAAGCCAGGTAGGGACTTGATATGTTTAGGCAAAGGCCTATGTGAGTGTCTACAACCCGAAAAGGGATGATATACCAAGGAAAAACAGCACAGCACATTTGCATCCTAAGGGCCACGCATAGGGCCTAAGTGCCCTATCACCCGCTAGGCTGTCTTTCACAAGACTGATATTTAGCACAAAATCAAATTAAGTTTGATACTAGCTAGGACAAAGCATAATAAAGGAACAAATGAACATATCTATAGAGATAAGAGAATCTTAAGTGTAGAAGAATATAGTACATGGAAAAATATTGGTTTCATTCATTTAGCCTATGCTAAGCAATATGTAGGAGAGAGAAAAGTAGACAACAATGTAATAGGTCCCCAGTAGCTAGTAAATGAAAAGTAGATAATTTCTAATAAAGTGAAAACAGAAAATATTCATGAATTACTCTTATACACTCTCCCACGAGGTGGAGCTTAAATGACAATTAAGCCCAACTTAGAAAGGAAATGAAGAAACAGTGGAGAAAGAGAGCGGCCACCTTGGCGTTAACAGAGAGAGGGGGGGGGGGGGGGGGGGGGGGGGGGGGGGGGGGAGTTGTGGGCGTTGCATCCATCTTGAGCGGTGAGAGAATTAGTTGATTACGACCATCAAGGTAGCGAAAGAATGAGAGTTGTAACCTAAGCAGCGAGGAAGAGAAAAAGTTTAGGCCTACGTGGTTGAGACGTGTTGTATTTGAGTCAAGAGAGTGCTGAGAGTTGTCCGGTTGGCGAGTGGGGGGGCACCAAGAGTTGCTGACAGGTGATTGACACATGAGACCATGAAGATGAAACCCAACTACCGACACTAGGCTAAGAAAAGATGATACCCTTAGTGTCGACAAGTTGGCATGGAAGAAGTAGATTGAGGGTGAAGGTCGAGGAAGTAGACGTGGCCGAGCAAGACAAGTGAAGCGATATCACATCACAAGAAGAGATACCAAGATTGGTAAAAAAACTGTGAAGAACACGTCCAAGTGGTAGAATCTGGATTCTCAAAGAGTGGCAAGTATAAGACATCAAAAGGCTAAAGGATTTAGATCTTATGAGCTAGGATTTTGGAGGAAATGGATTTTGACGGACTAGGGTTTACTGCTTAGAGAAGATGGATTTGGAGATATGGATTTTGGAAGGATAGGTCTAGAGAAGTTGGTTGGGAGATGGCGGATTTAGAGAAATCGGTTTGGAGTGGAGAAGATGTATGTGAAGAAGTGGGTTTGGAGAGTACAGGTTTGGGGGAATGGGCTTAGAGAGGATTACTTTTGTTTTGTTGGAAGGTAGAGAGCTAGGTCTAAGATAGACCATGCTATGATATTATTTAGAATAATATATTACATTGGGGAAATATTGGATTCATTCATTCTAGCTCTAGCAATATTTAGGAAATAAAAATATATACAGACATGTAAAAGTCGTCTAGCCAATGACAACTATATAATAGCTAATACTGGAACAACACAGAACATTCATAAACTACTATCCTACATCAAAATATATTAGATATCTTTGCTTTTATACAAAAGAAAGTAAAACAAATAAAGTTGAGGGAACCAAGAATATGCCCATTAACATAACCTAAATTCCAAGTGTTCACTTAATCCTTGAAATTCAGTTCTGGCACTCCAAATTCAAGCAACCAAAGAAGCCCTAAATATGAAAGATAACTGGGAATGTTTCCCTTCAGCTTTATGTGCCAAAAAATTCTTCAATATTTTAATTTTTTTTTTGTCATTCATCATAAATCTTTTTGTTCCTTTTTTACATCAAAACTCTGAAGCAATAAGTAGCTATTTACAACCATCCCCCACTCAAGGTCGCTTCGAGTTCATAAATTAACCAAAATGAACCACCTTGCGGACAAAAAATTTTGATCTTATGAAGATTAGTAGCCATAAGAAATTAAATAAATAAAAAAAACATCTTGTGGTATGATGTAATCAAAACCTACTCTAAGCACTTTGAAAGGTTGCATAATGTTTAGTTACCAGGACAACTTAGCAATATCTAAAATATGATACTAAGCCAAGGATATCACACTAAAATGTCAGTCAGAGACTAGTACAAGGACAGATGCAGATCCTGGGTGTCAACTTGGGAAAGACATACATTAAATTTATTTCCCAGAGGAGAATTAATAAATTGTCATGTAAAGTTCCTAAAGTTGGGATGTCATTGCACTCTTAGGAACAATATATATTATGGTTGCACTGAGAGGCAAAATATCAGCTAGAATGTGCAAACTCTGCACAGTTAACAATATTTGTATTGCTTATAGCTCAAGATCCTTTCAGCTGATGCAAAATCCTTTCAGCTGTTATATGGTCCAAATAAATCTCTACGAGACTAGTATGACCATCACTAACCTCAGAAATGTGACTCGCTTCTGCAACCCTTGGCTTCACTATTCGAACATTTGCAATTATAAGAGTGTTGGGAACACTACCATCCGTCTGGGAACATTTAAACAAAAAAAAACATAAGATAAACTTAGACAAGGCATCACGAACGGTACCATAAATGAAGATGAGACGTGGATTTATTTAACATATATTAAAATATGTGATGCAAGTGTATCAGGAAGTTTTCCTACATTGTGCGTACATACTTTTTCTTCGGTTTCTTTAAAAAAGCGAAATATATGTGGAAAAATAATACAGTGAGAACATTGTTTTCTACAGGTTAAGTATAGTGAGAAAGATGAAGAATGGTCTGATTTGTAGACAACTACTCCATATGTGTGGACATGCAATTTGCGTTCCTTATGATTTTGGAATGTGCAAGGTCAGTTATCAAGTCTATTTGTGCAAGTATATTAAATATATATATATATATATATATATATATATATATATAGTTTTTTAAGAAGGTAATTTTTGTCATAGTTGCTCCCACCGGGATTCGAACACGCCCTCTCGGGTCTTATGTCTCCACTCTAGCCACTTGAGCTACCAAGTCGTGACTATTCCCATTGATGAATCTAATATATATATATATATATATATATATATATATACTGGGTTAAGGGTAGGTACTTCCCGAACGGGAACTTCTGGTCGACTAGTAGCAACAACTTCTTCGTCACAGTTAAAGCTTTGTTGGCGACGAGACTCAGCTAAGGTTTAGCTGACTAGGGTGATATGCTCAGGGGCTGAAACCAGCATCTGGCATGACCCTTGGATCAAGCAGTCTAGCTTGATTGAGAGGGAGGGTTAGCATGTTTATGAGCTGATGGAATCCTCTGACAAGGTGATTAGCCTTATCCAGGAAGGGGAGTGGAATCTGCAGTGCCGTTTGATCGAGACTGCTCATGCAGGAGGAGATTGAGCGGCATGGGATGGACAATTACTGCATTTGGAAAGATATGGAGAGAGGAACCTTCAAATTACCAGATCAGGACCGTCCATGAGGAGGTAGACTGGACGGAGGTGGTTTGGACCAAAGGGTGACACTCAAGAACTCTTTTTGTGTCTTTACAAAATGATCAGGAACAGACTCCTTACACGGGACAGACTTACCAAGTTTGACATTCCTTGTGAGGATACTATCTGCTGCTTATGTGATAAAGGGGACGAGACTAGGGATCATCTGTTTTTTTTTAGTGTAACTTTGTATGGGGTAACTGGAGTGCCCAAAGGTTAAAAATGGTCTTCCCATTCAGCAGGATAGACGTCTTCCCTCCGTTTTGAATGATATTAAAGCTCAGAAGGGTAATGGAGCGAGAGATTACAGGCGGATCAGAATAATCTTTAGAGCAGTAGTCTGGCATGTGTGGAGGGAACGAAATTGCCGTATTTTTTAGGGGCTCTCCCTTAGTATATTTGGTGTACAAAGAAATATAAATGCTGATATAGATATCCTAGACCCCAGATGACCTTGTTTTTAATCTGGGCTGGATCATAGCTATAATCATCATGTTTTTCTATAATATTTACCTTCTTCAAATATATATATATATATATATATATATATATATATATATATATATTGGAATAAGGGTAAAATTTTATTCCACGCAGAACTCAGTAAAAGTATTACAGTACACAATCTCACATCTCTCCCACCCCGGTTAAGGGACCATTACAGATACATCGAATTCTAAATTATTTAGAATTCCAACGGGAGGGGTAACTAGCCCCTCAAATATACGGCTGTTACGCTCCCTCCAGACGTGTCAAACTGAAGCTGCAAGACGAACTCTGGCCATCCTAGCCCAACCAAGCTCCATACCTAAGGCGATCTCTAATCCAAGTGAGGATCCCCCGTATATCTCTAGCCCTGCCAACACCTCCCAGCGATCTCGTGCATTGCTCTGACCAGATATGCCAAGTCACCGGACACTCAAAGAATATGTGGCCAATAGATTCAGCCTCCGATGAACATAGTACGCACTTCGGGTCTGGAATCTGCACCCCAAACCTGATGAGCCTGTCCCTCGTCATCAACCTGCCAAGCAGCAGCTTGTATGCACATAGCTGCATTTTTCGAGCAATCTCCTTTCCCCAGATAAAATCGAACTCCGCAATCCTGTCATGAGGGGTCCTGACCAGATTGTAGCAACTCTTGAAGTGGAAGGGACCTATCCCACCATCCACCCCAGGAGCAGCCCAACTCCAGGAATCTGCCTGCTGGCTAGCATCAATGGTGATCCGGCAAATCATCTCTCCAAACTGAGCAGTGTACCGATAGTCCTCAGGCCTCCAGATTCCATCCCTGATAATCAGATTGTACTTCAGCCCTCTACTCGCCTCTCTGTCCATCTGTGCTCCCAAGGTCTCCAGGAGGGAACCATTATCCATCCACGGGTCGAGCCAAAGATCGGTGTTAGCCCCATCTTTCATGATCCTGCATATAGTGGTCTGAAGAACCGATCTGCATCTAAGAATAGCCTTAAAAGGGACAGAGAAATTGTTATCAATCCTACAGGACCAGAAATTAGTCCGCCTCAAGTATCTGCTAGCCATCCAATCTGCTCAAAGAGAGTCGCCTTTGATGAACTGCCAAGCCATCTTCACCCCCGAGGCCTCCCTAACCGCAAGAAGAGGTCTCAACCCCACTCC